>OX063271.1:4387500-5615000 GCA_944039245.1 Nebria salina
AGAAATAATTGTTTTGGAGTTTGAACAGGAAATGTGCCATGTTAATTTTTGAAGTTGGTTGAATTTTATTTTAAAGCAATTATTATAGCTTAGGTAATTTATCATTGCGTAAACATTTTCATATTTACGTTACATTCTACTGAAATTTGGGACGAACATAAAAGTATTTTTATTATTAATCATAAATAAATGCGAATATTACAAATGTATTCTCATTTGTGGTATTCACTCGAATAATTACGAAAATTACAGTTTGGAATATTAAAATTGATATAACAAAATTATCTCTCTCTCTCTCATGCAACTTCGCGATCATTTATTTTGTTATTCAGTATTCCAATAGCGCTGTGAATACAGTAAAAAATTAATCTCAAATCATGGAACAATTTATTGGTAATTCGTACATTATTACCTACATGAATTTAAGTTTTGGAGACATGTTTAATTCTTCTTCGCTTCAAATCGAAATTAATAAATTGTTGATACATACATACATAATACTACGCATATTTTCATAAAATGGTGGAAGAAAACTCTTGACATTGTTGATTATTATTATATTCGAGAATCTTTTTGCGCAATTAGTCTGCACTTATAACTCACGTATGAGCATTTGACAATGCACGCGACTGAGATTCCAAAGCATGTATCTTGTTTTGCTCGCCGCTGGTGATTCCGTTCTCTTTTTGCTTCGGTGGTTCGTGCGGAGATGGGTCGAAAGAACAAACGGTCTGTCACGGGTTCAGAGGGCTCTGTGGCTCTTCCGAACGCAACCAGAATCACAATAGTCGCCGAGAGATATAATATGTTTCATTATAACTCGTTGTTACATTTACACAATGCTTACGTCAAACTTTGATTTATTCGTCTGGATAATAATTACAAAAATATTTGCATTATTCAATGGGATAGAAATGAAAACATTATTTAAAAAAATATTTTCTTGTCGAAGTTATTCATATTTTCGTTGCCGTATTTTTATACAAAATATACTCATATACATACACATAGACTTTCTCAAATTTAACGAAATCATGTTTAAAATATCGAATCTTAATAATTAATTACAATACTAGCTAAAAAGATTTTAATTTTCAATAAATTATAGGTGCCTTTGTGTGTTATGTGCGAAAAATGAATGACATTGAAATTCAGACAATTGTAATAATAATAAGAATATCTAATAATTTATCATGCCCTTCTGCAAGGACTGTGTTGTCGGATATAATTAAACACATAAAAGAAAAAAGAATATGTAACTGAAAGGCATGACGGAAGAATACATCAGTGGATGTGTGGGAGCCCCCTATTTGTATCGCTATTAAACGTAGTACAATGGTAGCTAATGTGCGGTTTCTAATTCCCTAAGCAGGGGCGCAGTGCCCTCTTTACCGCCCCACAATCTGATTTGAACGTCGTCGTGACAGAGTGCGGTTGCTTGCATTTGATATATGAGCCACAAGGGGTGTGTCTGCTTGCGCTGGATAGGAGACATGAGCGATGTTCCATACTTTTATTTTAACTGTTATTGTTCTTAGAACAACGTATGCACAACGCTATAAAAATCAAAGTGTGCGGTGGACGAGAATAATGCAATGAATTATTACTTTCTTATACGAAGTAGTCATGAAAAAATTCAATCTCGAGATTTTTACGGAAATATATGTTTTGACCTTCCCTGAACCAAGTCTAGTGATTTTTTGGAATGACGCATGGAAAAAATTGGAAGTGCATGTTTACTCTAGTATTTTTTTGAGATTTCTGTAATTACTCAGAAGCGGTTGCACCTACAGCAAAAATAGAAAAAATTAGATTTATTAATATTTCGTACAACTTTTGAGGGCATATTTAAAAAAAAAAAACCAGTTACAAGTAAATGGGTATTGAAATTTGTTTTTTTTTAATTTATGTTTGCATAAATCGTATCTTCTAAGCCTGTGAATCATTTAACAGAAAAATAAAATAAAATAATTTGGAATTTGACATTTTAAATGATTTCATCCAAGGCGAACATGCATTCTTCATTTGTCCGTATCTACATGTCTTTCAATGATGTACTCTTCATATATCCATGTATTCCGTCTCTCCTTGTTAAACGACATGCTCGCCTCAAAATCTAATTCCCATCGCAATCATTTTATATATACATACATACATACACAAGTAAATGAAGTACATTGTTTTTATATCCTACGTAACATTGGTAACATTCACTTCGATACATCAACGTAGAGAAATTGCAATGTTAAATTTTATACATATATACTAGCTATATGTTTGTTTGAGTTAATTTCCCGGATGAAATAAAAAAAAAAAATTTGTATTTTTTGTTTGAAAATAAAAATTCTATTCTATTTATTTTATGAATGGTTTTTTTTTTATAACAATAGCGAAACGTAAATACGTACAACTCATATATGAATGTACATATGTAGTTATTATCTTTGCCATGGGTTATACAAACCCACTAGGCCAAAAGGTCAAAGTTCGTACGAATTTTGCAATCAATAACTTTGATGTGAAAACGCGGTTCACCTTAGTTACACTACTAACTATTTTATATATCCCTAAGTCATAATGTTCTAAAAGTAATTTAGTAAAATACTAAACTTATATTTATTTTTATTTGTCGAATGTAATCTGATAATACTGCTATAAATATGATTACGTAGAGATGAGATGTAGAAAATGATCAGGCGAACTGTAGTGACAGCAACTGTGTTACATTGTATAAGACAAGCGCAAACTCATGCTCACGGTAGATGTTAACTAGTCTCATTTGCATTTGGTAATACGTGCTCGGGTGCTTCGAAGTCCTATGAGGAGGACATGCTGCCACAGCGTTGATGCCAAGAGCGATGACACACACACACACACCAATATGAAATTTACACTAGGGTTTGTGTAGCAAATACCCTTTGCAACATAATGCCCCAACTCTAACGCTACACATGACTAAACATATCTGAAAAATCTGTTTATCTATGGTGCATAACACATATTATTTGACCTCTCATACATTTAACATACAGACAAACTTCGCATTGTGTATTTAATGAAGATGGTAATTTCATTCAACTCTACATACTTCTTTCGCTTCATACAAATTCAACAAATTGTTCATGCATGCTCTTGTATTCAGCTTGCTTACAACTTTTCTTTCACGAAATTCAATCATATTTATCCACTAATTCCGAAGACGGCCTCGTACTCTCACCATTCAGCTTGCCTACGTACATTTTCCTCTCTTAGATACACCACAAATAACTCTCAAATATGTCATTTACATGCTTGATTTGCCAAACCCAACACTCACTACCATACATTAACGATGGCACAAATACACAATTGTACACATATAGTCTTGCATCCTTAGAAATGCTAAAATTTCTCGCTTACATTCCTAACGCTCGATAATAAGCTACCCAAATAATATATCTTTTATACATACATACGTTATCAAATAACCGTTTATAATTGTTATTCAATTGGTTATTCAATTATTTTTGTTGAAATATAGAAATAGATACCACTCTTTCTTTCAATATTCTTTATTGGGTTTTATTTATTTATTAAATTAAGACAGTAACATTAATATTGCATCTATTAATGATAATTAACAATAATAGTTGTATTTAGATTATTGTGCATTTTTTAATATATCGTATTTGTATTATAATTATCTCTTCACAAGAATCATGAAATAGTACAGATGTTGATTCGTTTTAGGCCAATTATGGCGAAAGAAGGTATGTACATCATAAGTTGTTTATATTGTACTTTATATTGCCACAGTTATTTTATACACGTCCTTTATTATATAGGCCAACGCGTGACCTGTTCAGACGTAGCTTGAAGACTCAAAACTATTTCTTATCAATTTTATTATTATTAATTGTGAAACTCTGCAAATTATTGATGAAATGACTTACGTGTTAAATTTAAATTTAGTTAATTAACTTTAGATATCTTTTACGGAAATTCACTATTTACCTCTGTTGATCCACCACTGGAGTTTTCATTATTAACCAATTATATATTATTCATATTTACTTTTGTACATTCGCTGCTTGTCCAATTAAAACTCTAGAAATTATGATTATATTTAGATATTAATTCATTATTAAATTTATAATTGATTTAATTTTGTAATATTGTTTTATTTAATTTTAATAGGTTTTTATTAACTTAGTAACGTTGAAGAATCGTAATCACATTATTCACTTTCAATAATGAATAGATTAAAAATTGTTGGATATAAAAAAAAAAAATTTTAATGAAATAATTAAAAGAGTAGACAAAAAAGATTTATTATAACTGATAGTACAACATCTTGAAATAATAACATACGGTTAAGGCATCGCCATTATTTTAATGTATATCGTTCAATATGAGATATTGGGTATTTATCCGAGAATGTAATTATTTATTGACGACACCAATGACAGCTTATTGCCGCTTAATGTGGTTCCATTAGTGTTCAATTACAAATTGATTTCGGTATTGTTAGAAATGGCGGTAACCATAACCAAACAATTTTCTCAAATTGAATTCATCTTTTATTGAGGATATGAAAACATTTATTATTACTTAAATTGTTAAAAATTTCATATGTATCGTACATACATACATACATGTGATGTTGCTTATCTAATGCCAAGGTACAGCTTATGCAAAAATATCATATTTTAATATTATGAAATCATTTTTTAACGAATAATAAACATTATTTAAATTTAACAAAATTATTAGTGAGAATGTGTATATACACTCCGAGTGAAACTTATTTCAGCTTACTATTCACACGCACATTAACGAAAGTTTGAAAAGGCATTAATATAATTAAGTTAGATGAGAGTATGTAATTTATATTTGTGCCAGTTTTTTTACCGTGCTTGACTGTATTTGGAACGGAAAGTTCTCGTCATAAATCGTAGAAACAAACGTAATTTCAGTGCTTTCATTATGTACTATGCTTTGTTATTGTATTCGTTGTGCAACATAGCTAGGTATTTACTGATTCCGCAACATAATACATTTCACTCGCTCGCGCACTGAATTTGCATGTTGTATCAAATGTACCTAGTGTATAAATCATCATTATGCTCATGTTGATGTTTCAAATAATTCAATTGTCATGAAACACCTTGATACATTGATAAATGAGCATTGAAATTGAATTGGATTATTTTTAAACAGATTCCTTCATTATTTCAATCAGAACATATTAATAACATTTTAATGATATCAAGTGCAAATACCTAAACTTGTCATATTGTCAGAAATTGAAATTTCATTCTATATATGCAAAAAAATGCATTGTTTAGAAGATTATACTTTTTAAACAAACCGCATTTGTATAAATTTATATCAATGGCAATCTAGTTATAGAAATTACTCCAAACGAAATAATTTTTATATTAGATGATTTAAACTCTTGCAGTGATAATGTATAGAATAATAGTAATATTTTCCATTTTCAACTAAAAAGTGGCACTTTGTTTGAAAGTATCTCTGGCAAAGTTTTATGTGAAAAATTAAAAGTGTGCTAGAACCGAGGCTAGAACGAATCAAAAACTCGTTGGAATAAAAGACAATATTAAAGTACAGTTAACATGATGGTATGTGAGGAAGCATTAGCACCGCTTGGAAACTTAGGAGTTAGTTTTGCTGGGGAGCCTGTAGCGTCGCAGTACACTGTTAAAAGCGTTGGTCCGGACCGGGTATTACCGCCTGAGGTGCAAAACTTAATGTGCTTTATTTTTACCCCTTCGGGGTACAGTTGCCTGCCGCCTACGATGACTAACACACACAACTTGTTCAACAAAAGAAGTTTTAACTAACTTTATATTTAAAGCAGCTCTACTTGTCAGGTTGCGCGCACAATGATTAAATAAACATTTCCTGAAATAGAAAGACAGTTAATACATTCATACACGAAATTTAATTGTATTTATACTAAAACCTTGTAAAACATAGCTAACAAGTAATGGTACAAGATTAATTTTTACCTGCATTGTCAAATTCAAAACCCATTAGACTGAATCAAATTTAATAAATGAAGTTAGCCTTCCAAATCGGCTGCAGAGCTTAACGTCTACCACAAAATTGATTACATGTAGCCACTCAACAAAATAAACGAAAGTGGGTTTTGAAACAGATGTTATTATAGCTAGCAAAATAGTTTTCAAAACTTTAGTTTGAAGTTTTGTTTTAAAGAAAGTTCTGGCAACGTGACATTGACCAGATAAATTAAATAAATCAAATCAATTTTATTTGGTTGTTTCTTCGATGCAGAATAAAAATAGAATATTATTATGTGTAGTAGGTTCTGAAGTCAAATAAAATACAGCGCAACTAACTTTTGTAACAAAAACAGTTGCAAATTGTAAAAACTATAGAATTTTTGTCGAGACAATTTACGATTCAACCATTAGTCAACCACTTTATTGCTTCGCTACAGATCGTGAATCACATTTATTGTTAGTTTCTTGTTCACGAATAAATCTTCTTCATGCTACGTTTTATTTTTGTCTGTAAACAGATTTACGACTGCTTCTTGTGAAAGGCAGTTAAAACCATTGCCAATCCAATTGGTGTAAAAATACCAATTGCCATTAACATGGTAACTAACCACTAAATAAATGATAAGCCATTTCAAAACATAACGCAAAAATTCATAATAAAATAATAGAATAGATTTTTATATTAAAAATATTAATATTCCAATATTTAGCACCCGGTCTGATTTATGTATATGAAATAAATAAAATTTATATTTAAATTTATGCACGGAATAAAGTACTGTGCATATTATAACTTCGATATCTCGCAGTAAAATAAATAAATAATTTAAAAATTCCATTCTATTCAGAAAAGTTTATAAAAGATTAAAAATAGAATACGAGAAATCAGATGTTTTCAACTATATTAAAGCCCCGAGCGTTTTAAGATATGAAAGGTACACAAAGGGATAACAAAAGGGATTACTACGAAATTTTAAGTTCTGTAATCTTTTAAGTAGAATTAAACCTTTACATATATTTGGTTTAGATAGCTAAACAACAGATTTTCCTATACACAAATATCCCATTGTTTTTGCCTGGTACAACATATGTGCGCGTATTTTTATATCTGTCAGGGTTTTTCGGATAAACTTAACAAATAATGTGAAATTTCACATATATGTCAAGCGCGACATTGAGATTCTGGTTGCGTTTGACCCGTTGTGAACTCAGTGTAAAAACGCGGACAAAAGAATGTCTTCCGCCCTGACACAGGACAGTCAAGTTTCGAGGTCTAACTCGCACAAAAACCTTCCCTGTTTCCCAAGGGAGCATTCACTATGCATTGGTCAGGAGTGTCGAAAGTGAAAATTATTGGTGTACTGCACTGCGACAACAAAGACATATAGGAACATTCAGATTCACCAAAGGCTCAAGCTGCGCAGCAATAGTTGGTTCAACAATAATATGTATATATAGGCATTAACTTTTAAAAGTAGCTACACTTTTATAATATTTTAACAATTAAAATTATTTTTAAAAAAATTCTGCAACTACCATTCATTAATTCTCTGCTGCAATATAATTTACGATTTGCGTTTATTGATGAAAATAGAATTTATGTTTTTTGTGCTGTCAATTCTAGGAGATATTTATGCACAAATTGTTATTGAATGTAATATTTTCATCTCCGAAAAAAGCTCCATACATAGTTTGTTAGATAACTATTTGAGACTTAAATATTCGAGAAAATTTAGTTGCCATGTAATGCAAAATAGCAGGAACAGAGTATAGTAGTAATTTCGCCTGTTTTACAAATCTGTTCGTCGAAGACAACGCATCCGTGTATTCAAATTCGATTGAATATTTCCTTTTGTGTCGAATTCACATCTAGTACACTTTCGAATTGGAATTTGAAAAGAAATACAAGTAGAATACGGAAGTTTTTATTAAATTTCAGGTCAATACTGTACAATCTATTGCTTCCATTTGACATTTATTATCACGCAGCAACGTAATGTGTTTAGAAGTTTTATATAAAATCGTACGTGACGCGAAACCAGGAACTCTAGGAATGAGGTTCTCGAACTTCCCATACCGACGGCGCCGTCACTGCACCGGGGCGCTACCAGCAAAACAAATACGAAATGAACTTCGAGCGAAACGTAACTCACAAAAAGTTCTACTTGTTCTAGACACTTGTAATGAATTCTCCTTCTTCTAAACCAGTGAATATTTTAACCAGAAACTGCCAAACGAGAACCGCACAAGTATTCTAATATTTGCTACAGTTTATAGTTCAGTTGTTCTTCAACCTCAAAACTCTTCAATTTTTAATATCTATACTTGTTCTTTTTACTTTCTGATACGTAATTAATATGTATTGTAATCATGAAAAAAGAGTTTTATGGAAATATACCATTTGACTTTCCCTGAATCGAATCTTACTATTTTAAGAATGAGGTATGTTCATGTGTGTGTAGGTGGATATGGGTGCGTGTATGAGTGCTCTACATCCAAAATCGTTGACAATAGAATTAAGAAACTTAGAACGTAAGATTTGTATGTCCCTGACAAGAAAACCTCCTAATTTTGAGAACAATATTCAAACCTGTGCATGTTTACTCTAGTAATTTTTTGCGAATTCTAAAACAATTCAAAGATAATTGCACTTACAATTTCGTACATCTTTTATTCGAAATTTTTTATTATAAAGGTTCTTATTTTATTTATTTTTATATAAATCATATCAGCTATTCCTGTCAATTTCTTAATAAAACATCTGAACTGTAACTTGATAATATTTTGCTTACCTGGAACTCTTTTTCACTAAACTAATTCTTAGAATAAATATTAAAAGTCAAACTCCAAATTATATAAGTTTTTTATTTTTTCTATTAAATAATTGACAGGCACAGTAGATACGATTTTTGTGAAAATAATTGTAATAAGAACAAAATTCAAATTTCGGTACCTTTTCTGAAAAAACATTTCAAACAAAAGTTATGCGAAATATTAATATCTTTAATTTTAATCAAAACAATTTTTCTGTAACTTCAACCATTTTTGAGTAATTGCAGAAACCGCATAAAATGACTAGAGTAAACATGCATTTCCGGTTTGAACATTTTTTTCAAAAATGGAAGGTGAACACCTCAGGCATATGTAAATCTTAAGTTTAAAGTTTCATAATTTTACCTTCAGCCGTTTAGGCTGTAGAGCACATACACACATACAGACACACAGACACACAGACACACAGACACACAGACACACAGACACACAGACACACAGACACACAGACACACAGACACACAGACACACAGACACACAGACACACAGACACACAGACACACAGACACACAGACACACAGACACACAGACACACAGACACACAGACACACAGACACACAGACACACAGACACACAGACACACAGACACACAGACACACAGACACACAGACACACAGACACACAGACACACAGACACACAGACACACAGACACACAGACACACAGACACACAGACACACAGACACACAGACACACAGACACACAGACACACAGACACACAGACACACAGACACACAGACACACAAAACGGTATGGATTAGTAAAATAATAAATAAAATAAATATATTTCTTATATGCAAGCCATTGCACATATTTTATTCTTTCATTAAGCAAATATATTGTTGATGTATCAATAAAAACCGTCATTATGTCACGTATAAGCGATTCCAGAGACAACAGGGGCCCATACATTTGAAAAGAGATTGTAGAAAGACAAAATCAAAACATGTCAATTGAGCAGTAAAAAAAACATGAAAAGATCTAGAAAACAATTGTCATTTCGTGTGTGTGAGGTGTTGGTATGCGTGTTATAGGCAAAGAATATGAGAAGCACTTTGAATGGCTTGGATTCCACGTTGGTTTGGTTCACAGCTTGCGGCGCAGTCTACGTGATCAGATTACCAACGTAGAAAATGCGCGAGATGTATATTTATCCACCTGTTTTTATCAATAACCCAGCTCTCAACTTTTCCATATAACATATTTCAAGGAATTTACTGAATAACTTTCACGACGAACATGTGATGTTCTACAAAATTATTTGAACTGTTCACGACATTTAATAACTGACACAAAATGAAATAAATTATGTCTCATATATCTCAAAGTGTTTTTCATATTTTCATCGAGTAAAATAATAAAAACCAATCTTACAGATCTTTCTTCAGTCATCTCCATGGGGATGACATCAGAAAGATAGTCTATAGTGTTTTTACAACTTACGGCTCGTTACTTTTTCTTACGAGTATTGGTAACATTTATTCCGTTGCGATTACAATTTTTTTGTAAATTTGGTTCCGTTTTCTCTCACAGTTATCGTATTTAGTACTACGATTTTGCTAGAAATTAGACACAAACCAATGATTTTGTCTAATTTAAGCTGGCATACTTTCTTTCCAATACGTTGATTGATTAAGTTGAACAAAATATTATCGGTCCCTCCTTCGTTTGGTGTAGATTGATAAAATATGCCATTTCTACTGTAACCAAAATGGTGAAAAAATCGAAACTTAAATAATTATCAAAAAAAAACGTCTAATAAGGAAATGTGAAAATTAAGATTTAAATTACAATCTGATTGCAATCTATAGGTGCATATTAAATTTAGTGGTTATACGTACCGCATTTCGAAGTTTTATTATTTTAGTTTAAGAGTAGGATCTGTAAAGCTTGTATTTGTGCAAATTAAATTCAGTATTATACATTGCTTTAAAATAATAAGAAGTAATTAATTTTAGTGGTATGTCTTCTTCGTTCATTGTTAGTGCAGAGTGAAATTAGTAATGGCGCAGGTAAACATTTGGTCAATGGCAGTGCGAATTCATATTAAATCCTAGCGGATTACGTTACAACACTGGCGTCCTTGTTCCGTCTGCCGGCCCTACCCAACCCTACCATACTGGGTTGCGTATTTACACATATTCCCGTATGCAAATTAAACCGCTAACAGGCTGAGTTCGTTGGTTGGTTAGACAGTTACACCCACGCAATGACATCTGTTGGATCGGGAGCCATATACACTCGTTGGGAGACTGTTGCTTAGTATTCTACCATACACACTTCAGATAGCTAAATGTTTTTGTTGTAAATGACAGCTTTGTCATATATTCATGCAAACAAAAAATATGCACATACATATTTGTACATCTGCGTAGTTGAGGCATTAAATAGCTATCAAACAATCTAACAAAACAATGCCTTACACCGTTGTTATACTTTATAAAAATCTAAAATTATTTTTATTTTTTATTCGAAAGAATAAGTAAGTATTGTAATCATGAAATAATTCGATCATCTACACATTTTTACCGTGTGTGTGTGTGAGCGCTCTATACCCTAAACGGTTAAAGGTAAAATTATGAAACTATAGACTTAAGATTTGTATATATCTCGAAAAAAAACTTATTTTTGAAAAAAAATTCTAATCGGAACTGCTCTAGTATTTTTTTTGCGGTTTCTGCAATAACTTAACTGTTGCGCCTACGGTAAAAATAATTAGAGTAAAAATTAGAGATATTAATAATTCGTACAACTTTAGCATAAATTTTTTTTCATAAAATGTGCCGAGTACAAGAAAATAGCTATTACAATTAGTAAAATATTATAAATTAATAAAATAATAAAAATATAAATATTTCATATATGTATAAGAAAGTGCATTTAATTAATAATTATATTTGTGAAATAGTGAAATAAATATAAAATATAATCGGAAGATTATTTATACTGTATATGATTGAATGATTGTTGACACTTGATTTTTCATAAATAAAATTCCTTGGTATAAGCTTGAATATGTGCCTGTTATAAATCTAATATTTGGAAAAATTATGTCACAAAGGAAAAACAGCTTAATCACCCTTTTTTATTTATGCGTACAGGCGTGGTCTTATCACAACATCATTCATGTATAAATATACCTAAATTACTAGTTAAATGTAATGATTAGTATCCTTGTAACTAAAAATGGACTATTATTAAATGTTTACACGATATATCTTTAACACCAGATTCCAGTGTCCGTAAAAACAACACAAATCAAAATGTCAATTAAGGCCAATTAATACTGCTGTCAATTTATTTTGTTAAATATTAGAAAATCGAGGTTGATATATAATTTACTGTAGACGTGTCCGTGGTAATATTAAATATTCTTTAGAAAATAGGTGTTATGAATCAAGCGGGTTTAACTTTCATTAATTATTGTTTTTAATGAGAATTAAAATGGAATAGAAAAACGCTGGTATGTGAAATTCTCTTTTACAGTACAAATGATTGATTAATATGCCAGTGAGTGTTCGTGGTTGGAGAGTTAATGAAGGAATTGGGGTCGGTCTGATGAATATACGTCATACCTATGTCTAACCACAACCGGTCGCTCCTTTTGTAAACCTCAAGCTGTAGATTACTCGAACTGAGTAATTTCCTTTCTATAAAATAGAGCGAAAATAATACTATACAAGCAGCAATCTCAAAGAATTGCTACATGCATATACTTAAGTATACAAAACAATAATTATTCAAAATTGACTACTCATTGATATATTCATATTCATATCTACAAAACATTTATCAATTCTGCAAAAAACGCGAACATAATTCGGTCTTATATACCATTTTCGTTCCGCGACACCTTTTTCCTCTGGTTACGCTCCCGATGTCGTATCAGTTGAACGCACGTTTAGCATACTAATGTGTTACGAGCGCAGCGTCTCCTTGAAAATTGGGAATGAAAAAATGTGTCGTGTTAATTCCATCCTAAAGGCTCAGAAAGATGCTACGCCAAATTGCTTCCGAAATTTATCGTTGAAGTTTTTCTTTTATTCGATTCTAACTTGAATATCAAAGTATACCGTAGAAAGTTTTGATTAATTTTTTGAATATTAATTATCCTTATTTCCTGTTTTATCTCTGTTTAAAATCGTTAATGTCATAGTTAATTTAGTTTTCTGGTCGACATATCTATATTACACAAATTCTCCGTTAAACTATTATTCGCATTGTGCATTTGATTATAATGTATTTTCGTGAAAATAAATGTTTAACGATTTAAATATTTATTCATCTTGATGATTAGGGACGAATGATTATTTTCAAATATAACTAATAATGAAATTAATACATGAATGTATGTATGGCTGTATATTAGATTTCGTGAATTTTCTGAAATACAACTAAAATATTTTCTGACCTAAAATGTTATTTTGAGAATATTATTCTAGCAATTTGCTGACCAACATACTGTTGGAATCCGAAGCAGCGACTTGTGAAATGTGCAAATATGCAACAGTAAATTTAAACCAGTAAAAAACTGTAAAAGTGCAGATTCACGAATGAAATAATTACAGCAAACAAACCAAAAAAAGCATAAATTAATTAATGCATTGGGCCAGGTTCATATATCATGTCAACACTACTCCGCCAGTTCTAAAACAAATGGCTGAGATAAATTTTGCGTATGACAATGATTTATTGCGCTAATCCTTAACTGCAATATTTTCAGTATCACTTTAATTGAATAGCAAATCGATTACTACTAATCGCATTTGTTTTATTGGATCTCATAGTACATTCCTCAATATTTTGACGTATCATAATTTTTAACTAAACTTATTTATTCAATTTTCTGCCAGAAGTTATTTGAAATAAATAAATCATATAAAAATACAATTCAATAAATATTAATCCATGACTGACTTTGATAGACATGATATAAATTATCTAAATACTCGTTATATTTTATATTTCGGATAGCGACAAAAAGTTGAAAATTAATCAATACACCGGAAGTAATAAATTTTAACTGCCACGTACGGATTTCCGGTTTATCGGAAACTGGTTTATGTTTCCGGTTCAAATAAAAAATAAAAGTTCCATTTTATTTCTCATCCAACTTATAACACAAAGATAAATTGGTGGTGGCGTAATTTAAAATACAATTTTTATAAATAATATTGTCAATGATATTTCTTGCTTTATTTGTGAACAAATATAAATGTAGGTATTCAATTTAAAATTTTGCAATAAAAAATCTCAAATGACACAGCAGGCATAAATATTTGAAGATTATAATTAAAAAAAAAAAAAATATATATATATATATATATATATATATATATATATATATATATATGTGTGTGTGTGTGTTTGTGTGTGTGTACTTGTTTATTCTTGTGAGGCAGCTTGACATTTTTAGATTAAAATATATAGAGAACTTTTTGTTCTGTATTTGTATTGATTCTCGCAGTAGAATTTTTAGAATCAAGAACACCACACAACAGATGCAATTAAACTGTCTGTTGCAGAAGCGAAATTGTCATCCGATTGTTTACAAAGTGGTTTTCGAAATTGAGATTTAAAATAATTGTTTTCGAATAGCTTCTAGTTTTATTTTTGTTATTGCGGAAATAAATCATCAATATTTCCGCAAATAGATACTTTTCAAAGCTTACATCTATGTGTGTAAGTGTACGGAACAAAAATGAATTAGATAGCAGATATAATTAGTTTATATCAAGGTGACCCTTGACATTTCTCCGGCATTGGGTGTAATATCTGTTATCATTCATGTGTAAATATCCTGTTCTTTTGTAGAGACATCATGATATGTCATTGTTATATCCAGTACGACTCCTATTTCGTTCCAAAATGATGTCACGTACAACGCTTCTTAGATTTTGAATATCAAGATGTGAATTCTTTCATATCTGTGATGTGAACCGAAAAATATTCCATTTTAAAATTCGGGTTCACAAGTCGATAAAAACACATCTTAAATATGTTCACATAATCTACAAACACTAAAAATAAATATGTTTCCATAACTTAGGTTTTTTATTCTAATCATGTATCTTGACCGATTTATAAACAAGCGAATGTTGGTCAAACATTATTCTCGGTACCAAAATGGTTGAATCCATTAATATTCTACAAAAATAGCAACCTATAATTTCTCTTGCGGATTGAAAAGAATTCAAGGCATAATTGAAAAACCCTAACGCGAAACTAATGCCACAATTGCTTGGTAAAATCCAACGAGCAATTCGCACGTTGAAATAAGATTTCGATCTTTAATTTAACTTCGATTTGTTCACGCACATCTATTGAATCATTGCAATGTAATTACTTTACATACATACACATTGTTACCCGTTTTTCAAAAATTCGCATTCTTACCATTTTTCGCCAATCAACAATTTTAGCTTCACACACCGCACAAGGTTACACTGTATAATGCATACAGCGATTTCATAAATCATAACTTTCGATTTTACTATTCAATTCAATTCAAAATTGTCCTTACCAATCACACGCTAACGTTTGTTATCATTGTACGCTATTGCGCTTTCGATTCAGCAAACACTACAACATCATCTGCAGAAACTAATGTAGTCATATCGCCGACATTTCCACTATCGCTTCCACACAATGGCCTATATAATAAAATATACACATACAAATGATACGGCAAGAACGATAATCATCACGTGTCCTTCCGTCATACCAATATCAAGCCATTCTCTCTATCTACCATCTATACTCGTACTATCGCATACTACAATCATATAACACTTTTTTGCATGCTATACATTTCTATGCAGACCAAATTCTATTTAAATCGAACACTAATAAATGACTTTTTAACAAAAAAAAAACATATTCTGTCTCAAACTATAAATTGAAAGACAATCTTGCTGACCAGACAATTCTTTCAAACTAGAATTTTATAATGAAATTGATCTCTGTCAAAGATTTATTTAAATTTAATTAATTGCATTTTGAGACAAAATTATCGTTTGTATTGTATACTGTTCAAACTCCTTTCACAAATAATAAATTGTAAAGAAAATTTCTTTATTTCAAAGGAACAACACGTTTCGATACTTTACATTTTGTCGCTTAGTTTTTATGTTCTTGTTTTTTGCCATTAAAAAAATTGTAGACAATAAAAACCAAGCACCGAATCATTTTGATCATTATTTGAACAGAAATATGGCAAAAATAAAATTTTATTCTGTTTCGTCTTCAAGAGAATTTGTAGTGTGTCGTGACTTAAGTGGTAGTCAATGAGTATGAAACGGATCCATCAAAACTTAATTGTTCCACCTATATAGGTACATTATATTATAATAATATTAATAGATTTAGTAATTGTTACTTGAGGAAACATATTGAATTTCATTAAACACACGCTTGGTAGTTTCACGTGTTTCGACTTTACAGTCATCATCAGAGGACGTAAAGTCGAAACACGTGTCGTAATAAAAAAAAATTGTTAAACCACCAAGTGTGTGTTTCATTTAATTATATTATAATGTAGTTCTAGTAGTCTAACAAAATTGTATTTTTACCTTGCGTAATGTATGCATTTTTTAAACTGTATATCATATATATTAGTTATAACTGTCAACTATGTATAATACCTATATATCATTGTATTTATAAAACATTTATTTAAATAGTAAATTATGTTTTAATATAAATTTAAAATTGCTTTTATTGCTATTTATTTTATTCTATTTAATTTGGAAGTGTCAATTGGAATATTTATTGAAACAGTTAAAATTTATAACAACATGTTCGGTTTACACAATATGAGTTTATAAAAACAATGAAACCGCTTGAATATTCCAATACTTGCAGCTAGCCGTGAAACGAGTTCAAATCGTATTTTCATATTTCAACATTATTATACGCGCATTAACAAAAACTTATATAGCGGTACAAAGTAGGTATTTTTCAATAAAAATTTGCATTTTTAGTACAATTTCCTCTAAATCATTATAGATTTGATGCCACTAAAATAATATATTTTACATCCAAATTTTATTGTTAATAAGCATTGGTGGAGACCAATAAGTAGAATTTGGCATGACAATATCTTGTATAGTAAATAAGCAATATACATATTACAAACATCAATGTCACTGATATTTTTGACAGCCATCGATTTAAAAGGATTTTATGTTTTTTATTTATTTACAAGGATATTTTATATTAACTATATCATTGTTACTTTGCTAATTTTAATTATATTACATATGACAAATTGAATGACAGAAAGTTTTGATTCCGTGAAAGAAAAGTTGTAAACAAGAGCGTGTATTAAGTGATAGAAGTTTATAAGGATAGAGTTGAATGGCGAAAGATTGTCAAGAGGTGAAAGAATGTAAAGATTTTTCTACCAATCCAGTGGAAGGAATAGGCAAGATGATATGTATTTATACAGAAATTCGCCATGTCAAACTTTGGGTATGACATAGCTTGATTGTAAAAGTTGAAATAAAAAATATTGAAATAGTCAAAATACAATGACTACTGTATAATATTTAACCGTTATTTTCAAAGCAATTTTTGTATTAATAATATTTTCAATTGCATAATTTTATTAAAAATTGTATGAGATTGAATGAGATTTATGCTTTTAAAATATATAGTAAATAAATCAAAATATTGATATAATGTTACTGTATGAATACGGTGGTACATACATTTGTATACAAAGTAGATGCTTTGTTTTAATAGTCAGGTGTTGGTATAAAAGCCTTATTGTTTCAATTCTTAGTTAGTGTATTTCTCAGTTCATTAGTTGAACAAACAATACCCAGCTGACACAAACCTAGACGTTACCGCTAATTGGGTTGCATCATTCAACATTCACCTAATTATCTATGCAGATAGTGATGTTACGACACTAGGTTACATAGTATATACCACAATTTATACCTACTATAAACAATCATAACCCATACTTCTAAAATTATATTGTCCGAATTCTAGAAATGCGTCAGAATAAAATAAAAATTTGAAGTAGTAAAGCGAACAAAACTATTATTTTTATGCATGAAAGTCACAAAAATGTTTCGTATTATATTCATTTTTGAAATTAAATATAGAATGATAAAAATATATTACTCCAAAAAAATACGCAGTTGTTACTGTGTGCCGAAATAATTACAGTTTAGATTAGTTTTCTCTCAGTGCTGCAACATTTTGTAATGAAATATTTGTTTGTCTGTTGTTGATATGAATTTATAAAAATTAATAAAATATTGATTAATGGTTTATGGTTGTATTTCAATTGAAAAGTTTATGATATATACCTTTTGAAAACTTGAAATATCTAAACGAAAATTATTCGTGAAACTTTGCCAATAACGTCAAATGCATTTTATATGAACTTTGAAAAATATTGCAAACCCATATTGATTTTACCAAAACATAAAACACGAGTTAGATTTTTTTGTAACCTAGATTTTTCTTAATACTCTTTTTTTTTGTGGCTGCGCTATTTTGTAGAAACACAATTTTGTTTGCCAGTGACATAAAAGTGTTAATAATGAGATGATGTAGTATGTGTATCCCTGACATTGTAGTGTGTGTATAGATTTACATTTTCAAATATATTTATGCATAATTCATATTTTACCTTGTTCACAAAAGCCAACATTGCAAGTGTTGAGAGAAATATATTACCATGTTCAACAAAATGCACATCTGGAAGTTTCACTGATTGCTCTGTCCAACATTTTATTCTAGAATCATCTTCACATAAAGTTATTTTTCATTCTCCGTAATGTTGCTTTGATATATTAAACGAAATTATCCTTCATTATTCCAGCTCACCTAATTTAGCCAAGCCGAAAATGTTTATTTTGTGATTAATTGTTACTTAAAGTTGCCAACAACAAAAATAACTTTCTTTCGCATAGTGTTAACAAAAATTAAACTCAACTAAGAAAGATATATCTGCAAAATTATGTTGAAAACCAAATATTTAAAAATTCATGGATATATTAATTTTCTATATATTTAGTAAATAATAGGGCCAAATATTTGCTAGTTTTCAATTAAATTTCAATATTACAAAACTTTTGAACACTCTCAATATATTTTCCACAATCGACGTATTTTAAATTATTTTAATTAATTTTTATTATATATATTTTACCGTACTTAAGTAACTTTAGTAACAACAAATAGAAATTTAAGGATTATAATTGCAATTTAGTTGTAACTGGTAAAATTGTTTTCAGGCATAAGTTGTGCAAAATAATAACGTTATAGAAATTAGCTCTAAAAATAATGTTTAATTAAAATTTTGTTTTGTTTCAATAAGAAACAAAACCTTTTGCAATCGCCTATGAACTATTATGAGTTACTATTAATAAAAAATATTTAGTTTTTGAAAAATCTACGAATGCTATAATTTTATGTAAACATCATATTTAGTACTGGTGAAAATCCCATTACTGCAGTTATGTTGATGTTTTTATGTTAATAGTAAATGTATTAGTTTCTTCAAATAAAAAAAAAATATTTCAAACCACTCAAGGTTTACTGGAATATAAATTCGTTCAAAACACCGCCACACGTATTTATAGTAAACGATAGTTTTGGCGTTAAGTATGAAACGGTGTACGTCTGTTACTTTTTTCTTTGGATATCGACGATGCTGGTAAAGCATCGGTTCTAGTAGTGGCAGCAATCTTACATAAGTTACATTTCTGGAGATCGTTAAAAGTCTGGTTGTGATTTGTGTGTTGGTTGCGGAACATGCACGCCGCGTTGAGGTATATCCTGGTAACTGAGATGGTGCACTTCTTGGCAACAATTCGCTACGGTGTGGCGTGTTTAATGGTGCAAGCAGTCTGATGTGTTATCACCACCAACGCCACAACACCCATGTCGCCTTGTAATAGGTTAAACGACTCGAAATATACACACACACACACACACACAAACACACACATGCGCGCACACACACACAAACACACACACACACCAACACACACACACACACACATACACACACACACGAACACACAAATTTAAATAATTAGCTTTATAATTAAAATAGAAAATTTAAAAATATATTCTGTATATAGAATACGTTAAACGACACACAAAAATACAGAATTATTCATACATGATTTGTTTTATTTTCCAGAAATAAATCAAAACAAAATAAAATAAAATGCTTCTGATATTCATATCAGCATTTTATTATTCAATGTATAATCCTTTATAAAATACAGATTTGAAATTCGTACGCAATATATAAATTATATTTCCAAATTGCTTAGGGATTATATTTAATGGTACGATGTTAAACAATATTCTAATTAGTTTAATTCATATTTGTGTTTTAAAATTCTGGTCGTATACTTTTAAAATTAAAATTTAACTGCTTTTTATATTTTATTTCATTTTTACAGTCACATATACTTTGTAGTATAGTTACTTTACTCTTCGAATAAAGCTAAATAAAAATATTGAAATAACAATAATCTTATCTTGTGTTACGAAAAACCAATAATTATAACACTCGTAGGTGTACAGTTGCAAAGCGGATAGCCAAGCGTTTCCGGGCGTTATAATATAAACAGCTTCCGTAATTTAAATCCGTATAAGTGAAAACATGACCTATATCCTGTAAAAACATGTTGGAACAGTAACAAAGAAAATGCCCCTAAAAGATGCAACGATATGAAGTTAAATAAACTTAAATTTGTTCTATCATAGCACTCGCGCATTCACGTATGCAATTACATTTATAATTAGAATTTATGAATTTGTTTTTGCCTTCAAGTTTCTATTTTACTGGTCCGTAAAAAATACAATTTATTTGAAACTTTCGGCTATTTAATTGAAAATCAAATTCTTAATGATCATTGTCATTAACTCCATTAGCCCCAACAAATTGGAAATAGCTACAGAGAATTCCTCGCCAAATGAAAATGTTCAATGAAATTCTTGTGAAATTATCTAAAATAAATTTAAATGAAAATAATTTGCATGCTACGAGTAGGTTCCTAATTATTATCATAATACATAACGTAAATAATCTTTCTAAAAAAACTACACAAATATTTAAAATATATAATACAATAAAATAATATATAATATAATAAAATTTATATTCAGATAGGAGGCGTGTTCTATGGAGATGTGTGATTTATGAGTACGTAAATCGAAAGTTTAAATAACGACATAAAATTTCGACATAAAAAGCGCTCTTATTGTGTGCCAAAAATATATATATGCGTTCTTTTACAATATTAATATCTTTATTCAAATTATTTTTTATACATATATACATGCTTGATGTAACATATTTCATCATTTATAAAAATGAATGAAATATATTTCAGTAATTATATGCAGTATATTTATGTACATGATATAAATATTTCTTACAGTATGTTGGCCGAGGATATAAAATGTAATAACATAAATTTACATCGTACATTAAAGTAGCTTGTTTTTGGTTGGGAAATTAAATATGCGTTGCCTGAGGCTGTAATTTGTCCAGTACTGTGTAGCTTTAGGAAATTGGATTCGTTTGAAATTCAATAGAACAAAACAAGGATGAGCTTTTAGGTGTGTTAAGAATCACATATGTGTATAATAATCGTTTTCAGAAGCGCTCGAAATAATCTGTATTGTAGGTGAATAATTATACAGCGTTTACGAGATTAACTAACGTCATTGAATAGAAGTTCTGCTGTCGCTTCCTAATTAAACACTTCTATTCAAACGCCTTCGCCTGCGTACTCGCGCTCATTTACTCCATACTCTATTATACTGGTGGGTCATACCATTATCTATTTGGAAACCGTTGCTTGTGATAATTTGCTTACGGCAACGAAGTTCTTAATTTATCCACTTATTAAACTATTGTTAATTTTGATTTACCGCTAAATCTATTTCAAATCCTTACATACTCAAAGAGAAATACAGATTTATGGCACCTAACATTATAAACATGAATAATGTTTCCTAAATTTAAAACATAGCCAAATTTATTCCACATATTCATATTTTATGTAGAAATATCGGATTTAAAAACTCACAAACGAGAATATGACAGTCGTAAAGAATCATTGTGATATTTAAATTATTATAGTGTCTAAAAAAGAGATTTATATGTTGCGCCAAATAAAATGAAATACGTCTTAAATCGACCGAAAATATATAATATTAACTTATTAACTTGGTCCTGTTCTGTTTCGCCTGAGATATTTTTTTAAGTTCGGGCGATCGTCGGTAAGTTTGAAACAAAACCTATGCTGACGTTGTTCATAAAGAGAACGAGTACCTCCGGACGTATAAAGACAGATAAGACACGTTTACGCTTTTATTTCTGATCTTGTGCTTCATAGTGTTTCAACATTTTTTTTGTCAGTAAGAAACACAAGATTTTAAAAATTCATAATATATTTCATTGTATACCTAGTCACTTAAAAAGTTCAAGTAAAAACATGCAATGTTTATAAATTTAATACAAACAAACTGTGAAATGCTTATATGTTTATTTACTATTAAATCATTGATTCTCTTTTCCGTAGTGTTTCCAATTTCAATTTAATTTCTTTCATTCTCCATCAATGTTAATAAAACTTTCGTATTAATTGAGATTGAACCCATTTAGCCTCTATTTGCAAAGAGCGGATTTCAATGGCTATTATCAAATCTGTAGGCAATACTTTCCTATCAATTGTTTCTATCTACTTTATCAATATGTTAACATATTTGATATATTGTTTGTGTTTTATTTTTACTATTATGATTTTGGAAGATGAATAACTTGATCAAAGACCGGACCTGTTTGATGCACATACTCGTAGTCTACAAAGTGTTGAGAATTTATAAATATTTTTATATTTTAATCGCCTAATACGAATTTTTCATAAGAAACAATATTCTTTGTGCCCAGAAGCGTTTGCGGAACAAAATTACATTCGCTATCAAATGCAAATAAATTCTATTTGATGTTCTCCTTTTATTTTTGTAAAATTTAAAGCGTATACGATACTAATTAGCCGTCGGTTATATAGCGAGAATTGAGTTGCTATATATTTATATCGCACAAAGAGTATGTCACTTGTCAATATATACGATTGTACAAAAAACATATAAATCAAACATACAAGATGAATTGACTTGGGGCAAAATACGTGATATTTTCATATACCAAACATATACAAAGGAAAAACATATAATGAAAAGCTAAATCAAATTTTTATTCTTAGATTGTGTGGTTACTAGCGAAAACTAATTTTACTATCTCATACATAGTGCATGTTTACTCTAGTCATATTTTGCGGATTCTGTAAATATATATTTAGTGAACGTGTTTAGTTAGTAAAGTTTAAATTAAAATACGTATGAGAAACTTCATTGCAGATATTTATTTTCATTTGTGGTATATACAAGCATGCTCCGTACAATTCAAAAATGAACAAATAACATTTGATTATGTAAAAAAATCTATAGAAAATATTTAATGTATTTCCAATGAGATTCTAATTGAATATAATATGCAGTCTAAAATGTGAAATGTTCGCCAGGAAATCAATATCGAAACAATTATACGTTTGACGGAATCATCGGGCTGAGATGCGATTATAATGAAGAGCCGTCGAGGCAGTAGTAACTGATGGTGGACGTTGTACGTTGCCTTGATTTAATTGAGAAAACAGCCACCATATTCGCAGCGATGCCGTGGCGCTACGGTGCTACGATTCGTCGTTATTGCAATTACTCACTCTGATGGATCATTGCATTTGTTCATACAATTCCAATTATTTTGATGGGCAAGGTCAAATGGATTTCTTTATAAAAATACACCTTGGGATTAGGTTTCCAAAACCAAATCACTATTTTATTTTATTTTTACCTAGTTTGTGCGTGAAAGCGCTTTATAAATACTCAACAGCTCTAAACTGCTATACAAAGCAGCGTTAATTACAAAAGTAAGTAATACGCTAGTTATTGGAGAAGGGTAACTTTTTTTTAGGAATGTTGCAATACGCTACTGTCCCTCTGTTATGTAACGTGAATGAATGATTTTGTATGTGTATTTTTGTTTCGTTGTTATTCGTGTATGATTTACGCTCACGCAAATTGCTTTATATATAACAGAAATGAAATTTAATTAAAAATTAGGTTTTTCTGTTTATTTTACTCTCTGCTTCATTGCTGTATATGGTCGGTTTCACGCTGTGAAATTTCTCAGGCAGCTCGAAACATTCACAAAATACAAGTTTTTTTTTTCATTTTTCGCGTTGTTTTTTTGGTTTTTCGTTTAAGGGCTTTAATGAAATCGCCCAAGCGTATATATTTGTGCAACTTAGTGGAATCTAGATGGGACAAAATGAGTTATTTCAATATCTGATTTTTAAAACAAAAAAAAATCTTATTTGCATCCCAATCAAATGACTTCAGTCATCAATTTTTATCTATTCGCTAACAATATCAAAAATTAAAATTTAATACTCCAAGTTTCATTTTGCCACAATCTGAATAATAAATTAATACTATGTGTCTGTAAAAATATAAGCCACGCCACTGCCTGGTCGTGGTATGAAACGAATTGTAAAATTTTTCATTTGTAAGCATACATATATGTGGTGTGTGGTGTCTATCTGGTGTGCAATACGCGAAATATAATAAAACTTGTGTTTGGGGAAGATGAAATGTCTAACCTTTTGTAGAATTGACGTTTACCGCTCTCATTTGTTTGTGGTAATGTGCTTCAACATTGAGCGAATATACGAATGAGTTGAGTCCAGTCAGTGCGCTGTGCTGTGCGGTTATATTAGATAGAATGAGGGTGCACTATGGCACATATAAGGGTTTGATATGAAATTCTCAGTGGGTTTTGTATTACTGTGTGACATGGCAAATCTAACCGGATATCTTTGTTATTTAGAGCAGCGCGCTTTTACTCCTAATATTATTAGTCATAATATATATTATTCATAATTCAAAATAGATTTGAATTCAGTATTGATATAAGCGGTAATGACCCTGGCAGTCGGTCCGCTATAATTATAAAAAAAAATATATATATATATATATATATATATATATATATATATATATATATATATATATATATATATATATATATATATTGATATGCATACGAAATGTTTATTTAATAACAAAGAATTTTATTACTTAAATGAAAAACTAATTTCTTACCCTATAATATTGATTGCAAGATTAATTGAACCTAAAAACTATCAACATAGTGTAACTAATAATTTTATTAAAATATGCGCAGACTTCCACTCTACATATACGTATTTTAAGTAGATAAGAGGATATTCAAATAAAAATTTTGATATTTTTATTATTTTACTAATTCATAATATTTTGCTTACCTAATAAAATTATACAAAATAAGTATATCTTTATTTTTAAGTTTTATGTTGTGTGTAGCCATTTTTGAGTTATGCAAAAAATGAATAGAGTAAACATACACTTCCGGATGGAATATTTTTTTCAAAAATAAGTTTTATTGTCAGGCATATATAAATCTTATGTTTTAAGTTTCATAATTTTACCTTCCACCGTTTAGACAGTAGAGCACAAACACACAAACGCACGCGGACTCGCGCGCAGATCAAATGAATTCTTATTATGGAAATTTCACAAAACACAGGATCTTAGAAATATGTCTGCCCGAAATATTCCAGTTTACGGTGTATATTAAATAAATTTTTCTTCAAACCAGACCATTATATGAATTATTGTTAAACTTACCTACTGTTTTTATCTTTTATAATGATTCTTTCACCTCAATAAGACTACAACAAAATTGAACACTATTAGATAAGACATTATTTTCGAATGAATATTTTTTTTATGCTAGACTGAAATTTCACAAAACCGTTTCCTCTATTATGAAACTACGATAATCTTACCCTCCAGGAGTTATTGCGCTCACCTAAACCTTACCTATAAAATTATATTTAAAAAGTAAATATATTGCATGCATATGTATTGTAAACTAGTCTGTGCAATCTCCTGTGTTATGTTCAGATGTTTATATTTCATTGAACTGCAAATGGCGAGTTGGAAGCATTGGAGCTTACCAACCCTTGTTTTACAACATAAAAATTTTATTGGAACGTTAAGAAAATATATATTACGTGTTTTGAAATTATGATAAAATATTTTATGACTCGGGTTGGGAAGTTGTATGGCAGTCGTTTGCGTTAAGCTGGAACTTTCATGTGTCCATATGTCACCCTAATAAACCACAACAAAGCCCCGAAATCAAGTTTGTTCAACTCACCGAGTTTCTGACACCACATCAACTGCCAGTTTGCAACTATCCCCAATTTGTATATTCAACTCAAGTTAGTCCAGCTTCTAACTGTCTTTTTATTGAGCTCATAAACTTCGTTAGTATGTTGTAGAAATATGTTAGTTACAATTCAAGCGAATCATATTCATGTTCGTTAGTTACTCAACAATGTTTGTCATCGCAGTTTTACTTATGTCAATAAAAAGCGTTTTCACTATTTTTAGATTATTTTGTGGTTTTCCCTTACATATTGCCTAATTTAATTATAATTATTTAATTATAATATAATATGCAATATACCTATTTTTTGCCTCGAACCTTTTCGGTTTCGGCCTTCATACATATAAATATGAATAATCGGTCGGAATATTGTATTATTTAATTCGGAATGAAGAGGGGCCCTTAAGTTTAAGTGACAAGAAATTCATAACACTCCGATGCAAAAAGTACAGTGTGAAATAAGTTTTAGCGGCGATAAGAACATCTGCCGGCGGAGCTTACCACGCGCCATATATCAAAAGCTAGAGACCGCACCCTGTCACAAGTTAAGCTGAAATCAGATCGAATCTGCACCGAGGGAATTACGTACTATTGTCTATGTATTAGTTATACCAGATAGCCTGAGACCCATGTAAGAGTAGACACTAGATTATTAATATTCGAATATAATATCAAAGTAACAATGTACATTTATTAGTTTTTTATGCGTTGTAAAATAGAAAAATATAAAAATTTATTTAAATTTTTAATCCAGACTGCTTTCATGCTCCGTGTATATGTGTTTGCGGGCGCGAGCATGGGTATTAGGGTATGTATATTGTTCAGCTTTTGTATGGCAGGGATTGAGGAAGATACAATTTGAACAAATTTTTTGATAATTATTATTTATTTTCTTATATAAAGGAATAAATATTGTAATTATAATAAAAATCAACCTCGAAATTTAACAGAAATATATCTTTAATCCTACCCTGAATCGATTATAACTATTTTTGGAATGACGTCTGTCTGTGTATGTGTGCTTGTGTACATATATTAATAATTTGTAAAACTGTTGAAATTTGTTCTTATTTTATATATTTTTACATAAATCTTATCAACTGTGCCTGTCAATTGTTTAACAAAAAAACAAAATAGAATCCAATTATTTGAAATATATTTTGGGAAAAAGATTAGTAAACTATTTTAAATTAGTAAAATAATAAAAAGATGAACTATTAAAATTGTTTATTTAAATAAATTGTTTATCTAAACAAAAAAAGTATAAGAAAGTTTAGTTACTGATTGAATAAAATTTAAAAAAGAAAATAATATTTTATGTTGCAATATAACAGACTGTGTTGTAGTCAGATATTAATTTGATGAAAAATGATAAGTATTTCTTTGCGGTAAATATAGACGCTTTTGAATATCTGAATTTTTCATCTCGTTATTGACTCGAAAAAGTTTGCCAAAGTGCGTAATTAGAATTCTCGTGTGGTTTCCAGAAACAAACTTTAATTCATTTAGTTAATAATTTGTATGGAATGGAATTTAGAAAGATTAAAGCTATACCATAGAAAGTTGCCTTTCAGTTCAGTGTAATTATATTTCGGAAGACTTTTCAGATAAGACGAATTTTCATTGGTTATACTTTTAATCAGAAAAATAATTCATGTGCCTTCGCAAAAATTCTATATATACTTCAATTAATTTCAAATGCACGCGTGTCTGTGTATTTGTACATGTCTGTATATTGCATAATGCATTAAGAGATCCTCCTTTCACATCTATGACCGCAAGCAATAAAATAAACAAAACCGCATAGCGATTGTCTTAATTCAACACACCGCTCTTTGTTTTCCGATGCTCGAAGCGCCAAGTAAACTGTTGTAAACTTGGGCGCAAACTTCTTAGCATACCCCCGGCCCACACCCGTTGCACCATCGACCAAACATACCGGCAACGAACACCACCCAAGGCCCCTCATATAAATTACCAGCAGTCACCTTAATTAATTCAATACACTTACGACTACTGATACCACAAACATTCTCGAGAAGAAGTTGTATAATCAATATTAATAATACGACTTACACACTCCTTATCAACAATCACCATTATTATGATTGAGGAGACGAGATATTTCGAGTAATTTATGCCGGTGTTTTCTATTTTCAGTGCATATTTCAGCATTTCAGAGTATGTGAATTGTCCATTTGAGATACGCTTTTGTGGTGTGAATCGCGTTTTTAATTGGATTACATTGATCTCCACCTTCAATTTACCTCCAACACCAAACATATAGTAGGAAAATACGAACTCAGCCACCAAAATGTGTACCATAAGCGTATAGCAATGATGTTAACAGATGGTAACGCGATTCGCAGTAATTCTAATTATTCAACGCGGCGTACTGCTAGTGGTAGCGTCACCAATAGCTTATTTCCTGGTTAATGTATGTCCATTAGGTGTTCCATTACAAATTGATTTCGATAGGTTTGTATTGTTAGAAAGCGGTGTTCGAATGGTCAGTCATTAGCACAATTCGTAGCACCGCAGTGGCACTGATGACACCCAAACTATTACTTGTCACCGGATGAATACTCGAAAACCAACGTCACCGATTGGTGCGCACACACATACATTTGTAGCCAGTGCAATTCACTGCTACCTTTGCACATAAAAATCATCCGATGCTGGCATTAATTCAATTTTCAATTACTGAATCTGTACCTGCATGTCAAACACAAACATATTGAGGTATCACCGTTAGTTAGTTCAGCAATTTACGTCCTTTATATTTGGAAAAATAGCTACGTTTTCACTATTGTTCCGCTGTAATTGACTTGACAAATTATTTCGAATTAACTAGAATTTAGTATGGCATACAATCGTTGCAGTGATTTGTTTTCCATTCAGGATTTTATTGCTAGGAAATATACTTCTATTTTTATATTCTTATACGAAAGATAAGTAAATATTATTAACTAAAATAATTACGATATTTTAACAGAAATATACCCTTTGACCTTTCCCGACCTTTCACATACAATGTCTTCAGATTTAAGTTTCATAATTTTACCTTCAATCGTTTCAGCTGTAGGGCACTCACACGCACACACACAAAAGCACGCATACATACAAACAGACAGACGCCGTGCTAAAAATAGTAAGGAAAGTGATTACAATACTTACTTTTTACTTCGTATAAGAAAGTACCAAATTGAAAATCCTAGCTGAGCCACCCTAATAAATAGTACCTAAAACAACTACTAAAATAATCTATATTAAGTTTGAAATACGTGTATCATATTCTTGTTTGCTGACTCCAAGTCTGCTAGTAAAAATAGGTCGTGGTGCATATGGTGTGTAACGCAAAGAAATCTAATGGTTTATCTCATTCGAAGTAAATCTTTTCAATCGAGCGAGAAGAAATATGACCGCGTAAATAAAGAGTTGTATTTCCAATAAATCGTCACGAGGCACCCGAGTAACGGTGGCATAATGTGTTTCACTTTCGTTGCTCGCCAAACACTGTGTATATCTCTTTGGCTTTTTGGAGAATACAACAGCAGAACACAGTGGAAGGAACGTTCACTCGCGATATCTATCTGAACAACGGCCGGTATTATAGCGATTAAATGGCTAAACAGTGTCTCTTCCGGTGGCCATTACTCGACGATACATCCCTGTGATACTGTTCGGTTCTTTAATCCGAAACCTGATGGAATTGCCGCTGATGGTACTTCTACTACCGTTGACCTTACTGCGCCCATTTTCACTTTTTAAACACGTTTTAATCAATAGTTTGTGTGGTTGTCGTTCACCAAATAACTAGATGAAAATTTATTGATAAGAAACAAAATGAACGAATAACAGTATATAGTACATCACAATATCAATATTATCAATTATCTTATTTACTTTAAAACATAAAGGATTGGTCTTTAAAATGTGAATTATAATGACGACACTTGCTTACAGCTTCAAGATCCTATCAACAGGACAATATCGGAAATTTATAAAAATAGAACACTTATAGATTTATATCAATATATCGGGTTTGTTCGTAGCTCTCATAGTAATTTTGTTCCGATAACTTTACTTGTTATACGTTTTTCAGACTTTTGTATGGTACTTCGAGTATTACACCTACTTTAAAAATTCTTCACGGTCAAAGATCTCGTTCTTGATTAATATTTTAGAAAAGTTTGCAAACATATTTTGATCCTGGTGCCTGTCGATTTATATTTTGTTTTATCAAGTGAGTTAAGCAAATTTAAATCTGTAAGTGCGATATTTTTCACTATAACCAGTGCATCATGATAAAAATACGAATATTTTATATAAAGTATCATAAAAACTAGTAAATAATAACAAATGTTGTTATTGAAATCATAAATAAATAATTATAACTACGTTTTAGTGCGTTGACAAAGGCTTAAATTAATATTCAGCGTCAGGTAATGTACAGCACTCGGTTGGCAACCGTGAACAAATAGCTTTTCAGGAAATTTGTCAACCATGATTCATATGGCACTTCATATGAACTTGCCATGCTGCAACGTGATTCACAGGTTTAGTTCATCGGTAGGCTAATTGTCCTCATATGTATTAGAACACCCATGGTTACTATTGTAACAACTTTTAATAGTGGCCGTTTTGCAATATCGATTTTCCATCTAATATTGCTGAGTATTAAATACGTTGAACATTCTTAGTTGCTTTCGAAAGAATAGGGAGAGTGGCGCGAAGATACATCAACAAAACATTTATACATATAAAAAGAAGTAAGCTACAAAAAAAAAAATTAAATCCTTGAGACCCAGCAAAACGAAGATAATCCACACAATAAGGACGGCGATGTAGTGACCTGTAGGTTTGTTATATGTACTTTCTTATACGAAGTAATAAGTAAGTATTATAATCATGAAAAAAATCATCTTAGAAATTTTAACGAAAATATACCATTTTACCATCCCTGAATTATTGCAATGCCGTCTGTGTATATATATATATATATATATATATATATATATATATATATATATATATATATATATATATATATATATGTATATATATATATATATATATATATATATATATATATATATATATATTTATATAAAAAAAATGTAAAGAGTCTCTACCACCCCATTTGATGAGATTAGGTGTATATGTATGTATGTATATATTTATTTATTTATATTATCGAAAGGGTTTGGTTCTATTTAGAACATTTAGTGCTGTACCACCCATTCTATAAATTCTAAACTGAGAGATACAAGTGTGATTTATGGTTCTAAATAGTGCGCGTTAATATTATCCCTCAGATTTAGTTTAAAATAACTGTGAACACGTGTAGCTACACTTAATGACGAATAAAATACTAACATCATATAATAATTACCGTCTATAAATAGATCAGAAAATAAACAAACTTGGTGCGTATTTATAGAGGGTGACTTGAACAGATGGAGCTCGCGTTGTTGGAATAACGTTCTTCACTGTGTCACAATATGTCAAATGGAGAATTGTGTTGCGCATTACAAGGTTTTAAAATGTAATTAGGAAGACCACCACTTCTCTTGTCAGTTTGACGTCAACGATTTATTAAGCTTGCACAATAGGGAGAAAAGGCACAAGGATTTAATACTGCTTGTTTGTGTTTTTAGGCAATTTGGATTTAGATTATCACAGAATCGGTTTTAGACTTACAGAAATATAGGTACAATAAAATCGAATCAATATATATTGTAAATAAAATTTTAGTTTAGTACCCAATATAACATATTTTTTCTTATAATTGCGTACCTTTAGTTACGTTTCTGTATCTCATGTTATTTTCACACTAAGGTATATTTCACCTAGTTCATGTCGAAATTAGCATAAAGCATATAACGCGATATTCTTCATATCTAAAATACCTTCCTAGAAGACACCTCTCATTTGACGTTTTCTTTTATTTTTATTCTTTTATGTTCCGTTTCTCGTATCAGTGGCAGTCGCGTTTTGCATACTAATAAAACCTGAAACCTCTATTTCTCTTCTTTTCTCGTACACAATGGCATTTGGCACGTGATACTCCCGAAGTATTTCCCTTTGTAAATGTCGAATGAAAAAATTTGCGCCCCTGTTAATTGCATCCTAAAGACGTGAGACGTCTCACTTGTAGAATTAGTTCCGAAATTTATTGCTCGCACCCCTGTGGTGCTTTTTTTGTTCTTCTAAAGTTTTTTTTTTTGCAATTAGGTTAGTGTGCTTCGAACTGAATTTTAATTTTGTTCTGTAACGTATCACAAGATTGTACAATTAATTATCTGTATACCATACAACCATACATATATGATTAAAATTCAGTTAATATCCTAGACATACATGAAGCACTCGTTAGTAAAATAAGCATGAAATTTCTTTTTAAAAGTCAATTAGAATATGTAAATTTATAATTGTTTCGTAAGCAAAGATCGCATTTACTTAAAAATGTTTGTTTAAGGTATTTGAGTTTATATTTTCAACTCAAAGATATTTTTTGTAGTGGTATTAGCAATGTGTACATTTTTTTAATTTGAAAGAATCTCACTAGTAGGTTTACAAATAACATTACTTTTATTTGAGTATTTATTTTATTCAGCGCAATTGAGTAGCGGATGAAAAGAGCATGATTCGGGTGTTGTTAGATTAGGAATTCCCGGCGGTGTAAAAGTATTGTTATATTCACACGAGAAGACAATTTGCCAAGCAGTGTTCGGGTCAAACGGAGTAACATTAGGGTTGTTGTCTTGTCAACGTTGCCATTCGCTTTTAATTTGCTTTTCGTTGCCAACTCTCGCTCCGAGTTTATGAGATTTTAAAGAGAGGAACGTGTTCTCATTACATTAGACACGGTGAATAGCAGCAACACTGTTATGCTAATGTTTTTCGGTACTAATAGTACTCTCTTGTAGTACAGGTATGCGTTTTTACTTTCTTATACGCAGTAATAAGTAAGTATTGTATTTATGAAAAAAAAAACGATCTCTAGATTTTAACGAAAATATACCTTTAGTCCTTCCCTGAATCGAGACTGACTATTTTTGGCATGATCTATGTGTGTGTGTGTGAGTGTGTGTGAATGTTCGCGCGCGCGCTCTTTTACCTTAACGGTTAAAGGTAAAATTATGAAGATTAAAAATTTAGAGATATTAATATTTCGTACAACTTTTGTTTGAAAACTTTTTAGAAAAAATGTACTGGTTACAAGAAAATGTCTTGAAATTTCTTTTTATTTTATTTATTTTTACATAAATATTTTCAACAGAAAAATGAAATATACTAATCTAAACCCCATTGATTTAAATAGACATGATGCTATTGATATGTATGTATCTAAACAAAATACGTATAAGAAAGTTCAGTGCAAGCCATTGCGAATATTTTGTTTTTGTTTTTTGCGGTCGGTCAGGGAGAAGTTCGCTATGTAATTTTAATTACAAACAAAATTGCATTCAGACTATTTAACTAAATTTGTAATGCCACTATACTGTAGATTTAAAATTTTAAAATTCTATTTTCATACCATGTATGCTATTAAAAATTAAAATATTTGAAGTATAAGCAAACATTTTTAAATTTTAAATCTTCATAAAAGATTCAGTTGTTAATATTTCAGTTTCAATATATACACATGTATAACATCATGCCTGTTCTCATCAACAGAACTCCCGTTACATTCATTTTCGTCTTGATAGTTTTTTGCCATACTTTCGCTTCATTCAAATTCTTTATACAGTATTGCTTCAGTCAAGGGCCAACAGTATGTGCGAATTTTTGCTTATCAGACTGTCAAACAATTAATAGTTTATAAATAATTTACGAATTATTCTGCAACTGGGTAAAAGTCGCATGTAAATTTAACTAGCCTGTGTTAATTATAGGTTGTAAACTAATGAAGTAAAACTTTTCAAACTCGAGATTTTAACGGAAATGCACCTTTAGACCAATCGCAACATTATTTTCGGGATGATGTCTTTGTGTAGGCAAGTTATTTAATTCGAAAACTAATAAATTTCCGGCCGTAATAATTACTTAAATATAATAAATAATTGTAATTTCCAGCTTTTTTGAAATTTTATTCTTTAGTATTACTATCTAATCAGAATGAACCTACTAGGCATAAGAAAAGTCCGGATCCCTACAGATATTATTATCATCACATTAAATGAATCCTATTGTAGTACATATTCGGAATCATACTGGAATTTAACCAAAATCCTATAAAGCTGGTAAAAATATATAATTCAAATCGACGGTAAGAAGAAAATATTGAGTAGACGGAATAAATTATTATGATGAATATATATGTGAGAAGGAGTATTAAGATATATGAGAAAATATTGTCGTCTCACATACTTCTTAAGAAATTGTGCGATACGTAAATATCCTAAATATGGGTTTATAATGAAACATATTCGGCTGTTGCTATTAAATTGCATTTTGACAGCATCCAAACAACATCATATAAAGTAGCATCATCTGTCACCATAATGTCCCATTTCTCGTCTCGTCTCGTATGGCATAATGGCAATAAGATAAGCCACTTGATGTTCCTGCTGCCTTTAGGGACTTTTAAGTTCTATTTGTGATGTAAATCACAGCAAGCAACATAGCTACTCCAAATATTTCATTTTACTGATTTCTTGGACTCAAATCACTTTTTATCCAAAATAAACAACAAAAATTGTTTAATATTTTATATACCGTAAATTATTTCAAATTATTGACCCAACTTTAAATGAAAATATAATATACTTCATATTTATACAAGAATAATTTATGAGTTTTCTCGCTTCTTTTCTTTTTACTTGTTAAGTAGTGAATTGTCCTCTTTAGAAAATGTAAAAACGAAATTCTTTTTTGTTGTAAATTCTCTTAATTTGAGTATCACAAGTTTGCGTCTGTTATTTCTCCCACTGGGATAGACAAAAACACTGTAGAAAAATTCATAAAATATGAATTTGTTTCAACTGTAGTCGCTCGTACAAAACACTTGTGAAAAGTAAAAGTTTATGCCCGAAACACGAAATGTGAATTAAGTTCAAAACATTATAACATGCATTTATTTCATGTATTCCTGAACATTTAACAAAATGTACCAAAAATAAATAATAATATAGGAAGCTAACTTATATTAGGGAGTTGGCTATTTAAATTTTTGGCTCATTTGTTTTAATTTACAACGACAGTGGAAAGTTTTTAACGCGATATTTATTCCTTTTGTTCAAATGTATAAGTGCCCTTAATCACTGTGGGGTGGTTCAATTTGTATAAATTACATTCATTTTTCTAAGATATAATTTTTAATTATGCTTAACAACGTGGGCACACTTAAATACGGTCGAATGCTTTACAATGGTGATTAGAAGTCATATTAGGTACTAATGTATCACAAATTAAATTACCCGAAAACTAAATACAGGTCTTCCATGGCATTGAAATATGGTGGCGGCATGTTTGATAGGTAGCGGCATGATGATATCGGTCTCGAAACAGTCTACAAAGCGATATGGCATTTTTCATATCAAATTTCAGTATCGGTGCAATACGTCTTTTTTTATATGCTGCTGAACAATAACGCGCAAATTATAACTACCATAAATATGAAGTGAACAGTGGTTCACTGGCCTAGAGAAATTTATAAATTATAAAACCGTAATAATTGAATATATAAATTATACTCATTAGCTTCAAATAAGAGTTATTTTGAATAAAATGTTTAGCAGCCGTTAAAATTGAAAACATTTATAGTACGTAGTTATTATTTGTTCAAATAATTGAGCTATGTTTGGAAACACAAATTATAATATTTATTACTCCCTTTACAAAAATAATAAATAAATAAGTTACTTGTATTTAGAACTAATGTTTGAATCAATAAAAGTGTTCATACCAAACATGTTACTGCAACTTAACTTTTTTAATTACGTACGCACTAAAAAGATTGAATTGTCATTCGATGAACTTTAAACTAGTATTACTGCTATATAAATACAAGAAAGAAGTACATTTTAATTGCAATATCAAAGTACTTACATTTTTGTATATATAAATATCAAGCTTTTATCAAGATATTAAATCTTTTTCGCTGTAGCATTATACTTATTTATATTAAACTTTGTTCAACAACCTTTAGTAACCAAGTAGCAACTCAAGATGACATAGAATTTATTATTTTATTTTCACTTTATTATAAAATATAATAAATTACTTATTATTGAAACAAGACAGCTGCAGATAAATTCTCATTAAGAAAGTACTGTATTTTTTTGTCAGATATAAGGTATCCAAAAATTGAGCAAAAGTCATGAAAAGTATATTGCAATTTATTAGCTCTTATAAAACAACTTGTGTTTTGAACTGGAAATTTTTATACGTAATAAGTATATTTTACTCTTAAATAAAATACAATATTTAAACATTAAAAAATATATAATTATTACATATAATATACCGATACAGCAAGTATTTTATTTATTGAAATATACATTTTCTATGTTTATTATTGTTACCAATTTAAACAATATTTATAAATTTTGTAACGCGCTGAATTTAAGATATATCAGTAATTGTTGTTAGTCGAATAGTCAGTTGAGTGTATATAATTTCCGTTAATTGTTAAAAAATTGGCATGTGTGTGGTTTGAATAGAAAGTGCAAATAATGAAGAATATATTATTGATGAGATAAACTTACATTTTAAATTTGTGAAAACTGTCATGTCACTCATTACAAAGCTTTCAGAATTTTATCGTATAGTCGAATCAATACGATTCAGAGTTCAAAACGTCACTGATCTCAATATCAAGTTAATTTGTAAATTAATATTACGATATCTGCTAATATGAAGCAACTTAATAGTTTAGTTATGTGTTGCTTTTATTTGTAGTAATTTAATATTATGTATTACAAAGCTTCTAACTAATTTAGAATATAGTATAAATTGTTAGTTTCACGTATAGCTAATGGCGTTTTGTTTACATTTATCATGCACATTTGGCTCATAGGATGGAAACACCAGTTGTCAGGAATTCAAGAAAACTCATTATTCAGTTGGTTGACGTAAGTCCGGCGGTTCTTACCAAACCAAATAAATTATTCACAACCCTTCTTCTCCTCGTGCACATACAAACACACACTCTGACGTATTCTGCAGACCAGGTAGATATTGATCGCATTTGGACGAAATATTTCACACTTTACAGCGAATCGAACAGCAGTAGATGACGCAATCTTTTACCCCGTATAACCTTCCTACTAACATCACGAAATCTACCTTAAAAAAATAGACTGAATATAAGATAAATCTAGCGATTAGAAGACCCGAAAATGCTGTAGTTGAAATGCTACTGAAATATTCTTCAAACAAAATTCAGTCATTTTCGGTTTATACAAATTAGGATAACTAATACAAAAAATTTCAACTATTCTCCTATTAATGTTTACAGACCATTCAAACATTCCAAAGTACCTAAGAATTTACTAAAATATTCGAGATGAATATCAGTTGATGTTAAAGTAGTTTATGTTCCACTTTTAATTTATTGTCATGAATAATAATTGTTTTGAATTGCCGTGTACCCCAAAATGATATGTAATTAAATGTTTGTAATGTGTAATTATTTGTTGTGTAATTATTATATCTTAGCGTTGATATAATGTCAAGTCTATTGTTAAGAAAATCAACGCATAATTTTCAAGCTTGAATTTTCAGAACAATTATAACCCTTTTCATTATATGTATGAGAGTATATTTGCACATACTAACGTATGCAAATTAAATGGTTAACACTTCATATGCGAAGGGGTTATTTCTGGCGTCAATGCCACTATTGCATTTACACACTTAATTCGACAATACGACTTTATATATTTTATATATATATATATATATATATATATATATATATATATATATATATATATATTATGAAATTAATTGACTTTTGTTTGTTGGATGTAAATTAACAGACAAAAAAAAAGTTCAATGATAATTATTCAATGCAGTGCAAGATGAGGAGAATAAAAATTATCGGTTTATTTGCGAAAAAAAATGAAAGAAAGGGTGTGGTGTGGTTGTATGCAGCAAAGCCACCACCACCAGGAAAACGAGCAAACATAGTGCAATCTTTGTCTCGTGTTTTACAACGACCATTCATTAATCACTATACACATTTTGGGGTCAGAGTTTGGTCGCTCATACAGAAATCGGGTTACGTAAGCGCTTTTATCATAAATTTGATCCTGAAAAAAGCTAATGACACTTTTTCTGTTCGCCATACATAAATATGCAATTTGAATTATTTTTATTGTACCAGTAAGTAAAAATATACAAAAAATTACTATATATATTAAAATATAAAAACTACAATTAAAATAACTTATATTAATAATAAATTACTTCTGTAATCTGCGTTTTAATTTTATGCTAGTCAGAAAACAGATACATTACGCAAAAACGCATTAAAATTACATATGCATTATGTTAAAATGTTTGTAACAAAGCTTTAAAATATGTATCTGATGTTTAGAGCATCTGGTTGCAAAACTAGTGCATTTCCAGTGCAGAATGGTGTACAATGCGGTGATAAAATGTGTACCATAATATCCCGAAGTGCACCGGTGCCCCGTACATCATCTTCCAAGTGACATTCATGGTCTTTTAGTTGCCATATCGCTATTTAGAGTAACATTAAGATATAGAAAAGTTTTACGATGTGATTTTCGTTTATATATGATATTGCACTACAACTGTTGCTTCTATAGTATATGTCTGTATTTTTTTTTTTTTTTTATCTAATATATATTACATTTTTAAAACATCTACATTCATTCATTTAAATTGTCTAAACTAATCAAATATGTGTGACCTTAAAGCGTGTGACACGAACAGTAATGTGACAATATTTTAAACCACCAACTACGGATTGAACCACCCACCATAGAGCCAGTAGAATGATGTTTTGTATATTTCAAAGTACTTTGTTAGTTAATATAAATGAACTTTGCATCTCATCAACTTTGTTTGCTAACTTGAAACAAAATGGCGGCTGATTGGCCCTTTCTTCATTATGGGTTACAATTTACAATACAATGTTCGCATTGGTACTGCATATCAACGAAATGTATACGCGTTCACCTAGCTGTTTTACATTTGTTACAAAGTTTCAATTCAATTTCTTCTTAAAACACAATTATTAATTTACGAACCATTGGAACATTTCTGAACACATTCATTATAAACATGTTGTTTTTTCCAAGAAGGAAAATGACTGTTGAAATTTATTCTTATTATATTTGTTTCTACATAAATCGTATAAACTGCTTCAGGTGTATAAACTGGTTCAAGTGTATTCAAATTAACGATGGTGGAAGGAATGGATTTAATAATTAATAAGGGCACTGGTAATAGGCAAATATTATTGCTATTCGAAAAAAAACATTTTAAAGTTGCGCGAATGTGTCGCTATCTATGAGTAAAAAGCTATAACATAATTTCGCTATTGAATTATTAGATTTTAGAATTTAGGTTCGTTTTCTTGTTCAGGTCCTGATATATATATATATATATATATATATATATATATATATATATATATATATATATATATATATATATATATATATATAATATATATATATATATATATATATATATATATATATATATATGGTGATTAAATTTGAAAATAGGTTTAGATCCTTGGTATTAGATTTGAGTAGTTTAGCAATTTGATATTAGTGGACGTTAGAGTTTAGGCTTTTAGAGATTTTGTTGACATGTGTTACATTGCATTCGCAAAACTTATAAAATTCCAATATTAACTTATACTATAGCATATACTCAATGCTAATTCGTCAAATAAACTCATATTTGAGAATAACAAGTATATTTAATAATATTTAAACCTATTTTCATTGATAACCCTATATTATTCTATATAGCGAGGAAAATGAGTGAGTCCACGGCGCCGGTGGAACGTATAAGATACGATGGAAGAGTGAAGAAACGAAATTGGGAAGAAAGGAGATCTGATCAAACAGTAGATGACAATGAGAAACGATCGAAAATTGATCAAATACGAATTAAAAAAAGAAAATATGCTATGTTATTGGGTTACTCGGGTGTTGATTACTATGGAATGCAACGAAATCCAAAAATGAGAACAATTGAAGAAGATTTGCTTCAAGCACTACTCAAAACTGAGCTCATTTCTGAGGAAGCTTACAATCAAGTTCAGCAAATTCAATTCCAGAGGGCTGCTAGGACTGACAAAGGTGTTTCGGCTGCTAAACAAGTTGTTTCTCTAAAACTTCGTAAGTTTTTCTAACAAAATAATCTTTTTTTGTGAACTTATCTTTTAAATATATTTTATTTATTAATGTGTATTTTGATTTTAGCTGAAGTAGTTGACATATCAGCATTAAATAAAGAGCTTTCCGAGCAGATTCGCGTATTTTCAGTAAAGCGTGTTACAAAAGGCTTTAATAGCAAATCAAATTGTGATGCTAGAACATATATTTATATGTTACCTACTGTCTCGTTTGCGAAATATCCCGATATTGTGGAAATTGAAACATTTCGATTGGACGAAAGTACTTTGAATAAAGTTAACGATGTTTTAAAATTATTCCTGGGCACGAAAAACTTCCATAATTTCACATCAAGGAAACATTTCCGAGATCCTAGCGCTAACCGATATATAATATCATTTGAATGCGAGCAGCCATTTATTAGGAAAGGAATTGAATTTGCTGTTATTAAAGTCAAAGGTATGATATATTATATACAATTTTTAAATAGTAATTATTAATTAATTTATATTTTGAAGGACAAAGTTTTATGATGCATCAAATTCGAAAAATGGTCGGAGTTGCAATTGCAGTAGTTAAAGGCATAACAACAACTGATACTATAACACAATCTTACACGGCTGATCGATTAGATTTGCCAATGGCGCCGGGTTTGGGTTTAGTTCTTGATCAAGTGCACTATGATCGATATAACACTCGTTATGGTACTGATCACGAGACTTTAGATTGGATTGAAAACGAACCTGAAGTAACAGCGTTCAAAGAAAAATATATTTATCCAACTATTATAGATACTGAAATCAGTGAAAAATCTATGGTTTTATGGCTTGAAACTTTACCGAAACATAGTTTTAGTGTGCGATTAGATGAGATCAGTGAAGAAAAGGACGATGAAAAAGATTCGGATGCGGATGATTGTAGTGAAGATAAGAAAGATGAAATAAGTGATGATAAAAATGACGTCATTCATAAAACAGTAGATACAAATAAGAATGAAGATTTAAAATGTTGATTAATTTTTTTTTTGTATACAAATAAAACATTTTATGTATATTGTTTTTAATTTTTATTTGATTAGTTTATCAGATGCGATGAGCAGTTAATAATCATTTATTACAGATATTCTTTAGATACGTTAGGAAAATAATAATTAGAATAAAATTATACAGTTTTGTAGCAATATTTTCTATAAAATTAATATATTTCATGTTTTAAAATCGATTTTTTAAACTGTGTTAGAATGAGCATATTACATACTTCTCCATACGGTTGGATAATTTCTCATCAAAATTACATAAAAGCAATTTACAAACACGTCGCCAAAGACGACCAATTTTACGATTTACAATTGAAAACAGTTCTTTTTAATATCAATTCCCCGTATTTGCGATATAATGAAAAGCAAGTAAAAGATAATAAACATAACCTAAAGAAGAAACGGAAAAAAATTACTTCTAATTCGAATTTCGACGAATTAATAGTAGAGGCAAGTAATTTATCTATTGGTTTATAGTGATAAATAGAGCCGAATAATCAGTGTAAAATACTATTCTGAAAAGTATAAATACCCTACGCCATTTTAATTCTTGGGGGCACATATTTTAAAACTATCCGAATGTGAATTTATGTATAGATATCCAGTGGCAGCACCAAAGGAAAATTATGCGGGCTCATAATTTTGTATTAACTTTTATTATAATAAACATATTTAAAAAATGGTGTTTGTATTTTAAAATAAATGTATGCGTTTTGTTTTTTAAAGTGGCAAATGGTTTTTATAGTTTTATAAATAAAAATTCTGGTATACTTAAAATTAAGTGGCAATCAGGAATGATTATAATTTTAAGAGCGTTAAAATATTTAATAATGTGTTTTTTTTTTATTTCTAGATAAATTTTATAAAATTAAAATATGAATTACTATGTAAAGAAATTGAAATGAATGATATTTTTAATGATTGTTTACCCAATGATAATAATACAGAAGCAAAACATGCTGCAGAAATTTGTTATAATGAAACCGAAAAATATCCTTTATTCAATTCGCATGGTGCAAATACAGAAACACCAATTATACATATTATAAATGGAGGATCGTATTTGTTCCCGAAAACGAGTAGATTTTTCTGTAAAAACATATCGGAAATGCAGGAGATATTAAAAGATGAACAATTTGATATAATATTACTTGATCCGCCGTGGTGGAATAAATATATTCGGCGAAAAAGAGCTAAAAGTAATCAAGGTTACCAAATGATGTATAATTTAGATTTAAGTGTTATTCCAATAAATAAAATATTAACACCGAATGGGATTGTTGTTGCGTGGTGCACAAATAGTCCTCAACATTTAAAGGATTTGGAAACAGAAATTTTTCCGAAATGGGGTATTAAATCAGTCGCGAAATGGTACTGGCTTAAAGTAAGTAATTTTATAAATTCTATATATATATGTGCAAATATTTACTAAACATACTTTAGGTAACATGTAATGGCGAACCAATATGTAGTTTTTCGGAACCACCCGGAAAACAACCGTTCGAACAAATCGTTTTCGGAGTTCGTGAGACCAATGATTCGAGTTCGATTCCCAGTCAGAAATTGGTTGTTAGTATTCCAAGTGCTCTACATTCACACAAGCCACCATTAGCAGGTAACATTATTAATTTATTTAGTATTAGCAAACTTTTGTGTAAACATGTTTTTTATATTTTAAAACCACTCTATTCAGTAGATTACTTATAAATTTATAATAGATTAATGTATATTTAATGTATGTACTCATGTTAAAATTTGGTTTATATTCTCAGATTTGTTATCCGAATTCATTGGCGAGAATTCTAAATGCCTTGAAATTTTCGCACGATACCTTCTTCCAGGATGGACCAGTTGGGGGTTAGAAGTAGTAAAATTACAACACGAATGCCTTTACGAGTTACAACATTAATTTATCCAAATATTGCATACATATTTTTGTAATATTATTTTCAATGATAATAATATTTTTCTCATTGATTATTGTTTATAAATTTTGTTTTAACTATCAATTATTATTAATTAAAATGTAATGCTTATTAGTGGCCATTTTGTTTCTTCTCTGTACGATACCCGTTCGGATTCATTGTTTGCCATTTCCAGAAATCATTACCTAAACATAACAATAGATATATTTAATTTTAAATATTCAAAAAATAAATAAGTAATTTCTTAAAAATTAACCAAAATTTTCTACAACATATTTTTTATTTCATGTTAAAATAATAGATTATAGAAGACAGTTATATTTACTCTAGAGGATTCATTAAAAACACATTAATAGACAATTGTCTAGAAGCAAGTAGAATAGTTTTTAATATATGAGTCAAAATATGACGTTTAAAATCGGATTTTTTGAGTGGTAACTTACACATAGATTCAATAGTATATTTAGCTTTCCATTCGAGTTCTTTTTCTGCTAGTTCAGCGTTAGCGTACATTGAAGTAATATCTCCATTGCGACGTTCCATTATCTCATATGGAACAATAGTGTTCGTTACTTGTTCAAATACTTTAACCAGCTGCAGCACAGATACTCCAGCTCCTGTGCCGAGATTGTACATCTGAAATTTATTCGTATATTAGTTAATTCATTCTAAAAAATTTACTTAACAATATTAAAATCAACTTTTAAATCAATAATCAAAATGTATTTATTACACCTATACATATATTAGCTGTTACTATCTGTGTGGTTGTGATAAGCATTGAGTATTTTGTTATAAAGTAAATCTGTCTATATAGATATGAATGAAACTAAATATTTTAGGCTGGATTATCTAGATGCCTTAAATTCTTGTATTCTGATTGATTTATAATCAAACAACCGATTAATTTTATTTATATAAAACATACCTGTGGCACTTGCCTTTAGTCGCTGATGTTTTCGTTGCAACATATTGAGGGCAGCTACGTGTCCGGTAGCCAAATCCATTACATGAATATAGTCTCGTACCCCTAAATTAATTATTTTTGTTTAGTTTGTTATTATGTCAAAAACATATTTTATACGTTAGGCTTTATTGGTTGTTAGTATAATAGAATAAAGATTTAATTAATAGAACTTGAAAAATATTTTTTATTAAGATATATTTTATTTAAAAAAAACTTTTTTTAGTATCATCTTCAATATTTATTTAAAGAAGTTTGAATATACTTTTGATTATAATTATACCTGTTCCATCAACTGTGTCGTAGTCTCCGCCGAATATAGTTAAAACAGATTTTTTACCCATTGCCACTTGTGCAATATAGGGCATTAAATTTGTGAAAGCTTTTGTCGGATCTTCTCCAATTAAACCTGAAGGATGCGCCCCGACCGGATTGAAGTATCTTAGCGCTATAATGTTCCATTTCTAAATAAAATAAATAGAATACAATTAGTATACCAATATTGAAATTAAGTTTTGGTTAATAATAAAAAAATAGTATTTTAAAATATAATATTTATTTATAATGCATTTTATTGTAATATCCCCAGTAGCACAGTAATATAATACCAATACTGGTTGACATATTGGATCAATGTGGTTACGACCAGTATTGGTTGGCATATTGGCTCAATATGGTTAGGGTTAACATAGTTCAAAATGGGTGGTATATGTCAGACCCAGTGGTGCGTTGTGTTTAGCTATCCAGATTTTTGTACTCGTTTCTACGTTCCTCACGTTATATTAGGAAGGTAAGTAATGAAAAAAACTATTTGGCGATAAAAGTAAAGAACTACTTCAATTTTTATAACAGGTTTCATTAACATTTTAGGTAAGTTTGTACTAGCTTCAAATACTACGTCACTGGTATTTGCAATATATTGTAGAAGCAAGCGCATGCGCTTTAACAACACATTGTTATGGCGCTTGCGCTTAACTTATATTATTGAGCCAAGATACAATATATATCCAATATTTATTTTATATTGGTTTGGAATTTGGTGCTACTAGGGATACTTGTGTGTTATATAGGGTATACCTTGTTGGAAAATGTAATATCTTTCAGCATTTCTTCAATGAAGAATTTAGTTCGACCATAAACATTGGTAACATTGCCAGTAGCATGACTTTCTGTAATGGGTAACTGAGTTGGTTCCCCATAAACTGTGCAAGAACTGGAAAATACTAACTGGTAACAGTCGTGTTCTGCCATTACCTAAAATTGTATTAGTAACTTATGTTAGTCAGATATTACAAACGAATAATTAATTATACACTGATTAATAATGCGATGCTCCATCTGTACAGTCATATTTATTGTATTTATATAAATTACGCGTGTATAATAATATTCACGATTTGGATAAGCATGTTATACATTATAGAAATATAATCATACAATAATTAGACGACTGTGTAGACGCGTTAATATAATACTAGTTAGTATTAATAATATAAAATTACCTCTAGCAAATTTATCATTCCAATCAGGTTGTTTTTATAATACAACAATGGAAACTGCATAGATTCACCAACAGCTTTTATTGCTGCAAAATGGATAACGCAATCAATTTTATGCTACAAAAAATATTTAAAAATTATTAAGCATCCTTTATTTTTATAAGTTGGTAAATATTGATATTTACCAGCTTAAATATTTTATCCAGAGCGTTTTTATCTAGTAAATCGCACCGATAAAATTTAATAGTTTTATTCGTGATTTCTTCAACGCGATTTAAAGCAATTGATTCATCGTCTACGTCGTTCACACTATTAACAAAGTTATCGATAGCCACCACTTCATAGCCAGCGTCCAGAAGAGAAACCACACAGTGGCTGCCAATATAACCAGCACCGCCAGTCACAAAGACTGTTCGAAAACTTGACATCGTACTGAAATTGAATCCAAACCATAACTAACATTTCAGGTAAACCACATTTACGTGGACAAATAAAAGTAAGAATTATCAAACACAAATCTATCATTTGTTTTCACGCATATCTAGTGGGCTAGGTGAAATTTTAAAAATATTTATAAAATATTGTCCAGTTTTTAGTTGAAATAAAATAATAATAAAATGTATAAGTGTTGCATTTGAGTGGAATATTTTACTTAAAATATGTAAAAATTGAAAGTTAGACATTTTGTAATCAAGTTTCAAAGGGACGTACTTTAATTTAATAATATAATTTGAAATCCTAAATTATGATTATTAGAGTAATTAACTAATAATTAATAAAATTTAGAAAATAATAAAAATTCCATGTTGGAATGCAATTACGTTAAAAACCCCATAACCATTTTCTAAGAATCTATTAAGGTACATAACTATTATAAAATTAAAAAATACCCATTTTATTTTATGAAAATACCGTTTTACATTCTTGTGTATGTATGTACATATTGGATGCAGAACGTATGTATTCCTACCATTGTACTAATATTATCACTGGTCAATAACCCACCATGGGTTCATGTTGTCACGTAAGGTACAACAGTACTCTACAGGTAAATGACCATGAACTTCTCAAGGTTCTCAAGCAAAAGTAAGACAAGTGAATACAAGAAGCATTCGTGAGGCATCATCAATTAATCAAACAGTTATTTATATTTTTGAAAGAATTTAAAATGATACTGCATTATCGGGCTGATTCATTTTTAAACAGATACAAAACGCAAACATACACATCATAAAAAAAATGAGACTCTTATACTAAAGCACTATATATTTAAGTAGTATTTAAAAGAGTTTCATAATGTTAGTAATAATTTTTTTTACATATTCTATGCATATTTTATCAATACTAATAGAAGCTAATAGTTGCTTTATTATTCAACATTTTCCGCGCGGCTTCAAAATGAATTTAGCCGTTCACCGGTAAAAGTATTATCATTTAAATTTGAAAAACAAGTAAATATTTATTATTGAAATAAAGATAATAATCGTACCTGTTTGTAGTATTTGTTGATAGTTGAACTAGAAACTAACTAACTAAGTTGGTGGCGGCTAACTCCTGCCTAAGTAGTGTGTTTCAGTAAACTAACTAAACACGTCAACAACTACACAGTCAGTGCCACAACACCAAACGACCTTCTGCATTCCCTTTTCGCAAAGAGAAGAACAGTTGTTGAACGACTCATCTGTCTGGCGTTAAATTACTATCGAATGTTCTGTATGCCGTCACTTTTTTTGTACGTAGCAATCATAAAAAACATGTAATGCATCACTTTACAAAAAAATATATAATATATAGTATCTTATTTATTCAAGCTCTTTTAAATGCTAATATGATTTTAACATTTAGATCGCAATATAATTAATATTAGTTATTTAATGTCACAAGGATTACAAATATTTATTTATTCTCTTTTTAAACGCAGGATTTAAATTGAATTAAAAGCATATAGATATTTTTTGTTTCTAAATTGACTAACTTTTCGAAAAAAAATTTATTACGTACAAATGATTGAATTTTTATATTTAGACGCTAACGCTAAACATAAAAATAAGAATACTTTGATCCAATACACAAAAAAAAATTTTATTTTGGATTTCAGTGTTAAAACTATTTCGAATGCCCTTCATAATATAACACAGTTTTTGCATAAAATTGCTAATACCTGAAAATGTCACAAAATACGGTGTTTTAAAAATAGAAAACCTGTTTTTATGATTTTTCTATCTTGAACCAGTAAGAACATCTTTCCAAATTGAGTATAATATAAAACACAACAGATTTTTAATGAACAATTAAAATTTTGTAAGATGCCGGACGTACAAATTTCGAGAATTCATGAATAGAATATTCGGAGAAATGGTATTGACGTTCAATAACTATTAACAAAGAGGATTTATATCTCTTTGCTATTATGTATAATTAAATGATGCATTCGTGATAAAAACAATCTTATGCGATTATTTACGAGCCTTGAAAATAACGTTGATATAAAATGATAGTATTTGTTTGCAAAGAATATTGATCTCACACAAAAAAAAAGTTGATTTAAATATCATTTTAAAGAGTATAACTATAGGCAAAAAAAGTGAGCACGTGACAAAAGACCTTATGGCCAGAATCGGCGGCTCATTTATTTTGAGACATTACACTTGCATTTGTCGATGAATCAATGAAAAAAATGAATATGTTAGGGGCAATAGAATAACCTTTATACTATAGTATTTATGCAATTGCGAACATTTTTAATAAAGCTATATTTTCAAATTGAAAATGCTATTTATGTTAAATGCATCTCTGCACATGCGCAATATGCTGCGTTTGTTTGAATTTTTACATTTTCTACAACGAAACCAAACAAACGCAAAGCAAGACGTTTTACTTTCTTATACGAAGTAATAAGTAAAGTATTATAATCAAGAAAATATCTGACCTCCCATAAATCAAGTCTGACTATTTTTGGAATATCTGCGTGCGAGCACTCTACAACCTAAAGGTTGAAGGTAAGATTATGAATCTTTAAACTTAAGATTTGTATATGCCTGGCAAGAAAACTTATTTTTGAAAATAATATCTAAACCAGAAGTGCATGTTTACTATTTTTGCGGTTGCTGCAATAACTCAATAACGGTTGCACATATAGTTAGAATAAAAATTAGCAAGCAGGAAGAATTCATTTAATAACAATTTGACCATTATATTATGCAGTAGAACGAAATAAGTTTTTGTTTAAGTTTACTTTTTAATGATATACAAGTTTAAGTCACAATAATAAATTTGACATAATTTGAAATATATAATAAACTAAAACTTAAGTAGAGATTTTAGTTCATATCATTTAGTCCCGGTCTTTGATTGAATACTTTGTAATTGTTCGTACGGTTGCCTTGATACTGTTGGTATCTAGGAAGCGTTTTATTTTGGTAATGTTGATTCTCTCGGTTGTTAAAGTTGCCTGAGATTGGTGGAGATACAATTTCAGAAGATAATTGTTGATCTATCGTCTAGAAATTTTTAAAGATAATTAATACCATCGGCATTAAAATAATAGTCGCAAAAATAGGTCTCAATAATTTTCCAAACTTACTGATTCTGTGATGAATCCTTCGCTAACTAAAATATTCTCAATCCTCGAAAATTCGTGATTCAATTCTAAATTACTCTGTTTTTCTATCGCGATTCGTACACGTTCCAAAACATCTTTAGTAAACGTATGTTTTATATTATTCGGATCATCAATATGTATTACAGATTTAAGTAACTGTACCACATCTTCTATTCTGCCTATATCCGCTAAGGCGATAGCCTTTTTTTTTTATAAAATAAAAAAAATACATTTGTACAATAATAAAGCATATAAATTTGATATTTAATGAACTAATTACTTTAATATTTCGAATGGTCATATAATTTTGCTTCCTAACTGTAGAAATAATTTCAAGTGCAGCTTTTGGATTTCCCTGATTCAAGCACAAACCTGCACAAAAAGTTGCAGCTCTTCGCATCGGTAAATGTCCAACCGTATGCAATTCAGCCCATAAGTCTAAAGCATATTTTAAACTCTCTGGCGTGTTCTAAATCATTAAAATTAATCACACAATCACAATGTTTTACTTAAATTACAAACCTTTTTATAACATGCGGCCATTGTTAATACAACAATATTTTTTGGATATTTCGTATTTTGTATCTGTTTACTTTTAATTAATTCGAAGGTTGTCATAACGTCATCGTAACGAGCATTTTCATATAATAAATCAAGCAACAGTTGGTAACTCATTAATTGATCGAAAAATCCTACCAATTCGGGTGTTTTGAAGCACTAAGAATACATAATTTTTAAAATTACACGCAGTACTAAATTTATTGGTAGGACTATATCGTATAAACAAAAACTTACTTCTAACGCAGTATCAGATTGGTTGAGAAAATAAAACATACGCATCACAACTGGACCAAAAACGAAACTACCAAATCGTATTTCTTTATTTTGTTGATTGAATCTATAAATAAAATTTAAGTAATGTTTTTATAAAATTAATGTAAAAAAAATTATAACTTTTTCATCATTTTCACAACTAGAGAGATATCTTCTTCATTCGGTTCCGCTAAATGAACCATATTCTTCAAATCTTCTGTAAATATCATATGTATATTTGGATTTTCAGTTTCGGTTACATATTCGGTCATTTTTGTTCTGAATTTATCGCTCATATTTGAGAATTGTGATTTAACTCTATTTCTAGTTTGAATAAAATTATCGATTCCCAAAGTTGATTGGGCGTACAAGTGTCTAACTATAAAATACACAAAATTGTATTGCTAATTTTAAGGTTAGTTTTAACCTTATATGAATGGAGCATACCTGGTACATTTAATGACACACCATATTTTGAGAAATTATTTAAGTATAATGATGTAAATAAACTACTTTTGAATACTGAGCATACTGTCTTTGCCATTTTTAGACGATATTTTATTATTTTTGTGAAGTACGTTCAACTTAACCTATACAAAATTGTCAAAGTTCTGACATGCGGAAAGTGCTAGTACCTATACTTCCGTTCTTATTTTTAATATAGTCGTACCTCTTAAAAGAAAACGTGCGCCTTAAATATTATTCAGTGGCGTACTGAGCATAAATTCCTTCTTTTGTACATTTTATAAATTTTAATTTCATTTCTCTATTGTATGAATCTAATAATGAATTGATAATAAATCTGAATTGAAGTAAAATAACAAAAACTAACTAATATAAATTCTAGGTCCATCACAGAAAGGACTGTTTGATATTGGTCTGGTAAGAATCGATCTGGATCGAACATCTACGGATTTGGGAAATATTCTAGATCACGATGAATATCGGGAATATGGAGAACTACAACAGTAACTGGTGAGACATCGTAACCATCTTTACATAATATATATTAATTTTTTTTTCTTTTTTGTAAATGATGTTTTAGTTACCTATGTTGACAGCTTCTTGTGTTTGCCGTAGAATAAATGGCACACTAGTATAAAGCTGTAACGATTCTTTAATTACACGCTCTAAATATTTCATTTGTGACAAGTCTTGCATCGTTATCGATCGCTCGCGATCGTCATGAAATATGTTTTGAAGTTCTTCAGCTACTTGCGCCTGTCAAACATTGAATAAAATTAAATAAAAGTTATTGTCGAATAACGATAGATTGTTCTGAAAACACCGTTAATTTAAAAGTCAAAATTGTATATAAATCACATTGTAGTATCAATATTACATTTTATAGTGTACCTATATAAATAAAATGGAACATAATTCATTTTAAACGTATTCACGGGTTTTTTTTTATAAAGAGAAATTGCATTTTTAAACGCACATTTGGATCTAAATAAAGTACCCTTTTATATTATTCACAACAAATTATACATTTTCAACTGCATGTTAACGTGGGTCCGAATAGTTTGGGGGTTTATTTCGGGCATATTTAATTTTTATGCACATACTTGTATATCTGGATGAGACCCCAATGCATACAATGCCCAACATATACCGGTAGTTGTCGTGTCATGGCCCTATTAAAAAATTTATTACTTGACAAGTACATAAAATATTTATGTTGCACGTATAAGATTCATGATCGGTGTTTTATGAAAATAAAAATATCTAAATTACAAAAATGGTGTCAAATTTATCAAAATATATTTGTTAAGCCTTGTTCCAACTAAAGTTAGAATCAGTTTGACACTGTACGGACGCATGCGCATTCATTCTAACGTTAAGTTATTATCATAATGCGCATGTGTCGTACAGTTTCAAACTGATCTGGAACCGATTAGTTGGAACAAACCTATTCTAAAGGAGTTTACTGACCTCAAACATAATGTTGTCGACTTCTTTGCGAATATCCGTATAAGACACATTTTCTTTAGCTTCTAAAAGAAGAACTGAAAATGCCATATGTTCCTTTTTACCTAAAGAAAATCCTTTATAGTGTTAAAGTTTAAAAATTAAAAGTTTTAAAAGATTGTTCTAAATTATTTACGGCTGAATGGTTTTGGGACGCAACAAAACATAATTTTGCTATAATGAAAAATGCATATTCTAGCTTATATGTTTTTGGAGCCCAATTGAATTTCAAATGCATTCCAAATTTGGATGAAATCAATTCGGGATCTTCAGAAAATGAAAGTATAATGTGTACGAATCAGAAGAAATATTGTACCTTTTTAGTCCCCTTTTACGACATGAAGCTTCCGCAACAGAAGACAGTTGTCACAGAATAACCATGAGTGAAAAGAAAAAGGAAAAATTGTCGCCTTGAAAATCATGTTGCTACCAAATATGATACAGCCTTACAAGCAGCATTTATTTGCCAGCGAATAAATATCGGAATTTTTTATAAAAAACAATGAAATATATTTTATTTCTTTTGAAATATATTCAATCCATAAATTGAATATTCTAAACATAACGACGTCGTTCATATGATTGGTTACTTAAAGATAAAAGAAATTGTTTTAATTACCAATTAATATGTTTTTGCGTTCTTCTTTGTTCTCTTCTCTTGACGTTCCTTTATTACCTATATTTGTATAAATATATAATTATTACCATTATCATGAATAAATAAAACTTAATAATATATAATTATATACTATATATGTACAGTAACTATTAAGCCATTAGTTATTATAGTTTTATAATTGGGAAAGTGTATATCGCGAATGAAATTACATGATATGGAAGGTAACTGTTTTCCTGGAAGAGGCAAATTTATGAAATGGAAATTAATTATTCTAATCAAGAATAAATAATATTTGGCATGTTAGCTCGTGTATGACCGCTACATATTCTGAATTTGATTTACTCATGGCGTTCACTTCAATACCCATCGGTGTTTCTGTGGCAACATAAACAAACGATGAACTTTATGATGGACCAAATATGTTTTAGGGATGGGCGGTTAGAACATATAATCAACAATCAACCACAATCATCAATCAATATTTAAACTTTACTAACAAACAATGTGCACCTATTAATATATATCTAAAGCTTCAATATATCCTTTAAGATGATTTGAATATTAAAGTCGTTTCGGACTAGGTCAAGATAAAGATAATATTTGGTTATCGATTGATTTGATATTATCCGCTTGAGGATATTGGTCATAGCTTTAGTCCTGTCCATAGCAGAGAATCAATTTGCGCAGCTCTGTTTTAAATCGCTTGCGTTTTGATTTCACGGTGAGCATCATACACGCCACGGTGGTTTCGCTCAAGCGTCATTCAAACACTACTAACAAAAAACAAGCTACTCTACTCTTCATAGAGCATAGAGACGCCACTTTACAAAAGAACATCTCATCCGGTTTGTATTCAAAAATGCACATATCTATCGAGTGGATACTGTTTGGTATTCACTGTTTTATCAATATTTACTATCGCCTAGATATTGCTTACTAACGTCAAAGGATAGACATTTTGGAAAAGCAAAGTATTTTATCGAAAAACGTGGATTGAAGATCAAATTTGTTTATTTAAGCAAACTTCAGGTGCAATATAATAAAAATATCTCATTTCCTTTTCCAAATGTTTGTATTCTTTAACACTCATAAAAAATATATAAATTAATGTATTTAATAATTATTCAGTTATATAACATAGAAATAAAAATTAAGAAAATTATTCAATATACTTATATATTCTACTACCCCCAGTAGCAATATGTATGTATTATTACCAGTGTTGGTTGGCATATTGGCTCAATATGGTTAGAGTTAACATAATACAATATTGGCGGTATATGTCAGAACCAGAGGCGCGCTGGGTTTAGCCATCCATATTTTTGTACTCGTTTCTACGTTCCGCACGTTATATTACGAATTTAAGTAAGGGAAAAAACTATTAAGAGATAAATATATATTACTACTTCAGTTTTTAAAACAGGTTTCATTAACATTTTTGGTAAATTTGAGCTAGCTTCAAATAATACGCCACTGGTCTCTGCAATACATTATAGAAATAAGCGCATGCGCCATATCAAAACATTGTTATAGCGCTTGCACTTGACATGCCATATTGAGCCAAGATATAATATACATCGAATATTTATTTTATATTGGTTTGGTATTTGGTGCTACTAGGGGACTGTCTCTATATATACAAAAATTAAGTAAATATCTGTTTACATTTTGTATCCAATTATTGACTTCATTCTAAATTTGAAAAAATGAATTTCTGAAATAGGCACAAGCCATATTCTGAAAAACGGACGATATTCTTCATTTCGTTTTTTAAATACTGTGGAAAGTTCTTTAAACCGTATAGCAATTTGTTTCTCTGTCAATATTTCAGTCATGTCCGCGTAACTTATAAAATGTTTGTGTTTTTGTCTTCAGTATTTAACTTTTTTCAAATTTGTCTTTCTGCACTTAGATATTATTTCATCCTTCACAAATGTTATTGTATGAACTGTCTATTTCCTATATTTAATATTATATTATTAATTTTTCTCTGAATATAAAATTCTTTTATGCATTCAAATAATATTTTTCACTCCATTGCTCAATGTATTGCTGATACTAATATTTCAGTAACATAGTTTTCGCAGTAGGTACGAATTTAAAATACGACATGAAATTCCCTATACTTAATACTCATATATTTCAGAGGAAATCTTTTTTTTTTGCTTCAAAAGCTTTCACGTTCCTTTATAACTATAACATATTTTTTAAAAGAAAAACAAAATTCATCGTTTATCGCGTAAATTTCTATTTAGATAAAAACTTCACTTCCATACTATATTTAAAATAATGTATTTTTAATTGAATTTCAGTATATATATATAATAATATTTTGGTATTAGATACATATTTTTTTTTGCATAGATTTACTCTTAAAATTCTTGTAATTTATCTGTTAGTAAAATTACATGAAATATGAGAAATTTTTTCTAAATTTGTCTAATTGATTGCATTCTTAAAATTTTTACTGTCTTACACGAAGTAATAAGAAAATATTTTAAAACTTAACTATTATACAATTTTAAAACAAATCTTATTATTTATCTTCTAATATTTTTTTTATGGTTACTTTTACTTAGCATTTCTTTAGCGAATATTTGAATTTAGAACTTACTGTTTTGAACACTACTGAAAATGAATGATTTTACATGTTTTAATTATTGATTATTAATTAATGATATGTTTTAACTTTCGAGACATCGTAATCGTATTTTCCTAACTATTGTATGAGACTCATTTTACAAACACTTAGGATAGACATTTAGTTTAGTCAAAAGTTAGCGTATGCAAATTTACATCTAGCTCCAGTGAATGTAACGATATTTACACTATTACGGAAGTTGGAAATTCTATTCTAGTTTTGGTAATGAAATGAAATAATAATACTACTTGAGTGGTCAAAACACATTAAATTATTAACTCAATTTGTACAACAGATACAGTTCTTATGTTATTATTATATGTGTTCAGTAAAGTAAAGTCTGTGGATGTAACGGAAACCGCATGTTTTCTTTATTATTTAGGTAAACGATTATTTGGTGTTATTTGTTAATGGCGTCACTAGCATCTGCCGATACATGAAAAATTAATAACATCTAATGAGCAAGATATCTCTAAACATACAAAATATCACCTACTAATTTAAATTATGATAGATAAAATAAATTGCACTAAAGAAACTTTTAAAAGAACTTATTAGTACTCAATTATGTAAAAATGACTGAAATAAAAATACCCATTCTATTCAAGATGAGCTAAATATAAAATAAAAAATCGCTACGAATTTTTAAAAGTTAATTTCAACTACTTATGTTTCTTTGGATGACTTTCGTTCGTACTTCGCTTGCTATACTTTTCACAGCAATATAAAAGTTTTTCAGAATAGTGTTATAATATTTATGTAGTCAAAGTTTTTCCATATATTTAAAATAATGTAAAAATACGTACTACTATGTGAAAGTAAGGTAATTTTGCGCAAAAATAACATTTTCTTAAATTATGTACATTTTAAGTCAACGCTAAAATTCGTTAGATATACTATGTAGTAATTGGTGAGTCTGGATTCACTTTACTACGTGGATGCATTTAAATAAAAACGTGACTAGATATTTCAAGTAGAAAACCAAAGCTGCGAAATGTATTTGATAAATTTAAGGATAGAGTCAATAAAATTCAATATTTACACAAATAAATATGATTTAGTTTCAAATTCACTTACAAAGTAGATTAAATTATAGACATTATCCTCAAATGGATACTCAACAAGAATTCATGCCACATGGCAACAAATAAAGACGTTCGTACAAATCTTTACATTTAAATCTGTCTTTGAGCCTATTAAGTTGATGTGTGGAACGGAAGAGGAAGAAAAGGAAAACGAAGATGGGAAGGAAAAGAGGCCGGGTGTGAAGAAAGAAACAAGAAAAGAAGGATATTTTTTGAGACGTATTTGTGGTATAAGAAGAAGCTACAAAAACAAGAATAAATGGATGTAGAAGAAGTGGCATTTTGAAAGACATAACATACATAGACTGAGTTATAGTCAAAACGGACGTTTTGAGTATGTTGAAGGAATATCGAATAAAAACTTGATTTATTTATTTATACATATTTCGAGTATACATTTTTCAATATTTACATAGAATGTGTACAACAATTATTTATTATACTTTAGAAAGCAAGAGTCTTAAGGTAGTACCGACTTTGTTTATATATATATATATATATATATATATATATATATATATATATATATATATATATATATATATATTTTGAATACAAATACTCACACTTCGATAATTTGACTTTTACGAATTCTCATGAAACCATTGTACAATAACTGTAGAATGCGAGAGAAGTGTGCGTAAAGTTACGAAGGAGAATAGAAGAAAATTTTCGATTCATTTCCCAGGCGAATATTAAAGAAATAGGAGTGTTTGCAGGACAATGGCTTTTCTTAATGATACCTCCAGGGGGAAATTGCTTTCGAGAAAGAATTTCCATTCGCACGATTAGGTAGATGTTGAATTTATTAGAATTTTATAATTGTTATTATCGAGTTTAACATTATCAAAAAATAAACAGTATATCATTTATTTTTAAACCTTTTCATCTGTCGCAATTAGAATCATTTTGTTTGGTTATCTGCCTCGATTTAATTGCGATTTTCGTTCATTATGGTTTATTTGATTATGCCTTTGTTTGTCGTCAGAATTGGGCAGCACGTACTCGAGAACAAATACTTAAGTTTTTTTAGGTACCTAATTTAAGTACTTCTAAATTAAGTAATATGGAATTAAGTACTTTGAGATTAAGTACTTTGAAATTAAGTACTCAGATACCGTACTCATAATATATGCATGCATTATTAGATACTTATCTGCAGTTTTACGATAGTTTTTCAATGAGTTATTGATTATTATAAGTCTGTAATTTTACCTCTCTGAAATGTTCTTAGAAATTTCTACTCATAGATAAAAATAATAATTTTCATAGATAAAAACGATCACGATAAATAACTATACTACAATGTTCATTTGAAATATTTAGAAAAACAATTGATAAATCTTAGTTTATAATGCAACAATTAATATCTTATAGGAAATAAGTAATTAACTCCTGCATTTAGATATGTTATCAACACAATAAATAATATAAAAGGCATAATAAATTGTGTAGATTTATAAGTGATACAAATTGTCGACCAGATCAATAACCGTAAGTAAAAAACGAATCTTCAATTTATTTGAGAAATTTACAACTTAACTAGTACAAGAATTGAAATAAATACTGAATAAGGGCGATTTATTAAAATGTAGGTCCTCGAGTTGTGTAATATTCACATTCGCATTAGAAATTAAAATCGTTTAAGTAAGAACGTTTGTTTCAAGAAATTGTCCTTACGAGAATTGCAATTTTGATATTTTGAGAACACGGTTCAACTGGGTTAATCCACTATGAATGATTTGATGAATATAAATGAAGCAGAGTAGAGAAAGATACAAAAAAAGAGAATGCTTGAAAAAGGTTATATGTTCAGGTCTCACCCCATTTAAAGGCTAATGTATATATAACAGACATTTTTTTAAAAGAGTAATAGAATACTAATTTTTATTTTGAGGAAACGAAAACAGTAATAAAAAATGTGAATTATTTTTCAATTTCTCATATGCTTGGCAAACATGATCATATATCTGCAGTACTGCATATGCATTATAGTATATGTTTAGAATGTTAGAACAATGGGAATATAACTGTAACATATATTACAAATATCTAGACTACCTAAGGCACTAATGGACCCACATTATATCAAATTGTTGTAGAAGTCTGAATGCATGAATATGTGTAACTATCTCCATATAACATTGATATAATTTCTTGCATAACTGTCTAAATACAGAAACATCATTTGGATTATACATTCAAGTTTCCAATTTACACATGAAATACTAAATGTACTGATGCATTAGATTTAATAAAAACTGGCACACTTTACTACTATTATAATTTACTTTAAATTGAAAATATTTTAACTGTTCATTTTATCTCGATTCTATAACTGGATGATCATTTTACATAAGAAGTTTTGTATATTTCCTAGTATTTTTATAAAATACTTTGCTTTTTAATACTGATATAGCATCGTCTGTCTTTTTAAATAATATAATCTTAATTAATAATTAGAATAATAATTTCAGATGAATACGTCATTCTTTATACTGTTGGTCTATTTATCTGTGACCTCATATTGTGATGTAAATTGTGAGTATAACAAATTAAAATAATGAAGGATTGCTCATCGGAAGCGATGGATATTTATCATCCGATGACCAATTCTTCTTCATGAATATAGTGGATACGATCTCAAATCCTTTACAATACAAAATGTAGATAAGTTATATCTTTACATCCTTAGAAAAGAGTTATTTCATATCAGAACACAAACTTTAAAAATTGTCTAAACATCTACCGAACATGCACCGAACTTTCTTATACGCATATGGGTTAAACCATATCATAGTTACATTATTTTTTTAATTTATAATATTTGTTCTAACCTTTAGATCGCTTTTACAGTAAATATATTTCTTAGAATAAATATAAAACGTCAAACTTCAAATTATTTAAGTCTATTTTGTTAAACAATTGGCAGGCGCAGATAATACGGTTTATGTAAAAATTAATATAATATGAAGAAATTTCAAGAGCCATTTTATTGTTTCCGGTACCGTTTGGGAAAAAAAGTTTCAAATAAAAGTTGTACAAAACACAGATATCTATAATTTTTGTTGTAATAATTTATCTGTAACTGCAACTATTTTTGAGTAATTGCAGAAACTGCAAAAAATAACTAGAGTAAACATGCACTTCCGGTCTGAATATTGTTTTCATAAATAGGTTTTCTTGCCAGGCACATACAACTCTTAAGTTTAAAATTTCATAATTTTCCTTTTAGCCGTTTGGGCTGTAGAGCGCTCACACACACACACACACACACACACACAGACGAACGTCATTCCAAAAATAGTTGGAATCGATTCAGGGAAGGTCAAAACGTATATTTCCGTTAAAATCTCGACATCGAAATGTTTCATAATTACAATACTTACTTATACTGCGTATAAGAAAGTAAAAATGGCAGTTATAAACAAAATAAATTTAAATCCATAGCAATAAGAATTATTTAAATAATGTATTATGTTAAAATACCATTCATCTTCCAGGAATTGAAAACAAAATATGTTATTGTTGGCGCTCATTTATATACAATAATAATAATAATTTATTTAATATTCTCGTTTAAACTATAATTTTATTCGCGAAATACCGACTTTCTTATTTAACTATTAGTTTTTATAGCAAAACCACATGAGAATCCATGTTTACGTAAGTGTTCAAAAATCGCACCTCCAATGAAATGTTACTACACATTCAAAATAGAATGGTATCAAAGTTTAAGTAGAGCATGTTATGATTGCCCCAATAACACGACCGACTGTTTTCGTCCGGACTGTGTCGCTGTTGACGGTATAAGCAGAGCCGTTCTGGTAGCAAATCGAGTATTACCGGGACCCAAAATTGAAGTTAGTATTAATATTTTTTATTAAAACATTGTTTGAATATATTTTATTTTGTAATTTCAACAGAATTTGATTTATTTGTGATTTTGTTATTAAAATAAATATTTATTCAATTATGTCCAAGGTTTGCGAAGGAGACGAAATAATAGTAGATGTCGAAAACCATTTGCAAGGACATGAAACAACTATACATTGGCATGGACAACATCAACGAAAAAACCCATATATGGATGGTGTTCCATACTTGACTCAGTGTCCCATTGCAAGTGGGACATCCTTCCGATACCAATTTACAGCTGTGAATACAGGGACGCATTTTTGGCACTCACATACTGGTACGCAATTCAAAAATTCCAAGATGTATGTAAATTTGATTTAAACAATTTTCAGGTGTTCAAAGAGGAGATGGTTTATTTGGTTCACTAATTGTCCGAAAACAAGTGGACGAACACAGTTCTTTGTATGATTTTGACTTATCTGACCATGTGATTATAATTCATGATTGGATGCATGAAGCAGCCTTACCTAAATTTACAAATTCTCATCATAGTAGTGGAAAAGCAAACGCCGAAACTTTACTTGTGAACGGACTTGGTTACTTATCGGATTCAACACATTTGGGTGGTGTTCCTCCAGCAACATTTCAAGTACAACAAGTAAGAAGGATATAATATAAAAACAATTCTTTAAATAGTAAAATTAATATTTGGCCATTCCTAATATTTGATAAAACAATTTCATTTAGTGTTTTTTCGTAATCAAGTAAAGAAATGTTTAATACCAGAATACATTACCCATTAATGATGGTAAACAATAATCGCTTTGTTTTCAAAAGATTTTAATGCAATTTCCGATACATTAAAATAATTTTTAAATATATACATTAAATATGACTGTTTTTGATAAAATCTCAAATCGTATTTGTTTTATAGTTTCGTAAAAATATGTATAGATATATTACTCATGCTGTATAATATATAACCATATGTACTTACTTTGTGTTCTTGAAGTAAATAACGAAAGCGTTTTTAGGTTTTTACACAACTTTAATTATTTTAAATTTAGAAAATGGATTATAAATTTAAATGCATTCATAGATAGTATTGCGCTAAAATGTAATATATTTATTATATTTATTTTAGAATTTCAGATATCGCTTTCGAATTATAAACGCAGGATTTTTGGGCTGTCCTATAGAAATATCTATTGACAATCATACATTGACGGTCATTAGTACCGATGGCAATGATGTCGAGCCAAAAGAAGGTATATTGTTTAAAAATCTAAACTTGCCACCTTTGGGCACTAAAATGCCGATTATAATTTTTAAACTAATAACATTGTCCCTTCTAATAGCCTGTTAGAAACTTAACATAGCTATTATAGTAAATTTTGAAAATAGTATAATTCCAAATACAAAGACAAAAATTTTTTAAAAAATTTTCGTTAAGTTAAAAATTGCCTTAAACAATAATAATTTTGACTTTTGTACTTTTAGTGGACTCAATAGTAACTTATCCAGGCGAACGTTTCGATTTTATTCTAAACGCAAATAAAAATGTCACTAACTACTGGATGCGATTCCGTGGAATGTTAACTTGTGGCCAAACTAAAGCCCACCAGGTGGCAGTTCTTAACTACGCTGGCGTGGACGCAGCGGAATACCCAGCCAGTGTTCCCGATTACGCCAGCTCACATAATAAGGACGGTTTGGTAAGTGGAATAGGATGTTTAATAAACAAAAATGTTAAACATACTTATAAAACATGATTTACAGCAATTGAATCCGATGAACGAAGATATGTTCAATAATAATTCTATGAAAATAACAGAATTGAATTCCTTGATTGAGGACGATATGAAATTTGTAGCAGATTATAAATTTTATTTGCATTATGATTTTTATAATATTACTAATACGAATTTTTACCGAAAAGACTTTTATGAATACAACAAAGGTATGTTCAACCATTTAATATATTTAAGAGGATTCTAAACTTAAGTAATCATCTAAATATGAATTACGTCTAAATTTTAATGATATTAAAATACAATATATGATTTGCCTCCACCATAATTAAATACATGCATAATATCATGTGCACTCAGATCAAATAGAATAGTACGAAACTCTCTCTATTCAATCACATCTTTCGCCATTCAATTTTCTATCCTTACAAACGTTTTTGCTCTATTCAAATTATTCGTATACGCTCTTCTATTATGTTTATTTACAACAGTTTATGAATTTATATAGTGCATTTATTAAATTATAATTAATGAAGTATTTTAAATGAGTATTTAATCGCATATTAATATTTACAGAGCACCCAAAATTTACCTATCTAACACCAATGGTAAACCATATATCGTTAGGTTTCCAGTCATTTCCATTACTTTCACGCCGCGATTTAATTACTCCAGATATGTTTTGCAATGAAACAACTTTGCAAAATTGCAAGGACAGCTATTGCCAATGTACACACGTGTTACAGGTATTAATAATAAAAAAAAATTAATAAAACCCAAAAGTAAACACCATTAAATGTTTGTGTTTAGGTGGAGTTGCATTCTGAGATAGAACTGATCGTGATCGATACTGGATTTATGGCCAATGGAAATCATCCATTCCATTTGCACGGCAACGATTTCCGTGTAGTTGCTATGGACCGACTGGGCACTAATGTCACCGTCGCATATGTGAAAGAACTCGATCGTTTGGGACTTATCGAAAGGAAACCAAATCGGGCTCCTATCAAGGACACTGTCACCATTTCAGATGGAGGGTACACTGTAATACGCTTTCGGGCGTATAATCCAGGTGGGAATATTTTTAGATTTGAATACGGTCCTGGTGTGTACCGTAATACCTCGAGAAAATATTGCGTCGAGATCTATAAATATAACATTTTATTCTCTTTGTTGTAGGTTACTGGCTGTTCCATTGCCACATAGGTTTTCATGCAGAAGATGGAATGGCGTTAATATTTAAAGTTGGTGAACATAGTGATATGGCTCCAGTTCCTGATAACTTTCCTCAATGCGGTAGTTGGTTACCCGAAATAAACTAAAATAATTAAATTAATTACCTTCATTATTTTATCAAGCAAATAAAATATACAGGACATATCGAAGAACTACAATTAAATATCCGCAATGGCTTGCACTGATCTTTATTATACGTATTTTATTAAGATGACTTGAATATTCAAATACAATTTAAGAAAATATAGTCATATTTTTATTATATTACTGTTCTTTTATACACTTGTTAATAAATTTTTACTTTCTTATACGCAGTATAAGTAAGTATTGTAATCATAAAAAATTTCGATCTCGAGATTTGAACGGAAATATTCGTTTTGACCGTCCCTTAATCGATTCCGACTATTTTTGGAATGACGTCCGGCTGTGTGTGTATGTTTGTGTGTGTGTGTGTGTGTGTGTGTGTGTGTATGCGCGCTGTACAGCCTAGACGGCTGAAGGTAAAATTATGAAACTTTAAACTTAAGATTTGTATATATCTGACATGTGCACATTCTATTTTTGAAAAAGAAATTCAGACTGGAAGTGCTTGTTTGCTCTAGTCATTTTTTTTCGGTTTCTGCAATTACTCACAAATGGTGGCAGTTAAAGAAAAATTGTTTCGATAAAAATTAAAGGTATTAATATTTCGCATAACTTTTTCAGAAAGAGTACTGGTTTCTGAATAATGGCTATTGATATTTCTTATTATATATATTTATATATAAATCGTATCATCTGCGCCTGTCAATTGTTTAACTTAAAAACAAAACAAAAATAGTAATTTGGAGTTTGACATTTAATATTGATTCTAAGAAATTTAGTGAAAAAAGGTTCCAAAGCTTAGTAAAACATTAATTAGAAAAATAATAATAAAAGACTAAGAAAGTAAAATGGGTTCCAAAGGTTAGTAAAATATTAATTAATTAGAAAAATAATATAATGGTGATATGATCTAACCAAAATGCGTATAAGAAAGTTCAGTGCAAGCCACTGCAGATGTATTACAATAAATATTAAATTTCAAATTATGAGTTTATTTTGTTTTTTTCTGGTAAACAATTGACAGAGACAGTTGCTACGATATATATGTATATAATAATAAATAAAATAAGATCAAATTTCAATATTACTTGTCTTGTTACCGGTACCTTATTTAAAAAAAAAGCGAAATACAAATATATCTTTTTACTTTATTTAATGTATTATTTAATTTATCCTAACCATTTTTGCTGTAAATGCAACCATTTATGAGTTATTGCGAAAACTGCAAAAACTAACAGAGTAAACATGCATTTTCGGTTTGAATATTCTTTTCAAAAATAGGAGGATTTCTTGTCTAGCATATACAAATTTTAATTTTAAAGTTTCATAAAGACACACATACACAGACATTATAATTATTTTGTAAATAAATAAAGTAGTGCTAAAAGCATGGAAAAGTCAATTTAAACAACCATAGACTATATTTACTAGATATACGAACATTTACAAATTTTTAGAAAATCATGAGTCAGATTCTGAAGAAAATATAACTTTAATTTGTATTTTATAGTAAATTCTTTAATATTCTATTATTCGATGTGTAATTTATCAGATAATCAAAATTAAAATCTTTCATTTTTATTTTATTCATAGGTGTAACCGTTTCGGTGATATTACAGAAATCGCAAAAAGAACTGACGTAACTAATCACTTCCGGTTTGAATATCCTTTTTAAAAATAAACATAATAAAATTCATTTCATATCGCAGTCTCAGTTGACATGTTCTGTTATCTGCGTGCTAATCTATAAATATAATGAGTCATCTATACCTATATGTCGCTTGAATTATTAGTGCGTTTTTTTTTATCATAATATTTAGTGCGTTCTATGAATAATAAACATATTTTCATACTATATTTCATACATAATTATTAAAAAATAGTTAATTATTTATTCTAAATATATTCAAATTTGTGCGTATATATTGAAACATCAAATAGAATTGTTTTGTATTTTATAAAATGTAACATGCAAACGTTGATCTGGGAATCCCAGATGTTATTTATCGTACGCAGTGTACAAGTACGTTGCAGTTGCATTGCAGTGAGTTGAGTACCATGAATTGGTAAGGTCATACGTATTTTTTATTAGTTAATTGCTGTTTGTGTTTGTTGTTAAAGGAGTTTGAAAACGTAAGTTTTTTTTTGTAGATTTATATTTAGTAAAATATAAAACTAAATAAATTGGCAAACACGTAACAAATCGTAAATTTCTTTGAGAATTATATCAATTTTTTATGAGATATTGCAACATAGAATAAGATATATTTCCAAAGCTCTAGCCGCAATTTCTATTTTGCACTATATAATAAAATTAATTCCTCCCAAATTATTTATTAAATACTTATTGCATTAAAATGTATGGGTTTATTTAACATTTGATAACAGTTTTTATGAATTTTATTCTATCGCAATTTCATGCGTAAAAAATAGTGCTATACTATGGTATGATTCACGGAACTTGAATTTTTTTTTGCATGAATCACCCACTTCGTTTATAAAACACTTTTAAACGGAGCAGATTTAAATAAAATCAAGAGAAATAACAGTTCAATTCTGTTTTTTTCATTTTCAAATAACGGCAAACTACTGAAAATCATACTTTTGGCCCGTTTTAACAATGTGAAACAATAATGTGACATGAAAACAATAATGTACGAAATATGATGAAATATAAACGTGGTTGCGTTTGTTATTATTAATACGGCGTTTGGTTTAAGTAGAGTTGTACGTCTATAAACGACACCATCGCACATATTATAAAAGACATCTACATCATTATGTTGTTACTTATATTTGACTAAGGAATGTAAAGAATGTTCAAGTTCCGTGAATCCTACTATACTTGTGAATCCTAAAGCATGTCAATATTGAAAATAAATATTTTTTTAAATAATAGATGGGGCTAGCAAACAAATTAATTGTTCCATTCAATTGGGAATATCAAAACGCGGAAGTTGTTGAAATAGAATTGCGTCCATCATCGAGGGAATACGAAAGAGTGTATGGAACAATACATGAATGTATAAGAAGTAAAGTATCGAGTATTAAGCGTATTCAAAATCCGTATTTATACCACCGGTATATGATCAAAAAAGCTGAATATACAGCTCGTAAAATCTGTTTCAAAGAACAAGATTTATTTCATGCAACTGCAAAAACTAAAGTGGCTTCCATAATCAAAGACAACTTGGATTGGAGGCTAGTTCGACGTTGTAAATTTGGAAAAGGAGTTAGCTTCTCGGATTGTGCCAGATATGCAAATCAAGAGTGTTCTAGATATAATGGATTTGAACGCGCGATGCTTATTTGCAAAGTGTTGATTGGAAATACATGCAATGGACATGGTTTTATGGAAATACCTCCAAAACAATGCGATACAAGTATTGGCAATAACTGTGTTTTTGTCAAGTATTATGACGATGAATTTTATCCGCAGTATGCTGCATACTATTCTTTAATTTAATTATTCATACTTCATATCTTTGTTAACGACAATAACAAATCAGTTCATTTTTTATTGTTTATTTATATAGTCATTCTTTTACCAGATCTTCAACTGTAAGAAATAAATTTAAATTTCGACATATTTATATATTATATAAATTGCAAATGTAATTTTACTTAATTTAGTAAAATTGCCATAAAAGTTTGTTATATCTAATAATATTATGTGATCGAGTAGATTTACATTAATTTTTTACAGTGTATTATAGTTGTATTATCAAGAATGTTTTTATTTTTTAGATAAATTTATTTTTGTATTCTTATAAACTTTAATTCGTGTGTTTCTACATTTTTCGTTTGTTTGAAAATGTATCTTTACATACTGTATCATATATATTATTATTACAATACCTTTACTTTTAATTTACTATTGCATTTATATATGCTCTAATCAGTGATAATAAATTTCATAATTTCTTGCAAATCGTTAATTATTTCTAACTCGCAAATTGTCCAATAGATGGCCATAACGTTTTCGAGCGAGATTCTGTGGTATTGAGAGAATAGACCTACTGCAGTGTCTTGCACCGAACTTTCTCATACGGTTAGACCACATCGAAGTTTTATTATTTTTCTAATTTATAATATTTGTTCTAACCTTTAGAATACTTTTACACTAAATCAGAAATTTCAATAGCCCTCATTTTGAAAACAGTAGTCTTTTTGAAAAAAATATTCAAACAAAGGTTATGCGAAATATAAATACCTTTAATTTTTGTCCAAACAAATTTTCTGTAACTAACCATTTTTGAGTAATTGCAGAAACCGCAAAAAATGACTAGAGTAAACATGCACTTCAGGTTTGAATATTATTTTCAAAAATAGGTGCACAAGCGAGGCTTATACAATCTTAAGTTTAAACTTACATAATTTTACCTTCAGCCATTTAGGCTGTAGAGAGCATACACACACACACACACACACACACACACACAGACAGACGTCATTCCAAAAATAGTCGAAATCGATTCAGGTAAGGTCAAAACGTATATTTCCGATAAAATCTCGAGATCAAATTAGTTATTTTTTTATTTTGTTCATAGGTGTAACCGTTTCGGTGATATTACAGACATCGCAAAAACGACTGCCGTAAACAAGCACTTCCGGTTTGAATATTCTTTTTTAAAATAGATTTTCTTGCCAGGCGTACACAAACAAATATTTATTTTTCATAATTGTATCTTTTATCGTTTAGGCTGTAGAGCGTTCACACATACACACACATACACCGACACATACACCGACACACATACACACACACACACCGACACACATACACTCACACACACACACACACACACATACACACACACACACACACACACACACACACGCGCGCAAACAAACACGCTCAAAGCCGTTATTCAAAAAATAGTCAGACTCGATTCAAGGAAGGCCAAAAAACAACGTTAAAATATAAGAAAATAAAGAATAAGTGTTTCATAATTTTAGACATATTCATTGTTGGTTCTCGAGACAAAAGGGTGACTAGTGCCAGTAAAAAAATTATTAATATGAATTTAGAATAGATGGTTCCGATAGAATCTCAAATTCGAAATGTTTCATGAAATAATACTGCCACCATTTTCTCACAATGTAAAGCCGTTCCCACGTCTACTTTCGGTTTATTGCTACGAATGGTGGGTATTATAATAAAGGTTAGGCTGAATCGCAACGACTAGAGTGCACGGATGAAATGAATATGGGTCTATTTCACATCCCATACTCGCATACATAGCACGCACTGACGTTTCGATGACTAATGATTAAGTAATTGCATACTTAATCTCTCTTGGAAATAGAGAAATGATGTAGTGTTGTCACTGAGCTAAAATGGAACTGTTTTCATTTGATTTATTGTTCAATAATGTAACCCCCACACCACTCAACCGAGATCAAGTATACGGCACGAGACGACGATGTGTTTTATATTGTAGTATATACGGGAGAAAAATTGATCTTTCATAACTAAATAGAAACGCATTTATAAAAACAGTTTTATATTTATTATGTACAGAATCTTTAATTTATTAGCACAAATTGAATCATTACAAGGATAATTTTCTATTTGTAAGCTTTTCGTTTTATTGTTAACGAAAAGTTAATAAATTAAATACTCGTGTTCATATAAAGTAAAACAATAATTAATATTTTAAAGTCGCTGAAGAGGGTAATGTGATAAAGTGTTTGTATTAAAATTTAATAGAGATCGTTGTGGCGGTGGCAAAACAATTGGTTATCTATGCTGTGAAGCGTGAAAACTCGTTCTTTGCACATGGCATTATTTTATTAGTGCCGATGTCGGTGGTGTGGCGACGCCACGGTGTAGCAAAATGGCGTACAATTAGGACGGTGTGTGATAAAGGGGGTAATGGTGCCGAAACTGATATTAAACCTTACAAACAAATGATAACTCGCTCGACGCGACGTACCCAACCAAGAGAATATAGCGGCTGACGTCAGCGCGATCACATCAGTGCTCAATAAAAACACAGAATACCAGTGATTATTGTTAATTTTACTGGATTTATTATGAATTGTTGCTACTATCTTCTTGACTGCTGGTTATACAGTTGTACCTGCGGTTACACAACATGACATTTTTTGTGACCGTTATTTGACTATTTTTTACTGTTAATCTGGTTTTGTTTTATTTGCATCTGGTGATCATAATATTTAATATTGTAATTTGGCACGAAATCTGATACAAATAACGACATTGATATTATCAATTTGATAGATAATTTAAAGTGGTGTACTGGCTTTCCAGGATCCTTATTGGTCAAACAGTTATCGCTCTCATTTTTGGTTGGCTTTCTAAATGTAGATTAAATAATTTGTTTTTTATATCACAATTACGAAACTTCAACATGGTAATCATCAGTAAACGATACGACCGAAAAAATAACATGCAAAATTTATGAATTAAATTGCAATCTACTTGTAATGTATAAGAATTGTATTACATGTAGTTGAGATGTCAACCCTATTATTTTGCATAAAATGTAATGATTGAATCTATTTACGGACCAGTAACTTATTTGCAGTCATAAGTGACCTTATTTTTATATTTTTCTTACAATAGATATTAAATGTCAATTTATTTGAGTCTTTTTACTGTTAAACAATTGACAGACAGTTGATACGATTTTTGTAAAATAAAATAAAATATGAACAATTTGTAATAAACATTTTATGGTCTAAATTTTTTCTATTCAAACCATTTTTACTCTAAGTGCAGCCGTTTTCGAGATATCTCAGAAATCGCTAAAAATGACTAGAGTAAACATGCACTTCAGGTTTGAATATTATTTTCAAAAATAGGGGGATTTGCTTACAGACATATACAAAGCTTAAGTTTAAAGATTCATAATATTCCCTTCAACTGTTGTAGAGTGCGCACAGACTTCATTGCAAAAATATTCAGAATAGATTCAGGGAAGGTTTGTTAAATATAATGCTTATTTATTACTTTGTATAAGAAAGTAATATATTGCTTTAGTAGCATTGATATATACTTCGAAAAAAATATTGATAATAATTATTTGGGGATTTAAAAAAAAAAAAAAAGTAATTACCAATATAGCAAATATTCGAATAGCTTTTGATGTAAAACGTTTCCATAAATAATGTAGCACAAGATGAAAGAAAATGTAAACTTAAAAAGCCATTGTGTCTGAAAGTCAAGTAAATAAATAAAGCAGACGCATGTAAAGAAACACAACGTTCGAAAATCGATACAAATTGAGTTTCGAGTTTAGGAAGGCAAATTTATACGGAGAGACAGAACAAGTTGATAAAATATAAACAAATAGCCGAAAGAAGCTCGTTGACTATGCGGCGAACTTTATTTCTAAATAACGCCGTTTGCGAACGAACAAAAACATCCAGCATATATGTGCATGCAGGGGTAGCTGAAGAAAGGGCGTGGAAAGATTTAGCGAGTGATCATGCTGAGATATATACGAAAAGAATTGGTAAATCGTCGAATAGAGTTTTTGCACTGTTTCTCCACAAAAACCACAGATGGCAGCCGAAACTATAAAATACCAAAAACACACTAAATGATATGAATTATTTTTCTAAAATATTTCAAAGGACAAATAGCTTACAATAATTATTCAATTTCAAATTATTTGAGTTTATTTTGTTTTTCAGTTAAACAATTGACAGGGCAGATAATACGATTTATGTAAAAATTATTATAAATAAGAAGACATTTCAAGTTTACCTTTAACCATTTAGGCTGTAGAGCACTCACACACACACACACACACACACACACACACACACACACACACAGACACATACACACACACAGAAACACACAAACAGACGTTATGTCAAAAATAGTGAGACTCATAATTACAATATTATATATTAGAAAGTAAAAAATGAAGCATGCTAATCAAATAAATACTTTAACTGTAATTAAAATTTGAAACTGACTAAATTGATATTATTTTGAGATACATACATATAGTGCAGAATCAAATATGTATGTTATGAAATATTTATCATAAACCATTTTTTATGGCATAAAAAAAATCAGAATATTATTATTCAGCATATGTCCTGCAGAGCTCACACGAAAAATATTGTATTTATTGTTTGATATATCTTGGTTTTGGTCATATTTTATCTTGGTTTTCAAGCCATCTTCTAAATCGACTCATTCATGACAAACCAAAACCGTTTCTATTGTTTCCATCAGAAAATGAAATATGAGTGTAATAAAGAAACATACTGTTTTATTTTATTGTAATCAGTACTGGAAATAGTTTTTGGTATTTTGGTGTTGTATATATACTGAATTTTATATAACATACCTAAATATTTACAAAATTCGTTAAAAGTTTTAAAGTATAGCAGTACTGTGTATCTCGATGTTTCTGTCTGTACGTATAAAAAATTCATTAAAAAATCTGTTTTTCATTCCCAATTTCTTTTGATGTTAAATATTCATTTGATGCTATTTATTTTTCGTTGTAGCTACATCACACTGTAGCTTCTTCTTTAGTTTAGAGTACACTGTAGCACGTACAAGCAATATTTGCTGAATCAAGTAATTTGCTCCGCAATTTTTTCTTAAATTGAAAAAGTTTAAATCTACCAGATGAGTTCTAGATTATTCCAAGACATTTTTCTTTCCTTAAACACTGTACATACATTTACATTAATTATATAATGCTTTATTTATTCTAATTAAAAAGTTTGCTACCCATATTACACATAATAAAATATTTATCTACATTAAATTTATATTTTGACTAAAAAAAATTCCATGTTCAGTACTAAGCTCTTATTTAGGAGATATTGATATAAATACGTCACCGTGTGTGAGCCTGAACTACGATCAGTGTCAGTGACTTCATTGGTCAAATATGAGCAGTGACGTCACCGTTTGGGATAACGTTTACTAGACTGGAAATAGTTAGGTAAGTACAAGGAAACTATAAAAGCAACATCATTGTTAACCCGTGATGTTTTTCCTATTTAATCGCGTTATAAATTGATGCACGAGTGATCGCGGTTTATGAGGTAAATGCATAAAATTTATTTGGCATTTTATGTTATTTTTGCCGCTGTATCTTATGGTAAATTTTTGCTAAGCATTCTACCCACTTTTAATTCAATTTGAAACTAAATAATTGAAATTGTATAATTGAAGAATTGACATGTCTATTGACCCATACAGTAATAACAGTTATTTTAGATGTTCAATGATAAGGTAATTATCTTAATATGAATCGAGGTAAAGCACGTTTTAAGTGAGTCGGTATAATGTGTTTATACTGCAACGAATATTGTCAGTTGACCAGTACATCATTTATGATTTATAATCATATATATTTGTTTGAATTCGTATTCTTGCGGTAAAATACGTTTCCTAATTATCACAATCATTCATCATTTCTGTTGTAGTCCGGTTTCTGATATGTAGACATAGCTTAGCAAGAATTATTGTAATTTTAGCTCCATACCCACAAGGAATTATGACTTAATTAATGATAGCTGTGATTTACTGTTGTTTTTTTTCCATTATTCAAGTATCTTACCATAACAATTTCCCCAAGGTAAAAATTAGCGAAATTATGACCTTACCGGTCAAAATTATCATATTTTCCGCAGAAATAGGGTAGCATGAAAGCTAATCATAGATTAGCAACTCTCGTTATAATTTGCGTTCCAGTTGGGTTAATATGGAGTTTTATTTCCAATTCACGAACGAGAATAAAAACTGACATAGAAGTAACGAAACGATATAAAAAGAACGTAATATCTGTGATCCTAAATGTAATGTTCGTATACATAAGGCACGAACATCAGAATAGGTGCCTACATTTTTATTAGGCAGGGTAACAGCGAACTGTGACGTAAGCAAGTGTTCTTTGCTTGCAATGGCTATAGCTTCGTTCGTGATACTCGCAATGCTTCCCCCTGGTACAATAAAGCGACAGACAAAGTATATTACTTAAAATATTTAGCCTATGAATGGCCTCTGAAGTTTCTTTGTCACGAAGATTAGGCATTGTTTCTAAACAAACAAGAGATATCTATCGATGATTCTTCATTGTAGTAATCTAGCTTAAAATATATGGAAATTTTAATATTCCTAAAGATGCAACCGTATTCATAGTCAAGCGTTTAATGTTAGACCACGAATAAACTTGATACAGAAAGATAGTTGTACTTGAATAAAAGCGGATAGAAATTTAGTATTAGTTTAGTATAGGTTTATTTTGTGTATGAATACGCGCGTATGTGTGAACTTGTGTCGTTGATGTATAGTGAATGTTGGGTTTGGCATAAAAAAAGCTGCTGTGGAAATTTTTGAGAGGTATTTATAGTATATCTATGAGAGGTAGAAAACGAAATACGTAGGTATATGAGCAGACCGAAATTGTAAAAAAAGTTATACGTAGATTAAGTCAGAGTCAAATAAGATGGTATGGTCATATTGAAAGAATGTCGAATGAAAGATTGCAAAACCTGGCATGTTTTATATCATAGCAAAAGCATGAGTTTTTTTTTTGTTTTGGGAAAATGTTTATTATAACTATATAAATAATAACGGTTAGTATATTTATAAATGTAAGTAAAAATCTATAATTCATTGATATACAGTGTAGAACTGATTGGTTTTTGTTTGGATGAACAAACAGAATATAATTTTTAAAACCACAGTCAGAGTTTGGGTATTTAATTAGGATTTTTGTTGGTTCAATAGTCGAACAGTGTGACTAATTAGGACAGCAATTGAATTTGAATGTAATAATGTAAAATTTTTAGAAGAGAGATGGGTAAACAATATTGCCACAAACACAGCAATATAAATAGAACAGTAGATATAAATGATACAAAGGCATATGTTAACAATGGCGAATCTCATCAGTATGGATTTAAGCCCGAGAGCGGTTTTGGTTTCATTACAACACTCACATACCAGATATTGTCGAAATAAATCACGGAAGCTTCATTTGGAACTCATACGCAGATATGTATGTATACAGTGAGTAGCTTTAAGGTTATACGTGTCACAGTTGACCCAAATACTAACAATATACTAGTTTAATCCTTCATGCAAAAGATGTTCATTAAAACTACGAGCTTATATCAGTAGTGCTATAAATAGTATGCATATACGACCGAGAGGTGGACTATTGAAATTTCAGAATGTAGCTACGAATAATTACCAACCACATCAACAATGGATGTTCGATAAATAATGATTGGATCATCTGTGCATGGACCTTGTGTTCGTTTGTATTGTATGTATAAAGCAAAATCAAATCGTAATATCTACTCATGTCCCGCCTGGCTGAAAACAGACCTAATAACATCAGTTGCATTAGTCGGTGCTTCCTTCTATATTTAGTTCCACGAATTCCTGGTCCAGTCGAGCGGAAGTCAACGTACACACTTCAGTGCACTTCCCTTATAAACCCTGCAGAATCGTGTCCCAGCCTGCACCGCATACCGTTACCAAATCATCAAGGATCTTTGAATTGTCTCTAAAATCACAATACGCATGTTTGTCGTAATAATAATATCAGTGGTTCTAAAATCATTTATAATAGTATTAATTCGCTCAAATTTCTAAAACTATCACATTAATTACCGAAAAGCGAAAACCATTCAACGGTTGCGGTTATTGCTATTTTATCAGTTGATATTGAAAACCAATAATTTTGATCCCCATTATATAAAATAAGACAACAACTAGGTTTTTTTTGTCATTATTTTACGAAAGAAGATTGGATTTGCATACAACAAATTTATATTTTTAAAGCAATATAGATGAAACTATAAATTGCACCTGCAACTTATTAAGCATTTGTAATGTCTTACACTGAACTTTCTTATACGTATTTTTTTAGATGGAAAGAATACTAAAATATTTTTAAAATTTCACTAATATATAGGAGTAATATTTTACTAACCTTTGTAACACGATTTCACTAAATATCTTTCATACAATAGATCTTATAAGTTAAATTTCAAGTCCATTTTATTTTTCTGTTAAGCAGATAATACGATTTATGTAAAAATAAATAAAATAAAAATAAATTTCAATAGCAATTTTCTTGTAGCCAGTACTTTTTGTGCGAAATATAAATTATTTTCATTTTTATTAATACTGTTTTGTTGCAAATGCAGCTATTTTGGTACCATACCATGCAAGTAAAACGAAAATGATGTGCTTTTGTTAGTATTTTTATTTAAAAATGTAGTACTTTGGTTATTTGATATCAGTAATATGAAATATAATACATTTTTTATAGTATATTAATATAGTCTATTAGTTTGAATGTGCTTCAGGTTGACAGCAATACTCGCTAAGTTGGTAATGTGTAAAATGTAATTACACACATGTTCAATCTTGAGACAGCCGTCGGATGTACTATATATTCGCTGACATTGCGCACTTTAAACTATTGTACGCTAACTTCCGCCTAAACGAGTAACTAACTCTATTCAATGTTCCCTTAATATATGTATTGAATATTTAATAGCATTCCTACTCAACTGAAACAGCGTTGAATGCCAGTGAAATTAATTTCGCAAAAAAGCATATTACATTAGGGAGGCAACAGTTGATAAAATTGTATTGTTCTGAAATAGTTAAACTCAGTACATGTGCCATCTGCTTATAACAGGTATCAATACGAATTGGAAACAGCTCAATCGATCTCAGTGACTAGGAAGGTTCATTTTTTTCGAACACCACTTTCACTAATCAATAAAAGGGCTACGGCGCTAGTAGTAACGGCAAGAGCGGCACCAGCAGAGAGTGGGAGAGATGGAAGTATATTGCCGCGTTTGGAATAAGTTTAAAACTGAATCCCTTCTCCACATCACTAGACGTCACTGATAAAAATATATATATTTTTTATGTATTAAATTTTATATAAATTTAGAATAAATACCCGAAATTTTACTAACAATAAGCAAAATAAACTACCATTTATAAAAATCCATATTTTGATATAGAGTTATCTTTTTCAAGGGTCAACTATTTGTTAATATGAAAATAAATTTTCAGCGTAACTTCATTTGTAACAAAAAACAAACGTTTTCGCATTTACGCGCTAAAATAGGTTTACCGGCTATAGATTGCAATATTTTTGGTCACAGATAACTTCATGTCTAAAATTTATACCGGACTTATACATACATGTATGTATAAATTCAATGCACGTAAATATAATTATATATGACACCAAACATATGAAAATACGTCACAGATTATGTCTCTCGTTGTTTATCTTATATATTATTCGAATTTAATTTCCATATTTGTGGTTATTTCGTGAAAACATGTCCAAATTTGTTCGAAAACCACCAATTCAGTGTCAAAGTCGGTGTCGGTTAAAACGTACATATATAATGCATGTAAAATGCTATAAATTATTGTTAAAATATTGCTATATACTGGAAAATAATCTACGGTATTATGGAAGCATTGTAAAATATAGTCATCCTTATTGCTAAGTTGCTCATGTGAACTCTAGTGATTTTTTACTATATTAAATTCAGTTTTTTTATACACTAGAATATTTGGGTTTGGATACAACATAGACATTTATTGTGAGGATACAAGAAGAGGATCCTGAAGTCGTTCCGCTTGCAAATTTGTTATACATTATGATAAAATAATGTACTTGGTTTTAATTTCAGAAATTATTTATTGATAGTTGATGTTTCGCTATGAACTAGCATCAATAGATCCATATAGTATAGTATACTCTCTGGGCACCAGTCGCGGCGAACACGAAGGTATATCAGTATCAGTAAAGCCTGTGTTAGAGTACGATTCGTGCACGGAACCATCAATTAGGGAAGTGTCGCATGAAGCCAGCGACGACCACATCCACCCATACGCACTGCCGCCGTGGAAATTGAAAGTCCATTTAAATGTATTTTTCGTGTTGCGTAGAAGATTTATGGCGACCACATTAACGTGCGTAAACTCACTTTCATACCAGCAAAGCGATGATACCCGGATGTATATTCACTCGTGGCTATAACGTGGAGCAATTGTTTGTTGGCCAAGAACAAATATAATTGTTCAAAACGTTTATTTGAAGAGAGTCCTTACCAGGTTTCTCAAATATTTAATGTTTTACTTGGAAATTTACACAAATGTGAACGATACTAGCAAATAACGCCATAACTGAAACAGCGCTGCATAGAGCCAATATAGTTATTTATTTTTAAAAGAAACATAATTTATACTGAATTGATTTGCTATAGGTGATCTGAGCTCAAATGAATTTGGATATTAAAAATGCATGACAAATTGTAAAGGTCTTTAATTATGGATATAATTAGAATTTTCTGCGAAGAGTATATTTTTATAAATATTCTCAAAAGTAGAATGAATGTTGCCAGTATATTCATGGACAGGAGAAACGAACCGAAATACAATATTACTGTTTTAATTTTAAAAGAGATATTTATTTAATTAGCTAATTTTGTTTGTTGTATGTAAACATAAATATATTCAGACCAATTCAACTAAAATATATAATATAAATAAATATAAAATATATAAAAACGTATGTTGCTTAAACAAACGAATTGATTATTATTCAAAACTGTATACACAGTGGACAGCTGACATATTTTATAATATTTAACAAAATTATTATTTTTGTGATGAAATTTTATTTAAATGTGCTCGCTAGCAAATAAAATTATTCAAATAAATTTTCATTTAAATTGCTGGTCCAAGTAATATTTCCAATTAAAAATAACTTTTAAAATCTTTTTAATTATACATACCTTACGGATTATAAACAAATCCGCATAAAATTTATGCAATAAAATTCTATAAAATTAAATATCCAACACGCTAAAATGAATTTAAAATATTTTATTTGCGAAGTTGTATATACAAAAAATAAGTATTCGTGCTCGGTACTAATAGATACATTTTTATAGCTATTAGACATCGGTAATAATATTACATACTATACAACTTTTGTCTGGGGCGGTTCGTTTGATATACGGCTAAAAATCCGACAATATTTTACAGGGAGATAAAGTTTTTTTTATTTTATTTTTCCTTTTGACAAATTCACGGACATTACGCAACCGCGGGATTCCGATAAATAATAGGCGACGCTTACATATTTCACGCGGACGATAGTGCGGACAACAGGGGCCATGCACATTCGCACACTCCGGATAACACTGTTTGTCTACTATTTAAAATATTCTATTCAAAAAATTAGCGTTCACATATTTATAATGGAAAATTTTACACAAATTATTTTAAACTCCATACATACATACATAACATCATGCCATTTTCCATGGCATGATTTTATGTAAGTATGTATGAATGTATATAGTTTAAAATAATCTGGGAGAATATTTTTATTTTGTATTGTAGACGCAAAAAAAAACAATTAAAAAAAACTAAAAATAAGTTTTGTTATATTATTTTAATTTTGCGGTGTATAACTTAAAAAGTATTCGAAATAACTCGTAAATAAAAAACAAATGATATTATATGTCGAACTTTTCTTTTCCAGAAACTTTTTTTTTTAATTTGATTTTTCAATCAACTCGACTGAAATTTAGTCATTTTAGGATGTTTTTGATTAGGCACCCAACAGAAATGAAGTAATTTCGTTAAAATCTCAACATAGATTTTTGTATATTATTTTGTTGTAGTAAGTATACAAATGAAACAACCCCGTCTGTTGCTAGTCAAGTTTTTAGGCAGCTTGTATACTGTTTAAATTATTCTGTTGGAAGCGAATTGCCAGCTGTACAGCAGCGTTGTGACGCGCAGTAAGTCGCAGGACGTGATTGTGAGACTGTGGACGCTCTTGAATATTTACCAGTCCTGTTATTAGATGGCGGTGGCGTCTATGTGGCGACAGACCGGAAACTGCAGCGCGTTTTGCAATTCACAAGCTATTTTCGTATTAAGTGCAACACTGCACACACAAAACTGTATATCAAATAGGATTAGCGTCATTCTACCGTACATACTGCTTCTATCCAGTTTCAAGCACCAATTGTGTGTTGAAAGTTAAAGCACGTACTCAGTGATGCTATTTATTTATTAAATTGTATATTTTTTGTTATTTACTGTTTTTTCCAACATTTTCATTTTTCATTTTCCTAATAAATATACTTCTATAAAACATATTGTGTTGTCCCACACTAAGAACTCTAACACATAGCAGGTACATCTATTTAGATAAGAAAATATACAAAATTTAACAAATCAAATATATATTAATATCTTTAAATAAATTTACTGTAAGCGAAGATATTTCGGAAATATTCTAGATACAACAAACATGTCTAGAGTAAACATACATTTCCGGATTGAATTATCGCAATAAAAGGTTTCTTTGCGGTATTATACAGGCACATAATTGACTTACGATGTTTGCAATGCTTCTGACAATTGTATTACAATAAGTAGTCATTCTCGCTTTGCAGTTTATCTTGCTACAACGCCAATTTAATTCTAATTAGAATGCCTTACGAAAATTGTATTTCTTTTAAATGTTCTGTTTGAACCAGTTTTCTTGTAAATATACTGATTTAAGAAGATTAAAGAGTACAAAAAGAATTTATAAATGAAAATATATTACTAATAATATTTTTACTTTCTTATACACTATAGACTTTTTTTTGGAATAAACTGTCTGTTTGGGTTAGTTAAATATATATTGTAGATAGCTTTTTAATATACATTACAAATTATATTCCTTGAACTATTATAACCCTTCTTATCCTAACAAAATACGTATAAGAATGTTCAGTGCCATTGGGAATATTTTGTGTTAATTGTTAGTATTATATATAAATATTTTTATTATTTGTACCCTTGTTCTAAACTATTCTCGTCTGCTCTGATGAAATATTAATTTAATCATTGTTAGATTTTGTGAAAATAACTGCAAGTTGTTGCAATCTGGAACTTTTTTAACGATATTTTAGCATATGCAAGTGTGTATTAGTTTATATAGTATACAAGATGATAAACACAAGTACATTTTTGCGGTCCGATGTAGATGGTATGCAAGCACGTTTTAATGAAATTCTCCTGTAGATGCGGAGTTTATTGTATTTTATACCCGCCGGAAAGGTTCACTAATTTATTATATACCAAATATCACTTATAACCGTTGTTATTTTGATTGATTCATATTTTAAATTGTTGGTGTTAATCAATTGATATGTGATATGATATGTCATGAAACAATTTTTTTGTTTAATCGGAATATATTTTAATTAAATGTCTGAATGTATAAAACAGTGAAAGAACCATACATTTTAGAGTATAATTTATTTTAAAATAACTTGATTATAAAATCGGTATATTAAATAGCATTATTATAATTGAATTTGTTTATTTAATGACAACACTAAAAGTTAAAACAGATTTTTAAATGGATAAAATATCCGATGCACCAAAATTATAAATGAGTAATGAAATTAAAACTATGACTGTGATGTCATTATATTATATATGTTAACAAATGCCAGTTTTATGTTACAGAGTTTATAACAAAATTCAATGTATGTATCCAAAAGTTTTCAATCGTTTATGCCAAGAGAAAACTATATCTATATTTTGTTTAAAAGATATGGCCCGGATGACACATTATAATTTACATAATTTACGTAAGCGCGTATAATTAGACATGTTTAGAACTTCTGTCTAGTATCCGTGCGCAGGTTGGACCAAAAACCTTATGAATTAAACATAGCCAAAGTTTTACAGTGTACTCGAAAATGTTCAGTTTTAATTTTTAATTAAATTAGAAGAGACCACGCGAATCTATATTCCACCTATACCTTTTTAATTTTATTATAACAAATCCGAAATTTTTTTTGGTTACTGACTACCCTTGGATGAGATACAGTAAATATAATAATGCCTTTATTGTTAAAGGGAAACTCGGGCTGAAGCTGAATTTGATCACAATGCAATCAATTAGGGTGAATGTCAAAAACACACCCTCTATGGCCGGCCTGTGAAATGTCACCACCGGTTAATTGCCGACCTTTTTTGTTCGAAAGCCGCAGACGCCTTCGATCAAACTGATAATTCTGCCCTACCCTTAAAATCATATTGTGGCTTAAATTCCACTGTCGAATTAAACCATTAGTGCCCAGTTATTATTGCACCTACAGAAACAAATTATGATGTCTGTTTAATCATATTTCATTTAGTACAGTTGTTTTTTGAGAACATTTCGACAAAGAATGGTCTATTTCCTGTTGCCATTTTCATTGTATAATAGCAACTTCTTTTGCGACCTTAATCGAATTTTTTTAATTTCGTAGTCATGGGAATTGTTTAATTGTTAATATAAAATATAAATTTTGTATAAAATACCTGTTTTAATATATGTAGTAATAATAATGCGTGTACCAATCTGAGACAGCATTGTTTTGTGAAACATCGCATGAAAACCACGTTGCTCGCATTTTCTAATAAGATACTTAATTGCGTTAAGTCACGCTTATGTTTAAGTGTAGTTGGCGCAAGTTCCAAGTAGGAAATTAATCTTTTTGGCACAATTTGTTTCATGAAGAAAATAAGCGATTTGCGTATTCAGAGATGATTCCATGTTCAGAATATGGTGAAGGGAGAATAGGCGAAAGATGTTACCGAAACGGATTTGGAGATAATGACCGGAAGAGACATATAATAACATTGGACGTACAGTGCGCACCATTATACAACATATACATACATACATATACAACAAACAAGGATGTTACTGTCATGACGTGCATTATGGAATGGGAGCCTACACTACCGCGGCCCAACGTGGATGGAAATGTGACTGGTGTAATAACTTTGGCTATTAGTTGAATTTATTAGCTACCCCATACAGAGCCTGCGGCTATAAAAACATGCGATATCCTAGCCTGCTTTTATTTGTTAATCATCTTTTTTATTATTAATTTCAATGGGCCATAAAAGTCTTGTCAAAATATGAGTTATTAGTACAGATTATGACAAATTAGTTTTGGGTTTATGATCTAGAGTTGTTTTGGTAGATTCGAATTAAACTGAAATAACTACTATGTGTCGATAATATAAAATATATTTTTAAGGATAATAAAACTTGCTATACAAATAGACATATTTTCATTTCTAATTTATGTACAAAAATATATTAAGAACAATAATGATATTTAATATAATAATCATCGATTGAATGCTATGCACGATATTAGTTTTTTCTTTCTAGATTTGTTCTTAAGTTCTTACAAAGAGAATAGAACGTTTTATTAAAATTTTTACACCTGATAACATCTATAAAGATATTCAGAAAACATATCAAATGTTATAAAACTGTTGAAACTTTTTAACTCGCTATACGTAACATGGAAGAGCTTGAAAGTTTGTTTGTAACATTCTCGGGTTGAGAAAATTCTGTCATTGAAATGAATATCACAGCGAAAATATAAATATGTCATATACTTCGTAATATGTTAGTCGCTTAGTAAAATGTTTTGAAAACAAGTGATGAATGCACAAAAGCGTATTATTAGTAATTAGCAAATGTTTTACTGTCGTCTGTGATAAAGTACAGAAACGATTGCTTTTCGTTAATGGCGTAGCATTTCCCTATTAATATAAATATAAATGATAATCATTTGTTTAATTGTAGGATTGTTCTCATTCTTTTGGTGTAATAGAAAAGTTTAAATGGTGCTATTTATCTAGTCAAATGAATCGGCGACTACGTCTCTTTGCCGCCTCGATTTACGGACTACGTCTGGTTGAATTCAATTAAAATACGACAAGTATAGGAATTGACGAAGACAGACCCGGATTCAGAGAAATTTCTTATTACAATTTAAGACATCTATTGACAGTACTATATCATATCGTGTGCCTTGTAATGGTCGTTATACAAACACATTTAGTTTGCTTCGCGTGGGAAAGGAACTTTAATATCAAATTAAATATTAATTTATAATGCCGGAAGTCATCAAATGCATTTATTGATTTTTATTAGATCTCAATAATGTATTTTTTTTTTACTGGGAAACTATTGTATAAATAATGAAGTGCGTACGAGTGTCACTCCTACGCATGCAATATTAATAAACATCATGATATAAAGGTGTTTAATTTAGACTATAAAGAATCTTGACGTTTTGTTTTCATTTATTTATTTTTAAGTACTTTTAATGAAAAACACTTTTCAGTAATATCGATTTGTAAGTATTATTAATTTTTCATTGATACGATTAAAAGAATGTTTAATTATTAAATAATTTTGGTGTACCCAAGAAAGCAAAGAAAAAAGTAAAATTTTGTGAATAGCAGTGACGGCTCATTGTGTGAGGTATAAGCAATTGACAGCAAAGAGACGATCAAAATCTTGTAAAGAAAGTAATTAAAATTAAAAATGTATGTATCAATAAATATAAATTACTTATTAAACGCCATCAAAAGAACAAATTTAAATAAGTTTTACAATTGTTCATGTTTCTAGTCAAAAAAATGAATAAAACAAAATGTAATTTCCCGTTCTTTATGGAAAATAATACAATGACATTTACATAGTGGCCGTTTTTTCGAGTAGGACTGCTAATGTTACTTTGAAATCTTTTTCAATTTTATCTTTTCTGTTCTATTCTATGTATGTGTGCATTTTTGTGAGAGTATAGTATTGTTACTAAACAAAACGTTGTTTTTTGTAGTGTAAGAAATTTATGCTTTTTAATTTTAAATTCACCAACATAAATTTCTACCTAGGTATTTGTTCTAATTTATTCCTGGACAATAAACAAAAAAAAGCTGTTCTTGTCGTATGAACACTTATTTATATTTATATAAAAAAAAAACGTTTTAATAAAATACAGTTTTGAATATTTGCTTTAATTTTAAATCTATTATTTAATACAATGGATACTATGACTTCAGAAAAAATAACTTAAGTATACATTAATCTACACGTGTAAATCATTGCTTTTATATAATTATACTGTATTTATAACAGCAATAAGACCCAAAGTAATGATTTTATTTATTGTCGCAAATTTCATTAATACTAGTAGATTAAATATATACGATACTGTCTCGCATTTTTATCTTAATGTATTTTGTTTAGTTTGTTTTACACCGGATGTGGTGTTCTTTTGGTGCAGAAATCAATCAGTGGATTCTTGAGTGAAACATTTTCGTGATTTCGACATTCAGACCAACCAAAGCTTTTTGTGTGCTCATGTGTACCAATGTGTATGACTGTATGTGTGTAGGGAAAAGAAACCATCTCAGTTAAAGTTGAATGTCTCGCCCGAATCAAGTCGGTTGATTGCGGAACGCAGACACGTTCCGTGTTTTCTTAATGCATTCGAAGCAATGCACAGCGTTCATTCTATTTTATCCTCCTGACCGTTTGTTCAGCATTTTTACCAATAGGAAACTTCTACTAGACCAAGATCTAACTAAATTTTCGATCAAATAATATCAGCGTAATGAAGCCATTTGAGAAACCTGCATTTTCTATTACCTATATGGTTTGCTGAATTAATTTACACTAATTTTAAACTATGGGTCGTGATCGCAATTTGGGTTAAATCCATCTCTGAACCAATGGTATATTTTACACAATTTAGAAGCTTGCCAAATTGTTTCAATTTCACAAATTGTTCTTTTGATCTAGATTAATGTAAATAACAAATGAGCGAGAATACGCCATTTCCATAACTTTCTATTTCACAGTGTAGGCAGAAAAACATAAACTGTTATCTGGCTTATGAATATCAATGTTACATCTACATAATTTCCGTTGTCAAAAAATAACTACATATGCAAATCTTACAAATTTTAATTATTAAAAACTATAAATTTGTCACATCATTTCACTGCTGGGTTCTAAGAAATATGATATTATAGATATGCATCATTAGTAATAGTAAAAGTTTCTCTAATATAAGTAGATGAAAGTAAAAATCGCCCATTCAAAAAGTTTCGAGGAATACATCGTGCTTTCAATTCTTATACATATCTAGTATTGTTTGGATATTTAGGGGTAGGAGGCAGATGTCTTATTTTCGAGTAGACGTCTATTTGTTTAGTGTCGTGACTGGTATATTTAGTATATGAGTTTATTTTCAGATAGGTATAATCAGAAAGGAAATTTATCGTTTAATATAGGTAGATATACATAGGTTGGGGGTAGTTTATGGGATAATGGGTGCGCGAATCGTTTCGTTCGTTCGCTGATTCGCTGTTGTATCTTGTGCTCTGTGATGTATTGCCCCGTGGCATGCATTTATAAATATGCGCATTCGCAGCGTGAACCTTCCGGCAATTCGAATACGTAATTTACCTCCACCCGTTAATTTAAACTACAAAATTGAGATGTTTACACTTCGATCAATATAAACCATCGTTTCGGTTTGCAGATATATAATTATTCCTGCACACTGCAATTACATGTTCTTAATCTATATATAATTTGAAATTTCATACGTTGTTTAGCAGTTGATTCGAAGTACTTTGAAACGATTTCCTCGGCGTGTAATATGGTGTTTATATTGCATCGTTTCATCAATCAAATGAAACGGAACATTAATGTAACTGCAATAGAAACAGGAAAATCAGAAGTGTTCAATTGCTTTTATTGGACGTGATGTGGTCGCATGGGACGTAATTCATCGATTTGTTATGATTATCCTGAATTATTGATACTATAATCGCATTAATTTGTGGGCGACACATGACACAAGGCTCATATTTACACAAGCACCATCCAAGCTGGATTCATTATTTTGTATTTCGACATTGAATTTCATTATCTTTATATACTAGAAATAACGAACGTAGAGATATTTTGCAAACAATCGATAAACCAGTTTTTAATTTTTCCCGTATAGGATGTACAGACAATATGCGTGGTATACATATGGCAAACATATTTTTATCATATACATAGGTTGTTAGTTATATTTAAGTACAATTTATGCTTTTTCTTTATCAACAAAAAATTGCATTATTTTTTAACCATTTTTCTTAATCTGGTCTCGCATAAACATGTTTTTTGTGATCCTACATTTTTAGATCCCCAACGCAATTGTTGTATAATATTTAATTATTAGGCAGCAGAAAATTGAGTTTATAGATTAAATTAAATAAATAGAAAATAGTTTTCTCACAGCCATTTGTTTTCGTTAATGTATTTTGACTAACAAACCCATGAATAAATCCGACTTCCAACAGAGAGAATATTTACATACATGTATATTCCCATCAATGGAGTGGTAGAACACCCTTTAAATTCTTTCGTATCTTGACAATCTTCAACTTGATCTTTACACATTTCTTTCGCTTCATTCAAATTTTTCATACCCGCGCTTGTATTCTGCTTGTTCACTTTTCTTTCACTCAACTAATTCCCAATCATATATACATATCTACTTATTCCGAGGACAGCCTCACATTCTCAAACCATTCCTCTCGCATTATTTCAATATTACTATACCATCTCTCACCTATTCTACGTACGACAATTTTTACAATATCGCACTTCTCATACATCCAGGTATTCCGCTTTCTGACTCACCGAGATACACCATAAATACCTCTCAAAAATGTCATTTCCACAGCAGTCACACGATTGATTTTGCTTGATTTGCTTGATTGATTGCTTGATTTTCCAAACCCAACATTCACCCAATACACTAACGGTGGCACAAGCATACCATTGCACACAGTCTTGCATCCTTAGAAATATTAAAATTTCTCGCAAACATTCCTAACGCTCTTAAAATTTTATAACCAGTAGACACTCGTCTTTGAATTTTCCAATCATGCTTTCCATCGCTAGAGAATAAGCAACCCAAATAAACAAAGTTGTTCCAGTCAATGTCTATTTATCACAATAATATACACACTGTCCAACATTCATTCTTTTCGAACATTATAACTTTTGATTTATTTACATTCATTAACTAAATTTAAGGACCTAGAAGGGAGAGTACGTAAGATCAGTCACAAAATATTATTAAATGTTACATTCGCTTTAACATGCTTAGATTTTCCAAAAAATCGGTTTAAAATGTAATTTTTCATAACAATTATTTATTAGTTATTTCGTTATCAGAATTAGTTCAATTAGGGTTGAATGAACATAAAAGTGTATTTTATAATATTTTTAACCTTAAGTATAATATATATTTTACTTTATTACTAACATATACTGGCGTTGCATACGTTTATTTTAGAAACAATGTTAACTATTATTGTTTGCCATCGTTGTATGAATCAAATTATATTGCCAAAGTGAAATATCGTAAAATAATCGTAAATATCGTCGCGACTTGCGAGAAAATAGGAAGAAAAAAGCGTGGATGGAAATAATGTATAACATTTCGTTTTCGTTGTTTTTTGATGTGTATATTATTCTCGTCGTCTTCGCGTGGCGTTATTCGTTCTTCACAAGCGCGTTATCCTTCAGGATGATAAAGTGGTGATTTGGAACAGGAGAGAATAGAAATTCCCTGTTATAATTTGTATTGTGCAAGCGAGAGAACGTTTCCTCCTGGTTGCTGTGTCTCGGGAACTCTCGACCTTCATATTCGATGTTCCTTTTGTACGTATGTACGTAATAGCGCAGCCGATCATGTTTCGCACCGCGTTAAGTTTAAGACTACACGCTCAAATAAATTCAATTAAAAATCTATTTATATTTTGTTGAAAGATTTGCAGAATATGTAATATAATTTATTAGAAGCTTACTTTTCAATTAGAAACTAATTTGAATTCGTTAAGATTATTAAAATATTACCTATACCATGCTATTTTAAATTGTTATCGACTTGAAACAGTGGTGTATTTTTGTCAAATCGGTATAAAAATAAATGGTATAACAATAATTACCTTAATACGGTTTAATTCGGTTGGGCTTAGTTCAGTGTAGCTATCCCCAGCACATTTCGTAATACGTTAAACAACGCACTGGGTCTAATCAAAATTAATAACATACACTAAATTAGCTAATTGCTGTAAACCTTATTAATAGTAATAGTTGGTTTGTTATTCCAACGGTTCTCTTCTCAGTATATTAGTTTGTAAATTAAAATATTAACACTACGCACTGCTACTTTTAATTGACTTACTACCAGTAATTTCACACAATTATTATGTATGGATTTCGCATATGTATCATCTAGTGCATAAAATGAATTTCGTTTTATAGACGGCAATTATAGCAATTCTGAGATCGCTGTTTCATGGTATGTGCTTACTTGTGTTGTGGGGAATTAGTTAGTAATAGCAATGTACGTTTGTGACGCTACTGTTGATAATTTGAATAGAAGTGCCACTTCTACGTATCAAAAGGTAGACACATGTTTCAAGAGACATGTCGCTTGTCATTTATTCTCTTAACTGAAAGCGCGTACGTGCGTGTAGGAGTATGAAATGAGATTAGGAATACAGTGTAAATCTCGTCGACCGTGTATTTTATATGCCGGCATTAACCTGTCTAGGCTCTAGCTAACTTGATGTCGGATCAATCAAAACGAGAGTGGCTGGCTTTCATTTTCTCTATGCAGTTAATCCTTTAACACCCATCATGCATAATTAATTAGCATACAGATGATGAAAGAACACGTAAGATACTTTAAAAACAAATCAATCTAACTCACAGAAGTTTCAAAAGAATCCTTTGGTTCTACTCACATCTTATTAAAATGAAAACCAATAATCATAATATCGGTATCTGAAGATAACTTCTGAAATATAACCATGACAAAATAAGAAATAAAGCTTCTTTTTTTCTGTAACTGTGTGTGTGTGTAAATATTTGTACATAATTTAATTATGTATGCAAAAAAGTTGAGTGTGCGCTATTTTAGATAAATGTAGATGAATCCTGGGGAAATTTGAAAAGGGTGAAACACAAAACGATTTCTGTGATGAAGGATGGTTGGTTGGGTGTGTAAGGTCACTACATTCTAGGCTTTATAATCAGATATCCGGTGTGAAATTTCCATTCGATTGATCAATCGTACCGAACGTTAACGCTTTTGTTGCTAACCAATTTGTGCATGGTTGACGCCTTCCGCCCTTCTGCCAATAAAGGTATTTTACAAAATTAAATCTTTGCTTCACTTTATACATGTTTGCACACATTACAACGACACAGTGCGTTCACAAAGGAGACATTTTTATTTTACGAAATACACACCAGCTACTTTTGCTTCACTAATTAATTTTACGCAGTATACACTTCCCCAAAGACAACAACTCATTTATTGCACGAAAAAAAGACTTCGTTAACTATACGAATATTTATAACCAACGCACTGAACTTTCTTACAAATGTTTTGTTTAATTATTTTCTTCTAACGAAACATTTCGATATTGCAGAAACCGCAATAAAATAAACAAGAAGATCTTGTTGAAATATACAAATCTTAGATTTAAAGTTTCACAAGAGACTGTAGAGTACACTCGCACATATACACAAACACACTCATATACAGACGTAATTGCAAAAATAGACAAACTTAATTCAGGGAAGGTCGAAAGGTACATTTCTGTTAAAATCTTGAGACCGAATATGTACTATTACTTTGTATAAGAACCCTGGTTTTCATTATAAAATAATTATGGAAAGTTAACGTAGAGGTCGTTTTGCGTTACTATATTGTCAAGTTTGCTATGCAATATCAATATAATTTTGCATAAAACTTTCGTTCATAGTAGTTTGTTTGGGGGCAGCGTCGTGCCAACAGGCCAAATATTCATGAAAACTCCTCAGCTACCAAAGTTTTATCTGAAGCCCAGACAACGTTGATTAGGGAATACTAACTAATGCCATTAGCTTCATCCCAACCCCTCCACAATGTCGCTTCTTCTACACCATACTATCTTTTATTATTTGGGTAATTTATGTTAAGTTTATCTGGTACGTGCTTAGCAATAGAATTTATCTCGCCTAAAATTTAATGTAATTTCCACAATAAACTTATAATTATACAAAAAATAGTTTTAAAAAAAGCTGTTATAAATTTTAAATAGAATTTCTGTCGCACAAACACCAGATGCTTTTAATGTAAACAAATTTATTTAAATTGATTATTTGCAGTTTGAAAAGTAGATTTATGAAACAATGGTAAAATGAAGTTATTTATAGTTTATTCTCACTTTAGATAAATATTCCATGTTTCTCTTATTCTATGTGTTTTATGTTAGTGTGTCAAGAACTGATAATTTTCAGATTCTTAATTCGGCTCTAAGAATATTTGGGTATTCACATAACTGATGCTCAAATTTTCTTCATTTCTTTAATTCGGTTTCATACATACCTGTATGCTGAATTCGGTTTTACGAATAGAGCCTAAAAATCGTACTGAAATAACTTCTAGTGTTGAAATTGGCTCTGGAATTCCATTCTGGAGGTCAGTTTTGTGATCTGGATCCTAGATTTGCTTCAAGAATTCTTGGATCATAATTCTGGTCGTAATTCAAATTTTGAATACATTTCTAGAATTCGAATCGTAGTTTAAATCTAATAATTTTTCAAGGCCCTCTTTCATGAAATTGCTTTGTTTACTGTAGTGTTAAGGTTATATGTCCTATTTTAGAATCAAATTGTTACGTTAACTACAGCAGTTATTTGGATTTGTGCAGTCAAAAACTACGAGGACATTTTTTTTTGTTTTGAAGTATTGTATGATAATTTCGGTTATATTGAATAAAACGACGTCCTGGCAGCGGTGGGATTCGAACCCACGCCTCCGAAGAGACTGGTGCCTTAAACCAGCGCCTTAGACCGCTCGGCCACGCTACCTACAAATATTAATGAAATAGTTATAGTATATGATATAAAAATATCTATACTAAAATTTGATTATCCACTTAAAAACTAAATATTCATTTAAAAATAAGTATTTTATCTTAAAGCATTTTAAATTATACCTCTTTGTAAACTGATTCGCCCTGGGTAAATATTTAAGAAATAAAAATAAATATTAAGAGCTTACTCAATTCATTTATAGATAAACTTCTATTTGTTTCCCTGCACATCATTTAAAAATTAAAAAAGCAAATATATTTTGGGGAATTGAGTGTGTCAGCGTATTTATTTAGGCATCAATACGGGACAAGCGAAATAGCAGGACAATCGGGAATGTTCCAGCTCTTGTTACAACCAAGTTCGTATATCGGGTAAGTTACTACACGACGGTGTGGTGCCTAGTCAGTTACGGTTTCAAACAAAACAAAAACGAAAAAGCGCACGGAATTACAAAAAAAAAAGAATGAACCAATGGCTCGTGGAGCTAAACGACTTTCAAAATAAAAGCATTTCTGTTTTAGTGGATACATTCGACGTAAAGTCACGTTGTGGCCACAGATTTTTTATTCGGCACAAATTGCTTTCATTACAATCCATACCATTCAAACATACACACTGCTGCCTGAACCGTAAAAAAACATGAAACGCTAACAATATATTACTAACGTATTACAATTAGGGATGTCAACATGTTTGTTATAATGTTTTTTATACTTACAAATGACTGCGGTTTGTGGTTTCTAGTTCTACTATTCTTGTTATTGCTAAAGGTATAAGTTGTGCTGTTCTACGAAGGCTATACAATATATATGTTACTGAAAAGATTAATTTTATTATATGTGTATGCTCTTGATTCAATGCTTTTGATTAATACCATGAAAGCTATAAATACTAAGAATGTAATATTTTACTTGCTGACGTACAAAAAAGCAAATTCTTGACTATTTTAATTTGCATTTTGATTTTTAAGTACCACAATAAAACTAAATAATCTAATAATTATACAAAAAGCTGCGATTATAAGAGAAAGATTAATTTTAATAGAATTGGACATATGTCGCCTTATATATTTCACTTTTCTCGTCCTTAATTCTTCATTCTAGAATACGTTTTAGTTAATTAATGTAGTTAAAAATGTGCTATTTTAATGCGACAGCAATGCGGCATAAATCATAGTGATTTATCTAGCGAGTTGCACGGTTTTTTTTTTTGGTAGTGGTTAAGGAAGGACCTCATAAATGAGGTGTGCGAAGTACGCAGGGGTTCGGGGTAGAATAGAGGGGGTGGCTTGTATAAGGACAGGAAAGGCCCAGTCTCCGGCGGATGGATATCTCGTTGGCTATAAATTCATTTAGGGGTCGTTCTGAAATCCATTAGCCCCATGACCTGAGCGGTTAACTGTAATGACTGTTTTACAGAATCGTTCTACTAGTCGACATATATATTGTGCCACAGTGCCTCTTTCTCCTTCGTTCGACCAAATAGCTACATTACACTCGCCCTGAAATTACCAATGCACTAAATACAAGGGGGTAGAAGAGAAATTTCCTCTCAAATAATTTTAATGAACCTACCTCATACCGGATCTAATCTTTACGGTTACTTCGCCACAGATGAACTAATTCGGAGAAAAAAATTACCAGACATTAAATTTACCATTTTGACATCTATATTATTTTTATGATGAATGTAAATTTATATTTAGATTAAAAAAATTACTTAATCAAAAAAATTTGTTTAAAAACACAATTATTTATCTTAATTAAAATTATATTTATCACCGAATAGAACATAACATAATTTTAGTCGAGATTTACAAATATTGACGATATATGCGTCATCACCAAATTGGGTTCTAGTTCTAGTGTACTGATTATCAATAAGATACAGTAAAAGAAAGAGAAACATTAATATATTAATATGACTATGATGGAAGAAAGTGCATATGTGTACGGCAATTTTCAAATTTGTCACATTTCACGCATGACGTATATTGGGATAAAAATGCTCTCTTCCCAGCTTTTACAATCTGTCTCTATCAGTGGAGATTAAAGTGACGTTTGGCATTGTACTGGTAATGAAAAGTTATATTCTTGCACCGTGACTAAAGATTATTTGAAGGCTATACATGACTTTTTAGATATCCTTCGCTTATACTATCGCTAACAGGTCTTATTTAATTTAATTTACATTATCTTTTAGATGCATTAAAGATCAAGATCAAATTTATAAAAAATTAACAAAAGAATATTGTAAATAAAGGTTAAAATTTTCATATATATAACCATTGTTTTCCTCCTGAATATAAGCAAATACAGTTTTAACTCGAAGCAGATAAGATTGTAATGCATTTATCGGGTTGGCGGAGCAGCAAATCGGCTAAACACACTTATAGACTTTTCCCATCTAGCACATGATGTCATTGTGTTTGCTAAAAAAAGAAATGGAAAAACAAATACTGGTGTATAGGACATACACAAATACAAGAGGTATGTAGAGAACACAGCGATATATTTGTGAAAAGATTTAACGAATGGTTGCCTACAAAGAATCAAAAGCAAAAGTCAAATGGGCGAAAATATACTCACACACACACACCGTCCTGGCTGTTTTTGCGATTCCCATGAAGCGACGCTGTGGCTTTGTTGCAGTTTCCGCTTTGTTAGACCGTATGGACATATCGATACAAAAATATATTGACTGAAAGGAACTGTTTCACAATATATTTTCGCACCATGTGTATACGCTTCAAGCAACAAAAATGTTTCGTTAAATCTGCTTTAACATAGTTGGATTTTATTTATCTATTTTAATTTTTGGTTAATTGCTGAGTTACAAAGTACTAAATTAACTATCTAACTTTTCATGAAAGTAAAACAATAACATGGATTCTTAATCTTAGGTGTGAAATAAATTTAAAATGTTAATGGGAAGAAGAATGTTTATCGTTATACGTATAGCGACCTCGTTTCGAGCATCCGACCCATCTACATTAATAATTTCTTATCAGCATAGAGGAACCTTTGTATAATTACGTCATGTTTTCAGACAACAACCTCTATCTAAGTGTATTTGTTTGTAATGGCACAAATACATGGCTGCGTACTTTATTCAGATACCCATGGCTCTGTTTTAAAATATCCGCAAAAGTTTGCATTGAACTTTCTCATACGCATTTTGTTTAGATAAGAGGTATATTCCTTACAAATTTTAAAATAGCGGTACATTTTATGAAAAATAAAATTTAAACCAATATCTTTTGAAATATTAATATATCATATATTTTTTGTTTTTGCTGAAAGCGCAACCGTTTCTGAGGTATAGCAAAAACCGCAAAAAATGAGTAGAGTAAACATGCACTTTCGGTGCACGTACACACATACAAACCATGTCATACCAAAAATAGTCGGACTCTATACAGGAAAAATCAAAAGGTATATATCCGTTAAAAACTCCAGATCGAATTTATCTTATATATAGTACTTCGTATAAGAAAGTTAATATTTCAGTTTTTTTTATTTTGGTGTCTGAATATATTGTTCCTGTTGCTTCTTGTGGATTTGTAAGTTTGTGTGTTTTTATGCATTTCTGTGCTTATTGATAGTGTCATTTTTTATGTGTTTTTATGGTTGCATGTTAATGTGATTGTGATTGACTACGTATGTTTGTGTTTAGTAAGATATAAGTTAGCGTTTACTGTTATTTGTAAGAGGCTGTCTCTTTGTCTATTTACCTGGAAACATATTAAACATGGTCATTTAAATTTTGAGTAAACTATACCTGCAGTACTGTATGCTACAATTTGATTATTATTAAGTTTTGAACATACTAAAAGCCATGGGAAGTCAGTTAGCAACGTGATGTTGCACACAGGGCATACTCTGTGACACTGTTACATAGCCACAGTGCAAATCCACTGGGATGCCACGTATACATACATATGTATATAATTGTGAAATTAGATGCAGATGGTAAATATTTTATTGTGTTTGAAATTATTTAAATTGTGGTTTTCATATCTACAGTTATTATAGAAATATGTTTTTCTGTAAAAATATGCATCTATACTAAAAAAAAGATTGGTTTATTTGAATTGTTATCTTTTTCGCTTATAAAAAATAAAAATTGTATAGAATGAGCACGGAATAAAACGTGAATATAGACAAAGGAATTTCCCTCTTTTTATGCTATGCTATGCTGTGTATAAAAGCAACATTTTCTGCAACTTTTATAAACGAGAAACTATTATACAGCTAGATACAACAAGCTCATATTTTTATTATCTTATGAATTTGCAAACCCACGTATAAATATAATTGTATATAATGTGTTTGTGGAGGAATTTAAAAAAATAAATAAATAACGCAAGCGAACTTCCTAGTGAACTGTATGCCATTATCTCGCTAGTTACATCTTCTAAGTTGCGTGTTAAACCATGCCAGAGCCTTTGTGTAATTGATGTTTGGCGACGCCCTTTCTTTGTACGTTTTGCTAGTCCATCGCAGAATCCACAACCTTCACTACGTAAGATTCACATCCCTGCGAACAAGACAAACAAAGGATAAAATTTATCTTGGCCAAAAATTCTATAAAAAAAACATACGCCATACTTTATCTTCAATGCTGAATATTTAATTTGCTTCAAGAATATTTTATATACTATCACTGAACTTTATAAAATTCGTATATACTTCAACAATTCCTGTTTTTTTAAATTATTTTATCTTATAATATTAAAAACCAATGTTCTATCCGGGATTATGAATACTTTTTTATTTATGAAATACTTTAATATGATAGATACATTTAACGCAATGTTCTAAATAGTTTTAATTTACATAAATTGGATTTTTGTCTCGGTGAAAAGTTGCTAAATACGCTACTGATTGAAACCAATAATAATATTATTAGTATACTAAATAAAATAACCATGAAAAAATAATAAACTAAGACGGTCGGCATTAAATACCAACAGCTTACAAGGGAGGAATTTGGTTCAAATGCGATGTAAATAAATGTTCCACACGATCTAATAATTCTAAACATTTGTATTAATATGTTATTTAAATATAATTATCTATGAAATATTATAATTTTGGGCTTATTTGTTTAACCGCTTACACAACTTTACAAAGCAGATAGGTATATTTACAACAAAAAAAAAAACTTTAAATGTAAAATTATATACACAACCTTTTGTTTGATTACTATAGTTGTTATTTAGTTACAAAAGAAATAATATTGTTTGTATGTTTTATTCATCTTTATGATTGGCACCAGTACATGCGGTTATATTATATGGTAACCAAAAATTACTCATTATAATCATCTAAAAGAACTGAAGCATGTATGATATTTACCTCTGAAATTGTTTATTTTGTTAAAATGTTTTTGGGAACTAATGGTAAAATTAGCAAACATACATTTCGTATGTCGACTCCATAAATATAAACTTTTGCTATAAATGAAATTGTAAAGGGTGGAATGATGTGATTTACGTAGTACGAACGTTTCGTTTCCCGTTTGATATCATTATAAGATAGAGAGAAGTCAAGTCTAATAATTCGGATTACTGGCATTTGTATCTGGTTTCAAATCTAGGTCATTCTCATAAATCTTTGGTCAAATTGCCTCAATTCATGCAACATTCACATCATTTACTCACAATTAGTCACACATATGATTTGTTCATTTGTGTTAATCATAACATTACTTTTACGACGAATATTACCTTATATCAAACTTACGCATGAAAAACACTCGAAAAAAAAAACATATTTCTATAAATTGCAAAGATATATCTAGACTAAATTAATAAATTAAATCATATTTTATCAAAATACTTTTTACATATTATAATTTCTGAATAAACATAAGTTGCGCTTATAAATTTTAATTGAATTAACGATAAATGGAGGGGCTTCTTCATTACTATTAATTTCCATTTTTGTAAGCCCCATTTTTTTGCATAGACATATAATTATTAATTATATATTTATCATATATTTTAATTTTGTATATGGTTTTATATTGTCCCTAATTTTTCCTGACTGCATGAATATTTTGTGACTGTCGATAAATTTTAATTCTAGTATGGCGTAAACATGTTTGTCACCATGGTGTATCACCATAAAATACGAAATGAAATTGATATTCCCGCGGCTTTATTTTATTATTGCAGAGCACATTGTGTTTACTTTTAATGTCATTGTTAGATTAAATTATAATGTGACATAGAAATTATTTTAACGGGTCGATTTTTTACAGGAATCATTTCAGTATTAAAATGAAAATATTATCGCAATGCAATTGTACCAAACTAGTATGAATTTGATATTTTTATATAATCTACAAAAATAAAGATGATAACAAATTTGGAAAAATATTTTCTCTTATTGGCGAATCTAATAAAAGTCGTGCCTATAAAAGAAACGTCTCCTCCAAAACGCGTTATTCTGTGGTATATGCACTAGTAGCCGTTCTCTTTCACATATATTTCTCAATATAGAAGCCTCCAGGGACGACTTCGGCACTTCCTAGTTACCAGATCAGTTATTAATGCCGTGCCGTTTGATGCAAACGGTCTCTGTTATAAGGATAGGGACTAACTATAAATTTGATCGAACGTTATTAAGTAACATAAATTGGACTGGGAAACAGTATAAATATTTGATTTTTAAAAATGAATGTTACTTAATATTTTTTTTCTCTATTACGAGATAATAAGGAAGTATTGCAATCAAGAAAAAATTCGAGTTTTAACGTAAACATACCTTCCCTGAATCGAATTTGACTATTATCAAAGAGAATCTATTCTATCTAATATATTCTCTTTGCTATTATCCAATTGACGTCTGTGTAATGTGAAAAAGCGAGGTCGTCCTCGAAATAAGTAGATGATTGAGAATGAATTGCGTGAAAGAAAAGTTATGGGCAAGCGAAATAGAAGTACGTGTATAAAGAATTTGAATGAAACGAAAGAAGTATGTTTAAGGTAGAGTTGAATGGCGAGACATTGTCAAAATGGGCATAAATGTAAAGTATTGTCAACCCCCTTATTTGATAGGAATAGACATAATGCTATGTATATTTCTTTATAATTTTAAAATCGTACCCTGCTAAAGCCGTTCCTGTATGTTGCAAATGCTCACTCAAAACCATTCTATTGTCCAACGTATTTTCAAACTGATGGTCAGTTTGCGAAAGCGTAGAGATCGACCCTTGTGTCAGTATATATGTATGTACGCGTATTTGTATGCCATCCGGACTTAATCTTTAGATTTATTACCGTTTTTATGCTAAAAATTATTGGCGGTTTTTATCTTATCTCGGTTATATTGCTAGTAACCTGTGACCGATTCTCCGAATAACTAGCATAAGTAACCAAAATATGAGATAGTGGTTTGGTGTGTACATTGAGGGCGATGAAGCGAGAGGAATGCAATTGTGTCAATGTTTGGTTTGAAAACCGCGGCTTGGATTGGATGAGCACATTGTTTATTAGTGATGTTGCAGCTATAATTACATTAAACCAAACATTGGTTTAGTCCCTTGGTTTATCCATAGATTTATAAACTAATGTATATGTTGCATTCGCTGGACTTCCTCATATAATCGATTCAATTTTGTCTCGAATCAAATCAATATTAAATATTTAATCTTAGTGATATGAAATATATAAATCAATGAAAATTGAACAATACTACCTAAACTGTAGCAAAAATCATGGAAAATTGCTGTCATGTTCATGTTTTACTTGTGAACTTAATAATTATTTCTTTGAAGTTTAGCAATTTCCCATTCTTCGAATAATATCGTTGATGAAAATATAGAGCAAATTAGTCTTCATTACTGCAGTAACTATATTCAATTCAACCTTTATATTCAGATATTTAACTAATTAAACGCATGAAGTAAAATTAAATTATATTTTGTTAATATTCTAATTTTAGCTTCAAATAACGATTGCGACTTATTATTTAAATAGAAATTATTTTGATATTATGAATCGTTCAAATATAAACAGAATAATATTTTATGTTTTTCAACAAATACAAAATCATATCGTTTTAAAGGTCAAACATTCAAAAAATTATCTATAAATAAAATGTATGTTTATACTATTATAAATTAGTTCTCATATTTAATTTATAAATAAAATTTACTTTTGACCTATTCACTACTTATTCTCATAAACATCATTCACAAACAGATGTTAAGGAGATATTTTTACCCATGCATTTCAAATATTCAATAAAAAAAATTGTATTTACAAATGAAATTGCTATATATAACTCAATAACGCCAATTGAATTAGTTTTACTAAAAAAATGACTTGATACGTCTATTTTAATAATGTTTTGAATGATTCTAATAATACAACTGATTTTAATTTTTAATTTAATAAATCATACAACAATTCATATATTTACTTCTTATTTGACCAAAGAAATTAATTAAATGAATCAGCTAAACTGAGAGAAACGTTATTTTGTCATAAGATATTTAATTCTGAATCGGTATTATTTATTTTAACAAAATATATTTAATAGGCATTGCTGATATTGAACCTTAAAAATATGCATTTTTAAGTTGTGCATTCGCATTAATCTTGGAACAAATATATTATCTAGTGTTTTTTACTGTATGGTTGGTTGAACTATGTTAGCTAGTGATCAGTTTAATTTTTTGACTTGTCCTAATCAAAAATGACACTCAAACAGCTCATATGTAGCAAATTGTCATGAGCTCAGAGGCAAATACAAGATTTTTATTGCAAATATGTATATGATAAATGATTCGTTTTAAAAACGAACAAATGTAATAAATACAGATTAAATAATAAAATTTAATTCTGATAATTCTAGATAAGTATCAACCCAATTGGTAATATATTTCTTATTTTTCTACATATTTTTCAATATATATAAAACTATATTGCAATATTGTCATTTCAAATCAAATCAACACCTTCGTAGTAGATTGAACCAGATTATTTTACGTTTCGCCTCTACATATTTATTTAAAGTAAATACGAAACATTTGCCAACTTCTATCCTAAATATACAAGAAAACTTATTTGAAAATTATGTTTCTTCGATAAAAGTCAATATATAAAAAGAAATTACGTAACAAAAATATTTTCCTTTGTTTATATTAATAAACTTGAATGTTTTTCTAAATATAAATATGAAATGAAAGTACATTATCGGGGAAATATATAAAAATTCTAAATTTAGGGAAATGATGTTTTGACTAATTCAGTGGCTTCTCAAATTATTTTAGATATTTAAGAAAGTAATTATAGATTTTAAAGTGTATATATAAGTTTAGCAAAAGAATTGAAATATTAGTAAAGGTGTGCTTTTACATTAAAAATACATGTGAGGTGTTGTCTCTCAAAGACCACAAAAGCAAAGAAAAAGCATTTTTGAACCACGGCATTATCATTATTATTACAAGAAAGTTATAAAAGTTGGTGAAATATTTACCTTTCATTTCGACGAGCAATGCTCATTTTTCCATCTTCTTAAAAGATTGCTACTTTAACAGATAGCTGGCAATCAGTAAAATTAAATTACTGCTTTTAATATTCTACAGTCTCAGAGTCAAAGGAAACTTTGTCCAACGTAGAGTCAAACTACTCTCAAAACTATTATATGTATATTCTAACCTATAACGTAATTCATAATTGTTCAAAATTACAGTGAAATAATTCTATAGTTTTAAATGGTGTAAATATCAATAAAACATGGTAATAAAACTATACTAGATTTTTATTTTGCTAATATATCTTTACGAGTATTATACAATATCTTGCACGGAACTTTCTTCTACGCATTTTGTTTTGATATTTTTTCGGTAAAATTTCAAGGACGATTTTTTTTTCTTGATTTTGAAAACTTCCATATTGAAATTAAATTCCATAATTCTAATTTTACAAAAGAAATTATTGTTTCCGTTAAAAATGCGTTTATACACAGACCGGGTTCTTTTATAAAACACAAAATTTTAATCGTATTTCATTTATGAAAATTAAACAATTTCTATGTTCATTGTTTTTATTTAAATCCGCTTAAATTGAATATATGTTTTTAAATATTTACAAGAAACAAACAACAATTGGTGGCCAATTTAATTATTGCGATTTAATTCAAAATAATCCCACAATAAACACAAATGTATTAGACGAAAATAGTTTACATGAAAGTTCATTTTAAAATAATTATTTGATTTATTGCTATATACCCAATTATTTTACTAGGTAGATTTTCTGCATAGATTGTTCTATAATTCATGATATTTATTCATAATTTAATCTTTTAAGTTGCTATTGCTGAAAAGGTTGAGAAAATTAAATATATAACCAAACTCATAAACGTATACCATATTTGCCCAACATTAAAGATTGTATATTTTCTTTTTACGAGTGTTACACAAAAAAATATTAATAAAATTTTTATTCCGCCTGAAAGTAGATAAAATAAAAATGCTATAAGGGAAGTTATGTAAATTACGTGGCTGTAATTCTATACAAATCGACGGTGGTCATGACCATTGTTTTATCAAAATAGCAAATTGTAAATTTTTTTTAGATTTACTCTTATAAACTCAGATTTTGACACAAACTATCCTTGGAACACAATAATATATCAAATTTATATTACATGTTCAGTAAAAATATTTGAAAATAAAAACAAAAACGCATGCTTTGAAATTTTAATATTAAATATTCAATTTTAACTCCTGAGAAAGTTTTATTTCATTTACTGGGATTTTATGACCAAAATACGCCAATTGTAAAAATAAAAATTATAATTACTATAATGAAAATTCCAGTTAAACATATTGAAAAATATTAAACAAAATGGCGACTTCCTGCCACAAATGTTTATATATAATATACGTAACAAAAAGATACATATTATATATTATGTTAACTGCATAATTATCTAGTTTAGGATAAAATGCATATAAACATCTATGCAGCTGTGTATTACATTCTTAAACATGAAACACGCACACATACTAAGTCATAAAACATTCTAGGTCAACCGGCAAATTCTTTCTTCCCTACTTTTCCTAGTGATATCAACATATTTTCCGGGCACTAACAACTAGCGCCACGCCACCATCAACAAGCGAGCGCGGAATCAAGGAACAGCAAAGCGAATATCTTTTGAAACAATGCCAAGAATGCATGGACTGAAAAAATGAGGGTGATTTGTATGTTTTCTCCTAGACTGCTTTTGTTTAATAAGATTTTATTCATGGCTTGACTGTCTTGTCCCACATCCCAATACAAGCACTCTCTCAACCCCATCAAAGAATTTACTTATACTAGTCAGTTGATTTTTTGTGATGTCAACTGAGTGCTATGAAATTGGGCTCGATTTATTTATCTTTTGTTAGTTTTGTAAGCAACTTATTAAGTGGATAGACATTTGTGAGAATGATATGGTCATAAATACACATATTCATATATATTTGAGTACAAGCATATAATGGTTTGTAATGATCAGCAGGAATGGAAATCTTCTAGACTGATGTATTAATTTTGACTTTCTTATACGAAGTAATAAGTAATTATGAATAAATTCTATCCTGAGATTTTAATAGAAATGTACCTTTTGACCTTCACTGAAGGTAAAACTATTACATTTTATACTTAAGATTTGTATATGCTTGTCAAAAAAATGTTTTATTTTTGAAAATAATGTTCACACCGAAAGTGTATGTTTACCTTAGTCATTTTTTGCGGTTTCTGTGATAATTCAAAAATGAAGAACAAAATATACTCAAATAATTTGGAATATGATATTTAATATCTATTATAAGAAATATATATAGTGAAAAGTGTTTCAATCGTTGGTAAAATATTAAAATTAGTAAAATAAGAAAAATATGTTCAGTTTACTTTAAAAATTATATATATTTTCTTAAACTATTCATAATTTCTATTTGAATTTCTATATAAATAACAAAATACGTAGAAGAAAGTTCTAGGCAATCCATTGCGGATATTTTTATATAAATATCAAAAATTGTTTATATGTTTTCGCTAGTTTAGCAAGTTGCTTATTATTTATTCTTTCGAATACTTAAATAAAGGCAGAAATCCTGTACAGATATTAATTTATTTAATCTTTATGTTGGTGGCAGTAAAATTACGAGTGCTATGATCATAAAACAATGATTTGAATGTGAGGGTTCGTTTTTCAATTGAAAAAGTGAAAATGATAAAACATGAGTTTGTAAAGGGTGTAATTATTAGCACGTAATCACCATATGAGACTCGGTGTTAACCAGGCCAGTAATGAGAACATATGTGTGTGTGTGTTTTATGCGTATCCATGTATGTAGGGGTGTTTGTGATGTTATATAGCGCCATTTCGGTTAAATTCCTATAGCAGTGTCCATGTGTGTTGCGCATTTTGCGGAATTGTGGTATACGCAATCGTAAGCAATGTAATATGCATTCGTGCTGAGTGCAACAACAATTTCAATTCAACATCAATTTGTATTTATCAATCTAATGCGAGATATGTTTTGTGTTATAACTTATACTTATAATATTTTTAAACTTTGTTCTAATTTTCCTTTAGTTGATTTATTACCATTTATTAGTAAATATATTAAAAGTGACGAACACAAAAACCATTGAATTAACATTATTAATTTAGCACTTTACATTCGCTATAAGTAGTTTTCTCTTCTGTAATATGTTGCATACTTGTATGGTTTTACGTTTACATGGTTTCTTCCTTTACACAAAGCTGATAATTTCTGTACCAGACATGCTTTTGCTTGAACGGCAACTTTCATCGTTTGAAATAACTATTAATCGCAAAATGATACTCTGTAATATTAATACTTATATATTAAATATTTTGGAATATTTAGAAAAAGTTATTTCTATTTTAATTCTGTATAAGAGAAAATATTTCAAATAAAACATCCTTCAACTCGTCCAAAATCGTTTGAGTTTTGTAGTCAACCCACAAAATATTTGATTCACCTGTATGAAATTTAATTCGGATTTGTGGAGTTGCCATAGTTTTAACAGCTTACGAAATCACAAAAACAATCAATTAATTATAAGTACAATGGAAATAATATTATTGTGTATTTGTCAAAATACTTTTAAATCTATCATGGTTAAAAACATATTTTTATTAGGTACAAGAAATTATAACTGTTAAAAAACATTGCAAACCTTGCAAAAGCAAAGAAAAGCTCTATATTTCTAATCATACATTGTACTGTCTTTATCTCTCTCCTTACTATATCAAGGACTGATTAACCATCGGTTTCGATTTCCCCTCAGGCGGTTATCGCCTTTTCTCAACGTTTCTCTCTTCCTTTCTTTCTATATCTCCCTTTATATCTCATTTTCTATTTAACTTTCTCTTGATGAGAGAATTTTCCTCCTGGAATCTATGGTGAGAGAACGAGAGAATCCTCATCGAATCCAGGATGAGAGCAGTATAGAGGGGGAGAAATTGTGTTTATTTAATGGTATCGAACCCCCACAGGGCCGCTAGCACTCGGAATTACAGTCAATTACATTGGCATTGCGGTTTTTGTCGTTTCGGCTATTTCCGCCAGCCGTCACGAAAAAAGGTTTTTTTTAGTCGACAAGTACCGCATCACCAGTGCTGACAGAGCGGGAGCCCACATTTTCTCGTGTATATTTGAGAGAAACGACACCTTTAAAACGCGGATACAACACAAGCTTATTTTTGGCTCTAAACAAGTCAATCGTTATGGAATATGAAATTTTTTATTTTCCTTATTACTTTTCTGCATGTTGCGGGATCTTAATCGTAATGGCACCATGATTCTGCAGATCACATATTAAATGCAATGCTGATAAAATAAGATAATCTTTTTACTTTCTTATACTGTATTGTAATATGAAAAAAATGACCTCCAGATTTTAATAGAAATATATATTTTGACTTTCCCTGAACCGAGTCTGATTATTTTTGGAATGTGTGTGTGTATATATATATATGTATGTGCGCGTGTTTGTGTGTGTGTGTGTGTATGTGTAATATTATAAAAGAGATTTCGTTGACAGGTATTCGTTATCGCTATTAAATTATTGTTGCTAAATTGAATTCATTATACATATTCGTAAATAAGATAAGAAAAATTTTTTTTTGCTTTATTTAAATAGTTTACAAATTAAGATTATCCTTATCAAAAACTAAAAACAGCGTTGACCTCTTTACCAAAAAATTAATTTCAAACAATGTGACATGCATTTTTTTTTTGGCAATTTGTCATATCACTTTTTCTGTGTTATATTTTCTTGTATCTGTTAAAAAAGTTTTGTGTGCCACAAACAGTTTGGTTTGAAAAATTTCCAAGTTGCCAACTGAGCAAAATAATTAATCATAATGAGTTATTAGTCTCGAGGTTTTTTATTTTGTGATATTGGTAATGTTTCCTTAATGGTAAACATAAAATAAGTCGTCACCCTCGCACACCAAAAGTTTCATTATTTTAATTTTTTCGCAAGGCATCACTTTAATAAATGATGAAACGCGTTTTTCTGATGTGCGGTCTAGACGTGTACATTATATTTAAGAAATGTCACCGTTCACCTTAAAAGTCTCATTTATTTGAGAGTGTCGACATTTGCGTTTGAGGTTTACGGCCCACGACTTCTACACAGAAAATTTGAAAATATTTTAGACGATGAATATAAAGGTCTTACAAATATTATATATAATTATATTATAAGTGTAAACTGGAGGGATGTGAAGCAAAGGGACGATAAGAAAATTTAGAACATGATGAAAGTAAACCTGAAAACGTAACATTTCATTAATAAGTTTTTAATGTTGACCTTTTTGGTTTATTATTTTTTCATGAATATAAATTTAGATTAAACATATTTTTGGCTAGAAAGTGAAGAATATGTATCATATATAACATAAATTTACATTCAGTAATATACATATAACAAAGTTCATCGGTAGCCATTGCGGATATTGTAATCTTGCATTGTCATTATTATGGATTTTCATTATGTTAAGGTAAAAATAATATTAATCGTCATTATTGACAGGTTTATGGTAGAAACAATATGTTTTCATAAACCGTATAATACAAAACAGTGGTTATTGACATCAAAGTTTGTTAAGCGATTGGTGGAGATGACTTGTTTGTGTTCGTGTGCCAATTAAGCGTTACCTGTATCCGTTTGACGGAAGTTGTAACAAACGATGTGATTAATTGACGCCCTAGTCTCGAGGTGCGATAGAGATCACAATACGTACTGACACAGTGAGACTGTCACGCAGGCCCTACACAGCCCCTTCGAACAATAATTCGTGCCGCTCTTAAGCTGGCAATACCAACCCAATTAATTCAAGTTTAAAGACAATCATGGCTTTGTAGACCAGGATTTGATGTTCCACAAATATATCTACCAACCAGCACCGTCATTCTGCAGTATTTTTGGTGTATAACAGTGTTTGGAGATGTTTCAGTCGTGTATTCTCAAAATCTATAATGAAATGTTCAATCTTAATTTCTTAAGGTTCATTCTTAAAAGATGAGAAAAAAGCTTAGTAGAATTTAATGAGAGCTTCACAATTTATTTCTAATTAAAAGATTATTTTATAAAGAAAATTTGCTTGCACAATTTAAAATATTTTTGTCTTTTTTGTCAATCTTTCATTTGACATTCTTTCAATATGACCATATTATTTGACAGTTACTTAATCTACGTATTTGTTTGATACTTTAATAAAAAATATTTTAATTAGAATCTCTAAATTGTGTATAGTGTCAATGTTAAATAACATTGAATTTTAAACTTATTGGCAATAAATTTAATTACAACTTAAAATTTGTTTTGATAATATACAAATTTATATGTTTTTTAAGACAATGCGAGTTTGTCTATATATCAATTCATTTTCGGTATCAAATAATGAAATCTGACCATATACACATATGAAATATAGATACATATATATATATATATATATATATATATATATATATATATATATATATATATATATATATATATATATAAATATTTATGCTTCAAATAGAAAATATATATGATAAAGCACAGTGTTGATGGTTCACTGATTCTCTTGATTTTCTCTCTTCGTAACAGACCAATTTGTTTTCTAGAACTGACTTCGACTTTACATCATGCGCAAGTTTTTTGTTCGACTCAAACTAATATAACAAATATAATTTAATTTCATTTGTTTCAAAGATTGTTTTGTTAGCAAAAGTTTTTGTAACAAATCAGAGAAAAACTTATAATTAGTATTGTCATTAATTAGACTGACGAAATATACGCAACGTACTGAGCATCACGGTATCTCTATGGTCCAATCATATGCCTGACTTAGTTTATGACTTAAAATCATTTTATAATTTTTGGCGATTTGAATATATTCCTCAGATTGCGGTCAATTTGTGAAATGTAAATGAATATTAATGTATACAGATGAAAGTTGAAAATGTCTGCATAGCCTTCGGGACCGACCACACAAAATGACATTAATTCTATACGTACCCAACAAATATATATTAAGAACTTTCATTATTATATTATTATAGTAAGGTAAAATTCAACATATACATTTATATTGCTAAAGTTGATAATTGTTGCAATTAGATCAGTTGAAATGTATATTAATCGTCAGAGCCGCAACTTGAATTTTTGTACAATCTAGTTTAACCTTTTCCTTTCATGTAACAGAGAAATTACATTACTTTATGTTATAGCCATTGTATTTTCTTGCTTGGTTTTTATATGTTGTATATATATTATTTCGCAGTAGTTTGTTTGACAGTATTTTGGTTCACAGGGATTTTTTGTGTTAAAATTTACAATTAAAACTCATGTTAAATTTGGTCATACAATTTAATACTATGTATAATATTTCCAATGTAAGGGTTATTTTTAACACATCAGATTAACGATACAATAGGGTTGATTTACTCAATTCGTTCACAATGTTTTGGTAAGGATATAAGTCAAATAGTTGACACAGAGACAAATACATAAGATGCCACTGGGAATCGTACCCAGAACCTTCAGATCTGAAGGTTCTGGGTTCGATTTCTTTAGCTTGGAATGAATGATTAAATTTACATCGTAGTCTTGCACTTAATATGAGCACTTGATTTCTTGTACTACATAGTACATAGTATATAATAATATTAATTTTGATATATAATTTATTTCATCAGTTTGGCAATTATTATAATTTTGTAAACAATATGGGTTTGGAGCAAATATAATTTATATAAATTAAAATCAAATTTAATTGTAATATATTGGTTTATATTTCATTTAATGAACAGGTATTAATGTAATTATTAGTGACCCGTGGCTGTACATAAGCAATTTGTTATTTGTTATCTGCTAATCAATAAAATATAATAAAAGATGTTTAATTCATATTTTCTCCTGACATGTACCGTGGATTGTACATATTTATGAAATTGTATGAGAAATATCACAAGTAAACCAATATTCAAATATAAATTAAGTTTTCGAACGATGTCGATTACTGTTAGATGTACTGAAAAAATCAATTATATTCTGTTGCAATGCAATTACTGTAGCAATTATATCCGTAATCCGGGACAAAAGCAATCTCGAAGGCAATCATCACTAGAAATTCTAGTGGAAACTAAAATTCAAAGTTAAATATTCTATTTTCGTTCTAAACGTATTTCATGCAGAAAATAATTTGGAATGAATACATTTCACAGATGGTTGTTGCAAACCAAATAACTATTATTTCTGTAATCCAAACAGGGAATTTAATGCAATTAAGATTGCATCATAGTTCTTTTCCGTTTGATGTAAAAGCATAATACGATAAAATATCATCACGTTTTGATGCTTTCTGTTGTAATATCAATGAAGTAAATTACCATAACTACAAAGAATAACAGTAGAAGACATATATACAACAAATCTGTTCAGTTGTCATATTTATTTAATTGTATCAGTTATTTCAATATAAAAAGTTATCAAGTATCTCTAGCGTATTCTTTAGCAATTTACAACAGGTTATGGGCCCAGGGATGGCATCAAACATTTATCAAATTGAAAAACTCGACGCCAAAAATTTTGAGTCATGGAAGTTACAAATGAAAATGATATTGATCCACTCTGATTTGTGGGAGTATGCAGCAGGTACTTTAGTGAGACCGTCCGAGCCATTTGAAATTGTATCTTGGGATAAAAAAGATAGTAAAGCTCTTGCTACAATAATATTAGGAGTATCCACATCATTGCTGATTCACGTAAAAAGTTGCAAAACTTCAAAATCTGCATGGGATATTTTGGATGACGTTTTTCGTCCTAAAGGACCAGCAAGAAAAGTCTCTATTGTTAAACAATTGTTACATATCAAAATGAAAAATGATCAGAACATTCAGGAACATGTTACTAATTTTTTCGAAATAATAGATAAACTAACAGAAATTGATTTTAGTATACCTGATGAATTTCTATGCATTCTGTTGCTATGTAGTCTGCCAGATGAATATGACATTTTTCGAATTGCAATTGAATCACGAGACAACTTACCAGATCTTCAAACATTGAAAATAAAGATAATTGAAGAAGGTACTAAAAGACAGGAAAAATCATCGGAGGTACTGGATGAAAACGCATTATATACAAAATATGTCAATAATGTCAAGAAAGATAAATCAAAAAACTTTATGTTCAAATGCAATTATTGTAAGAAAAAGGGACACAAAATTGCAGATTGTTGGTTTAAAAAAAGGGACATTAATGCTAAAACTTCTATTGTCACTGAATTAAAAACGGATGCTGCCTTAGGCATGAAATCCAAATTGAGATCGAAGATCCTTCAGCGAGATGAATGGTACATAGATAGTGGTGCAACGTCTCACATGTGTTCCAACAGAAAATGGTTCATCAAATTAGAAGCTCTAGAAAATAAAAATGTACAACTTGCTAATAATCAATCCATATCGGTAAGTGGAATTGGAACTGTACTTATAAAAGCAAAAGTAGGTAACATGCTGAAGAACATCACACTTGAAAATACATTACTAGTTTCAAAACTACAAGGTAACCTAATTTCATTAAGTAAAGTTACAGATCGATCATATACAGTAAAATTCATTGAAAATACTGCTACAATAAGTGATGGTAAAAATGATTTACTTATTGCTGATAAACTAGATCATCTATATCAAGTGCGATTAGTAAAAGATTACGCAAAACTCATTACAGATAAGAAGGATATAAGAAAAAGGCAAATTGCCTTTTTATGGCATAATAGATTTGGGCACTTAAATATGGGGCAAATGAATTTCCTACAAAGTAAAAATATGGTACAAGGGTTAACATTTCAAAATGCAAACGCTATTACTTGTGATATATGCTTGAAGGGAAAACAAACTCAACAAAAATTTCCAAAAGAAGCTTCAACACGAAGTACTAATATATTACAACTTATACATAGCGACATATGCGGACCCATTAAGACCGAATCAATTGGCGGAGCGAAATACTTCGTAACCTTTATTGATGATAAATCAAGGAAGCTATCTGTATATTTTCTAAAAGCCAAAAGTGATGTTTTGGATGCTTTTAAAAAATTCAAGAATTTATCTGAAAATCAAACAGGACAAAAAATACAAATCTTGCGAACAGATAATGGACCAGAATATTTGAGTATCAATTTTAAGAAATACTTGGAAGATAACGGCATCACAAGACAACTCACTGTAGAGTATACGCCACAACAAAATGGAGTTGCAGAGAGAGCCAACCGAACACTCACCGAAATGGCACGATGTATGCTTTTACAAGCTAATTTACCACCGTCTCTTTGGGCTGAAATGGTAAACACAGCAGCATATATCAGGAATCGCTGTCCTATAAAAACTTTGGAAGAAAAAACACCAATGGAAATTTGGAGTGGATTTAAGCCAAACGTAGGACATTTTAGAATAATTGGAAGTAAAGTTTATGCCCTGCAATATAATCGAAACAAATCTAAATTTTCTCCAAAAAGTAAAATATATACATTAGTTGGATATTCTGAAGAAAGTAAAGCTTATAAATTGTGGTCAAAAGAAAAACCTCGTTCCATAATAAAAAGTCGAAATGTCAAGATTTTAGAACCTGACTTAAAAGTCCTTGAAATGCCAAAACAAGAACTATTTGACTTTACGCAAATTGAAGAAAATTATGAGGAATGTTCAAACGGAAACAATGATGTCCAAGATGAACTAGAAAATCAAACTGAAGATCTAGATACTCAAACTAAAGAACTAGATCCTCAAACAGAAGTAGATAACCAAATGAAACCTTCAAAAAACCGAGGTAAGGGAAGACCACGAATACTAAGAAACGGTCGAAAAGGAAGACCACGGAAAGAATATTGCCAAAAAGTGGAAGAGATTAGTATAATAAAAGATCCAGAAACTGTAAAAGAAGCATTGAATTCAAAACAATCTTCAGAATGGAGGAACGCAATGTGTGAAGAATATAAATCATTGATTAATAATGAAACATGGGAATTAGTAAATTTGCCAAAAGGTAGGAAACCCATCAACTGTAGATGGATATATAAAACAAAAAGGCGTGCAGATGGTTCGATTGATAAATATAAAGCAAGATTAGTAGCGAAAGGTTGTTCACAAATCAAAGGAATTGATTATTTGGAAACATTTTCTCCAGTAGTACGACATAGCACTCTTCGACTTCTACTTGCACTTGCAGTTGAATATAATTTACATATTCATCAAATGGACGTAAATACAGCTTATCTGAATGGAGATTTAGATGAAGAAATATTTATGAAGCAGCCAGAAGGATTCACCAAGGAAAATCAAGAATATAAAGTATGTAGATTAAAGAAATCTTTGTATGGTTTAAAACAAGCAGGTTTACAATGGTATAAAAAACTTACAGAAAGTTTAAAGATATTGAAAATGAAACAATTGATTAGCGATCAATGTGTTTTTATACAAAATGATGCAGAAAATATCATTATTTTAGCTGTTTATGTTGATGACATCATAATTCTTAGTGACAGCTTGATTAAACTTAACAATTTGAAACTAAAATTAAGCAATATATTCAAAATGAAGGACCTTGGAGAACTTCATTATATATTGGGAATAGAAGTACAAAGAGACAAGGAAAATGGAACCATATCTATGCAGCAAAGTAAATATATTGAAGAATTACTAATAAAATTTAATGCAAAGGATATTAAACCAGCTTCAACACCTTTGGATCCCAGTACAAAACTCTCAAAAGTTCCAAAAGTTGACGGTGAAAATGTACACGTAAAACGTGAAGATTATCAAGCACTAATTGGATCACTTATGTACTTGATGGTTTCAACTAGACCTGATCTAGCTTACGCAATCAGTTTACTAAGTCAGTTTAATGAAGAACCTAAAAAACAACACATGAATGCAGCAAAACGTATCCTTCGATATATAAAAGGTACAAAGAATTATAAACTTGTATATAAAAGAAATAATCAACCAATCCTTGGATATGTAGATGCTGATTGGGCTGGAAATATAGACGATCGAAAATCGTACTCCGGTACTACGTTTATATATGCAGGTGGAGCGATAAGTTGGGAATCAAAAAAACAAAGTACTGTTGCTCTTTCAAGTACGGAAGCTGAATATATCGCTCTCACTGAAGGTGCAAAACAGGCAGTACATTTTCATCAACTATTAAAGGAACTACAACTATACAAAAATATTGAGGAACCTATAAAAATATTTAATGACAACCAAAGTGCAAATAAATTAGTACATAACGCAAATTTTCATGCTAGAACAAAACATATTGATATAAAGTATCATTATATTCGCGAAATTATTCAAAGGAATAAAATAATCGTGGATTATTTACCAACAGAAAATATGACAGCAGATATACTAACAAAAGCACTAGGACCAAATAAACAAAAACATTTTTGTACAGAACTTGGAATTACATCAAAAAAATATCCATTCATTGAGGGGAAGTGTTGTAATATCAATGAAGTAAATTACCATAACTACAAAGAATAACAGTAGAAGACATATATACAACAAATCTGTTCAGTTGTCATATTTATTTAATTGTATCAGTTATTTCAATATAAAAAGTTATCAAGTATCTCTAGCGTATTCTTTAGCAATTTACAACACTTTCCCTATGGCATACGTTACCAGTATCAAATTAATATATGCTTTAATATGACTTTGGTAATGATGTAAAGTTCGTTCAGAAGCTTTGTATTAAAATAAAATTATTGGATGACAGATAAAACAACATAATTACTTTACTCCGGGGGCAAGTACAGGTAATCCATACATACAACCCGGAACGGAAGAGTTCAAGGAGCGGAAGTGTAGTGACCGGATGTAGTGTGTACCGGAAACGAGTTCTGCCCCAGTCAGTGCAGTGCAACAGACAGGCCACCCGCCGCACTCGCGAACCAAAGAACATGTTCATGATATTGCATGGTACATTTTACACACTGGTTCATTTTACGAGGGTTTTCAACTTATTTGTATGGTAAGTGTTCTTGTATCTGAACTTAAAAATACTTCTACATACTATTCTAAATTTTTAAAATGAAGATTTTTTTACAAACCGGAAGAAATTTTAAAAACTAATTTAAACCGGAACTTTTCGTTTAACATACCGAAACTTGAAAACGACTCTAACTTACAATAAATAGCATTTAATTATTTAATTTATATATAAAAATTGTTTAGGATATATTTTTTTCTTGGTTCTACGTTGAGAAATCATTAAGAAATACTTAATTTGACAAATTGTGATTAACTGTCTTGACTAGGACATGAACCGAGGATCTTCCAATACCGTACCCTAAATTGGTAAAGGTTCAAGGATCAAGACCAAGACATTTTTTCAATTTATTTGTTTCTAGAAAAATTTGTCAACTGTTGCAACCTTTCTAGCTTTTGGCCAACATTTGTGCGAGCCACCCAAAATACATAAAAATTTTATTTCGTTTTTAATGTAATTTGTAAATTTTAAATCAAAAGAATATCACAATAAATGTTTTATTGTTTACCATAAATTTATTTATTAGCTTTATAATAAATAATGAAATATAAAAGTTATATATTGTTTTGTTTATTTTTATCCTCGAGCCACTTTACCGACCGAGAAAGATAAAAGCAACACAAAATTACTTTGAACGTAATCAAAACTTATGAATGATGCAATTTAGCAAACACAATCAAAATTGTGACAAGTTTGAGCATGTGCCTCTAGAATCAATATATGTACACTCTAAAGGATAATAGTGTCGTATTAAAGATTGTGGGGGCCCCTGGGTTACACATTTCGTATCGTTCTTTCGGGTTCTTTGTGATAACCCCATATACAGCATGTTGTGCGGGCTCCTATTGCTAGCGGTTCAATCTATCCTTTTTTCTGAATCTCACATTGAATTGTATACGATATATGTAAATGCTATTTTCGTTTTTGCATCTGCAGCATCGCACTATAGACACGAAACGCAATTTGTTGTAATCGATTTTAAAAAGAGTTTTAAATTAAAATTTTAATACTCTTGTTAAATAAATAATTAAAAACTGTTTTGTAAATGAAAATGGTATGCACGTACATTTTATATGCATCATAAAATCGTGACTTTCAAAAATGAAATGACGCTGTTTTATACTTTCCGTTAAAAGTTTTTAATATATTTTTCTAAGAGGTTGTGCTAACAAAGTTAAAGTTTAGAGACAAAATATTTTTATTTCATGAACATACAAATAAAACAAGAAAAAAGTGACAAGAAAAAGTTTGGCAGCTAGATTAAATGGAGGAGCTAAGTCGAAACTCCATTTGCACAAAAGTCCTTAGCAAACAGATTAAGACTTTTAATTTATTTTCGTCGCATGGCTTAAATTTAAATTATTTTAAATTTAAGTGACAGTTGATTTCGGCGCAGTAATAAAATAGTAATTTAATTTTTATGTAAAATTAACGAATACGTCAAAATTTACGAAGTCACTGCTTTAAATCTTATGTAAATAGTTTTCACGTATTCTGAACATATCATCTTATTTTTCCGTTTATTTTTCGACTTGCTTTCAATTCGTTGCCGAATTGCGAAATGCCATTTGTAGGAAATGATTCAGATACGCAGAACATCAGGCGGGCTGAGTTTGATACTGGTAAGATCTTCTTTTAAACTTATCCTTTATGTTAATAATATAACACCTACATGTTTGCAACTCATGATTCTTTTCAAATAACTTATTTCCTTTAGTTACGTGTATACAGATTCCATCAATCAGTCAATTACAACGGAAAATAACTCTTCTAGACCATTAAGAATATATATTTAAATTTAGAATTGTTAAATATGTTTTATTGAGGACTGTTTTATGTTGCGTGATTAAAAAATTAAATCAAAAAGGTTTTTTTTTCAGAATGAGTACAGGAAGATGTAGCAAATGTGTGACCTTTTTAAGTATTTTAATAACGCATGATTTTCGCAGTTGTAAACTGTAATTATTTAGCAGCAATTAGGGGTAGGATGCGTGTTTATATCGTCGGAATAAACATGGTTTAATTGAGATGTTAAACAGGCCAATGTCAAATGTATGTATGTATAGGATTATAAATTGAGTGTGTCTGTTTATAATTGTTTGTATGTATGTTTTGAACTTTATATAAGTGAGGATTGCTTCATATTCAGTTTAAATACTATAGTATTTGCAAATTATGCGCACGTTTGTGTGTGTTTGTGTCGTAAACGACTTTATGTACGCAGTACCCTATCTAGTTAACGATCATACTGTGTCAACCTTGTGTAAGGAACATTCTGATTGGAGGACTATCGTCTATTCCATAACGTTTTTACATTTAAACGCTTGCAATTTTTATAATTAATAATCGCCAAATGTCTAACTCACTTTGAAGATAATTAAGATAAATATTAAAATAGTCACTACACAATTAATAATAATAATAGTAAACACAAATATTTACTTTCTGTGCGTGTGTGTGTGTGTGTGTGTGTGTGTGTATATGTGAGCGCTCTACAGCCCAAACGGCTAAAGGGAAAATTATGAAATTTTAAACTTAAGATTTGTATATGCTTGGCAAGAAAACCTCTTATTTTTGAAAACAATATTCCGACCGGAAGTGCAAGTTTACTCTAGTCATTTCTTGCAGTTTCTGCAATTGCTCAAAAATAGTTGCAGTTACAGAAAAATTGTCACAATACAAATTATAGAAATCAACATTTTGTACAACTTTTATTAGAAACATTTTTTCACAAACGGTATCGAAAACAAGAAAATGGCTCTTGAAATGTTTCTTATTATATTTATTTTTACATAAATCGTATCATCTGCGCCTGTCAATTCTTTGGAAAAAAAAAATAAAACCGACTTAATTAATTGGAAGTTTGACATTTTATATTTAATCTAAGAAATTCATTTACTATAAAAGTGTTCCAAAGGTTAGAACAAATATTACAAATTAGAAAAATAATAAAAATAGGATGTGTTTTAACCTAAAAGCGTATAAGAAAGTTCGGTGCATGACACTGCAGATGTTTTCTTAAAGAACCTACTTAACTACATAAAAAAAATGCAATATTTACAATTTGAGAGAAATCTATATCAAAATATTGACAATTGTGACACTGCATGTTTACATAAAAATATATATACGCCAAACATTGCATATTCAATCGTGCAAAATGAAAATCGACCGAGTACAAAGTTATGAGTTTGTAAAACAAAAGTGAATGTAAAAATACAATCTATTTTGAAATCGACATCACAAAATTAGATTAAAATGGAACAATACGGAACATTTGTGCATTGAATGCGGCACCAGCATTACAAGGCAACAAAAATGAACGGTAGAAATTACGAACTGAAAAGAAATCGTTTTATGACCGGTTTTTGTGTGAAATTAGTTCAAAGCAATAACTATAAGTAAAAATTTGCTCATAACATGTAATGTACAAATTTAACGGTTATTTGAATTTAAAATAGGGAATTAATACTGCTCGTGAAGTGGGCCGTTGGGTAATGGGGCACGTGCAGTACTCTCTAACCTTATTAATCTATGGGGTGAATACATTTTTTATAATCTTACGCAAGAAACACTAGAGAGTCTGTTTGCCTTCCAAATTCTGTTCGTTGCAAGCTCATGTCAAAATATTTGTTCAAAAATTATGAAAATATGTATTTGTGTCAAAATTAACATATTTTTAATAACTTTAGGGTCTTATTGATAAGATTACTCTAAATAAGTCAAATATTATTTTTCCATTTAGAAAAAATGATTTTACTGCTCTTTTTATATTTGGTTTAACAGCCAGCGAATTTAAACAACATAAAAAATAAATGTAGATCAAATTAGATTCGGTTATGTAGATATCAAATTCTAAACCATCAATTCATGCATTAAAGTTACTTGCAATCTAATTCATAAGTACGATATAAACAAAAATTGAAATATTGTAGTCACGACTTGCACGTTCCCTATTGCTTAAGGTTTCATTAGTTGATCCAATTATAATCGCTGAAAACGCGTAAATATACTGAAGAAAAAACACAGATTTTCTGTAAACGGCTCCAAAATTTTAAAATAGTGTAAAAAATTATTATACTTGTTGAATGTTTAAACTTTTGTATTTTAATATTTAAAAATTACTAGTTATATAACTTGAATTATACTTAATAATCATTTAAAATACTGCCAATAATATCGTCAAGTAATAACTATTCACATTCTTGTCGATTTTAATGATAATGCAACCTTACCTCTATCGGAAATCATCTTAGGCTTGCATGTTCCGCTTGTAATTTAGAGAGTACAAATACAACCTTAAAATCAGTCTATATTCACAAACAAACAGTAATTTAATGTAAATTGATAGCTGAACTGAGGATCAAGTATTCAATTACATCCTGCGCTGAGTGAATATTAGAAATTTATACGCACAACCTTTGACCACTGCTCTAAACCTTCCACGACTACAAACAGCATTTGTAATCATTTTGTGACAATGGGTATCATATTCTGTCAACTATAAATACACATATAACACACTTGAACTCTTGTTAGCTATTTAAAAGTAACATTCGAGTTTAATTAAATCTGAGTTTCTATGCTGGTTGAAACAATCGCTTGATCCACGCAATACGATACAAAACGTACGAATTTGCAGGCGAAAACACTTTACTTAAACACCTGCTATGTAGCATTTACGTTTATAGAAATATTAGATTAATATAGAATTTGTATCACGAACTATTGATACTAGCTGGCTATACATCAATATACTACAATATGTGCTGGCGCTTGTCTTTTGTACTCGACTGTGTAAATTTTGAGTTATTTGTGTGAAATACATGTTTCAAAACATGTTCGCAGTTGCCAAACAAACATAAAAAACTTTATAAGTACGTTTTCCAAACTTTAGGCAGTGGCTGGCGTCGAATCTCGTATCCAACTGTTACTTTGTATATTATTAATGATTTTACTTAAATGTAATTTTAACATTACATCACATGCAAATAGTTCATTCCATTTAACATTATTTGCATTACCGGACTATGTGTTAATTAGAATTCAAATGCAGAAGGGTTGCGGTTATCAGGCATTGGCCTAATCCGATACCTCTTGCAGTCCGAGACCGTCACCGTATGATGGAGAGTGGTGTTACAATTTCTTTCGTACTTCATAAAGGAATGAGAGACAAGGCTTAAATTTCTCTCATAAACATAAACAAAAATATCCGTAATGGCTTGCAACTGAACTTTTTAATTCGTATTTTGCTTAAATAAAAAAAATATTCAAATATAACGTTCTGGTATCGGACCTTCGAGGTTTGGCGGTAATTTTATTAGATGTGTCTAGGTTTCTGAAGTTATATTTATTTATTAGTTTATTATTTTTGAACATTTCTGGTAATTGGCCTCAACGTCCAAAACGTGTTTTGAGATCCAAGTCGTAAAATTTCTTAGAAATTTAATGTCATGCCGTTCCTACAAATTTACTGTTGACCATCTGGTAATTTCTTATCTGGCAAAAACCCTTAAAGCCTTGGTGGGGGTTGTCCATCCTGAAGGTTTCAAGACTTACAAAGAGTCAGTCTCTCATAGATAACTGACGGTTTAAGTGTACTTAAATGCGCATTCTGGAAGCCAAAGTGAAAAGTTAGCCTATACAATATAATATATCTCATGCATATTAGATAAAATTTGACTATTAGTTTAGTTTATTGTTATGTAATATATTTGGTGTTTTTTTCTTGTAAATAAATGTTATAGTTAAAGTGCCGTGAGTTATTTAAAAATTCGAAAGAGAAAAACTACAACACTCGAAACATATAAAATAGATCAATAACATATACTATTGATCTAGGTATATACCTGTGCATGTGTTTATCATATTTTTAATATTTTACTAACTTTTGTAACACTTTTTCACTAAATACTTTCCTTACAATAGATTTGAAATGTTAAATTACTAGTTGAGTCTATTTTGTTTTACTGTTAAACAATTGACAGGCATAGTTGATACGAAATATTTAATTTTCTACACCTATGAAAAATAAAAGGTTTTGTTGTAAAAGATATACAAATTTGAAGTTTAATGTTAATTTTGTGTTCGACCGTTTAGACTGCAGCCACACGCGCGCGAACACACATTCAAACACACTCACATTCAAACACATCCATTCACACACTCACAGACTAGTTTTCTTTCTAAACCTGATGCTTAGTTGAAATTATTTGATTTATTTTTCGATAATATTCTGATTTATAAAACTAACACTACATGTGTGTAATAAATATAACAATTCTTTTTTAAATATATAAAACTAATATGTTTACATGTGCATTCTCATTTAAGTATCGGAAGTTTCAATTTTCCTATTTTTTTTAACATTGTAATTTACGCCGGATGTTCTATAAGAAGTCAGACATAGTATTCTATAATTCAACAAAGTCACTAATCCGACAGTGGCGTGCAAAACATTTGTCAGAATACCGGGACTCTATGTATAGAAAAATATCAAAAGAAATTACCGTATTTACGGATCTATGTTTACAATTTCAATTTAATATCTTCTATATAATTTATATTCTATTTGCTTTTCCTTTTATTTACAGTGTTGAAAACAAAATGGTATAAAATATAATGCGAATAGAACCAAAAATTATATTTTTATATATTACCTGCTTATTTCCCTGTCAGCGTCAAAATAATCTTTCTTTGTAAAACGACACGACATTTTAAACGCTCGAAACAAAACGAATTCTTTTTATTTTCTTATACGTAGTAGTATATAGCAATGACATGATTTTTGGAATGACGTACGTCTGTATTTATGTATGTGTATGGCTGTGTGTGTGTGTGTGTGTGTGTGTGTGTGTGTGTGTGTGTGCGTGCGTGCGCGCGCGCGCGCGCTCTACAGCCTAAACGGTTGAAGGTAAAATTATGAAACTTTAAAGTTAAGATTTGTATATAACTGGGAAGTAAAGCTTCTATTTTTGAAAACAATATTCAAACCGAAACTGCATGTATACTCAAATCACTTTTTGCGGTTTATGCAAAAACTCGAAAACGGTTGCACTTATAACAAAACTAGTTAGACTAAATATTTTAGATTTTAACATTCTGTACTACCTTTATTTGAAACTTTTTTCAATAACAGTACCGGAAACAAGAAAATGGCTATTTAAATTGGTGCTTCTTATAATTATTTTCACAAAAATCGTCTCAACTGTGCCTGTCAAGTTTGTCAGTTTGATATTTAATATTTATTTAAAAAAATATATTTAGTGAAAAAGGGTTCCATAGGTTTTAGAAAAATAATATTAACCAAAGTGAGTAAAAGAAAGTTCAGTGCATGCCACTGCAGATGTTTGTTTAACAAAGTAGTAGTAGTAGTTTAGTTGAATTATATGGATATATATGTATATATATATATATATATATATATATATATATATATATATATATATATATATATATATATATATATATATATATACATATATATATATATAAAATAAATGCGTAATCAAAGTAAGTCCTACTATATACATATGCTACATATATATAGGACAATACTGCAACTTTCAAAAGAACAAAGTTTACAGTTATCTAGAAATAATTTGTTTTATTTTGAACATGACGCATAAATTATTCAGAAAGTGGTATTAAATGAATGTATGAAACAAACTACTTGTAAGTTGGGTTGTTCATGAGTATGAATAACTAACAAGCAAATATATCCTTTGCACAGTGCATAGTAAATAATAGCAACTTTATTATATTACTCGTTTGTATGCTACTAACCAAAGACAACAGTGATTACTGCTTTACTTACAACTCTTGGGGAAACCAAATAATATTTATATTTTATTCTTTGTAAATAAACATTTATATTCAAATATAAAATTTATCATAACATGTTTGACATTAAACATAATTGAAATTCACAATAGGATATTAGGTTTATATGGTTAAATAAATATTAATATAAAACAGTTATTAGTTCCGAAAATAAACAAAATTTTATTAATATTTGGTAATTTAGTAACAGATCGAAATATGAATTTACGAAATTAGTATGAACTAATCCTTTTCAAACGGAATTGCAATAGTAAAGAAAATCTTGAATATTTATTTGTTTAAGTGGAATTATAACCTAGTCTATTTCATGTTTTAATACATACATACATGCATGAGGTTATGAATGTATGTATGCATTAAAACATTAATATAAAAATATTTATAATATATTTTAAATCTAACCGAAATTTTTCAGAACAAAAATAAAATATTATCGAAAGATACAAATATATCAAATAATTCTCTGTTAAGTCTAGTTTTATGACTATAATCTATAATAACTCATGCAACGTTATTACACAAATAAAGCATGTAATTATAATTATGTTGTTGGATTATTATATACATAACATTCCCATCAAATAGAGTAATAGACAATCCTTTACATTCATTCGCTGCTTTACAATCTTTCGCCATTCAACTCTATCATTAATTAGTCAAATGTTTTCAAAATGCATCATAAATTCTCACGTAATACCTATCATACACCATTTTAAGATCGAGAATGCCACAAAATAACTCTTAATGTTATCAAGCGACTTTTCGGCGGAGAGAAAAGTTAATCTACACACCCTGTCCCAAGCAAAAAACCACTTTGCATATCATGTAATTTCATTCGCGATATACACCCATATATTATTTATCAAAATAGTTTTACAAAGCACCTTGAATTCGTTATGAATTCCAAAGTTGTTATTATTATTTTATAATGATTAGTTTGCGAATATAATTTGATCAAATATGTTAACATTTGATAATTCGCTAAAACTGTCAGAAATTAATTAAATTGTTTTATTTTCATTATAATGTCCATGGATAATCGATTTGTTTGCCAATGTAAAAACTCATATTAAGGGAATCACGAAAATATAAATGTGCAAAATAGATAATCAACATTAATTTTGCATGTTAAATTTATTTTCAAAATTCCGAAAACTAAGTTTTTTGAATATTCTTTATTGTTGAGAAGGACGCTTGACGATATAATGAGCACACTTACTGACGTGTTTTTTTTATCGTTAACACGGTGTTAATTATTAATGCTATAAAAGATTATATACTCACTCGCTAACGAAAGCGAAAATGAAGTTGGCTGAAAAGTTTCTTCACGCCATGTTAAGTGCTTTTTTGGGGACGTGGAGGGGAATCTGTTTTTACTTTTTTATCAACTTATTTCTTTTGTTTCAAATTTAAAGTTTTATATGTTACTGTAACTAGTTAAAGTTCCAACGTTGTTTATGTAGCGTGTAAAAGGTGCAATTGTGTTAAGGAAACGAAATTTACGCTGGTTTTTATACGAGCTTTAGTTTGATCTACTCTTGACAAACGCGAAAAAGAAAAGTTTGCTGTAGGTTCACAAGTTTTACATTAACAAAAGATTCTTCTTGTTTACCTGTGTTAATCTCAACTCAGCAACGGTTAACATATACACATGAATAGGAACTTTTTACTTTAAAATTGTCTATGTCAGCTCTGAAAATCCCGAACTTTAAAAATAGGTTTCAATATAAAAATATTCCAAACTTAAAGTGAAAGTTTGAGATGCTACGTGGATTTCCTTACATTATATTTAGAATGATTTGTAATATTGATTACGTCCATTTTTTTAAACTAAACGTATTTTGAATAATGCGTTTGAATCCAATGATGATATCTGGTTGAAAGATTGCACTAATTATGTTCGAAGACAAATTAATTAAGACCCAAGCAAATGGCCATCGAAATTATTGACTGAGGTCCGCATTTAGTATTCTTTCGTTAGCGGTGAAATAAATTAAATATGCATTGTTCCCGTCCTATTTTCTCAAATGGCTACACATAGCTTCCTTCGCTGCCTTCTAATGTCAACATCATGAAGAAGTCAGTCCGCGTACTAATGACAGTGGTTAAAACGTCAACTGCTGATGGAACATTCGGGCATCGCCGGTTTGAACTTTGAACTCTTGTTTGAACGTCATTAATTCATAATTAATATTTTTCGGTCTCATTTTTGCTATGTCTGAATTTATATATAGCCAATGAAAGTATTTTAATCTCTCAAACTTAAATAATGTTGCTCCCAAAGTATGTTTAGGAGTTATAGCTTTAGAACGCAAATGGAAAACTGGAAAATATTGACTGGTTCTCTAAAAATCTGTTAACACAGTTGACACATTTTGAATTGAAATCATAATATTATGTGCTTTATTCACAGTTGTTAGTGTACTTTTCGCGTGACGAAACTATTATTTATTTATTTTGCAGTAACTATAGTAAATTCATGGTTACTTAGTTACAACCACTTGATATAGTTCCTCGAACATTTCTCATAATAGCGTTAAGTTTGTCATCTAACAATAAGAGAAATGAATAATAGATTTTATTCCCCTCGCCTCCACCATTTAGTTCGATTTTTTAGATCTATTCAAATTTATTGAAAAAAAATTGTAATAGTTTTAGATAAGTATAATGTGATAGATAAATACTATTTACCAAATAATTGTTTATGTTTTATTAAAAGTTTAAATCAAACACGATTTCTGTAAGTTTTTAAATCATTCTTTTCCATATGTGCGTATATTCGTTAATATTAACAATTCGTATAGTTATATACTTATTTAATAAATTTGTGGTAGAAATATCTTTAGCTTAACCTAATAAGGACTAACAGTGTTCGATTACATAATATTTTTGTTTTGCCTGGTATTTCATGTTTTCAGATTTCGTTCTAATTCTAGACACTAAATGAATAAGTAGCGAAAATAATTCCGGTACCGGGAATCGAACCCGAGCCTGCTGGGTGAGAGCCAGCTATCCTAGCCACTAGACCATACCGGATATAAAGATCCATGTTGCGTCCTGTATTTACATTATAATTATAATGAAAGTGTTATACATAATTTGCAGAAATTTCTGTGTTATATCAGTAAATTATATAAATAGTTTTATGACTTTTCGGTACGTCAACTGCACACTTTAAAAATTCTAATCAATTCGTGGCTGTGCAGAATTTTGTATGGAATAATTCATACAACAATTTATCGTATTTACAATAAAACATCTCAAAAACATATTGTTTAAGCAATCATTAGTGTTATATTGGATTTTCATATATATATACATTTACGGTATCTTTAACTTTTCAGAAACAGATTCTTGATTGGTCGAAATTAACATTACTTTTGTTGGAAGCTCGGTTGTCAAAAGGTAGTTAGACCAGCCAATACGATATCCTTATAGAACAGTGCACAGAGAAGCCATCTATATTCATGAGAGCGTTTGTCGTGCTTAAGTTTGCTCATTGGTCGCGTCCATTACAACTCAAAATGTTCCTTGATTACTGCACCGACCCTATTTACAATGTCACAAAATTACTACGTCATCGACACCAGTTCACACTAGCAATAATCGTGATATTATATTGAATCAAGAAATATTTAGTTGCGTTAACATTCCCTCTGATATACGTTAGTAGCACATATCAAAGAGGAAACAATATCGAATCTTGCATGAAAAATATTAGAAAAATAGTCATGTTGAAATATGCTAAATGTTTTGCATGATATTGTACATTTTTATGTTTTCTATCTCTTTCGATGAAACATATTCTTTGAACGACATCATCATTTATGTCAAAGTTCATGGTTTAAGATATGCAAATTACATTTCATAACTCATCTTTTTGTGTTCACGTATTTATCAGATTGAATAATAAACAGTACATAATAATAAACTTAAAATATGCAAACAGCAAATTGATTATGACAAGGTGTTTGAGAAGTAGGTCATAAAAATAACAATAAAAACAAAAACCAACCTTCCCAGATACAAATGCACTTGAAGAATAAAACAAATTGATAATTAATGGCCTTTTGGAAGAATAGTTAGAAATTTTAGATAATAATAAGTGAATTTATTTTGACACAGTTGACAACTATATAGATTTTCTGGTCTAAAAATATATTTATGTACGTGTGGCAAAACATAATGTAAAATTGAGAAAGGTCTGTCATCTTATTGCCACGAAGTAAAAAAACTCTATACGTTTACATTTATTTCTGTCAATGTTGCGCGTGAGGCGAGCGGAGCGGTTTCTACAGAAATAGAACAAAATAGGAAGAAAACGAAAGCAATTTTTAAACTCGTGACAAGACTGCATGCGCACAAGATATTACTTTTCAGGAAAAACATCGTTTGATGTGTGACATTTGGAGGTTTCACATTATTTTTGTCTCCATTCAAACAGAAATAATAATTGAAATAAAGACCAAAATACATCTATTTGAAAAATAGAAACAAGATAAGAGAATTATGCAGATATTCTGTGATTATAGCGTCAAAAAAGCTTGTATTTGATTAGAAAGAGGAATGCAGTTTAATTTTGTAATTTGAATTCAAATTAGCGATTAATTCCATCTGGGTGGCAATTTTGGTACGTACATCCGAGTGTACGTCATAGTTTTAATAATAGAACCGCTGGTATAAGTCTATGGTGCTACGGCTCAGATTAAGTTCGAATATGTAAGCAAGTAAAATCAAATTCCGGTACCGGGAATCGAACCCGAGCCTGCTGGGTGAAAGCCAGCTATCCTAGCCACTAGACCATACCGGATATACTTGCTTTTGTCCAAAATAATAAAAAAGTGACTATAGTTGATGATATCTTTAGAATTGATTACGTAGGGTGAAGAAAAATGTAGGTCCCACCGAGATTTGAACTCGGATCGCTGGATTCAGAGTCCAGAGTGCTAACCATTACACCATGGAACCGCTTAATTATTTCAGGAACTGAAAATTTCTGTTGAATTTTGTTCCTATCCAAACTTATTTTTAAAGAGACGCATTAAAAAAACCCTATATATTACGGAGAGTAAACTTCAAAATATATTAAACAGCTTACCAAGAATCCACAAAGAAATAACGATAAATATTAAAAGTTAGATTGTTAACATATTAAACTAAATGTATTTGTTCTAACTTTATCATTTAGGTTTGAAATGATTGTTGGCGTTTTTAAAATAGTACAGGTGTTCCGAAAACATTTGATATAAACGTTATTGCTGTTATAAGAGTTATTGCGAACGATATCAGTAAAGTTTTCTCATCGAAGTTTTTAATGTGGTGCACTTAATGGAGCTAACTTTCGATGCATTTAGAAGTGTTGAATTTTCTTTTTTTTCTTTAGCGATTCGATTGGATGCACTTTCAAAATAATAATACTACTGCTCTGGTAAAAGGTGATACCAATTCTAACGACATATCCAACATTTACCAGACGGTCAGAAGCTTGAAAACTTTACAAATAATTTTTTTGGCGCATAAATAATTTTGCAGTTTACATAAAAATTCAAAATTTGTTATATTCACCATTTAGAGTAAGCCAAAAACTAGATTAGGGAACTGCACTGACACACACACACAGCAGATAAAATGAATACATTGTGCATCAAATAGATAATGTTCAAAACGTATTTTAACATTGAAATCTGGAGTTTGAGAAAGTAAAAAAGAATAATAGATTTTATTGCCCTCGCCTCCACCATTTAGTTCGATTTTGTTAGATCTAATCAAATTTATTGAAAAAAAATTGTAATAGGTTTAGATAAATATAATGAGATAGATAAACACTATTTACTAAATAATTGTTTATGTTTTATTAAAAGTTTAAATCAAACACGATTTTTGTAAGTTTTTAAATCATTCTTTTCCATATGTGCGTATATTCGTTAAATAGCAAGAGTTTGTCTATAAAGGAAGGATGGTGAATATTAAATAAATATAGCATTTTATTTTAATCTTTATGTTATTCAATCGCAGAAATTTTAATTAACATTTTATGATTTGAAATGACATATTATAGCTCACATATTATAGCTTATTTACTTTTTAAATACTATGTTATACATACTAATCCTTTTATACAAAAAAGGTTAATCTATGAAAATAAGTGGGATGGTATCTGGTGCAGTGTTAAGTAGTAATTACAAGCACAAACATCTTTTTAATTCGGTTTTTATAGTTGGATATCGGTAATCCCGTGCTTTAATTAATAGAAGTACGACGACAACGAGACACACATTCGCACACACATACACGATTAGGGATTACTACGTTTCCGTGTTGCACACGTGCACGAAAACAATGGATTAAATCTAGTGATCCGTGCACATCGGGTATATTTTTTGCTAACCACACACCATAACACAGGCGACCGAAGAATGGATAGTTTCTTCTTTTCTCCGCGATTACGCGCTGCAAATCGACACACTTTCGTGGGAGACGCAGCTGCTTCGATATATTACATTTTATTAATTTTTGTACTTGGTGTAAATAGATAATTTATTAATTATAAAGAACACAACGATTTAATCTGTATTTGCTCAAATAAATTTATTTTATTGAAATGATAGTTGCGTTTGATAAAACCTTTTTTGAACAGGATGAAATAAATTGAGTACACTTTCTATAAGTTTCATATATTACTATTATAAATTACTAAAATAAGAAAAGTACGTATACTTATTTCCTATACTGGGTTCTATCTTAGTTAAGAGTATCCTACGGTTAAAGACATAATTCACGTTTGCCGTTCTAGTTAAGTTTAGGATAACTGTATAAGACATATTATTATTATACTGCTCGATAAAAGAAAATAATGGCGTAAAAATAGGTTTTATCTTCAACTACATTATTTACAAATAAAAATTCAACATAATGTTCAGTATTTTTGTACCGATCAAAAAGTAAGTGGAGCATAAACTAAGACAAGCATCCATGAGAGTAAGACAAATAGAAAATTTTTATTAAATGAAACAATATACTGATTTTACTGACGCAAATCTTTTATTTAAAGAACATACGCAACGTTTAAATATAGCTTTCGTTTTTTACAATACATCAAAAAAAAACCATCTCGGTCCTCTAATGGACAGTTAATAATTAAATGTAGCAAATTTTTTTAAAAAACAAACAATTGTTTTTGTTACAAATAATCTGAGGAATTATTTTGCCATAATAAATTTCGATGTGTTTCAATAAATTTGTAATAAATAATTGATTTAATTAGGAAAAATGTTCTATGTTTATTGAAAATTTGTGGATCCTGTGATACCTGCCTGAAGTTGGTCAATAGCCTATGAAGAATCGGGCAAATTCCGTGTTGGTATCATGGCTTTTCGGTAACAATGGGTTTGGAGGACGTCGTGTTTTCGTACGTTTGCGTGTGCGCAAGTGCAGATGACGCTACTGGCGCCGCCGTTTTACGACCCGGGCGTCAGTCGTCGTGAAACCGCGTCTTTACCGGTTGGACCCACGTTTCTTTACCATTACCGGTTCGCCTACGAATATTCGAATGCGGTATAATTTTTATACTCGCGATTAAATAGTAACAGTTTAAGTTTATTGGAAAAATATTGTAGTGGTTTATTGAAGCAGTTCTTCTAACTGGATATATGTTAGTGAAATTTGTGTAACTTCTATGGATTAAACTAAAAGTAAGAATAATTCACCCACCATGCCCATGCTTATGTTGCTGGTGACGCATGACATAGTTAATGTTCCCAAATTTTGTATAATAGATTATTATAGAAAAGATTAAATTATTGTTTAAGAAAATATAATTTTATTATAAATATTTCAGTACGAATAAGTGTAATGTATGGTCGATTATGCATGTTGTAGCTCTTGCGGAACTACACTGCAAAATAGATGTAATTTTATATGATTTTTATTTAAAGTAACCCTTAAAATTCGTTTAATTTATTAATCAATTTTTGAATATATTAAAGTACACTTAATTGCATGGTTCAGAAATATAAATATCAAATAATTGATAAAAAAAAAATATATAGATATTGCAGTTAATATTTCTTATAATTTAATTACATTTTGATTAAACATAAGTTTGAATTTGATTACATTTCCACCGGTGGACATTTAAATAAAACCTTACTTGCAGAGGAATAAGTTGCAAGGCAATTAGATTAATGTATTACATTTGTTAAACTCTCATCTAGGAACAAAACTAATTATATTAAAATTACACAAATAAGCAAACAATAAATTCGAATGTTTTACACAATTTTCAAAATTCATTTTCCAAAAAAGGTCATATTAAATTATTTCACTTTTTACAGTGTACTACTTATTTAATAAGTACTTCAATGAAATATGGGTATAAATTATTATTTTATTATTATAATCAACAAAATATTCTGAGCAGATGCTTGATATTAATAATAAAAAGTATACTGGAAATTAAAATTTTAATTTTAAATTAAAATTGTTTTACGGCGCATAATTTAGAGATACTTTTTGATTAATTGTGTTTTTTATACAAAACTAGGGCAATTTTCATGAATTTTAAATATAATGATGCGTAAAATTTATACCGTTTTTGCTGAGTAGGCGCATATTATTTTTTTGTTTACGATAATCTGCTTCAGTTTACGTCCTCATTCAGATAATAGTCATTGTTTCTCAAATTCATATTGACAATGAATAAATCAAATTTATTCTACGAAACAATTATTTACCCATATAATAATAAATTGCTAATCATAATTATTATCTGAAAGCTATAATTGAGTGTGTGTGTTTTGATTTTGATTTGCAAAACCACAAATGTATATTTACATACAGAAATACGGACTTGAGTGTTTTATAAATAGCTTACAATTCCCCCAGTAAAATATTTTCTATTTGGACAAGCACACACAAATTTTCCGTCCAAAAGGAAAACATTTAACACATCGAAACGAAAAACGTGTATTTATTCCGGTGCAGGAGCACGTATTGTTTGTTTATAAAAAATTTGTTGCCATTTTCGGAATAGCTTAACATTATATCAGTCACAGTTATACATTAGTTAATTAAATAAAAATTATTATTCAAATTCTTATTTTTAGCGGAAAGCATCACAAAACTTAGAAATTAATCTTTTAATTTAATAAACAAATAAAAATTTTTAACTTCTCTGTTTTGTGAAGTATATTTTATAAACAAATATTAATGTTTAAGGCTTTATTTGTAACCACTAGTATTAACAATATATTAAATTATATTACTATGCATCAGTGACCACTTTACGTACTGAAAAGTTAGATAACAACTTAAAAAGTTTGCTGAGGATCAATAAAAATTTGTTATAACTAAAATATTTTATAACTAATTCTCCGTATGAAAACAAGAGTTAATAAAAATGTTATTAATCTTTTTATGACGGAATCGTTAAAAATTCTAATAGTAATAGATAAATAGGGCGTTCGCTTTTAAAGCATCCTGTTCAAAGGATAAGACTCTTTGTATTCAAAACTCATCATGACGATAAAATATTTTTAAATATCATTTTACTTATTATAGAATCGGAAATCTAAATTATTTTCAAATTATTATTTGAGGAATTATATCAAATATGCAAAATTTATACAATCCAGTTTTTAATCCTGAACCCATTTGAAGCACGAAATTCTTTTTTAAATTACTATACTTAATAACCATTAAAAAAAACAAAAAAATATCAGGTTTGATTGATTACAATATTACATATTTTTAGCAATATAAAAAAAAAAGCATTATTGATACGAAAATTGCATGACAACTTATTTTATAAAATTTTGTTTAAATTTAAATAAATTAAATAATACATTTCAAGATATCGTGAAAACGAAGTACTGTTTATCTGAGAAATCGTTCATGTGCTTCATTATTTACTTTCAAAGATGTAAAGGAGTCTTATTAAAATGGTAGAAAATTATTTAAGTTGTTTAATGATGTATCTCTAATACTTCGGCAAAGTTTGTAAACGTTTCATTAAATGTTATATGTTTATATGCTTTAATTTAGTTTAGCATGGAATAATACTGACAAATACATAAATATACATAAACAAGCAAAAACAAGATTTAGATTTGAAGCTAATTAGAAACTTTAGTAATTCGTGAAAAAGAAGAATATATACCGACGTATTTTTGAATTTTAAAATTTTTTAAATATGGCATTTATACTGAATTATTCGTCATGATAATAAAATAAAACTTAGATCTAGATCTGATGATGCTATTGTATAGTGAAACTTAAGTAATCTATTAATAAATATTTTGTGAAATTATAAACCAAGTGTTTTATTTTATTATCATGTATAACAAATTTCACCTAGTAAGAGCATCAACAATTCAAGAATGAATTATTCTATTTATTTTAATTAAATTCAACTTTATATTATTATTACTGCAAAAATATAAAGTAATTCTTAGAAAATCGAAGAAAAGACATCTTCAAATTAAATTAAGATCAGTTCACTGTGTTACATTATTGATTTTAAAATTTTTTATATTTCATCAGCTACATTTACTTTTTATCTGATGTTTTTATAATTAAAATCTATAACTTTGGCAATAATTTGAATTTAAATCACATGTAATAAAAATTCGAATAAAAAATTGTGAAATTCGTGTTGTGGAAATTTATTATAAAAGATTGAAAATTGATTACAATAAATGGGCAGTATTATTAAAATAAACTTACAAACACTTAAATCAAACAAGAAACAGTTGAAAACTTCAAATATCATTTATTTTATTTTCTGGTTTTCACTTTAAAATGCATTCTAAAAACGTCCCATAATAGCCTTAGCAGTTGAGCTTTTATGTGTAGAGAAAATAGTTCAGTGCAATTCAAACTTTTGTGTGTAAATACTAAAAAGTTCGCTCGAATATTTTCCATTTCATTAAAACCAACGGTGCAACTATAAAATTGTACTAATATGAAATTTACATACAGACACAACATAAAAAAATAATGTAACCATTTTATATATTTTTTGCCACGTTTTGTGTAGAACATATACTCATTGTTAATCAAGTAAATATACAGTGCAAACACAACAGCACCTATTTTGTGTGTTTTGTAAACGGCCCTTAACATTGCGAATTTATTGACATAAGAGTATACGTATACTCTCTTTCGACATCGATTTTTATTTACAAAGGATTCAATTAATGTATTTCTATTTATTTTACTGCATTTAGGTTCAATAAAATTTCCCATGTGCGTAAATACTTAATACTGATACGTTATTTATATGAATACGGTTATTTTGTACAGACTACTAATGTTTAGTTTTTATTTTAAATTTGATTAAATTTCTATTCGTGCACAATATTTCTATTCGTGCATAATATTTCATAATGCATACGGTAGTTATTCTTCCTTTTAGTTTATAAATGTGTACAAAATAATGAAAAATATTCATTTATAATTACAAAAAAATTATACATGTGCTTTTGTTTCAGATTTAGTAACCGTGGATTTGAACCAGTGAACTTTAAATTAGTGTGAATATTAAAATAATGGGCACATAAAAACGAAATTTACGTTCTAAAATAGTGACTTTTGTGACCTATAAGTATTATAATCATAATTTAAATGATAAAATGGTGCAGTGACATTCATTTTTAATATGTTGGCAACAGAAGGGGTGCTGTTTCATTTGGCTGTTTTTTCGTTCTTGGCAACCTCAGGTAAGCAATATTTTATTATACAAATGTACGGCAAATAAACTTGAAGATTTTATATGCAAATTAATTATAGCTACACAAAAGTAGAAGAAAAATATTATACTTTCAGTTACGCACTTTATAAAATTGTTTGCTTGATATTTCTTGGTTTCATATATTTAAATCTGAAACATTTTTGTTGTATTAGGAAAGTGTTCTCTAATGGCACAAAACTGTATATTTTCAAAGAATTTCCATTAAATTCTAAAGATTTTTGTAAAATTTAAAAAATCGCTTTGAGAATTTTAGCATTGGGCTTTCCTGCGTAAATTTAATGCAGTATGTAAGAGTTGGACATAAATTATAAATTTTTTTCCGAAGCATATATACGGTATATAATGAACTTGATATTATTCATGTGCTCAAGTAAAATTTAATAAGGCAAAATAAGACTTATTTACATAAAAAGCATGTTTATATAACATTGCTTTCATTTGAGCTAAATTATGTTTTATTACACATTAATCGTATTTATTTTTAGTAAATTTTATAAATGTTAGTTATAACTATAAGACCAGATTGCGATAGGTTCGGTATTTATTAAGATATTTGTTTATGAAAACAAATTCAGCATGCGTAATTATAATGGATACAAAAACAAATTTGAAAAATTTCGCATCATCACTGGAGAGTAATATATCTCAAACTTGTTATGCAAACAATTTATTTTCGGAAGTCAGTAACTTTAATCGCTGGGAATCAATACTCGATTATAATCCGGATACGGATATCATAGCATGCCTCAGCCAACTTTATTATAATGATCTGTAGACTGGTTCTGACTAGCGCGAAACTAAACGAAATGAAATAAATATGGTGGAATAAGTGCTTCTGTTTTTGTTTCAAAATAAAAATATTTGGACAGAAAAAAAATTTATTTTTGTCGTATATAATTGAAAACTAATTATTTTGTAAATTGAAACCATGAAAGCTTGAAAATGATATCGAACCAATAATTTGTAGTAGGCACCACCTAAATTGATAACGAAAGACTTGTGCAACATAGGCGATAATATTTCCAATCAATAATTACAGTGTATGAACGTCGTGAAAGCCATCCATTAGTGCTGGCAGTGTTGAAAATTGAAAATATATTTTTCATGGTGCTGTTCTGATTTATATCTTAGTCAATTTACAATAAAATAGGATTGGAGAAACATGAAGAAAAACAAAAGGCTTTCGTTGATGGAACAATCAATGACTTATTGCCAACCGTCATTTGACGAAATTAAGTACCGTTGTGACAAATTAATCCGAACTGAAGCGATAAAAAATTGTAATAAATTGACTTCGTCAGGGCACAACTAATGAACGCATTCATTCCAATATAAATCTTCATTATGTTTCACTGATCTCAGAAACATTTTTCAAAATTGTTATTAATTTATGAACGGGCAGCAACGACGGACAAATGGTACATAAATTTTATTGAGAGTTTATCATATACAGATTTACAAACATATATTTATGCATACATACACGCATATAAACAAACAAACACGCACGCGTACGCGCTCTATCTCTTTCTCTCATACATACATACATACATACATACATACATACATACATACATACATACATAATCCCTATTTTCATCAAATGGGATGACAGAAAACTCTTTGCATTCTTACAAATCTTGAAAATCTATCGCCATTCCATTCTATACTTACAAACTTTTTTCGCTTCATTCAAATTCATCAAATTCTTCATACACGCAATGCATTCCGCTTGCTCACAATATTTCATACATTCTCAATCATATATCCACTTATTCCGAGGCTGGTCTCGCATTCTCACACCATTCATCTTGCATTCATTCTCTTAGAAACTCATAACTGTTGATTTATTTGCTTTGAGCGAAAGTTTCATATTTTTTCCAACTGTTCTTATATTTTAAAATAGTTATATAAAATATTAAAAATTTTAATATTTCTAAGGATGCACCATAGAAATATTAAAATCTCGCAAACATAACTAACAAATTCAGAATAATATGTTCATCCATTTAATTGTATAAATAATTGTCAATAACTAGATATTTAGTATTGTTACAAAGCAAAATTAAATGCTGTACAGCACTAATAGGATGTAAATAGTTTCTAATTGAAATAGCGAAGCAACGATTTGAACCACTCTTGAAATACTCTAAACAAATACAGTAGATTTGTGTACTAGTGAAACTAGTTGGAAATTCATCAAAGAAGACTGAATAAAATAGGTTTACAAGTTAAGAATTCCCTGATCTAATTCTGCGTGAAACTAGAGCTTGGTGGAGCAATCTTGTACCAACTACTAGGCGCTCTGATGCAAACTGCAACCTAGGACCGTTTAACGATAATGGTCTGCTCTGCCTTCTGGCCTTTACGTATATCTGTGATGATTAATCTTGCAGGTGTCGTATAAAATGGTGTAATCATGGTGTTCATATTTTTCCCTAACACTTTCACCCGTCAGCAGCAACATGTAAAACTTTTAACTTCAACAAAATAGAACACAGCAAAATAGAACACTGGATGTCTAGTGGAACATCACGCTTCTCTGTTTCATTATGCATCAGGTGTGGTTAATGTCATTGCGTTTTGCTAGGGTCGTCTGTCAGCTAACGTTCGCTCCTTCCTCCATCCTCGCGCTTCGTTGTGTAGGATGAAGTTATACGCACGTATTTGCACACACGCGTTACCTAAATTAGACACACACACACACATATTACGCACACGATCATAGCCATACGAATGGCACACATACGGAAATACAATTTGCACGTGTGAACCACAAACTAACATCACGTATATATCTATGTATAGGTGGCCAAACTCTCCCTTGATTATTCGATTTTATCTGTTTTAACGGTTTGCTAGATGCTAGATAACAATGGAATGTTCACTCATTCTGACATCTAGATCTATGTATGTAGATGCTTTTAAATGATATTGGGATTACATTTTCGACGTACCTATTACCATAAATATCTTTACTTCTATAAAATAGCTGCAGACAAAATTTTGTTCGACGAATAAATTCCATTTGCTAATTGCTTCAATATGTAAAATATCTGCAACGTCGTACCCTGGACTTTTATTTTCGTAGTAGGTATATTTTATTTAGAAAGAATATTTAAACATAATGTTGTAGAAAATATAATTATTTATTACGTTACATTAGAAATAATTATGGTCGAACGTTTATTAGTTTTCAAATGAACATAAAACCTATTAAATTATTTAAATATGAATTGTTTCAATATTTCCCTTAACTATGAAACGCTTTTTCACTAAATCTCTTTGTGCCCAAATTATAAATTATTTGAGTTTTTCTATTAAATCTTTGACAGGCACACACACACACAGACACACATACACACACGTTCACACACACACACACACACATACACACACACATATACACACATTCACACACACACACACACACACAGAGAGACACACACACACATACACACACACACAGAGACACACACACACACACACACATTCACACACATACATACACACACATACACATACATACATACATATATACATACATACATACATACATACATACATACACCGATAGAATTCCGATTTAATTCATATAGAAATTAAATAAGAAACAAAATATTAAAATTCAAAAATGACGACAATACTTTGTGGTGTATTTTTATATTTGCAATTTATTTCAGCAGTACTGTACAGTTATGCCATAATTACAGAAACAAAACATAAAAATCCACTAAAATATTTAAAATGCAAATAACTTGAACCATTTTATAAATTGCAAAACAAAGTAACTCGAGTCTCGTAAATTTGCATCTCTATAAAACAGTGAATGCATTATTTGTTGTATCTTTTTCGGACAAAATGTGCTGGTTGAATAAACATGTAAGTTGGTAACAGCAGGCAAACTAATTTACTTGAGAATTTAAAGCGACTGCAGTTGGAAATCGTTTGATCACACCCGCCAGAAATGAACAAATTAGAAAACTACCCAAGCTATAGCAAAATAATCTATGACAACAGGGTCATTTATAATTGCTAGTTACAACACTCGAAGCAGTATTTCTACGAAAAAAAATATTTATTCCACTCCGTATAGTGGGTTTCTTATAGCAGTTAACAACAACGTGCAATTATTTTAATGGCCGTTAGTAACTTTAATATAATTTCTCAAGAAAACCCTACAGCTCCTTGAGTAGCACTGGTGCAAAGGAAATCTTGAGAAACAATTTAGAAGGCGCCCGCGCAGCGTATTTAATATGTAACATATGGCGCATTCGCGTATAACGTTTGTTTTGCTCCCACCAGAAAAACAATCTAAATTAAGCACAGTGTGAATAGGGCTCTATAGCACGCACTTGTAACATGTGTAAATTAGGCTTTAGTTTGCCATGTAATCAGAGACACTGGACTCACTGAGTATATAAGGGCTGCCCCGAATGGGAGTGACTTTTAAACCTTTGTGCCCGTGCTAGAAAAGGTTGGGAACAACGGACGATACTGCCTTAATTTCGTGTTACATTTCTCTTGAATGTTGCTTAAAGTTAATCCCTTGCGCGAACCAATTCTAGCCCTGGGATTAATTTGCAATAACGAGCTCGTATCAGCTACAATAACAGCCTGAGATATTTCATGTTATTAAAAGCAGACAGTATTGTTTCCCTATACATACATACATACAAATGTACATATACTGTCTCACCCAGGAGCCGAATTGCATTTTGCTATAGTCAATTCCACAATTTATAATACAAATATTACTCTATCTAAAAATTTGTGGGTGTGTTTGTTGTATGTGGGCGTGTTTTATATAGTTATTTCTAAAATGGGCGTACCTTATATGGGTGTGTTCTATATGAGCGTATAGTGTGTGTAATGCATTTACTTACGCGTATGTGTGTGCATTATGTGTGTGTGTGTGTGTGTGTGTGTGAGTGTGTGTGTGTGTGTGTGTGTGTGTGTGTGTGTGTGTGTGTGTCTGTGTGTTAGTGAGAGATGATTGGGGAAGCTATGTAATGAAACCGGTAACGATGGTTGGTGATGAACTAATATACACAACGTCAAAACAAATTTCCTGCAAACGAAGACGTTTGTTGTTGTTGGTAATCTAAGCAAAGTATACCGACGTTACCGAAGATACGCAGGTAGTATCTAGTTTCACCAACAAACAAATATTATAAGCCGCTTCACATCGTGGTCCTGTGTGAGTAGCCTAGGTTGCGATTCCGATTTTAACAGTCTAGACTTGTGTAACCTGCTGATTTTATTATGGGACTTATTAAAGTATGTACCATAAATATTTCTATTTACGGCGCAATACTTAATAAAAATCCCATTTACGTTACGGTCAAATGCAGCCTAACGACATCGATAAAAGTAACGGAAAAACGAAAAACTTAAAACTAAATTTCCTACTACGGTGGTTGCATTTACGCGTGGCTCTGTGTTTATGTGTATTGAACTGTGTGCAATGTATGTCTGTGTTTATTTACCGTTTGTTCTGGTTCCGTTTGGTTGATTTAATTAACACGAAGCTTTCACTTCATCTAGTTGAACATTTGGTAAACTATTTCATACCTATATAACGTTAACAGTAGGTCATTCTGGTAATTATTAAATTTCCATTTTAATCGCTGGCTATTTATTTGCAAATGCGATAGGATATCTGCAATGTATCAGAAAAAAACTGAAAACAAAAAACTTTTGAAGTAATTTATTTTGATTTGCACTGCAATTCGTTGTAAACCGGTTCATCCTCTAAATTGGAAACGTATTGAAACAAAATATCAGGATTTAAATAATAGTTGCGAATTGAAAAACAAAATAAACAATAAAACAATTTTAAATTCATCTAAATGCAATCGAACCTTGATTATCCGAATTATTGGAAAACTTAGCCATGCTCAAAAATTAATTTTATCAAATTGCACTGTTTACAAAATTGCCATTGAAAATTGCTCATATATAATTTATTGTTACATAAATCATATCAATTGTTTATTATAATTTAATATTTAATATTTATTGTAAGCAATATATTAAGTGAAAAAGTGTGTCAAAGTTTAATAAAATATTATAAATTAGTAAAATAATAAACTCGGTTTTTTTTTTTATATGTTTATAAAATATATTTTCTTGAACTATTCAAAATATGTATTTGAATATCTTTTTTAACTAAATAAAATACGCAATAAGAGTACAATACGGAAATTTTTAATTCTGTGTTGGCACATTATACAATGTAAACGTTAGCTTTTGGGTATCTGATACAAATAAATAGCAGGAAGATAATTATATATTATTAAATATATAAGCTAAAAATATATATCTAAGATTAAGAAAGGCAATTTTTCTTCGTAATTATCCAGATTTTGCTATTATTATAGCCAAGAAAAAGCGTTCCCTTGATAGCAAATATTCATTACGAAGGCTGTCGCTTATTTTCCACCATAGCAGAAAGGCTATACTCATAAATCATTGATAGTCGTCATAGATGTTATGATTCGAGTCCAGTGCCAAGCTAAATAAATCATTTACAGTGGCACCTAGTAAATGTACTTCGGATTTTGTTATTTTATTTTAGAAACAACGATATGTAGATGGAAATTAATGTACTCTGTCTGCCTATTCATTTTTTATTTTATTTTATCATCAATTTCTAAATAAAATCATTTAAAAATTACGATATTTCATATTTCAATTTCTGAGTTTGTGTGTGTATGTGTATTTTCTAATACAGCGTTTTTAATAATTACATGTTATTGATTGTTTAAAAATTTATGTTTTAATTTCACTCATATCTAAACCAAGATACATGAACTATTTATTCTGCCCAAACTAAATTTACTGCAATATTAATCAAATGAGTGATACTAATATAGCGAATCTGTGCAAATACATATCGCGCATATGATCAATATCAATATTTGTAGTGCTTTATTGTTCGAGGTTAAAGAAGGAAAATTTTGGAAGCACACCGAACATAAAATAGGAGGTTTTCTGTCCAGGCATACATATGTATACAAATCTTAAGTTTAAAGTTTCAAAATTTTAACTTTAATCGTCTAAGCTGTAGAGCGTTCACACACACACACAGACACACACACAGACACACACACACAGACACACACACACACACAGACACACACCCACATACACATACACACACAAGTTCACACACACACACACACGCACACCCACGCACACCCAAGCACACCCAAAACACACACACACACACACAAAACGTCATTCTAAAAATATTCGGCATCGATCCAAGAAAGGCAAAACGTGTATTTCCGTCAAAATCTCTAGATAGAAATTTTTCATAATTACAATACTTACGTATACTGCGTATAAAAAAGTAAAAATTGTTTATATAATTTTTTTTTGCACGATTGGATGAAGAAAGAATATATATTTATTAAAAATAACATTCCAAAATTGTTATAATATAAAGATTCAACCTTTTTAATTGAAATTTTACGGATGCATTTATTCGAATTAATTTTTGTTCATTCTGTTAAAAGGACTTGGAATCAACTTTTACAGATGCAATCAATGTATGCTATGTACGGCTTAGGCAGCGCTGGATTTGCCTCTGTATATATTTTAACACGATATCCGAATACACGTTCAAATATTCACAGAGATGAAGTTTAATGAAACGAGATACGCTACCTTGAGCTTATCGCGTTAGTTGATGTTTCGGCAGCCGTGTTTGTGCTTTGCAGCTGTTGTCGTATCATCAACAAGTTATCTTCAAACTGAAACCGTTTGTGCAAAACTTAAAAGATACCGTATCGTTACCTGTTTTGGACTATGCTGCTGCTCCACTCGTAATTACAATTAATATAATCAAATAACGGTACATGCAGCGTCATTAAATTAGAAATAAATTGCCACCTGCAAATCGTTTTATTTTACATATATGCACATTAAAACACCTCTGTTCAAATAATGGAGTGCCAGACAAACTTGTTCATGCATTCGTAATTCCTTTCTATCTTTCCCTATTCTACTCCACCTTTATATCCATCACTTTATAAGCTTATGAATATCGTGAAAGCGTTTTTATTAATTCAATAAATGTAAAAGTAAACCGAAAGCTTTTTGATTATTTTATGTAAATAAAAATTTACATAATTCTGAATCCATTACCGCATATGTTAAAATATCAGTTAAATCTTCTGCATCTGCATTGCACTAAACTTACTTATACGAAGTAGGCATATTTTTTTTAGATAGGCATGGTATTAATATACAAAGTTTTAAATATTCCAGAAAATGTAATTATTCATTAGACAATATTAGATGTTATGGCTGAACGGCTTTTAGTTTTCAAATATGCGCATACCGTAACAAAATATTTATTTGCTAAGTTTAATATTTGAAACGCTTTTTCATTTAATCTATTAGTAACATGTTAAATATCAAATTCCAAATTATTTAAGTTATTTATGTTTTTCTGTTTTACATTTTGGCATAATTTAAACGATGTATTAAATATATTTTCCCATATTTACTTTACTATAGCACTATAAATATAATAAATAAGATTGTTAATAGAAATTTTTTGGTACACTGATTTATGAAAACAAAACTTGTTTGAAATATCAATATCTTTTATTTCAATTATAACTATTTTTACTGTATTTACAGCTGTTTCGGATATATTGCAAAAACTTGAATATTTCTTTCAAAAAAAGGTTTTCTTGCCAGGCTTCTATAAAACATTGGTACTTTTACCTTCAACCACTTAGACTATAGAACGCTTATAAACACGCGCACACACGCACACACACACTCGCTCACACACACACACACACACCCACACACACACACTCACACACACACACACACACACTCACACAAATACATATACAGACAGACAAACATTCCAAAACGTGACAGGTCTGATTCAAAGAAGGGTAAAATATATATTTCCAATAAAATCTCAAGAACGAACTTCTTTATGATTACAATACTTACTTATTACTTCGTATAAGAAGAAAAAATAATGATAACTACCTACCAGTAACCTAGGTTATTATTAACATCATGTTTGCGATACGACTAATCATCAGTGATTGCTATCTGACAAACAAGATTCTTGGCATAGATAATTCGTATTCGTATTGATTATCGAATTATTTTCTTTTTTAAAATTTAACTCATATTAATATTTACGACAACAATATATAAAGGGTTCTCAAAGCGAATAAATTATACGAATAACAAAAACAAACATTGGAAAATACTTTTACTAATAGAATTATAATGATGAGCCACCAAGTAAACGTACATAAATATATATGAAATGTTAATATATAATTTTGTTCATTTGCAACATTAGTACTTTGAAAGCCTTGGCGAAGCAGCAAAGGCGATGGCGTAATTTATAAAATTTATATAATACCTTTGCTACCTTTGCGACAAAACAAGATATATTGAAGATCTTTACTGTTAAGAACAAGTATAAATTAGCCTTTAAAATAAATAATTTCGTTCGATTACTCCAGTGCTCAAATTCAAATATAACTGTCAGCCTATTAACAATAATATTATTACAATACAATAGAATCGAGATTATATCCGACGTATCAAGCATTAGATCCGATTCTACAAACGACAGTGTTTTTTTATAGATATACAATACTATAGAATAATTATTCTAAGGGTTGATTCCATTTTCAAAACTAGTAAATTGCATTGACAGTTACGAATTTAATACGCATGAATTAACAATTACTGCTATAAATCGTGCTACAAGGAGTTGTTAAATGATCTACGGTAGCGCCTTGAACTTACACCAAACTCAAATCAAAAGAGCAGCTTTAGTGATTTAACAGTATTTAATTTAAAACGAACGCCAAAAGTTTGGCGCACAAGTACACAATAGAAGTAAGTAGTGAAACGAACAAAGCTATTACATTTAGGCGAATAATTGTCATTTATTGACGTGGAAATATAAATGAAATATTAATAATATTGCTATTTGTGTAATATGGTTCAAATAAATGTATTTTATTGAAATGTTTTTCATAAAATAGTATTTTTCACAATGGTTGATAACATATTTTTATAATATCTATATTTACAAAATACTCAAATTGTCACAAATATTACATCAAATACATGGTTTAATTAAATCAAACAGAGGAAATTCAAAAATATACACATTCACATACACAAGCACTCACTTATTCACTTTATGGATATATTATTCGTACTTCCACTCATTAAACTAAAAAATATGCACAACAAACAGTGTCAATTCGCTTGCATTTAAACGTAATTGTGTGTTAATACATTTTCCACTACAAATATAGTTAAATAAACAACCAGCACATCGCGTCATAAATAATATCCAGTTGCATTTAATGGACATTTACACTACTCTACTCAAAAGTGTGGTGCTAGAATCTAAACTTAATTAATGATAAAACCTTATTCACAGTAATGTTGTCGACATGAACATTCAGGCTTTTTACTATTATTTTATGACCACGTCGTAAATTTAATCAATTTAAAAATTTAATTCAACACTACGATAAAATGACATAGAATATTGGATAGCAGTTACCTAGTAAAAATTTTACTTTCTTATACGAAATAATAAGTAAGTATTGTAATCATGAAAATAATCGATCTCGATATTTTATTGGAAATATACATTTTGATCTTCCCTGAATCGAATCTGACTATTTTTATCATGGCGTCTGTCTGTGTGTGTGTGTGTGTGTGTGTATGTGTGTGTGTGTGTGTATATATATGTTTGTGTGTGTTTTTGTGTGTGTGTGTGTAAACGGTTCAAGGTAAAATTATGAAACTTTAAACTGAAGATTTGTATATGCGTGACAATAAAACGTCCTATTTTTGAAAAAAAATTCAAATCGGAAGTGCTTGTTTACTTTAATTGAATTTGGCAGTTTCTGCAATAAATAGCTGCCATGTGCAATTACAACAAAATAGTTTTAATAAAAATGAAAGATATTAATATTTCGCACAAGTTTTCATCGAAATATTTTTCAAAAAAAGTACCTACTGGTTACTAGCAAATAGCTATTGGGATTTCTTATTTTATTTTATCTTACGTAAGTAGTATATCTGCACTTGTCAGTTATTTAACAGAAAGTTCAGTATAAGACATTGCAGATATTTATCTAAGGTATTTCAATAAGATTATATAGGGTAGATATTAATAAAGATTACTAATGCCCAGAAATCTACTAAGTTTGTATGGATGTATGGGAGTGTTATTCGAGGATTTAAATAGCTCGCGAAAGACCTAGAAATCGGTGTCGCATAAAAAATAATGATGTCGCTTAAAAATAAAACAGGGTCACATTGTTTTTATTGAAGATGTACCTAATTTTAAACAATTAATACTTAATTATTAATTTATATGAAATTGATTTATCAGCTATCGTCTAAACGACAACCATTTATAATTTGTTCTGAAATACGTACTCGTAAGACTTTTAGCGGATGTTCCTTTCGTTTTATTTCTTTACGCTTCATATATGAAACAAAAGGAAAAGAACAACAGCAAAAGAAAAAAAAAACGTATATTGTATGGACCTACTTGGAGCACAGCGTTGTGTGTAGATAAATGTGGTTTTTACGGTTTGGAATCTAAAAAGTTGAAGTTGGAACTTTTAAGTACACTTGTACAGCTCTGCGAGTGACACATTACATGTTTCGCCCGCGAAACTTAAATTATATTCGTAAAAAATAAGGGGAACGTGCACACCAACGCACACGGATTTGTTTTCAACAGATTGAGATGTATTTTATTTTATTATAGTTAATGTCACACATTATATACTGTCTTGTCAAATTTTCGTAACTTGCTTCTGGTGTTTTTGTTTTTAAAGCTATTTTCTTTTATGTATTCTTGTATTACCTCAGTAGATTATTGTTTCAAGAAAGGCTGTCGGTTACAAGTGTAATAAAATATTTCTGTCTTTGTATGCGGGTTAAATGACAAAGGTAAATTTCATTTCAAATAGGAAAATCAGTTAATAAAAGTACTCAAAATACGTCGCCTTCTTTAGCAATTAAAGTCAAGCATATATATTTTTACTTATATGCAGTATAAGTAAGTATTGTAATTATGAAAAATTTCGATCTCGATATTTTAAAGAAAATAAACGTTTTGACTTTCCTGAATCGAGTCCGACTATTTTTGGAATGACATATGTATATGCCTGGGAAGAAAACCTCCTATTTTTGAAAACAATATTCTAACCAGAAGTGCATCTTTACTCTAGTCAAAAATGGTTGCAGTTACAGAAAAAATATTAGAGTAAAAATTATAGATCAATATTTTGTACAATTTTTATTTGAAACTTTTTTTCCAAAAAGGTACCAGAAACAAGAAAATTCTTCTTGAAATTTCTTCTTATTATATTTATTTTTACATTTTAGATCTGCGCCTGTCAATTGTTAATCAAAAATATCTGCAGTGTCATGCACCGAACTTTCTTATCCGCATATGGGTTAAATCATATCGTAGTCACATTATTTTTCTAATTTATAATATTTGTTCTAACCTTTAGATCGCTTTTACACTAAATATGTTTCTTAGAATAAATATTAAATGTCAAACTTCAAATTATTTAAGTCTATTTTGTTAAACAATTGACAGGCGTAGATGATACGATTTATGTAACAATATATATAATAAGCAGAAATTTATTTTGAAAAAAGTACCCTTTTTGGAAAAAAAATTCGAACAAAAGTTGTGCTAAATATAAATACCTTTAATTTTTGTTCATACAATTTTTCTGTAACTGTAACCATTTTTGAGTAATTTCAGAAAATGCAAAAAATGACTAGAGTAAACAGGCACTTCCGCTTTGAATATTTTTTTCAAAAATAAGAGGTGCACACCCCAGGCATATGCAAATCTTAAGTTTAAAGTTTCATAATTTTAGCTTCAACCGTTTAGGCTGTAGAGAACATACACACACACACAGACACACACACACACACACACACACACACACACACACACACACACACACACAGACGGACGTCATACCAAAAATAGTCGGAATCGATTCAGGGAAGGTCAAAACGTATATTTCCGTTAAAATCTCGAGTTCGAAATTTTTCATGATTACAATACTTACTTATACTTCGTATAAGAAAGTAAAAACAAAATAGACTAAAGTAATTTGAAGTTTGACATTATCTATTTATTCTAAGAAATATATTTATTGTAAAAGCGTTCCGAAGGTTAAAACAAATATTATAATTTTGAAAAATAATGAAACTATGATATGGGTTAAAACAAATGCATATAAGAAAGTTCAGTGCATGACACTTCAGATGTTTAATTCTTGAATTTTAGAAAAACTGGTTACAATAAAATCGAAAGTTATTAATATTTCAAACAATTTTTGTTTGACAAGTTTCTTCAAAAAGTATACTAGTTTCATAAATAATGATATTGAAATTCTTACTTGTCTTATTTATATTACCATAGTTATGTAGATATGGGAGGATTTTATTCCCTTTAAACCCTGCCCGTCAACTGTTTAACAGAAAAAAAGACTCAAATAATTTCACATGTAACATCTATTGTCACAATTGAATTTAGTGAAAAAGAGTTTCAAAAGTAAGATATTAAAAATATTATATTTTGTTAGATTTTGAGATCATTTAAAAACTAAAACTTAACATTTTTTTAATATTTTACAATCTTTTCAAATGGCTTCTCAGTAAATCTATTTGTGATAGTAGATGCTAAATATCAAATTCCAATATGAGTCTATTTTGCCATCTTGTTTACAGTATAGTTGATAAGATTTATTTAATTTAATTTCTCATATGTAACTAGGGTAACAAGTTAAAAGTTTGACAATTTCAATAGTATTTTTCTTGTACACTTTTTGAAGAAAAAATTCAAACATAAGTTGTGTAAGATATAAATATCTCTCATTTTAATTGAAACTATTTTACTATATGTGCGACCGTTAGCAGAAACCGCAAAAAAATAATATCAATTGTTTGTGTGGTTGGTACTTGTTGAAACGTTGTTAACTTTATTAATTAAAACACTTGGTAGTTTTCACAAAATCATTTATTGATACGATGGGTTTCGACTTTGCAATCATCTTCAGGTAATTACCGCAAAAAATGAGAGTAAACTTACACTTTTGGTTCGAAAATATTTTCTTGTCTGCCATATGTTAAGTTTCAAGTTTTATAATTTTTATTTCAACAGTTTTTGGATTTACTATAAATGTAAATCGGAAATAAATATCCAAGAGAATAAAATGCTTATTGAAAGTTGCTTGAGATTAGATGGTTGTCTTAGTAATACGACAGATAACACCAGCTTATACTATAGTATATGCTGGTATTATCTGTAGTATTAATACTAAGGCGGTACAGCAACAAAATATTAAAATATATTGAAATATTTGAGTGTGCAGTATTTCTACATTTTAAAACGTAAACATACTTTAGAAATATTGACAAGTTATACAACGGTATAAAAGACATTTCACTATTTTACGTAACTGACAGTTGCTATTCCCAAAGTTTTTATTCTTTCCGTTTGCATTGACGTTAAATCGAAATATCGTAAAAATTCGTACATTCTTGCGAGACATATATACAAAAAAAACTTTTATCCAATTTCAATATCAAATAATATACAGCACCACTGTACATTTCACAATCAATTTAGAACATAAAATGTACGATTTATATATACATGCGTTTCATTGTAGAATGACGGCAATAAAACATAGTTCAAAGTATTATTATTTGACGGCACAGTACACATACGATTCGATAGTTTACGAGTTGGAAAACCATTGCTATAATCTTAAGTGGAACAAAATTATCGAGTCATTTATTTTGCAGCAGCGAGAGAATCAAGATAAGATGACGAGAAATTGCTGCGAGGATTTAGCCGGGCGAACATTAAATTGCACTAAGGTGGGATAGGTGTGTGGATGTCTGAAATGGTATCCAGTCATTACGGGATTACCCCGGCAACCCAGGAGAGCTCAACCGCTTCCGGTCTAATCCTGTTTTAGTTTAAAGCCGTTAAGGGACGTGGCCAAACATGACACCCAAGCACTTTCTTGAATAGCGTTCCGTAAATATGTCCTCTAATATTATTGAGTCACGAACGGATTAAGTTTTATGATATTCCAACAGAAAATTGAAAATATTATAACTTATAGTTGTTGAACAAAAATATTCGCAATTGTTTGCACTGAACTTTTTTATACGTAATTTATTTAGATCATATCATATTTACATTATCTTACTAACCTTTGAAACATTTTTACATTAAATATATTGCTTATAATTAATATTTAATTCCAAATTATTTGAGTATATTTTGTTTCTCTGTTAAAACATTGACAGGCACATATTTGTAAAAATAAATTAAATAAGAAGAAATTGCAATAGCCATTTTCTTGTAAGAAGTACCTTTTTTGAAAAAAAAATCAAGGAAATGTGGTACGAAATATTAGTATCTCTAAATATTTTTATTATAAGTGCCACCATTTCGGAATTATGGTAGAAACCGTTAAACATTATTAGAGTGAACCTGCACTTCCGGTTTGAATTTTTTTATCAAATATAAAAGGCTTTCGTGCCAGGTATATACAAAGATTAAGTTTAAAGTTTCATAATTTTACCTTCAACCGTTTAAGCTGTAGAAAGCAAACAGACACACACACACACATAGACTGAAAATTCCGAAAATAGTCAGAATCGATATATACGTTAAAATCTCGAGATAGAAATTTTTCATGATTACAATACTTACTTATTGCATCGTGAGGATGGGTTTCTATAGTAAATGGATGATAAATGAGTGAAAGACACGTAATTGGAATGAGATATAAATGAGTTGATGAACATAAATAAAGCGAAAATAGAAAAAATCGTTAAAATGTCAGTGCGAAACAAAACTTTATGGAAGGTAGGGCGTCATGTGTGTTTATTTTTAATGCTGATGAAGTTACGACAATCCATTGTCGATTGTGATTAAGTAGTGGAGCAGAGAGAGAAAGCACATACACTTTATTACGTGAAGTAGATTAATATTTGAGCAACTACTATATAGAGATATTACAATAAGATGATAGTTCAGTTTCATGCATTTCCTTTATTTCTGGAAATATGAAATAGTAGGAATCTGACAATCATAAAATTGGAAAGAAGCTCGTTTATTATTTATAGCAATAATTCCAATTCGATATGAGATCACGTTTGAGCGCCAGTACATAGCTATATATAGAGCTTATATGCTGACTTGTGTTTCAAATTTTCGTATACGATTCTCGGGAGAAAAGTATAATATACGGTACGTTGAAGTTAAGTTTTTCATACATCGCTTACCATCTAACTACTATTGGCACGGTACGGACCAGCAACTTCAATCCTGTTGTTTTCAAAAACGATACTGAACAAAATTATATCAAAATTTATAGTTTATTCCAATATGATTTTACAGGATTTAATAGATATGAATACATTTTTTAAATTTTAAATTCTATTATAGGATCCTGTACCATTACTCGATTAAACTTAATTTATTATTGAACTTTTTATAATTATTTTTTGCAAGATATGAATATTTGTTACATTTTAACAACCATGTCAACAACAAAAAAACTAAATTATTGCACACTTCATTTGTAATGGATTAGCACACTGGTCACGATAACCAGAAACAGATCAAGTCATTAGTAGTGTTGTTTCTCATTTATTTGTAATAGATTTATTTCTTGTTTCATCGTTTTAATTTAATTTTAATATTAGAGAAATAATTAAAATATAGCATTTTTTGAAAGTAACGAATAGTTTTGTATTCCATTTAATAACAGTAGTTGTCAATTTTGGGTACTGACAAGTAAGTTGAAAACGCTACACCATAAAAGTGCACATTCAGTGCGCATTCAATCGGGAAGTTGAAAACGTACACAGACATTCATCATTCCAAAAATATTCAGATTCGATTTAGGGAAGGCCAAAAGATAAATTTCCGATAAAATCTCAAGATCGATTTTTCTCATGGTTATAATATTAGAAAATAATAACATGGACTAAACGTGAGGAGGATAGAAACTCTTCTTTTTGAACAAGTACTCCTCATATTCAGATGCTGACAAAGGCAAAATTACGTTTAGCGCCGTGGGAGAATTTTGCTCCGCCGATACAAAAGAAGAAAAATATCAGCGGTGAAAAATTCTCGAATCGAAAAATGGCACCACACACACATGGACGCCGATGTTGGGTAAACATCTCACGTAGACCTTTTCTGAAACAGTTGTTTCGAAGTTTATGTCCCGTGAGTAATCCATAACTTACAAAGTCCACCAGATCAGAAGGCGGAAGTGTACTGACCGGATGTGATGTGCCGGACGTGACGATGCGCTCTTTAAACCAACACAGCTTTCGATAGGATATCGATGTGCGTCGATAGGCCTCTAAGAAGCACGACAGGCTGTCTCTTTCCTGTTATTACCAGTATTGATATTGGCAACTGACTATTGACTTGAATGTCTAATCTTAAATTCAGTGGATACGTTTAATCTCGATTAATTCTTTTCGAAAAAGAAAACTGCCGTAGCATATATTAAACATCAATCACAAGTCTACGACGATGCTAACCGCTTAGCTGGTGCTTTCGAGTGTTAACACTGTTCGGTTCATTTTATAACAATAGAATAGGTTAAGAAAAACATTGCAGCGCTGTTGAAAGAGATGAAAAGTTTAGTCACTGAGCGAACAAAACAAATTAAAACTGTTCTCACTTGGGATCAAGCACCTAGCTACAAACATCAACATTGAAGGAACATTGCAACTGAGCTCTGGTTGCTGTGACGCGAACTAGCTGATTCTTTTGGAAAAGTATATCAACACAAGTAATATGCACGGAATATCTGTACTTCAATTTCGTTTTGTCAATGCTTACGTAATGGAAATATGTACGCAGATTTATCTTTTCAATTAAAATCAATATTTCTACCAATGCTTTGGATTCTATAAATTGCTTTTGATTTTAAAAGTTTCGAGCAGAATCGAATTGAAAATCCTTCATTATTAAACTGGAGCACATTTGTTTGAGCAGATCCTAAGTAATCAGAACCCACAACTTTGTAAAGTAAAATATAATATAAAGACACGTATTACATCGCTGTCTATTGCATATTTCTTGTATTTTATTTTCCGATTGATTTTTAAAGCTTAAATGCTATTATTTTTATGGAACAAAATACGAAGCTTCTTCTGAACTGAAACTACATTGTATATCTTGGTCGCGAGTAAGTTTTTATTAATATTTAATTAAGTAGTCTGGATTTCTGCCAAGTTTCAGTCCATTCGCTGATGCCAAAGAAACCGCCAACAACATTCATTATCATAAATAGTGAATGAAATCTAGTTCAGTCGCATCATCTTTATATAACATGATTATTTTAAATTATTTTTGTTTCTTTGATTACAGGTAAGACATATCTATCTCGGGCGTTCGGAAATTGAATCGACGTATATTTCGCCGTCGTTACAAACATCAAAAGGTAAAACGTTTAATATTTAAAATTGAATGGATTTGATGCAATTGACATCATAAATAAATAAACTTTTTTTCTACGGATAGAAAATCCGCAATGCCGAAATCAGACATTTCTAACTTAGAATATTATTAAAATACTTTTAGTAACCGCAATTAAAATGTTTTATGCATAAGACCGAAATTTTTTGTTGACGAATAACCATTATGTATGGAAGGAAACAGTGGGTCATAGGGAGATAATGATAAAGAGAGAGAGGGTATGTTATAATTATGTAAAGTAATTGTCAGTTGTGGGGTTTGATTACATGTGTTTCCAATCACCGGTACTCATGTAATTGTTTGTTATTGTGTATGTGACTGCGGTAATGTAAGCTGTTGTTGTAGCATATAATTAATGCATGTTTGAAATTTGGATTGATATGCTACGGCATATGGAGAGTTATACTTAAACGCGGATTACTCGGGATTATTAACCACGCCAGTGTTAAACTCAAACAGAATAGGCTAGTCGGAACAATAGAATTTCAATTTGTCATTATACGAAATAATGTAGAAGAACGATTTATTATTAGCGCTCAAAATAGAATTGCATTTCCATATAAAATAACGCAATATTTATAAAGTTAAAAGACTATTCGTCAAGATTTTTTGTCGAAAATATCGAAAACAACGAGGTATCATAGTAAACTAGGTCGCTCGCACCGCTGGTGTTTATGTTTTTACACTCCACCCATTCCCCATACGATCGTGGGGGAGCCTTAAAGGATCCCCCGGTTCGGTTTAGTGTTAGTTGCGTGTTCCGCTACATCTGGCCGCCGTGTACAGCGCCATGTTCGCACAGTGAAACGTGTCAGACGCACACCGATCGTCATGCTTTAAGCCAGCATCATCGTCTTGCCTACATGTATGACATACACCTTGTCCCCACTTGCCAGTATTCTGCTGTCTTCTCTTCATCGTGGTTATCCCATGCAACGCTCATTTGATCCACCCTTCACGCTGGTGCTATATTTTCTTTGCGCGTACGTAGGTAGACAAATACGCCTCAAGATATTGTATCACAGTTGTCAAGGTTTCCGTGATACATACTAGATTTGTTTATAAGGGATATTATTGGCTCCCACACAAATTTGTAGGCCTATAAGCTATATTTTGCTCCGGTAATCGGCAGTTTTGTAAATATATGAATAAATAAATTAGCAGCATTATATAATTCTATTTTGTTGAGATGTCTCCATATATTATGTGTTATTAATATGCATATATATGTTTATTTCTATGACTATATATTAGAGTAGTTGTATTATAATCGGTAATAGGTACTAGTCGCGTACTAGTTGAAGGCAATAGGGCAGTGGATGATAAAATGGGGTCAGACAACGTTATGCGTTTTGATTTACATGGAGATTAATGTGATTTATAGCAGTGGCCCTTAATTAATTTTGTAAACCGTATCGTCGCAAGCATAACTCTGCGGACATCCACAGGAAGTTTACATTGTATACATGTACACTGTTACGGAATATTACTGTTCATTATTCACGTTGCATTTACTTACGTATCATTCCTACCTCGCATTAACAAAACATTCCCTACATTTTTACTAAACATCTAAAACTATTATACATGTAAGCCATCCTCACTTACATTTATAATACACTTCAAATTTGTTAAATTCCCATAATTCAAATCAATAAAAATTCTATCATATATACAAATAAAACTGTCATTCATTAAATAAGTTTATTTTCCAAAGCATACTAATTTATAATATTTTACTATCCTTTAAAACACTTTTTTCACCAAAAATAATTCTTGCAATATATATATATATATATATATATATATATATATATATATATATATATATATATATATATATATATATATATATATATATATATATATATATATATATATATATATATATATATATATATATATATATATATATAATAAATATCAAATTCTAATTTATTTGCACACACATACGCACAGATGTTATTCCAAAAATGCTTGGACAAATGGTCAAAAAATATATTTCCGTTAACAATTCGAGATCGAATTATTTTAATTAAAATACTTCGTAAAAGAAACAAAAAATATAAATTATGTTAATATTATATGTATCCGTTATTGAGACATCGACGTCATAGTGAAAATGTTTTCTATGACGCCAGAAACGTTGAAAACGGATATTGCTGTTAAGCTGTTTATTTTAAAATACAGTCTCGAAAAAAGCTTTTTATGTACAAGTACCTACGTTATATTCAGATTTATGTATTTTTATAGTAATATATAGAACGCTCAAGTAATCCATTTACTTGGATAATATTTAAGAGAAAGTGTGCTGTTTCTTACTAAATATAACAAAAATTTGAATCTGTTTTGCATTTGTAGTATATGGCTCAAATAATGTTCAAAATGATAACAAAAACTAAATGATATTTAATATCTATGTGTATTGTAAATGGTAAAAATTCTTTCGTTGGTCCAACAATGGTAGAAAAATTCCATTAAAATTCCGTTAGAGAAATCTAGCAGTGTTGTGTTGTAGTATGTTGTGAATTGCAATTCCGGACAACAAGCAACATGAATACAATACAAATAGTCAGAAGCGAACGAGGCCCGTGCAGTGTATGTCTCCTAATTGTATTGTGTTCGGCCCGTGTTCGTAGAGTAGGTATATGTGTGATTCATCTACACGGTGTATTAAATCTACACTCGCTGTACCAACTCCCCCATTTACACCGGTAACTAACACCGACCAATGACGGGATCTACTATTTTAAAATGGCGCCCTCTCTCTGTACCGTGTTTTATAGCCTCTGCACTCGTGTATGTTCCCCATTGTCATGCCGGTCCGAGTAATAATTGTCAGTGAAATTAATTGCGGTGAACGTTTCGAGATAATCGCTCATATCAAACTTTCTATATATGCGATATTTTTACTTTTTTACATTCTTTCTCGTTCGTTTTTGATTTATACCCAACGTTTTGTCACTGTATCATTTCTACGTATTTATATATATATATATATATATATATATATATATATATATATATATATATATATATATATATATATATATATATAAATACGTCTCTGGAAATATATATGTGTAGGTATTTTCGGTGGAATCCATGCAAACAGTGATTACACATCTTCAACCGTGAGTGCCGCCACTCACCCGTAATTTGTATTTTAAATCAGAAAATGCCTTAGATGATGTAAATTTTGTATTGTAACAGTGTTTGTTTATCTCCCGTTAGTATAAGGTTTCAAATAAATGAGAAGTGGTTCCTAATCTTTTTGATAAAGGCTTGCAACTAAAATTAATCACATATATGCCGGTCACGTAAAAGGTGTAGGAAACAAAGCAGCAACAGCTATTTATTGTAAGGTAAGATCCCTGAACTGACAACCGACGCACTGCTGTCACCCTTTGATCGAGATCAAAGTTTGATTGTGTAATGTGTGAAGTTGGTCATGAAGTTGCCTCAACGTTTCGCATCACTTGCCAAAGCGAGGCAAGAAGATATAAGCTAGTTTCATGGCAGGCAAATGAGACGAAATTCACGTCCACAATAGCTTTGTGTACTGACAAGTGAAGGTAGGTATAGGAGTATTAGCTAACGAAACATGACTGCATTTGATACTGGTTACTCTGGCGCTAAGGATATTTTCTTGGAAAACACAATCTTCATTTTCAAGGTTGATGATTGTAAACTGTCATCGATGCTGATTTAATTTTAAACAAAATTACGTAATGTATCTTCGAACCGTGATTCGCAAAGAATCTGATTAAAGTGATAATAATTTGTTAGAATCATTTTTCTTAAACAGATAATGGAAACGAATTTGAGAAAAATTCATCATTTTTCTTTTTTTCGTTCCTTATTAGATATTTCTATTTTGTGAGCAGAATATGCTTAATCCACTTTCCTATCTGGAACATACAATTTCTTTGTTAACTTGATTGAATAACAAAATTCATGCATTTTCACTTCTGAAATAATTTGGAAAAAATATGGCTATGGAAGATCACATAGAAACCTTAACGCTTAATTTCGCATTTTTATTTGACAGTAGTTTGATATTTGGAATTTATTTTCAAATTCCGATTAGAATTTTTTTTCAAAGACAGACAGTTTTCTTGCCAGACATACAAAACTTGAGTTTAAATTTTATCTTCAAACGTTTAGGCTATAGACCGCTCTCTCTCTCTCTCTAACACATACATACAGACCGACAGACAGACATCATTCCAAAAATAATCAGATTCGATTCAGGGAAGGCCAATAGTTATATTTCCGCTAAAATCTCGAGATAGAAAATTTTTATTATTTCAATATTTATACTTCGTATCAAAAAGTAAAAAGGGTTTTATAGTTTTTTCACACATTAACTTGAAAATAATAAGAGATCCTGGAAAGCTACATTAAACGATTAGGTACAAATACATAGTTTTCGGTGTGTATTTAAACGTGACCAAATAATCAATTTAAGTTTTCAACTATCTTAACTTAGTTCCACAGAAACTATTTGCGAATCTCAGGTAGCCGATATTGATATGACATAATATGATTGATATTCTAGGAAACACACGCAGTCATAAGCAGAGAACTAACGGTAGTCGACTACACTGGTACCCCACAACATTTGCCACAAGTTTAAAACTATTTCACTCAGTGACCACAAAAGACAAACCCGGTGATATTGCATCGTACCATGTGTTGGACAAAGATAGAATGCGTATGTGGGACTATGAAGGAAATCGTGTTGATGATTCATCAGCTAGTTACCCTGCCGCGGTCTTCGTCTTACCTATTATATAATTAGCATCCCCTTTGGCCGTAATATTACCAAAATGGTTATGGTGGTTTGGGTACAGTTATATAATACACCATTAATCCTCCCTCCATAATCATATGTGCCATTTACTTAAGGCCAGATTACAAACGCTTTAGTATAATTCTTTTTCGAGATTGTATACTTTTTATAAATATCAAATTTATTCTAAAGGTCGTGTTACAAAGAAGATAACGTACAGAATGTAATAGAATATTGTAGATTCGTCAACATAGTTACAGCGTAATATAATATAGAAAAACATATTTACGTTAGCAATTTAGTTTTGCGCAAATAATTTGTGATATGACTTAGTGTTTCGCGCAACTTTTGTAATTATTGCCAATTGTTAAACCGGAATTCAAAATAGAAAATGTGTGTTTAATGGGTTAAAGTGTTGTTAAAATATTATTTTAGGTTTTGAGTTCATTTAATGAATATAAAAACGTCTGGAAATAATAATTTCTAATATACTTATTACTTTTTAATAGAAAGTAAAGAGTAAATAATTTTCGAATAAAAATTAATGCTGGAATTTATGCTTTTTTAGCATTACAGTTCATAAATATTATATGCCATATACATAATTCACAGGTTTTGTTTATTTTGCTGTAGCTTTTTACTTTCTTATACGCAGTATAAGTAAGTATTGTAATCATGAAAAATTTCGATCTCGTGATTTTAACGGAAATGTACGTTTTGACCTTCCCTGAACTGATTCCGACTATTTTTGGAATGACGTCCATCTGTGTGTGTGTGTGTGTGTATTCTTTACAGCCTAAACGGTTGAAGCTAAAATTATGAAACTTTAAACTTAAGATTGGCATATGCCTGAGGTGTGCACCTCCTATTTTTGAAAAATTTATTCAATGCGGTAATGCCTGTTTACTTTAGTCATTTTTTGCAGTTTCTGCAATTATTCAATAATGGCTATAGCTACAGAAAAATTGTATGGACAAATATTAAAGGTATTTATATTTTTGTTTGAAATGTTTTTCCAAAAAGAGTACTGGTTTCAAAATAATGGCTAATTAAATTTCTTCTTGCTATATTTATTTATACATAAATCGTATCACCAGCGCCTGTCAATTGTTTAACAAAATAGACTTAAATAATTTGTAGTTTGACATTTTATATTTAATCTCAGAAATATGTTTAGTGTAAAAGCGATCGATCTAAACGTTAGAGCAAATATTATAAATAAGAAAAATGATGAAACTACGATGTGGTTTATTCCAAATGCGTATAAGAAAGTTCGGTGTATGACACGGCAGATGTTTCAGTTTTAAGGTAGAAGTCAAAATCAATTTTACTTGTATCTCCGTTCATTTGACTTTATATATAATAATATTCCTGAAGCTGCTCTTATTACTACTATTAAACCAATCGGAAATTTGAAGCTGCATTTGTGTCATGACATTTCCAGGTGAAATAAATCACGAAAACTAAATTAAAAAATAATTGTCTTGGACCTTTTTCTTTTCATCAAATAAATTGGAAATTTAACGAAAATGTCGATAATACAGGCTTACAGTCGTTCTTAGGAACATATAGCGACGAAGTGTTTAAATTTATAATGATTTTCTTTTTCTGGAAAACGGTATTCTTCAAACAGCACGAATCGTTTCTGTCATTTATTGTAGAATAATAAATTTGATTTCGCAAACACAGACATTAAATTAGAATTAGAAATTTATACATGCACACACACGCGCGCACATACTCACACACAAATGCAAATATATTGCAAATAATACAAAATAATTGTTTAAGTCCCAATTGAAGAATATATACTATGTATTTACATCACCATTTTGTTTGTATTCGGATCACGTGATAATTTTTAGTATACTACCGTCAACATTTTATTTACTTCATACATTTTATATTTATCGCTAATACTAACCATATATGAGATGTCTACAGGAGCATTTTCTATGTATGAATGCGTGATGCGAATACAAAAGGCTTCATTTCAACTAAAGAAAAGAAAAACATTTTAGCTTGTGTTTACAGTAAACATTAAATAATGTTTCATTGGTGTTTCTTCCACCTATATAGTTATATTTTATATTTGCGACCTTTAAACCTGAATAAAACAAATAAGAAATAAATGCAAATTAAGCATTGATTTATTATGAATTTTATATAGGTATAACACTAGCAAATATCTGCTAATAATAACGGTATTAATCCTATGATGTATATACGGAAGTATAGTACACATGAATATTTTCGATCTCAAATTTTAATGAAAATACACCTTTTGACCTTCCCTGAATTTTGCCTGACTATTTTCGGCATGACTGTATGTATGTGTTTGCGTGTGTGTGTTTTGGTTGTATGTGGGTGTGGGCGTGGGCGTAGGTGTGTGTGTGTGTGTGCGTGTGTGTGTGTGTGTGTGTGTGTGTGTGTGTGTTAGTGCGTGTATGTGAACGATAATAGCTAAAACTGATAGAAGTTAAATTATGAAACTTTAATCTTGTATATGCTCTAAATGTGCACCTCTTATTTTTGATAATAATATTCATACTGGACTCTAGCCATATTTTGAGGATTCTGCATTAACTCAAAAACGGTTGAACTTACAGTAAAAATAGCTAGAAGAAAAATGAAAGATATTTATATTTTCTTTTGCTGAAATTCGTGTACTGGTTACAAAAAAATCGTTATTGCAAATTTGTGTTAATTGTTTTACAGAACAACAATATAAAGAAAAATACTTTGATATTTGTTATTTAATATCTTTTATAAGAACAATATCTAGTGCAATATGAGTTTAGTTTATTTTAAAATGTCGAAAATTAGAGCATAATGAATAATTGAATTTTCTTCCAATATTGAAAATTTGTATTTGAATATCCCTCCTATCTAAACAAAACACGTAGAAGAAAGTTAACTACACACAACTTTTGGTAGCAAAATATTGGCATGTAACACATATTTACAAGAAAATATTTGTGAATAAATTAAAATGTAACTTATCGAAATTCATTCATGTAGTCCCAAATCAAATTTCACTTTATAAGAATTAATTTTGTTTGTTTCCTACGGTTACATTATTTAGAAATAGTACACCAAAGATTCATGCAAGTCATTCCTTCGTCTATAAAGCAATCAGTGCGCACAACGTAATGAGAATGTTGTTTGATGATTTGGTTAGGTAATTAAGTAAATTTTTACAAAACATAATTATTTATAAAGCATTCTAAAATCAATACAATATTGGATGATGTTAGTTCATATTTTTCGCATTGTTAGAATTTACACGGTACATTGGCATGCTCAAAAATTCTGTATGTTATTGATCTTGCTAAGATTTCAAATGGTGCACACCCAAAGTTATTTGTTGTCTCGGGACAATTTATATAGTTTCATCGAAGAAACTGATGAGAGAAAAAGATGGTTGCGGGTGTGACAAAGTGAGAAAATAACCAGCAAGACATCTGAGGTGATTCGAATAGATCTCCGTGCGGATATGTTGAAATACATATCAAACGGTCGGGAATATGAGATGGATGATTGTGAGTAAAACTACGCTGTATGGTGAGCACACCAGAATAAAGTAATTCCTTTTCTGGTATTCACTCCAAGAAAAACTCTTGGAAATTCCGTACATTTTTCACTCATGGATGCTGAAATGAATTGTCTTATCGATTTTTGGATTTCTTACAGAAATATCTTAATCAGAATCTTGATGTGCAAAAATGTTTTATATCTTTTATTTTTAATTCTCATGCGTGTCATTCTATGTTTTTGCTAGTGAAATTAATCCTTGACAAGATATTAAATATTATTTTATGCGCTGCTTAATATATGTTATGTAATAAAATGAGTAGCTACTTATAATTTTGTTTTATACTTTTAATATTGACACAATTTTTACAAAAACAAATATATGAAATTAATTTTCTTCGTTACACTCATTTTATATTTTTTTACATTTTCTTCAAGTATTCAAAATTAGTATTTAAATGTCCCTCTTATTCAAATAAAAATATGTTTAAGAAAGTTCAGTGCAAGACATTGCGGATATTTTTAATTGCACTGGATTTGTTGATTTACTATAGCAGATTATTTCGAAATCAATTTTTCTTTCTATGGATTATAAGCTAAACAGTTTTCTAGTATTTTTCTGATATTTTACGTTCTTGTATGGTGCGTCTATTTATTTTATTTGGTCGGTAATCTATTAGATTTTTTGCTCCAAAGTGATTATTTGAATGCATTATTATTTATAGTTAATTTTTATAAAATATTCAATTACATTTATTTTTATTTTTTGTAACATTTCCAAAGATATAAATAAATAAAAATGCATTTTTAAATCAACTGGCTAATATACCTGACACATTGGAATAAAAGCATTATTAATTACTCCACTAATTATAAATTAATTAATGTACAAGTTTTATTAAAACTTTATTTATAATAATATTGGTTGGTAGTAAATATGAAATCAGATATCTTGTTTATATGGATGTATTTGGTAATGATACACGGGCTTAACGCGCAGGGTCATTCAAAACAAAGCAACAAAACACTATGGATGGAACCCAACAAACAGGACGCTCATGACTGCCCCCGAACTGTCTTCTGTTTATGTATTGTGAGCCTCCCCACACTGTTTTCCGCCTGCTTTGCCCAGGCTCTTTACTTTGACCGTGGCTCACTCTGCTCCTGCCTTGCCGTCGCTTCCGCACTATGAAGACAGCAATGTGTCCTCTATTAAAGCAAAATTGCAATATACTACCAAGAGGGCTTGATGCAGGACCGGTTCAGGGCTATTTCAACAATATAACGACACTGTAAATTTCAAACCTAGCAGCATAATCTAATTTTATAAAAACATTTTTTAGAACGAAAACATAAATAAAGCAACTGACGTATGTTTGTGCGTGTGTGTGTTTTCTAAATAACAAAACCTATTTTATTGTAAATAAAGCTAAAAATAATTAATTAATTTAGAAGCAAGGTAGTAATAATTCTTTGATTTCCTGTGAAAATAAACACACATTTTTAAATGTAAAATTTTTTTCAGTTTAGCTAGTAGATTAAAACTGCATTTCTATTTAAATTAATCTTTAGAAATATAACAAAAAAATTAAAAAAATTGTGAATATTTTATAAAATTAAAATCTTTAAATAACACCGCATGACTGAAGTTTTGGAGCAATACATCTAATAAATTAGCAACTAAATAAAATAGCTAAAAACAACATTACAAGAAACAAAAATATCAGGGACATATTAGAAAACCAGAAAGTCATATTGAATTTGAAGCAAACTGCTAAAATTGATTTACAATGATTATTATTATAATAGAGAAAAATGTCTATTAATGCTATGTTTAAGCTTAAGCTTATTTATATAAGTATATAGCTAAAGTATCTCTAACGTGTTTTTCAGCGGAAATTTGTACCTACAAGTTATTATTTTTTATATTCAACTGAACAAAATAACGTCTGAAATTTAATGATTGTTTCAAAAGGTTTAAGAGGGTATAAAAAGTAATTGTATTATCATGTAACCTTCTAGCTGTTGGGTACAACAATGATAAATTAAAACTAGAAAGTGGTTTGCTGAAAGGCTTGTATAGTAATATAGTATAGACGTCGAACGAGAAGTATTGCAACAACATCGTTGACGTCTATATAGTATCCCGAAAATTTATGATGTGAAAACAAATGCATATCGCAACGAAATAACAAGCAGTATGAAAGCAAAATTTTAATTACATGACGTTTAATTTCCAATGAAAAATATTGAAAAAATGATTAAAAAGTTAAATAAAAAATTATAATAAAAATGATTTATATTGCAAATTACGATAATGTCTATTGTTCCCTTGTATTCTTAAATACTTCACAGTACGTAAAGCGACCGGTTCTAATTTTTTCACTACATTAAACTTTAGATTCTTTTATTTTAGAACAATAAACGTTTCGCCCTCTTCGCTGCTTTTTTATGCACTTAACGAGAATTTAACGTTGGCTAAAATTTGAAGTGCTTGTTTTGCCCCAAAGTTCAAAGTAGCTATATATATTTACTAAATAGGTCGCTTATTCGCTGAGAAATGTATCTTGAGTTTTTATTTTATTTTCCACAGTTTACAACGAGCATTTATGAAGCTTGTCACAATTATTTTTGTAATAAAAATTCATGAACGTTTTTTTCAAGTGGATAGTTAAATTTCTTAGGGTGCTTATGGTTACGTAGCAAAACTTTTACAAAGGATGTATTTTTTTACATTATCAAATTAATTTTAATATATTTTAACAATCGAGTTTATTTTAAAAAAGTTCAGTCGATAAATTCGAAGTATTTCTATTGAGAACTTGTACAACAATAATTCAAGAGAAAGGCAAGAAATTCATGGAACTTTTGTAAAAAATAAAAACTTCACCATTTGTGCCTCTGCCATTGTTATGTACGTGTTTAACGTGTGCTATTTATTATTTATTTCAGTCCATCATGCTTGTGGTAGAATGTAAAATGCGGATTCGTAAATTATGAGAGTAGTGCATTAGGGACCACTTTCGCCGCACCGTTATAGATATAAGTAAATAAATTAATTTTGGTAGCTTTTGAATTCGCTATATCAATGTTGATCACCACTCGGGGAGTTTTAGAACACGGATACGACCATACATGTACTTTGCACGTTTGATCCAATTATATTAATTTTAATGCCAAGCACGTCGTTCATATAACTGCTTTTAAAATATTGACATGCTTATATGTACATATTCTTTATTTATACTATCATTGAAATAGTCCCCTTCACAGTACAGCAAATTAAAATTTCCTAAATTAGTTAAAAGACGATCGTTTTCTGTTCTTCGTATTCTTTCCTTAAGATTTATATTGATTGTCGAACGCGGTATATCATTTTTCTAACAACGTACCTCAATTGATGCATTTTATCCTTTTTCCTTGGGTTTTCGATTAGCATTTCCGTAACTTGCATCTTTTTATCGTCTTGTCATGTATTATTTAACCATCAAGAACTATTATCAAAATAAGATCTAAAGATCCTTAATACGGAGAAACAACTAAACTTCCACTTATGTAGTACCTGAATACTAATTTATTTATGTTATATACTGTTTTAAGTATATAATCAAATAAACAGTTCCAACTTGCAATTTTACAACTGGGTGCCTGTTTACTCTAGTCACTTTATGCGACTTTTGAAATTACTCAAAAACGGTTGCACTTACAGAAAAATTATTACAATAAAAATTATAGATATTAATATTTTGTACAACTTTTATTCAAAACTTTTTTCAAGAAAGGTATCGGCAAAAATGAATATGGCTATTGAAATTGGTTCTTATTATAATTATTTTCACATAAATCAACTGTGCCTGTCAATTATTTAACAGGAAAACAAAAAAACCTTTTATAATTTGGAGTTTGACATTTAATATTTATTCTAAGAAATATATTTAGTGAAAAAAAAAAAAATAATAAAAATATGATATGATCTAACCAAAATGCGTATAAGAAATGTCAGTGCAAGACACTGCAGATGTTTTTAATTATTTTTACTATGCCAGAAAAATAAAATAGACTCAAATAATTTGGAATTTGACTTTTAATGTTTAGTTTATTTTCAAAATTTGTATTCGTACTAAACAAAATACGTATATGAAAATTTTGTGCAAGCTACTACGGATATTTCATTACATAAAACGAATTCCTTGATCAAAATCAAATCTGAATAACACAATCCAGCACTTGGTTATTTACGAAAATGGTGAAGTATATTCAAATATGTTATTGAAAATTACCATAGAAATGATGAAAACTAAAGAAATATGTCTATGTAATATTGTTTTACGTCATATAATTTTCACGGAAAACATAAAGCAGTCTTTACACTTGGTGGGACATTCAGGCCAATCGATCTGTTCTGCTGCTACGAGACGAGGCGAGCCGTACTGCCGACCGTTCGTTCTCCTTACATTTTCCGTTTATTTATTTTTTCTGCATCCTCTTTTCGGTATGAAAATCATGGACCAACGCCTCCGGTCAGAGCAGGCTGTGTCGGTTTATTTAAAAAAATAAACAAATTCTGATTTGGTTTATGTACATACTTGAATATGCTAGAAAAGGAAAAGAATGAGCAAGTATTTACAGTTCGAGTGAATACAGTTTGTTTAGCAGATGTAAAGAAACCGATAAAAATATGTTGGTCATGCATAAAAATTGCAAAAAAGGCGTTTGGGGAAATGATTCTACGAATTCTCGTTTAAAATTATCGCTGTTACTAGTACATGCCCCATAATGAGTTCTTTGTTTATGTGATCCCCTTGGCATTCGTGCATCCAAAAAATATATTTTTATGCAGCCTGTCAAGTGAAATAAAATTCAAACTTTTTTAAAACTGTAGGGGATACAAATGAAACGAAGTCGTATATTGCTTCTTATTTTCTTTTTGGACTTTTTTGTGTACGCCCTAAAATGGATTGAAAATTATGCGCGTCACAAACGAGGCTTTCATTTTTTAGTTTAAGGGTGTACGTTTTGCTTGTTTTTCTCCTTAGCTGTCACCTTTTTTATAAAACGCCTCTGAGGGACTTTAATTCTTCTTGAAGAGTGTCGACGCGTTCGCCGCTCTCCACACTCGTTGGCGGGCCGAATGTTTACAGACCTATATTTCCGTACGTGTGCTGATTTTTTATCACAATTTTTCGCTGGTTCTAGCCTTCATTATTATTTTGCTTCAAAGCTTAATTAAAGCTTCTAAAACTTCAATGAATTTATATTATTTAATTTACTTTGATTTGAAACTTGTGTCTTTTTTTTTTCTCGACTTTTATTATTATAACTATTAACATTCTAAATATTTTTAAAAAATATTTGCGATGTGCAATAATTACTTCTTCTCAATATATGCTTTTAATAATAAAATATAATATTTAATTAATAATTGGAAATTACTTGCTTTTATAACAAAGTAATATGCATTACTGGAAATTTTTAATACTAAAGGTGGACAGGCATTGTATTACATTAATTATATTTGCATTATTATTTCGATTCCTTTGCAACAAAATGTTGGCACAATTTAATTATATTTTCCAAACAATAACTCTATTCATGTGAAAGTAATTGTAGATTTAATAATTTCAAGCAGTGATCTCGTTCAACTGATGTTATAGTTATTAATATTTAGGAAATTTAATTTATCACCACGTTTCAAATTATCAATTTTACCGTAAAATGCGTAAATTATAAACTATCGCTTTTCGGCCTGTTACAATATACATTTATTTACAGAACTCATCAATTATAATCAATGGATAATAATTTCCTGATTTTATCTACTTTTCACACACACACACACACGCATATCTAAATGTGACAAATGCACGATGCATGAAACGATGTGAAAATCTACAATTTTGAATCTAGCAACACAACTTGGTGTACCCATATTACGATCGATGTGTTGCACGGAGAAAGAATTGTACGCGACTTGAGAGTAAAGTGTGTAAGAGCCAAGAAGGCAACTGTGTTAAGTTGAACAGCTATAAATATTACTGACATTCTTCACCTCTGAGCAGGGCGGTTGCTCAATTCGACCGTAGGGAATAATACATACCATACGCAGAAAATGAGAAGGAGATAAACTTTATGCAATATATAACTTACTGCAAACGTACAGTTACTTTGTTCGCACAGACAGGCAGTCGTCAAAATGATAATAGTAGTAGCTTCAAAGTACCACAAATCTTGAGGGTTTATCTAAAATCTTGTGTAATTCAGTTGTTTAGGAGTAAAATAATTCTAACTACTACGAATAGGAAGAGCATTTATATAATTACATACAAATGCATGCAAGAAATTTAAATTGGTAGTTATTATTCTTTGTGTAGTTAATTTATTATGCGAAGTATTATGCAATTATTGTAAACATGAAAAATGCCGCTCTTGAGATTTTAACGGAAATATACCTTTTGATCTTTCCTGTATTGATTCTGACTATTTTTGGAAAATATGTCTGTGACAGAGTATTTTCAGAATAACGTCTATATATGTATGTGTGTTTTTAAACTGAAGATTTGTATATTCCTGGCAAGAAAATCTTATATTATTGAAAAGAATATTCAAACTTTTCAATTCAAATTTTATTCTTATTTAATTTATCAATTGTTTAACAGACAAACAAAATACACTCCAATAATTTGGTATTTGACATTTCATATCAATTGTAAGAAATATATTTAGTGAAAAAGTGTTTCAAAGGTAAGTAAAAATATTATAAATTAGTAAAATATATGATATGAATTCTTAATATAAACTAAGACTTTCTTCTTTTTATTTATATTTTCTTCAACTATTCAAATTCTTATGTAAATAATATACATTTAAGAAAATGCAGTGCAATATTTCGAGTAATTTGGCATCTAATAGAAAAAAATCTTAGAACTTAATGAAGATATTGTAAATTAAATTGGCCTTAACTAACAAACCAGGAGATATCTGATTGAAAATCAATGGATTGGTCTATTCCTCCCCGACCCACGTGAACACAAAAAGTTTGATTGTTGAAAATTTCAAGGTCTCTTGATTCATATTCATCGTTCTTATAATATATATAAAAGGGTAAATGGTAACGGACAAGGGTAAGGATATTTGCACGCCGAACAAAAAGCCCGTGAATTCAATTTCAAGGTTTGAAATAGTCTCTTCATTAAAGCGTTCAACGGAATGGTTCAAATTCACTATTTCGTAATTAATTCTTTGCAAATGATTGAATATAGAGAAACCTTATTTTCTAGGATTTTAATTTTATCGTAAAAATACTGAGCAATGTTGCTCATTTTACACATACACATAGCTAATGACGAGAAGTAACTGCTGATATACTTTTTTGTATTATAATAGGCTTATATTCTAATTTTACGATATTGCGCTTTGTTTATAGCAAATTAAATACAAATAACTTGGGGTTTTTTCGATAAATTATATATTAGATATTACATTCTTTCTGCATTATTAAAATTCGATATGGAAGGAAAATGAAGACAACGTAAGCTCTTGTTAAAGTTAATAACGCAATATATTTTATCCGATGTTAAAACTCTCTCCCCGATAGATAGGCTTATGCGAACATTTTGACATTACTAACCAGCTCGAGTTCGGTTCAGAGATTAGATATTAAATTCAAGACTTGAAATTTGAGTTGAAAGCTAGCGAATAGGTATACATACACTCTGGTAATGCAATTAATAATAGAAAATAAGAAAATTTACAGTGAATTATTTTGTTACATTTCCAAATTAGTCACAGTACGGATGGATAATATTTTGGAAATCAAATTAAAATTGGATGCAGGTGTAAAACAAATGTTTAATTAATTGCGGGGAAGATACTCCATAGCAAAAGGGTTAACTGGTGTAAACAAGACTGGCAGGACTTCATTTACAACCTTGTTAAAATTTGATTTATAAATTGTGTTTGACGGTATTAATCAAGATTTTAACTGTTTTCATTTTCCTTGTTTTAATACTGAATAAATTTTTATTCGCTTGAGATTTTTTCCAGGGATAAAACTCTGAAGTTTTCATATTACCATTTTAAAATTAAATTAAGAAACAGTTCATATTTATTTTAAATATGCTTTCTCAAATTTCGCTTTTTCAAATTTCGCTTTGAAACATTAAGGTGACATTCTTCCATAGGATATAAAATCGTACACAATTCCGCAAGGAAGTAATTATTTCAAATAACGAGTTTCTTCATTGATGCGCATTAATACACACGCAGATTTGTTTTTCCATTACTACGAATTTAGTTGTTTCATTTTTCATTAATAAATTCTGTAGCTTCAACTAATTACATAGGTAAATAAAAAAACCAAATTGTTAGCTATGGCGAACATTGTAACGAATTTGTGCTTGTTGATATTTTATATTAACTTAAAGATTCCATGAATAAAACTATTTTGTATTATTTTACATGTAATTGAATTTCATAAATGTAAATATTTTAATAAATACGTACATAACTCTATCCAATTTCCAAGAAAATGGAACATTTATTCTAATATTGACAAACTTTAACCATTTTGTTAAATTAGGCTAACTTTTTTTGAATATTCAGAAACCAGAATGATTGCATATTTTATATAAATCGCATTTGATTTATAATTAAATTTTGAAAATATTATTTTATTAGTTTTTTTTTGAGATAATTTTGACGAGATATATTTAAATCATGAATATGGTACTTTCAATCATACTATTATCAGATTATTGCCCAGCAAATCAAAGGCGATTTTAGATAAAGCGAGAAAAAAAAACACAAAAACAAATAGGTTTACGTTTCTAGGATAAGTAATTACGTAAGGACGGAGGAGGACTTGAGATAAATATCTTTGTGTGTGCACTGAGTAAGCTGAGATGAGAGAAATAAGAAATGAAGAGAGCTAGCGACAATAGCTTCAACAAGACGGTCACGTACCATGACGCTACTGTTCATTTAACTAGGGCTCGTACTTTTGCTATCTCTCGAGGGTCTAATTATATTAGCATGTACGGAGAGAGCAACTAACGGTGCACTCGGCTAAAAGACACACGTGACACTTCCACCGCAAATTCGCATGCCCTTCCTAAGAAGCCTCTTAGTTCATGTACTATTAGAGGATACATTATTATAGAATAAAAAATAAAAACTATTATCAAATATCAACGCTAATATTGCATACGTAATATAAAACAAAAGTGAGTTCTCGCATATGATCACGTTTAAAAATTGAACCTACTCTAATGATAGATTATAGAATATAACGCATGTTATGCCTGCGGATGAAACCTCAATCGCTTTACACTAATTAATACAGTTATGTCATAAATGTTAAATAAAATATATGTATATTTAAACAAGTGTTGGTTGTTATGCCAATCCTCACAGCTAACACGGGGCGAGCTATTTAAATTAACATCGAAACAAATAACCATTATGCAAATGCATGGAGGAAATGGTTTAAACTAGAAGCATTTAAAGAACAAATCGGCGGTACCATTTAAATCAATGTTAATATTAAAATATGTTAATAGGAGTTCTATTTTTTAAATCACATCGTCGACATTTAATTATTTAACTAACAACATTGTTCAATAATTAAGATCTTGAGAAAATCGTATTTATTTAGTCTTGAAATATATATTTATAGGAAAATAAAATAATGAAAGTATAATAAATTGATTCTATTCTATATTTATTCTTAATTCAATATATGTGTGTACTTATTTAACAAGTTAAAACCCAAAATAAAATTGAGGAAACATTATTTTAATGGCTGTTACCCAAATAAAGGTTTAATATCATTAGCATAGAACGTGAGCAAAACAGATGAAAAATAAATTAAACTTAGATAGCTCTACTTTAGTGGCAAAAATCGTAAGTCACAGTTAAAATGTTTCATACCTTCACGAACTATATATTGCCCATATGTAACGTTAATTTATTCAGTTACATATTAACATTTCACGAAATGATCAACAAATATTATTAATACGTGTGATTTTCACATTGTCCTTTTAGTATTCGATATATGTGCTACCGAGGGATTCATAATATCGCTTTATTGGGCGGTATCAGTCGCGTGTTATCGGCAAATATTTTCCGCTTTCAGTATCTGATACATTATAGGCTATTACGTACCTATTAAATATAACGTGCTTTTCGTTATAGAATAAAAGTGCTTATTATATTTCCGCAAATTATGTATTGTGTTATCGTCAGACAAGATTGTGAAAATAATTTATGTCGTTATGGTGGTCTAAATAAAATATATATTCTGTTCGTAACAAATGATTTTCTTTGCGGAGATATAAAATAATTAGAATGAATTAAAATCAATTTTTAACGCTCTACAATTGAATCTAAATTGTTATAATATAATAGCTATTGGTTCGAATTTGAAACATAGACAAAAATGGTAAACAGAAAATGGATGGAAGCAGCAAAAGCGATATGGACAATTTTGCGGTAAGTTAGCGTTTAAAATACGAATCTATACAGGTGTGTAACAAATGGACGAGACAAGGTCTACTCCCATATATATTATAATTACAGCGTGTCCACAACCCTGAAACACGTACAAAAAACTTAACCAACATCAATAGAACTTTGTGAATAACCACAACAAAAAAATTGTGTGTATCTACTATAGCGTGTGCATGGCGTGCAAGTTCTCATTTTACAGGGTATATGGACTGTGAAAACATTTATTTGACAAGCCAGTCTATTTTTTGTAAAAGTGTATATTTATTTTTAAACTCATTTATTATTATGGAAATATTACAATGGAAATATTACAGTTTATTCATTGTAGCAAAATATTTAATACATTTGGAAAGAAATTTAATTATATGTGTAATTCCAATTTCATATTTCATGATTCACATTATAATTAATGAGACCTTAAATATTTGCTAAAATTACTATCAAAAATTGTTTAGCAATTTTGCATAAATTTAATACTATAATTTATTTTGGTATAATTTAAGTTCTTCTTCTAGTTTACGCTGAACATTTCTCTTAATATTTTAAATATAGTGGCCAGTTGCAATCACAACTTAATATTTGTTGTGTTTCGTAGAATTACTTAAGTGACGATGATTTTTTAAATATCATTTATTAGTAACTAGTAAGGCTTGTCAGTAAATTTTACTACCATAAATTTTTTTTTACGTTATAATTTAGTACACTAGAGATCATTTTAAATATGATGAGCACGTTATATTTTATTTTGGTCATATCATGATTAAGGTCATAAAAACTAAGTTCATTAGTGATGCGGTGCTAAAAAAAAAGTTAGTTAATATGTTCTGATAGCAACCGTGAAATTGCTCTTCTATGTAGAAATGTTGTCACTGCTTTCTAAATTACGAAATAATTATAGAGTTAATACAATATTAACAACAGCAAGTCTGTGGTTGATTTACTTTTCAAAATTGTCTGCGTTCGACTTTACAACATTCGAGTTGTTCAGAGTCCTTGGCGTGATTTTTTTGATTCGCCTTTTTTGTTAAAACTGCCGGTTTAGCAGAGACAACGAGAATTGTAAGACCCTAAATCCTACTGTGCTTGTGCACCGTTAGTAGATTTACCGTAACGTCCTCCTTGACGCAACCATTACTGTACTAACTTTAAGAATGGGTAGTGCGCACTTACACACGACAACTCTATATAGAACCAATTGCGTATGTCGTTCTCGTTCAAAACAAAATTATTTTAAAGTCTTACTTGTTTGGAATATTTAGAAATTCAAAATACGTTTATATGTAAAACGCGAATTATCAATAGGGAATACTATGAAGTAGATTCACGAATAATAAATATACTGAAGGTTATGCAAGAATAAGTTCAGTATGTTTCGTTAAGCCAATGATTACCCAATATAATTATTGTTATATTTGTAATCAGGGATTAAGTGATTTTGTGCGAATTTCTTACTATTCAACTAAAAAGTCCTGCAGAGCTTATTAGTCACACTAAAGCCTTACCTATAACATAAATAATATTATAGTTTTTTTTTGGAACTTTCTAACCGTCTTGATTATTAATCTTTCATAATGAGTAATTAAATTTTCTTCATGAATATATTAATATCCTTCCTATCTAAATAAAATATACCTACCTACTTCGTATAAATAAGTCCAGTGCAAGGCGCTATTATTATAAGAACTTTTCATTAAAAAAAAAATATTTGTAGAGAAATTAACTGTTTTGATATTGGTCTTATTATTCAATATTATTATAGCGTGTCGATTTGTTTGAAAATACATTTGATATGAGTTTCTACGTATTAAATACTTGTATGATCTCTATTGAAGTAGGTCATTTTATGTATATTATATAAATGAGGGAGAAATATTATATATCTAAATGTTCTTGTAATTATAATGGACAGTGAATCAACAAAAGCGTTATTGTTAGGAAACCATTTCCAGAAATATATGACGAAATTTTAAGGTGGAGAATATGATATGTTTACGGTTTTATATTCATGATTGGGTAAATAAATTTGTATGGCTTATAATTTTTCTTTATAAATCAGATAAAATAATATTTCATAGCAGTTGCATATTAGATTAGTATGAGTGCCCTAAAGATGATATTGTTTTGTTTGAATTAAAAATATAATTCTATAAATATGCTTAATTCTATCTGCAATATTCTGAGATTAAAAAAAATATTTCTCAGAAATTCATTTCACATCGCTGATTTCGAAAACGTGATTATGCCACGTACTTGGTAACATGTTGGTCACCCGCCAGTCGTAAGAGCAAAAGCGAGATATGTTTAATATAAAACCAGCAAAAAAAATCATATATTAATGATAATACACCGGTCTATGAAATTCCATTACGTGCAGAACCGTTTTTACTATTTTATACGAGATACTTAGTAGTGTAATCATAGAAAGAATCAATCTTAGTATTTTAACGAAAACACAACGTTTGACCTTTTCTGAATTTTGACATTGATTGTCAAAACTAGATTGAGTGAGAAAATATTTGAAAGCTAATTTAAAATATACAAAATATTAGCTTTGAAGAATATATTCTGTTGGGTATTTTATTTCTTTGCAAACTTTCTTATATGATATCTAAATAAATATATCTACTACGTATAAGAAAATTTAGTGCGGGACACTACCAATATTTTTATATTACAAAAAGAAATTTTTATTTTCAATAGATTACTTACTATCTACCAAAATATATTTGAGCAAATAACGTAAACTAAATATCTAACTGGTTATAAGGATTTCCTTAATTGTCTCCAAAACAAAACATATCACTGGCGAACTGTAATTCTTTTTGAACGACATAGGTTTTGTTGTAGGTTGCTTATCATAATACGCATCAATAAACTACTATATATTTATATAAATGTGATGCCTTTGATGACAACCTGAAACGTACAAAACAACAGATAATTCTAGCTAGGGAAATTAAATGGAATAATGAGTTTCATGAAATAATTATATAAGCTTCAAGAAGCATTGTTGATTCGTAATCCTTGACATGTCAATTCCAGCAATATTAATTTAACATTGAAGTTCTTTATATGCAATACCAATACCTGTGTGTTTTATATACATACGTATATGATGCCGGCGGAACGAATCAATAGCGTTGAATCGTAGAATCGGTTCCTCGTTCAGGAGAAACTCCAAGCTTTTTCGTGTAATTGAAATGTCTTCCTGTGGAATTATTCCGTTCGGACTTGACTTCCGTTCGACTTTCGTTCGAAGCTTAAGTCTGCGCACGTCAAGTCACGAACAATCGTTACATACACACTCTAGATTAAATTGCTTTTGACCGTTCTTGCGTCTGTGGGTTTTCTCCGATTTATAAACCATCTAATACCTAACATTTCAATAAAAGTATCTAGCTGTTCATATTTGTTTTAATTTAACTCCAACTCATTTGCAAATTTGCCGCTCTCATATATTTTTATTGAGCATATTTTATTATCGTTTATTAAAGCACTTGTGTATATGTGCGTGTTTGTATGTCATATGTCATTTTATAATCATTCAATATATAGCTCTGTTTGGATATGTAGTGATAATTTCAAAAACAAAATATGCAAATTTATGATCACACGTTTTATCAATTTACACTATGATAAAATGCTGTTGAATTTCAATGAAAAAGTAAATGTTTAATTCAATTACATTAATTATTAATTACAAAAAATAAATAGCCGTTACCAGTGCGATGCCCGATGTTATATATTTGATACCGGTTCATATTGGACTTTGTATGGTTTTATGATTTTCAAAATGAGGACTTAAGAAATACTTATTGATGGATGTTGTGTTGCTTTTGGTGTTGCTCTAGATTGCGTAATATAATTTGAGTTATACAACAAAAATCCTCCTAAGCTAACAAATCCCCATTAGTGCCATAAGATTAAAAGCAGGTTCCACCGAGATTTGAACTCGGATCGCTGGATTCAAAGTCCAGAGTGCTAACCATTACACCATGGAACCGTGTAATTAAACAAATTATCGCTAAATTAGTAAATATTGATAACGAGCACATTATAATTAGTACAGTAAATTTAGAATTAATTTCGTTGAATCTCGCATAAAGATCTTACGTTCACCAAAAACAAATGTTTCTAAAAATATATTTTTATACGAATATAAATATAATATATCATAAATAATCAGCTTATTCTTGATACGTTTATTATTACGAATAGGTTTATTCTCTGGGAATACTTAAGAGAAACACTCTCAAGATTGTAATACTTCAAAAGAGAAAAAAACATGAATTTACACGCTACATTATCATCACGAAAAAGACATCGTTGTGTTTTTGTACATACATATAAGAACCCCATTTTCGACCCACACCCAACAAAAAAACTAAGAAGCAAAAGCAGGAGAGAGAGATAAAAAAAGCAAGATTTAATACAGCTATTGTGTATGTGCTCGCTGCTCAATTCAATGGGCGAAGCTTTCAACTGAATACCTGCTGGCATACAGCACCTATTGCAGCAAGCGTTATGCTACTGCCACTGACTATATCATAAATTACATGTAAGCTTACACCGTGTGTGATGTAAAAATGTCAGTAGGAATCAATCAATCATATGCGAAAAGACCATATATCATTGTGGATGCCGCACATGCAAAAGAGACATACATATATGCGATAGTACAAATAAACAATATGCTGTTTTCACTACAAAGCAAAATGCTAATTTTGTTTATAAATTTTTTAATTTCTTTTACGAAGTAAAAAGTAGGTGTTGTAATCACCATCAAGTTGTTGTTCGTTGCGCCAACTTAAATTTAGTAACTATAACTATATTTAATTGCCGCAACACTGTAAAATGAGGAATCAAATACGATAAACTATATTCGTTCAAAATATATCACATTTTCATTAAAAACATGGTTACCTGCACTTGTTTCAGTAATTTCGTTATTAGATAGGTATTTTGTAAACTAGTAATAAATGCAGTTTAAAATAGCTCTTGCATTGGATTAATTTTGATATTTAATTGATGAATTCCATTCCGTTTATAAATGCAAGGCAATTTATATATTTACCAACAATTTTAATTATTTATCAATTATAATACCATTATTTATAGTTAACCTACATCAATATTGTAATTACTATGTTTCCAAATAATTTATGATGAAGCATGATTGCTAAAGTATAATACCTTTAGGGAATGAGATATGAAGAGGAGAAATATAAAAAATATGATGGAAAAATTTATGTTCAGGAAATGGAAACGTATAAAAAACAACGAACCGACAACTGCTGGAACAAATGAGATACTAAAGGAAAGACGTACATGTGATGTGAGAAATGAGGGAAACGCGATTGGTCATCAGGTAGTCCGGACCAAAGTAAAAAAAAAACTCAATATATTCTATAAATAATAAATGAACTAGAAGCAGAGTAAAGTACCAATTATTAAATATTAAATTATATATCTATTCAATAACATTTGTAGTCCGTACGCAATTATTTTCAATATAAAAACAGCATAATAGTCAATTACTATGGTATTCATAAATTAATTGCAAGAATAGTTTGATAATGAGTACACAGAGTGCAAAAAAAGTAGTCTCGTTTAAAATGGTTGTCATGTACAGTGTTGCCAGGTAATTATCATTTCCGTGTCGAGGGATGGTGCGACTTCTTGGAAAACACACAAAGAGGAAAAACAATTATACTTGAAATTCATCTGCCTTGTTCTGCTTGTTTATCTGTTGTCTTTAGCACTGCATTTAATATTAACTGCGTCCTTTGATAAAAGGATAATCATTTTATAGGCGTTAATATATTTTCTGTGATAGATAAATATTATTTTTTGTATTAAATTAATAGGCATTGCAGTTGGAAATTAACGGAAATATACGTTTTGACCTACCCTGAAATGATTTCGACTATTTTTGGAATGACGTCCGTCTGTGTGTATGTGTGTGTGTGTGTCTCTGTGTGTGTGTCTCTCTGTGTGTATGTGTCTCTGTGTGTGTGTGTGTGTGTGTGTGTATGTGTCTGTGTCTGTGTTTATGTATGTGTGTGTGTGGGTGTGTGTGTGTATTCCTCTCTACAGCCTACACGGCTGAATGTAAAATTATGAAACTTTAAACTTAAGATTGGCATATACCTGAGGTGTGCACCTCCTATTTTTGAAAAAAATAGTCGAACCGGAAGTGCCGGTTTACTCTAGTCATTTTTTGCTGTTTCTGCAATTGCTCAATAATGGTTATAGTTACAGAAAAATTGATTGGTCATAAATCAAGATAATTATATTTCGCATAACTCTTGTTTGAAATTTTTTTTTCAAAAAGAGTACTGATTTCAAAATAATGGCTATTGAAAATTGTGCTTATTATATATATTTTTACATAAATCGTATCATCTGCGCCTGTCAATTTTTTATCAAAAAAACAAAATAGACTTAAATAAGTTTAACATTTTATATTTATTTTAAGAAATATATTTAGTGTAAAAGTGTTCCAAAGGTTGGAGCAAATATTATAAATTAGAAAAATAATGAAGCTACGATGTGGTCTAACCCAAATGCGTATAAGAAAGTGCAGTGCGAAACACTGCAGATGTTTTAATAAAGCACGCTTTTAGTTTCAAACTGAAACTAAAATGTACTATAAAAATTATTTATTAAATCGTTATTTCAACAATTTATGGAACAATTTTTAAATCGTTATGCTATCACTTGGAATTATTCCCAAATCTCTGAACAATTGTCATGAAATAATTCATTATAAATCAGAAATTTTAATTTTCAGTTATCATTAACTCAAACATGAATTATTAAACAGAACCTCAATCCCTCTGTCGACCAAACACTAGTGACTCATGATAGGTTGTATTGTTTTTGATGTAAATTACGTAAAATCGAACCATGTGGCGTTCAATTTAATGCTGGCGCCGCGCCAGAAAGCAACTACGAGAAATATTTTATGTTCATCGGGAAAAAGGAACTCACTACAATAAACAATAGTAATCGCTGTAATGGCTGCAGAGCTCACAGTGTTTTGTGTCCATCACCGTAAAACAGACAGTAGCAAAAACAAAGATACGCCATCATTGGTAAAATTGTTGAATTTATTTTCTTTTTTATCACATTTCATAGTATTTTTGAACGGACGGTTATGCAATTTTATCTTCGTGTAAAGTAAAATATTTAATGAATTGAACTTGTAAAGATAGAAATGAATGGTGAAAGATTTGAAAGAATGTAAAAAGTTTTATGCCACCTCTATTTAATGGAAATAGAGACGAATTTATGTATTTATTTTTCTGAGTATCACAATAAATAATCAAAATTGTCTATAAATAATATTTATTACCAAAGAAAATCAATTTTCTATTTGATTTTATTCAACTTGCGGAACGTACTTAAATTAATGAACAAAACTTCGGCTATTTTTAAATCCGGTATCAATACTGACTTCAATCAAGCATGAAGTTTTTCTTTTCACTGGATAAATAGGCACTTGACTCGTAAGCCACAGCTTAAAATTATCTGTAATTAAACTGCTATTCAATTAAATTTGTTTTCATCAGTAAACGATTGAAAGAAAAAAATTAATTAATCCCGAGTATTGGTGGATTACTAACTACGGGTGTTATATAAAACCTCTGAAGTTAAAAGGATAAAAAAGGTACATCCCTACTTGCGTATGCTGACACAGATTGTGAGAAGCGACGCGAATAATTGACTAAAGAAGAGATTTTAAATTTTGCCGCTAGAGGATTATCAATTGAATTATGTGTCGTCTTCTGCCCGACACAAACATTTTCTACAAACATGCTCAGTTAAAAACGGATTGTATTTGTTCTTAACATATTTTTACGAAAAAAATCAATATAGTTGCTATAATTATTAAAGTACCAACTTTAATAATTATAGCAACCATATTGATATTAAAAGAGTAGTTAAACATAGTAAACTAAATATATTTTGATTATTTTACTAATTTATTATAAATTACAAATTATTTAAGAAAATATTGTTTTTCTGTTAAACAGGAATAGTAGATACGATATATGTAAACATAATTAAATGGGAAAACATTTTTTGTAACCAGTACTCTATTTGAAAATAAATTTCGAATAAAAGTGGTGTGTGATATTAATATCTCTATTTTCTCTCTTATTCTAACAATTTTTGCAGTAAATGCAAACAAGTTTAAGTTATTGCAAAAACTGCATAAATTGTCTAGAGTAAACAAGCACTTCCGGTTTTTTTTTTAAATAGAGGGTTTCCTTGCCAGACATATACAAATTTAAAGTTTCATAATTTTACCTTTAACCGTACATACACACGCGCACACGCAAACACACAGACAGACACACAGAAGGGAAGGTCAAAAGGTAAATTTCCGTTAAAATGTCGAAATCAATTTTTGTCATGACTACAATGCTCACTTATTACTTCGTATAAGAAAGTCAAATTTACGTACACAAGTTTGCATTATAGTTTGAATGGCAGGTTTTGTATTCAAACTATAACAATTTTGCAATTTCTAACTGACTGATGTGAGTTTACTGTAGTTTCGTCCGCCATATTTATCTTTAGGTATATGTTATTGGTTAAATGCAGTGTCATGATGAAATGTTAGGCGGAGACTCAAAAGCTTTGGGCGTTATATATGTTTGAACTAGGACTTGGATTTATTTCAAAAGAATAAAAAAGTTATTGATACCTAGCCTCAAGCGAGTCTATATTTGGAATAGAAATGTGTTGACATATTTTTGTATTTTACAAAAAACTAATTTAGGTGCTATTTTGCAAGAAAAAAAAATGTTTCAGTGAAAAACAGCATATAAACCTACTCTAGTTGAATATGGGCATGTGTGAAAATTACCATAAATAATTAAAAGTATATGGTACAAGTAACGCTAAGTAACTTAAAACACGATTTTTCTCCGTAAAATGACTTTTTCACATGTTTAAAAGCAATATATATTAAATAAAGTACCGGGGTGACGCACCAACCCCGGAACTAAAAATGCGTGTACAAAATGGTGGTTTATTAAATTTATGTTCCGCTTTCTTTAACCGTAATTATACGTTTTGCATAAAATTTACTTTCATGACAGACCACCGCGCACATCTAACTCTGTCACCAATTGGTCTGGCCATCGTGCGCGACCCTATTTCTTTCCTTATTAAAGCTAGCACTGAAAGTTTAAAGCTGAAAAGCTCGAAATTTTATTATTTTAGAATCTTTTAATTCTGTGTTATTTCAGCAAGCCACAGATAAATTAGATTAAAAATTTAAGATTATAACCACTATGTCTAGGTTCCGGCTTTGGTACAAATGTATAGCATACGACGTTTATCACGGCAAAATTAACAATAGTCCTATATAAAATTGGCTTGCTTTTCTAGTATATATTTTAAAAACAAATTTTAAATGAAATATCCCCAATGGCTTGCACTGAACCTTCTTATATGTATTTTGTCACACACACACACGCGCGCGCACACACACACACACACACACAAACACACACACACGCACACACACACGCATACGCACATACGCACATACGCACATACGCACATACGCACATAAGCACATAAGCACACACACATACGCACATGTACGTTCGCACGCACAGACAGACAGACAACCAGATGTTATTACAGAATAGTCAGAATTGATTCTGTGAAGGACAAGAAGTATATTATGTTTTAATCTTGAGATCGAGCTTTTTCATGATTACAATACTTACTATAATTTCGTATAAGAATGTAAAAAGAGCCATTAAAATAAAAATGTAACATGGTGAACATTAAAACGGAAAGATATATAATTATTTTATTTGTTTTACTTAAAACTTACAATTAACAAATATCTTTTTTTATAAGGATACAGAATGGTTAGTAGTTTAAACAAATTTAACAGGATTACAGAACCTTTTCCGTTATTACTAAGACGAAGCAAAACAAGGCACACAAAAAGGTCTCTAAGCATCCATGAGGTAAAATCGATATTGTCCATCACATAGATAAATATGAAATATGATTTTTCAATACAGGGATGTATTTAAACAAATTACATAGACATATATGTCTGAGACCATGTTTCGGTACGGTTTTAGATCTCTTCTAAGCATTATAGTTAATATATTATAAATTCAAACAGAGTTTAATTTAAAATTTTCTTAATAACGACATATTTTACATATAAATATGTTTTTTTATACTAAATACCAAGTGCGTCCCTGTATAGAATTAGTTATATTTTTCTGTGCGACATACAAGTTATATTGAATTCTGCATAATGATTTTATAGATATTGGAGTTTTATTCAAAGCAATAAGAACAGTATAGGTATTGAATGTTTGTATTAGATATCCAAATATATCATTTTATTATTCAGAAACTTTTTTAGTTATCGAATTTTAAGACATTTTTTGCTGTAAAAGAATTTTTATTAAAATATTGTAAAACAGACCCGCGTTTTATTGGATATTATTATTGCCTTTAATAATGTAGTATACTACTCTTGATTATATACGATTGATGTGGAAGGTTTTGAAGCTATTTTCTTTTGTGTGTCAATTATAAAAGTTAGAACTAGTTTTTTGCTTTGAAAAATCAAAGAGACTGTTTTGTATGAAGAAAATCCTGGCATCAGTATTAATGAATCTCCGTTAATTAAATAACTTTATGATCAGGTGTTTTCACAGTCTAATAGATTAAGTTCCACGGATAACTTGATCCAGACAGAGTGAGACACTGTGCCACGCTGATGGACACTTAACGAAACTGTTAGAATTTCTGAAGCTCTGAGGTTAATTAAATTTATCTGGAGACAGAAGCATCTGTTGAATAAATAAGACACTCCCTCCATGCTTTACATGATGCTTTTAGAACGCGTTTCAAACGGACGTGTCTACACTAAAAACTATATGTATCAACAACTTCAGCTCGCGTTTTTAATTATTTTAATTATTCGCTTCAAAGTTTTATAGTTTTTCGTTTACTCTTTTGTTTATCATAAACTTGGGTATAGTTTAATTAAATTATTTTTTATTATCTATACCTTTTCATTACTTTCGCTTTGAAATATTTAGAAGCTGTTCTTATATATTTTAATTACCACAAATATGTAATCACTCATATTTTGTCTATCTAAAAAATGAAAAATTGCTAAAATTACTTTGTACATTTTTTAAGCTTCTTAACGTGGAATATTATTCAATAGGTTAATGCAACGTTCTTTTCTACTTTTTTTAGTACTTTTATTTTACGCTGTCTAGACAGGGTAGACATGATTTACATGCATGCAAAGTTAAAGGACCTACCACTCAAAATTCTGTATCAAAAATCATAAAGGGATAAACTGGAATGCATATAAAGAAAGGAATTCCAAATACTACATTAGATTCTATATTATTTACTAATTATTTATACATTAACAGTGTTTTGTCGCCATCAGAAAATTTTATTCAAGTTATTTTTAAGTTGTTTATGTTCGGTTTTCAATTAAAAATCTGTTAAAATTATATTATATTCTTTTATTTTTCCACTTTGCTGGATTCCTCACGATTTCTAAAAATGACATTAAATGAAGCGATTTCTTATCTATTTTCTTTTTTTTTTTAATTTAATACAGTTGACAATCCGTGAGAGAGTAAAGAAGGTTATGTATATAAAGCGATAGAATTTGTTTTCTTTTGAAAATCTTTTATTTTTCATTCGATAATAAAACTCAATAGTCTAGATACGGCTTTGCTTTTCTTGCTTCAAGCTTTGTAAAAATGGTTGTATTTAATCATCATTTTCGCTTTTGAATTAAAAATCTGTTAAAATTATTATTGCACTTTTCCACTGCAGTAAGATCAATAAACTTATTGTTTTTACAAATTTGATACAGTCCTAAAAATTAATAATTAATAAAAGTTAATCCATATAAAGTAAATAAGACATGTGTTATAAGTGAAATACAGTTTTTGCTGTTTTTAAATAACTACGAGTATTTTATGCGCCACCTTAAAATACACTCGCTTTGTTTTTATTAAAACAAAACAAAAAATATATAAACTGTGCGCGAGTCAAAGTTCAAAATATAAAAGCAATCTTCATGGAATAATGTATCAAAAAGTTTTTATTAAGCGCTCTGAATTTGAATAACACGAAAAAACATTAAGACCATCGATCAGTTATGAAACAAGTTTTTGATATATTGAGCAAACTTGAACTTACCTACCTATAGTAAGTAAAAATATGCTTATATATAAAGGGTTCTCGAATATACGTCTTCTTTGTAGTAATAGACACAAAAAAGTGCTTGAATAGTTATGTGAAATTATTTTTAAAACATGTATCTTGGATATGAAATCATCAGCTAGAATTGGATTGTTCTGAATCCAAATTATATACAGTCTTTTAGCAATAAAAAAAATACAGTTTTAAACAAGCTTCTTATACCTATATAGCTAAATATGTTATAGTCATTGGCTTTGCTTCTCATATTTTACTTTTTAATAATATCAGTTTTGAGTTAAAACCAAACTATAAACTAACAAAACCTAATGTTACCTAATATTTTAACAATTAGCTGTCTTAAATTTATGGGAATATAGTGCAACACTGCAAAGTAAATTTGGATTACGCGGACACAATTAATTCTGTGATAATCAGTATTACGTTGTTGCCAGGTCAGCAAGTTATAATTTTCACGTTAGAGTATAACGAACCTAATTTGTAACATTGCTATTTATCATTACTGCGCGTGTGCAAACATCATAAAAAATAATTAATATTGAAAAACATATCTTGAATATTTAACTAGCTGTTTCCATATACCCATAATCAAATTTATTAATTTTGTATACACAGTGTTTGGTTACGTGATTGCATTAATTAAGTTTTAAAATATTTTTCCATTTTCATTTTTTATTAGAGATACACCCCCAATACAATAATTATTTATACATTTTGTTGTAAAGTAAGAATAAAAAATTAAAAATACTAGTATAAAGAAAATGATTTAGTTGAAGTACACAATTATGAGCTTGTAATTATTTATTAATTATCCAGATGGATGTATATAATAATGAAATACTCGCATTTCGTATCGAATATTACTAATTATATCGATAACCTAGCTGTGTTGAGGGCCCAAAATTTCATTATCGCTGACGGCCAGATTTCTAAAGGGCTCTAATTGAATAGTGGAAACTGAGTGCTTAAAATTAATTGCTAGAAAATTAGTATGGCTTAATGTTACGCGTATCATGTTCAACCTATTTTATTTATCTGCATTTATTATTATTATTCTTTAGTCGCCTTGCTTTGAACTAAATACTTTCAAATAAGTAATAAAAGGAATCTTAATTAAAAATTGGTATATAGATTTAATTGATTATTTGGTTTGTAGTATAGCATAACTTGGCAACGATACATTATATTTGCGCCATAAGCAATAGTATCCGTAGCAGGCCAGTTTGATAAAAGAGTTTATACTTATTTAATTTTCAAATAATTTGCATATATTTTAGAATTCGGAGCTATTTTGACTATGCATAAACATTTAAATAATTTAATATCAGTGTATTTAATCAGAAAGAACAATTGACAGTATTCCGCAAATGAAAAGCTTTGTTTTTATTTCCATTCTATTTGATGAAGTACATACATATTATATGTCTATATAGCATAAAATTGCGTGCTGCGTTTATAGCTTATATTGTACCTATTATAAAAGCGGCATCCATTATCGTATAGAGTGAAGTATGAGTGTAATTAAATTATCGGTGGCTCAAGTATTTCAATTCCGTAATTTCCTCGAGGCGATCTTTTTTATTGATATGCAAATGCGCGCTATTTGTTTGGAGCTCGCAAATTTATTTGCGAACTGTTTTCTGGTTGAGATCTCGCAGAACAAAGTAGTCATCATTTGTTCGCTCATGTTTTCAATAACTCAATAATTGACTGTTGCTGCTTTGAATATTTTTCGTATGTTTTGATTTTATTAGCGAATTTCGATTATATTGAAAATATATAATATTTAATAATCAAATTTTGCTTAACATTTCCATAAATGAATCACTTATACGCTCTAGTCTATTTATTTTGTTTTGCATAAATAATCTAAACATTATTGATATTAACATAAACATAAAAAGTGTGTTTAATTTAACATGAAATCTATTTGTTTTCGTTTTTCTGCTGTAGAAAAATCGTGAAAACTACTAGCATTCGGGCGATCTCGGGCCATCGTTTGGGTGTCCATAGATTTCTTCATTCATGTGACTGTTATTGTTCAAGTAACCTAGTTTTGTTCCACATAATTTAGTTCATGAATAGCATGCAGTAATTCAAACGACAATAGGATACTAGCCAAGATATTTTTTCGTCTCTCGGGACCGACCCGAACTAAATTGAACGACAATCTATTCCAGCTCTAAATGTTCTTAACAAAATAAATCACACAATTTAACGCAAAAGAAATAAAATGCCCTACTGATTTTTATATCCTGTTAATTCATACTAATATTTTAATATTATTTGACTCTAGTAATCTTCCAAGTTTGGGGTCAATCAAAATTCTGATTAAACTGGAACTTGAGGATGATAAACTTATATAAATTACGAAATTTTCTCCTCTACCAGGCTTAATTAATAATTAATTGGGTGTTAACAGAAGAATATCGGCCGGAGCAACGCACACCCACTTGCACAGAAAGCGAAAGGTGTCGCAAATGTAGTGTAGCAAAACCAGTAATAGCTCCGTTGTGCACAATTCAATTAGGAAACTTCGTAATTAGAAAATAAACAGCGAAAAACATTTCGGCTACATATATTGAGGAGTGTGTGGGAGAGTGGGGGATAATTAGTGTAAAATACACCGGTAACCGGGCAGTAAATAAGATTGTAATGTTATTAACTGTTGATATCGACTCTGTTGGCCTTCTGTTGCCGTGTCAGTGAAATTAACTTTAGAAATTTAGTAGTCTCGGTCACGGCCACAGATGCGGTTAAATTATGATCAACCCGCTGTAATTTCTCTTCTTCTTTGGAAGCCTTGCTTCTATATTTTTGGTTGATGCATGTATAAAAATACAAACAATATTTTAAATATCATCCACTGATATAATATGTTAGATTGCGTTTTAATCTCAAATAGTAATTTGATTTTTCCTGGAATTCTGCACCAACACACATTCTACAATTGACGCTCACTTGGTGTTCCGCTTTGTGGCTGTTGGGTAAATAACTACTACGAAATGGCGAATCGGTCGGCTGTGAGTTGCTGTTCTCTTCCGAATCGTTCAGTTAAGTAATTCAATTTAGATGAAAGTTCTAAATGCAGTAAATCTTCACCGACCTCTCAACTATACTATTTTGACTCGAATATGCCATAGCCAGCGGTAAAAATAAAAAGGACAAACAATCTTTCGTTCTATAGCTGCGCTAGTGCGACTATATGCACATTTATTGTCTTGTTGTAACGAATCAAACAATTTTTTTTTTCAGTTATGATGGTGATTAGCTTTCTGTGGTTATTTTTATGTAGTGATTATGTTTGTTTCCCTAGTCGAAAATTGTTTGACACGAAACGCATAGCTTTCGGCTTTGATTACAACACCTGTTTGTGTATATAATGTGTTTGAATATGTTAGTGTGATATTCTGTCGGTCACAAAATGTAACAATATGTAGATATACATGTATTTCAAAACCGTAAACTATTTTACCATACAAACACCATTCACGACCAAACAAATAAAAATTGGCTTTATACAAATATAACAATGCATAAAGAACCGGAGATATTCGAATATTTCCTGGTCTTGAACAACGATGGTAAATTATGTTTTTATTTATATAAATATACAATACAACTTATAAACTACGACAAAATAGATATAATTTTCAAACGCTTGTATTTTTATTATTTATACTAGTAAATGTCCATCAATAACACGCTTTGTAGACGTAGTTTTCTTTGTAATCGTGTATTTCAAATGTATTCATGGTGTATCTTTTATATCATTAATAAGTATTTATATAATTGTAATAAAAATACAAACAATTTGCAAATAAAATATGATTCTTGTTTTTCAGGTTCACCGAGCTACTCCCATGTGCACATGGTTCAGCCGAGTGGCTCCCCACATGGGGTGGCCGCGGGCGGTGATGACGAGGGGGCAGAAACCGCCACCGCCATGATATCCATCACGCGCGGCCCCTATTTTGACAAGACGGCATCGAAAAACGTCACAGCACTCGTCGGCAAGTCGGCATACTTGAGCTGTCGCGTCCGGAATCTTGGGAACCGATCGGTAAGCACATATCATCCAACTTTTCCAACATTGTACTCCTTCTCACTCTTCAATCTTTATGTCACACATTTGTCATCGTTAGCTACGCGACTGCCGCGCCCCAAATATATATTAATGTTTGTGTTATTGTATCCCAATATATTCGAAAACGATGCGAAATATCAGAATGCGTCGGTAGCAATAATAACCAAAAGATTACTTTTCACAATTGAAACAATTCATCTGTTATATTTACTGTTATTTATGTACACAAATATTAATTACGAGGATATTTTATAATATTTTGAAACTGCAATCAAAACATGTGAAACCGTTCATGTATTGAACAAGCTCTAATTTTCGCTTGGTATTTAGTTGCAAACTTATCTTTCTAAAGCTATAAATTCGTATATTTTAGATTTTAATAGTTTATGCGGTCCTCATAGTTTGTACGATGTAAACAGCAAAACAAGCCGATTAGACAGTTGCAAAACAAATTCCCCAAACGATTAATACTCGTTCGCTAAACATGTGCAAAGCGCTAACCACTATTTAACGATGTGGTTCAACTTTTCAACTAATAAATCTATAATAGTTCTACATCATTCTCTTGGATCATTATTGATTTACCATTTAGGGTTGCATAAATAATCTATTATAGATAATAAATACAGCGCATACATGCATCGTTTTGTAACAAAAGTCAAGTCAGCTCTTGTTTGTGTCTATTGCTTTTGGATAAAAAGGATATATAAATGATAAATCCAAAACCTTGATTTTAGTAAATAACTTTATGTGAACATAAATACCAATCGCCATCTTGTTTTCAATTTACCAAGATAAACCTTTAGCAAATAAGCTTGACACGCAAGCCGCTCAAAAATGTTATCCGCAACAAACAAATGAAAAGCTTAGTAATGAAATCTTTCGAAAATGTAAAAATATTTTTTTATAAATATGTTTTTCTTTATCCTACGATAATTCGTGCGCATGACTGATCATAAATAAAACAATTAACTATTTTTACTACATTACGCATTTGTATGTTAATGCCCAGTAACTTACATAAAGATAATGATAATTAATTTTATTTTTAAAATTATTAAAACTATAAGAGTGTGAAAACACTACCGTATTCGTTATATATATTCCTGCTTTTAATATAAAGTCAACTTTTTTATTGAAATTGCGTCATCAACAAATTAGTTTATAGTTCTAGTGAACTGATTACTAATAAGACCCAGTAAAGAGAGAAAAAAAAATTGAAATGATGAAAAATTTTATAAAATAATTTAATTAGTAAATTAGTTCAATTGTCACAGTTCAAATAGGAAAACGTTATGAACCTTTTCACAAAGCATGTTTACTAAATGTTAGTGCATGCGTTGACAAGTTATAAATAATCTAATACAGTGCAACTCACCTGCAAATAAAGATCTTTTTGTACCACAAGTAAGATATATTCCCCAAAGTAATGCTACAAAGATAATAATAGTAACATGATTATCTAATATTTAACACAAACAACATAAAAACTGTTGAACTGAATAGACGTCGTGTGTAGCACTTTACGATTGTAGCAGATTATCACGAGGCGAGCGAGCGAGCGAAGGAATTTATAGAACATATATTATCTTCAGGATAAAAGATAATATTAGCATGCTTAGTCCAAATCGCGTGCAACTACAACCTACCACGCAAATAATAGACTTGTAATGATAACGTTATTTCCTACAGCAATAAAACGTTCATTATTCGAGACGCTACGTTTATATTGTGGATGCATTATTATAACTATACTTGTTTTATATCATTTATTAGTTTTTCAACCATTATGCTACTTGATATTTATCTTAAATGAGCCCATGTAAAGACAAAACGAAATTACATAATATATAAATGCTCTGGATTTTGGTCAATATTATACAAGACGTATGGATTCCATACTATAATTCCGCAAATTCTTTTGTATTTAAATCATTTATATTTCCATAAAGTGAAACAATCTATACAATACCTACGTCTCCGCTATTCAGCGAAATAATAAGAATATATTCTATATCCGTTTCTAACAAATTTTGTAAGCGCATAAAAGGTAAAAATGAATTTTTCTTTGCAATATGGTAGGGATGTATGCGACAAATTTTAAAATTCTATGAGTGTACTTGTGCCATCATTGATGTATGGTAGTGAATGTTGGGTTTGGCAAACTAAGAATAAAAAGCGTATGATTGTTGTGGAAATTAAAATTTTTGAGTGTTATTTGAGGTTTGTCGAGGAGAGACAGAAATCGGAATACGTGGATGTATGAGCAATGCGATATTATTAAAAATGTCGTACGTAGAATAGGTAAGAGTCAAGTTAGATGGTATGGCTATTAAGAAAGAATGTAGAATAAAAGTTTGACTAAACTAAACCAATGAATGGTGTGAGAATGCGAAACCATCCTCGAAATAAAGAGATAAATTTGATGGAGAATGAATTGCGTGAAAGAAAAGTTGGGAACAGAAGCGAAAGAAGTGTGTAGGATTGAGCTGAATGGTGAAAGAATGCCAAAATTTGAAAAAATGTAATTGGTTTTCAGCCACCCTATTTGATGAGAATAAGCATGATGATACGTATGTATATTATAAATTCTTTCGGTTGTGATTTGTAACAAGGTCTAGTACATTCAGTTTTTCTATAAAACTTACGTAGATATTGCCTGAATAAATATGTGACAATGTCGTCGCGCTTCCAGTTTCTTTTGTTCCATCATCAACAACCCTTTTTTGATTACACATTACTTCATAAACTAATTAGAGAAGAATGAATTTTCAATTAGAAGTTGAGAGCCGTAGTTTCTTTAATTAACTTGTTGCTTGGGGAATAATATTTGTTGTTTCTCCAGTTGCTGCTAGTAAACTAACAACAGGTAATTTAGTTGATATCTGAAAATTGTCTGTTTGCTGTATTCATTACCAGTTTATTTTGTTGATGATAAAAATATCAATACAAATTTTCTTGCTAGTTACGTAAAACATCATGAATATTGCATGCACAATTACGCACAACTCATAAAAAAAGCACATATTTTCATATACATATTTTGACTAATTTGTTTAACCTGAAAACACCACAAATACATCAAAAATATCTACCACTTAAACGAACGTATTTATTATGATTACGACATTTCTTATAAATGGAATGTTAACTTTTTATGGTAGTCGTATTCTTATTACCTTTTGCCATTCAGATCTTTCTTTGCGTACCTTACGCGATTCATTTACGTGACACATGCTCTTTTATTCCGCTAGCTCATGACTTCTCTTTTATTGATATTGACCCATTTATTCCGAAAGAGATCCTTCGTTCACTCTCTAATGTTCCACTGATCATTTCATTTGCCCCACTCTGCATACTTTATTTTGTTTCAATTCCTTATTTCTCATATAGCTATACATTTTGAATAGTATTTTACTTTAGAAGTTTAACTAATTAAAATCCTTCCAAAATTTGTTGTGACTTGTGAGTTTATAACTTTGCAAATGTTTAATAGTTAAAGGAAATTGAATCTCTTTAACATGGATTTATTGTATATTCGACTAGTGTTGTTAGGAAAACAACAACTAAAATTGGATATATGATTACCTATGATCAAAATCTACGCAATTCTCTTTGTGGATACTGCGAAGTTTTACAAAATATTTCCTTTATGCGTCATCCCCCATACCTAGCATTTACTTCTACTTTATCATAAAATTGAATATGATGCTGTAAACATGGTTTATATACAAGAACAGAATGAATATTTAACGGTTAAACTTTTTGAAAAAAAGGTTTCGTAAAATATTACAAGATAAGATGTATCGTGACCTTAAGGTCGAAAGCCAAAATGCAAATTTCGTTGTAAGACGCGTCGAAATTACTCAATAACCCTAAAATAATTTGCTAAAGTTTAGTGTTGTTTTCGACGTTTAAACTTTGTTTTGTTTTTACGCTTTGTTGCGCGTGCAGTGTCAAGATTTTATCAAATTTTAGAGTTTACAATGAGGAGATGTTGATAAAGATATTATATCCGTTTCATTCAAGTTTTAGCTGGAATACGTTGGGTAATGGCCGACTAATGAGGTGCATGTACTTGCAAATGAACTACTTGCTTATAAAATAACTTTATGTCGATACTCTACGTAAGGTTGTTTTCTGTAAATTTCTATAAAACTAAAGTTTACTTATTTTGCTGTGTAATGAAACTGCTCTATTTATTGACAATAAATGTTTAAATAACTTTTTTTACTATACATTAACACTTCATAAAATTATTATGTATTTTTATTTTCTTCTCATAAAATATCTATTACATAGTATTTTTATCAAATTTGATTTAATTTAACAAATTAAGTATATGAGTTACATTTTTTTTCGGATTTTAGAAAACATGGAACAACTTTCTGTGAAAGAATTTTTTGCTACAGAAAATGTTACATACATGACCGAGCACTATTCTGTACTTCGTATGGTGAGCTAAAAACATGCAAATCCACTGATACATGTGAAAAGTGTCTTAAATATAACAAATGTAAACGTGATTTCGTAACAAGGGAGCAATTAAAATGATTTATCCCAAATAAATATTCAATCCTTGGGTGACCCTTCAATAATCTAAATATCAACGGAACGCAGCAATAGTTCTGCGTTTAGCTAATGCGTAGGACTGGTTTTCAAACAGTTCCATTCACCCTATCATGTGGTAAAATTCTGTCGATTTCGGGTTACTATTAACTATTCAGATTCACCTCAAATCTGTCCGGATATCTGCAACACGGTGCAGATAGGGATAAGATAACGTTTAGATTCCGAAGACGGATCTAGCTCCAACCGGGTATTGGGCTATTTGGGTAGGCAAGACGGCTTAAACATATCTGTCGGGTGGTTCTCTTCTGACCACTCCTCATTTGTCCTTGTTCGGGTCCGTGACAATTTGTACACGTCACTCGAGCACGTCTATCCGGTTAGCCTGCCTCTTCACTCTCCTTCTCCACACTATTTACTTGCTCCACCATTTCACACGCAATTGTAGATGGAGTTTCATTTAGACTTGAGAGCGATACTATTATACTGTAAAAGTGCAATGATTAATTGATGGTTAAGTTAGTAATTATCAAGTAAAAGGAGTCTTCAGTTTTATTTCTTATTTTTAGCGACTTCCTTGAAGAAGTTTTTTTTTAGTTTGTTTTGTAAGATATCCTTTCGGTTCGCTGAGTTATTATGATCATATTGAAATAGTTTCCGAACTATAAGTAGACATTTATGTTCCATTCAGTTCATGGTTTATAGTCGTAAAGTTTATTCGCTTTTCTAATAAGTATTTTAACGGATTGATGCATATTTTCTTGATATTTTTACTTTCTTATACGGCATAATAAGTAAGTATTGTAATCGTGAAAAAATTTGATGGAAACGGAAACTTTTGAGCTTCCCTGAAGTGAGCCTGACTATTTTTGGAAGTCTCTCTCTGTGTGATTTCGCGTGTGTGTGTGTGTGCATAGGTGTAAGTGTATTTGTGTGTGTGTGTGTGTGTGTGTGTGTGTGTGTGTGTGTGTGTGACTTTGTGTATGTGAGTGCGTGTGTTTGTTTGAGAGAAATTGAGCGATCTACAGCCTAAACGGTTGACTGTAAAATGATGAAACTTTAAACTTAAAGCATGTGAATGATTGGCATGAAAAAATAGGAGTATTTAAAATAAAAAGTATTCAAACCGGAAGTGAATGTTTACTCTAGTCGTTTCTATAGATTCTGAAATAAACAGTTATTCTTGCAGTAAAATTAGTTAGAACAAAAATTAGAGATATTAATAATTTTGTTTTTTCAAAAAAGGTGCCGTTCACATTATTTTTATTTTATAATTGTTAATTTTTTTAATAGAATAAAATAGACTCAAATAATTCAAAATTTGACATTTAATATCTATTCTAATAAATATATATTAAACATGTCGAAAATAAACATTTACATTGCATAGACTTTTCTGCGGCCACTAAAAGTATCCAAATTGAAATGATTACTCGAGCATATTTATTAATGTAAATCACGAAGTTGTAACTGAATAAAATAGAACAATTTGGTAGAAAATGGAAAATTCATTGGCTGTGTTGTGTTGTAGTTATTTATTTTCACGTTATCTTTTCGGTGCGGCAGTCGCCAGCGACACGGCGTTTGGACTGGCACACCGTAGCAGCAGAACCGTCGCGTCGTGAACTAAATGAGTAACAAATGAATTAAATTTATACCGCAAGCGTGTTCGTGCGAAACGCACTAAATATCACGATGTTTATTCACGCAATCCCATGATGTATTTCCAACAGCCACACCAACACCACTCACTTTGTCTTCTCTCTTTTCGTATCAAGATCATATGCATCTCTCTCTTTCCTGTTTCCCAACCAAACATTTCAAGTGAAAATATACACATCAGATAACAGGGAAACAGTGTTGGCTTGTTTATGTAAATCATGCTCAGGAATGAATTAAAATCTTTAATAGTACATCTCCGTAAATTATTACTTTCTTGATAGAGGAAGTTTGTTTTTCTTCACAATCACTCTTATTAGAATTAATAAAATGAATTTTAAATTATACGTACTAGTACATATATTCGCATACGAATAATAAATACTAATTTCGATTTTTATTATTTTGTATTGTACAGGTCTCATGGATTCGCCACCGAGGCATCCATCTGCTGACCGTAAACCGATTCACCTACACGAGTGACCAGAGGTTCACGAGTATCCACTCGCCGCATACGGAAGACTGGACTCTGGAGATCCGGTATCCGCAGCGCAGGGACTCAGGCACATACGAATGTCAAGTGGGCACCACACCACCCATAGGTCATACAGTACATCTATCGGTCGTCGGTGAGTTACTATTTACTTGCAGTTAGTTGCTCTCATGATTTTGATAATTGTGCATTGGTTAACATTTAGAGTTCGTGCCAAGTTGTTGATAGTTTAAGAAATTAGTAACACAGTGAATTCCAGTTACAAAATAAACAACTCAATCCAACTATTTGACCATACAATGTTAGCTAGTTAAAAAGTAATTAGAATTAACTATATTTTAGGAAAATTTTATATTTTGTATCTTAAATATCTGCAGTGTCATGCACCGAACTTTCTTATACGCATATGGGTTAAACCACATCGTAGTTACATTATTTTTCTAATTTACAATATTTGTTCTAACCTTTAGATCGCTTTAACACTAAATATATATCTTAGAATAAATATTAAATGTCAAACTTTAAGTTATTTAAGTCTATTTTGTTAAACAATTGACAGGCGCAGATGATACGATTTATGTAACAATATATATAATAAGCAGAAATTTATTTTGAAACCAGTACTTTTTTTGGAAAAAAGATTTTAACAAAAGTTGTGCTAAATATAAATATCATTAATTTTTGTTGACAAAATTTTTCTGTAACTGTAACCATATTTGAGTAATTGCAGAAATTGTAAAAAATGACTAGAGTAAACATGCACTTCCGGTCGGAATATTGTTTTTAAAAATAGGAGGTTTTCGTGCCAGGCACATACAAGTCTTAAGTTTAAAATTTCATAATTTTCCCTTTAGCCGTTTGGGCTGTAGAGCGCTCACATACACACACACACACACACACACACACACACAGATGGACGTCATTCCAAAAATAGTTGTGTAACAAACGCGCGTCTTATGAGAACGTGCACGCGTTTGGCTCCCTCTTAACTATATGCGTGTAGCGACGCTTCTTCTATACTCACCTGGTGGTTGGTTTTTAGGTGAAGTCTTCTAATACACACTTTAAGGTCCAGACTGGGGTTAGCTCGTTAGAGATTTAAATTGGTTTAACAATAAATAACAATTTAATTCAAACAATAAAAATATAACAAATATGACAACGAAAATGGATTTACAAAAAGATACTGAATAAAGCTTACGTTACTTACTGACAAAATACTACTCGCTAATCGCAATCTGAACTGAGACCCCGATGTCAAGCGACATCGCGGTTTTATACTCAATTTTGACCTAATTTCAAATGTCCGATATTGTAAACAAATCCCGACATTTCGTTAAATGACATCGCACAATTTTATGCAACTGTTGCTAGATATGACGTAGCTAGTTGCATTTGCTAATCGCGAATTACCTAGCTCAGCAAAACTGAACTAGGTCGGTACGCAACTAGCTTGATTTGTTACAGTTGGAATCGATTCAGGGAAGGTCAAAACGTATATTTCCGTTAAAATCTCGAGTTCGAAATTTTTCATGATTACAATACTTACTTATACTGCGTATAAGAAAGTAAAAAGAAAATTGTTAGCTAAATTTCATATGTATATATCTAAATCCAAAAACAGGATCATTTCTTCTTTGACATTAAGCTCCATAAATTTTCTAAACAAAAACACAATCTTGGCGTGGTTAGATATGAATTTAATTAAACCTATGTTAAACTCCATGCACTAGAATCTGAAACGAAGTGGCTTATCAGTTTCCTTACAAGAAAAAAAAAACCTCCGACGAAAAACTTTCTTTTCCACCATGACTATATATGTATTTGCGTGTGAGTGTTATCCAGCGATGGATCCAAATCGTCTGGGGTGAAGTAATTTGATTGCTGTCGGAGAACTATATACGGGACTTTGAAGTGAGTTACTTTGCGAAACAGATAGTGCCTATAAGTCTTGAGCTATATGAGAATCTGAACTGCAGATATAGTTTCGACAAAGTTTCATTTTTGCTTTTTCATCACCAAGTTCTAATATTATAAACGCACAAATAACTAAAGTTGCTCTTCTAAGAATAAATTTCAGCGATATCGTGAAAAATAGAATAGAATTTTTTACTTAGTTTTTGCATAAATTTATGGTATTTATGGATATCAGCTTAATATAACATGTATCCTATTCTAACGTATATCTATGAAAATGAAGATATCTGCAATGGCTTGCACTTTTATTATGTCTATATTAACGAATAACGTTTATAATAACGAATAAAAAATATGTGATAGAAGTCTTCAAAACTCTTACTCTTGATCTTTTATCAAAAAAAGATTATATCAATTTACTGTCGGAATTCAGTATTTAAAAATCAAACGAAAATCGCTTTATGAGAAATGAGAATTACCAAAAACAAATATGTAAGAGAAAAAACAAAACAGAGAAAATATGACTGAATATATATGGCAAACAATGTTAAGTGTTTATAGTATTTCCAGGTTTTTCTTGGTATTTACTTTGTTTTCATTTCAAATCTTTCGTTTGATGTTTTTTCACGTTCTGAGAAATATTATGCGTGCATGCACAAACATGTATTTCTATATATGTGTATATATATTTTTTCACTCGCAATTTCCCCAGAGAACAACAACCGAAGGATTAAGTTATTCTTTGTTCTGCAATCCACCGCTTGTGTACATCATGACAATACAAAAAGCAAATCGTTCTATTTCTTTTTTCTTTGCACAAATGTGAATTAGATTTACCGGGCAAAGAAAAGGCAATAAATCCCGTGCTACTTTTCGTAGTCTTTGTTGTCTAGGGTATTGGGTAGCTATAGCTCTGTAACAGGTGATATATAAAAACACGCATTTGAATTTGTTTACTTTGTAAACACAAACTTTCAAAGTCTTTAAGTGTTTCATTACAGTAAAGGTTTATTAGAAATGTATTGCAATTTATATTCTATAGCCAGTTTCTACTAAAAACAGCACCAGAAACTAATTAATGTATTATTAAGTAAAAATCAATATTACATTCTGTTAAGAATTCACGAAAAACATCGTTTGATAAACTACTTTCCCTATTACTCGGAGGCGAGATAAAAACATCCTGATAGTATACTAAAAACATCTTAAAGTACGACACAAGTACTGTGAAGATGTGAAACTATTGCGAAGTTGTTTTCAGTGCGGAGCTCGTCAAAAACTAGTAGAAAAATGTATATAGTGAATAATTAGGAATGAAGCAGATGAACGATTGAAATAGTGTAAATATTTTAAAAGTCTTTAATGGGGGATCAAGAGAATCTAATGATGCGTCAGATGTGTAAACGGCAGTTGACGAATGGGTCATTAATGAAGATGGATATGAGTCACCGTCAAGAATGAAATGTATATATGGTATAACTGTGAAAATGTTAGCTTCGAAAATGTATGTTTATTCGATTGGTTGGTAAAGATGTTTATCTTTTGTCGGAAGAATGGTGAAGTTCCGAATAATTGAAAGTGTGTTGTGGTGATTCTTCTTAACCTTTAGAGGACCGGAATGACGCCTTGAGGCGTCAAGCCCCGACCCGCCAAAGACTTGATCTTAGTTTAGTCTTTTGTGCATGACCCAAAATATTGAATTTATTTAAAAAAGGCAGTCATATTGGATCCGCCATTTTGAATTTTGAAAGTTTGATTGCAGAATCGTATTCAGTAGCCCCAAAAACCTATGTGGATAGATTTTTGAGGCTTGATCAATCTAAACGTTTTTATAATTTACCATGCGGGCCGGAAGCCCCGACCCGCCAAAGACTTGGTCTTAATTTAGTCTTTTGTGCATGACCCAAACTCACTTTTTAATAGAAAAACTGGGCTTTTGAAATTTCTCAAATCCCGGTCCTCTAAAGGTTAAAGGGACAAGTTCGAATGATTGTTTTTACTACAGACGCATAAGTTTTTTTTTTTTTATTATAATCGGAAAAGTAATGTGTGTGCCACGAATGAAATTGCATGATATACAACGGCGACTTTTTGTCTGGGAAAGAGCGTGTAGATAAACTGTTCTCTCTTTATGCGGATGTTGAAGAGTCACTTGATAATAATAAAATACTCCTATAATTTTGTGGCTTTCTCGATCTAAAGAGGCGTATGATAGTGCAGTACGCGAAAGTTTATGGTGCAATTTGAAAGAACATAGATCTTTGTTAAATATCATACAAGTGTTGTATGCTGGTAATACGGCAGTAGGAGGTAATGGTAGATTGAGGGAATAGTAATAACTTGACTATTTAATACGCGCTTGGATGCATTATAATTCCGGGCATCTTGAACTGAATGTAGATAAAACAGAAGTGTTCAAAAAGAATGAATTCAGGACTGTGTGTAATATTTCGGTTGACTACGACTAGAGCAAATTAAATAGTTTGTTTATTTAGATTGTTTATTCTCTAGCGATAGATATTTTAACAATTCTAAAATTGGAAGGTTGTGCGTACACAATGGTGTACTTGTGCATAAAGTGTGTGATTGCTGTGAAAATGGAATTTTAAAGAGATACTTTTGGTGCATCAAAGAGAAATAGGAAATGAATTACGTTGGTGTATGAGCAGTGTAATATTCGCATAATTTTATGTATGTATGCATATCGTACGTTGAGTAGTTGAAAGCCAAATAATTTGGAATGGTCATATTGAAAGAATGTCGTGTGGAGGATTAACGAAAACGATTTACGTGGATAAGATTAATGATTTAAAAATGTGGGATCGTCCTGGGTATAAGTGAATAAATATGATTGAGAGTGATAAATATTATTGAGAATAAATTGTAGGTGTTTGTGAAGTTCCTGATAAATCAGGATAAAAAAATAAATGTGATAGAGATGAATGGTTAAAAATTATCAAAATTTCCTTCCATCCCATTTTATTTTATCGTGAGTATGTATATATGTAAGTTTACGAGTTTTATAAATTTGTTTTGTGCTATTAAGATACATATCTGATTTTATATTAAATAAGGTACGTAAACATATAAGATTTACAAAATGCTATGGCAGATATGATATATCGAACCAAATATACAATTCACAATAGTATCAATGTGCAATTTTATGACAAATATTCCATAGAAATTCCGATTCCATACTATGACAAAGAAATCTTATCTAAATGCACTCGATATGTTAGGATGTCTGGTTCTGTTTTTCACCACGTATTTTCCGTCTCAAAGTGAAATGTTACCACGGTAACACAATGACAGGTGACGTTAACTCGTCGGATGTTGCACGAATGCACACGCATGCAGACCTTTATCAATCTATCCAACTCCAACATATTTTATTATACGAAACCGAATTTAGTTCAATCAAATTCAAATAGTTTTCTCTAGAACTGTTTACCAGTTCTATTTCAAAGCAAGTAATACGAACAATAACTTGAAGATGGTAAAATTGATAATAGAAATTTATTATGGACTTCCTTGATTTATAAACGTTATAAATTGTAAATTAGATACAAGATTAATAACAAATGGAAAACTTTTAGAACATATATAATATTTTAAATTCCACACGATTATGTGTGTGTGTGTGTGTGTGTGTGTGTGTGTGTGTGTGTGTGTGAATGTGTGCATATAAGCGCTCTACAGCCTAAACTTTAAACTTAAGATTTGTATATGCCTGACAAAAAAACACAAAAAAACAATTCCTCTCTAAAAAAATGTTAACGTCAAAAATATTAAATTGGAGCTTGTTTATTGAATCGCAAACTGCGCTTTTCCCTAATGATATATTAGTGAAACCAACACAAAAGAAATTAGTTGCAGCAAGATCTTTACTTCTTTTGTGCATAGTGACCCTGTTTTAATTGGCTATTAATTATTGTCAATAAAAATGATTTTATTATTGATTTTATCATTACGAAAAAGGAAACTTATTTTAATGACGATTCGCTGAATCCTGCCGAATGAAACCTGAATCGTTTATTGCGTAAGTTACTGGATATTTAATTTTGAGAATTAATAATGCGGTATAATACGCTGCAATATCCGAAATTAAGTTTAAATTTGTTGGTGAACTTTGCGTACATTTTTTATTTGTAACAATTTTGTTTGGTGAAAAGGTTTGCAATTAAATGCCAGCAGAGCAGAACAGATAGACAGCTAAAGTGTGAACATAAAAATTGTAGTTTATATGCAAATGAGTTTGAAGAGCGAATGGTGTTGTGTGGCAAAGGTTCCCAGAAGAGAAACACAATTATAATATACAAAAACGTGTGCTCCGTGCATTTGACTGTTCTCTTGTGATTCTCGCATATACATAGGTTAGTCACCTTTTATCTTTGCGTGTATATTTAGCACCTGAGTGTGTGTGTATTTGATGCTTATCACGCACAACCACGTTCGTCCGCAGTTCACGTTTCTGTTCATTTGGAGTTGACAAGATTTATAGGTTTCCAAACTGTTTCGGTAAGCCGTTCACACCGCGAAACTGTGGCCGTGCCCGACTCCGAAACCTACTTGAATTAATTTAGGCAAACGGCGTCACCGCCGTCGAAATAGTAGGAGAGCGGGGGGATTCCTAGATACCCAATACTGGCTCGTGACGTCATCGCCAGCAATGGAATACAATTCCACGGCGTATTTAGTTAATAAGGTATTGCATTCACGTACATCCAATTATACAGCATTTACTTACGTAATCGGTTCAATAATGACACAGAAATAAATGAACTCAACAAGAAAACGACACGAAGATTGAAAATATGTTTTCGCCATTAGGAATTCTATTCATTATTTTTCAAAAACCAAATATTTGTTTTGACATCTACCGCGGATGAGAACCAAACGATTTTTCAAGCTTGTTAATTTTATACCCGGAAAACGGTAATTTTATCTGCTAATGCATAACGCTGGCGAAAAAATATTGAATTTCTTCCCCGGAAATTTAGAATCACCATAAGAAATATAAAGCCATCCTGACGTGATTTATTGTCGACTTTTTTCATTGTCTGTGTCCCGCTTAATCTTGGAAGAATTTCTGAATTCATATTTACTAATTAATATTTTCTATATGTGTTATTCTCTAGTTTCTTCTTACTTTCTTATACGAGGTAATAATAAGTATTGTAATCGAGAATCAAATAGATCGCGAGATTTAACGGAATATACCTTTTGACCTTCCCTAAATCGAGTCTATCTATGTTTGGAATGCTATCTGTGTGTGTACGTGTGTGCGTTTATGTACGTGTGTGTGTGTGTATGCGTGCGTACGTGCGTGTGTGTCTTAGCGATCTACATCGTAAATGTTTGAAGGTAAAATTATGATATTTCAAAATAAAAATTTGTATATGTCTAAGCGCGAAACCTATTTTTGTAAAAAAATTGAAACCAGAAGTGCAAATTTACTCATTTTTCAACAGTTTATGTAATAAGTTAGTAACTAATTGGTAAAATAAATGTAGACATTATGTTTTATTTCGCTTTTAATATAGAAAATAAAATATTATGAGAAAATTACTTCAAAGCTGGTGTTGTTATTACTTCGTTTTTTTTTTGTTCTTATACGAGATATATCATAGATATATTCAGTCTGAAGCCAGCAAGTCAGATATTATCATCTGAGAATCTAGTTTGGCCATGTGACAGTGTAGGAAGCTGCAATAAGCAAAGATGATAGGTATCTGACCTCGTTTTTCTTGTTTCCGTTCCTCGGTTGTCACTTCCGGTATCATTTCATCTCGTCCTCCTCTTTCCTACTCCCAATGAAGATATCACATGATAGAGAAAAAATGTTTTTGTGTTTTCATTTTGAGTCCCTTTTTTTTCTATATGAACCATTAAATTTTCAACACAATAGCTGGAGTAGCATATATTTGTTTGTAAAATATATTAATTTTGCTTCAAAATATTGGAAAAAGTACTACTTGTTTTCTTCCGTTTACACACCATTAACTACTTTTTGTGGGTGATGAATCTATACGTTTCTCTTAGATTTTCTAATGAAAAACATAACATCCATCCCTCTCTTTTGCTATGCATCGTTGTGTAAAGATGATCATCAAAATATTGGAACAAATAAGACTGTCAGAGGAAGTACAATCCAGAGCAGGACGAATCAGCTGAATTTCTTCTGATGGGTTCGCAAAGCAATTACCCGTGACCGCATGTGTACATTAAAGCTTAACGATGCAATCAATAGTAATAACATGTTCGCCTGGTTTCACCACTGCAAATCTCATGTAATGGACACACTGGTAATGTTCAGGCGAAGGAAATGAAACCACTGTACGATGTTAGGTTTGTAAGTTGGCTAGACGCACGCTTGCATGACCCTAGGAGAAACATTATGTAATACTGTTTCACCAACAAATGTGTGCAGTAATATTACGAAGTTCAGGTTTTAAATCGCTCTAATACATAGGTATCTACAGTACAAATGTAGCTTAAATATTTCTTATAAAGTAAAAATAATAAAGAAAACTCTAACAGACCACAGTAAAAACTTACAATTACTACTGGGAAATAACCATGTAGCACACTTATGGCCGCATGTTCCATATTCATACTACATATATTTATACTCGAGGGAAATCTTTAAATGGAAAGCGAGGTAACTATTGTTTCAAATAGTGGTACGATGTCATTCGACAAATTACAACTAAATGTAAATAAAAAATGTTTCAAATACTAGGGAAAAATCTGAATATTTTTATTCGCACGAGCGAACGAGCGAGCGAGCGAGCTTTTGTGATCCGGTCATATTAGAAAGACGACACATACGAATGTGTGAAAAAAGAATAAAAAGAAATTTAAATATCAAATTCGCGTGCATGCGTGGCCTTTTGTGTTGTTGGCGCCGTTTCAAAAAAGATATTCGTTCTTCTTTACAGAGTTTTTCAGTTATAAATAAGTTGATATCTTCGCGAACAAGGAAATGTGTGTGGCTAGAGGCTAGGTTGAATAGGGCGGGGTAGGAAAAGAAAACATGCAGTAATACAGAATGGGGAACGTTTATATCAAACGAACACATACCAGGCTGTCGCTAAGAAAGAGAGAGACATACTTAGATCTAGATTTATAGAGTATTTTAAATTGTCGAAAATATACTTTCTTGCTGGAAAATGAATTATATAGTTGCCACTGGCCAAAATGCATACAAACAAAAGCATATGCTGGCTCAAGGTATTCCATATCAAAATCAAGTAGAAAATATTGATTTTGCTTGATGCATCATCAAGTAATAAGCAGTACAATATTCAAGATGGAAATGTAATTTCCAACAAATATATAAATATATATATATATATATATATATATATATAGAGAGAGAGAGAGAGAGAAAGAGTATGTGTGTTTGAATGTGTGACCTTTACATGAAATCCCAACCAAAAGAAACATTCAAGATTCCGTTGAATTTGTGCATTCGATGTAAATTCGTACAATTGTACCAAAACGGTCTTATTGTAAGTAGCAACGGATACCTAGATACTTTATACTTATATTTAACATTCACATACATATTATATATAGTACATATATACATATTCAATTGCACTAACTAACATAGAATAATCCGCATAACAATTTGCGAAACCTTCATCACAGAATATAATGTAAGTGATGAACATGTCAGACACAATCACTCCAAGTTTCCCAACAGATGCATATAGCTTGTTTCTACTTCGTAATAGTTTACAATTTCACTACTTGGTATGCTATCGTCTTATAAACTTGATTCGCTGCAAGAACAATACCTAATTTAATACCAGCTTATAGAACAAATATTTCAAAAATAACCATTTTTTAACAACAAATTAAAAAATATTTTTTATATTTTCACTATTCTGAATTACAATAATTGACAGTTAACTTTAAATGCCCAAATATAATTTCGTAATTTATATAAAACAGCACATATTTTCCACGTTTCCATCAGTTTTCTCAATGGTGTAAAAAATGTTTCATATATTTTATATTAAAATATATAAATCCAATTCATATATATCGACAAGTCCAATAAATTCTTGTATAGTTATTGCACTCGACGTGGGATAAATGTAGCATGATATTGTATAATTGAAATAAAAAATATGTATTGATCTGTGCCGTGATAGGTTATTCGACGATTGGTGACTAGTAAATAGGAGCACTCAAATTCTTTGGTGAAGAGGCGACATATCAAAATCGTTTATATCAATTCACTATTTACTTGTACAATTCCATTGATATGCCAAAAATGTGGTTGTTTTTTCCGCGATAAACTGCGGTGTTTGGGTGTTTTGAGTAAAGTGCAAATTCCTGTTGCTATTCAAATCAATATTTATACAAGATGTGACTATACATACAAATAACACACACATGTAATTCACGGGTTCGGAAAACTCCGGTCACGTATGGTGCCTGTTGGAAATCGCATTTGTAATAAAATATCTGCTCTGAAAAATAGCGAACGTCACGTACTTTCCACGCTGTTACTGTCGCGCCGGGTACATGCCACATTTTGTCACCTGTCGCACCTATCTTGAATATTATATCATTTGGTAGTAGCCACAACGAAACCTTACACAAAACAACAATATCACAGTTTTGTCGTTCTTCTATTTTCTTTTTTTATTTTCGTCGGTTATTTTACTTGATTGTTGCATGCAAAAGAGTCGCATTAGATTATGCAATACATCCTTCAAATGTTTATTTCTGTTACAGATATTTTCTCGTTTATGTACGTGTGTGTGTATGTGTGTGTGTATGTGTGTGTGTGTATGTGTGTGTGTATGTGTGTGGGTGTGTGTGTGGGTGTGTGTGTGTGGGTGTGTGGGTGGGTGTGTGGGTGTGTGTGTGTGTGTATGCGTGCGTACGTGCGTGTGTGTCTTAGCGATCTACATCGTAAACGTTTGAAGGTAAAATTATGATATTTCAAAATAAAAATTTGTATATGTCCAAGCGCGAAACCTATTTTTGTAAAAAAAAATTGAAACCAGAAGTGCAAATTTACTCATTTTTCAGCGGTTTATGTAATAAGTTAATAACTAATTGGTAAAATAAATGTAGTTTATTTGTTGTTGTTTGTTTATTTCTGTTACAGATATTTTCTCGCTAAAAATATGGTCTCATTTTGATAATTCTTATAAAATTGCCATATTTGCCCTTGTAAGTTAAACAGAGAAAGATAAATAGAAAGCAGAAAGAATACGTGCAATAACGTCCCATAAGAATAGCATTGTATATCTTCGCCATACTACATATATTTCGTAAAATGGCCTATGGCGCAAATGGAAAAAAAAAAAAAAATTCGTGTCCCTCTTGAATATCATAATTATTATATTAGTATATTATATTAGTGTATTTATTTTAGTTTTCTGAAATAATTAAATAAATTTTTATTTTCATCAAACACATATTTCAAATCAAATAATGACAAAAATAATACGTATAATCTTTTTAAATGTATTTAGAACTGACAAACGAATGAAATCTGCAGCTTAATAAAAAAAATTGAGCTTACTGTCGATGTAAGATATTGACAAAGCGTATTTGATTTCAGTTATTGCATAATTTTCAAAATTAATGTTTGATGGTCGTTTAATACTTGGTTGCCCGTGGTTAATTATAATATCCTCGCTTAATTACTTTTGATGCATTTTAAAGTTGTCGTAAATGTAGTGGTAGCAATATATAACTTAATCTAACTAGTACATACTAATTTATAATAATAGCAAGATAATATTTGGCTTTACGTTATAAAGAGTAATATAACGAGTATGAGTGAATATTCCCGCAGCACATATTTAAATTTATATTTAATTAATTTCCAACCAAGAATATTAAAGTTTATAACTCATTTCGAATTAATTTTAGAAATGGATTTTAATTCCAGGTAGCGTGGGATTATCAAACAAAATATAGATTTTTGTACATAGAATTCAGATGATGAGAATATTACGTGAACCGTGTGAAACAGTGCTGTGTTATTTTGATGAATATTTATTGATTGATTATACTATGTTAAATTTCTCCGCTGTTCGTCTGGTATCTTTACTATGCATATCATACGTAATTTATTCATACACTTTTTGATCAAACTGTGTATTACTTATTGCTTATCTATACTAGTAAATATTGAATACAACGGAGAGAGGTTAATCTGAACAAAAAATATCATTATTTTTAACGATACGGCAACAAATCAGGAATGTTTAAAAATGTAAAGTTGTAGATAATGTTAGAAATACATAATTTTATCATTTAAAAACAATAAGTATGCTTTAGTTTTATTTTATAAAAATCGAAAACTTCAATTGATATTTATAATGAAAGAGAAAAGAATCATAATGTGCAGATAATTAAAACGTGACAACCTGGGAAATTAAAATTGATCAAAAATAGCAAACTTTGTACGCCGAAGATCGTCAGTTATGAACACCATCAAAACTGTGGGGTAGAAATTTCGAGATTGCCATACAAATTTAGTTTAGTGCCCCGGGTTTATAAATTTCTTGGTTGATGTTTCTTCCTTCTGCATATTTATTATCTGCCAATATTTGTATGTACCACAATTTTATAATTTTAAAACTGTTTGGATAAAAATAATAAAAGAGAATAAGTAATGTACTCTCTAACAGAAATATATGTCAATAATAAATATACTAAAAATAAATTGGTGATATTTAAATTATATTTGTTAAAACTTTACATATATTTCCTATTAATATTTGTTTGCTTGAGATTATTAAATTTGTATACCTACTTCAACATATACCAAATGTATAGTTTTATGTTGTTTTGTATTAATTTAAAAAGACACACGCAGCTACTTTGGTATATTTACGTTTTTTAGTCAATTAATATAATTCGAAAGCCGCTCATTCAATTATATTAATATCTTTCTTTAAATAAAATGTATAACAAATAAAACTCATATAGACTATTCGATGTAAATTGAGTAATTTTAATAATAAAATACCTCTTAGTACACGTACTTAGTTTCGAATAGAATTCAAATACAATTCTACTAAATATTCGTATAGAAAATCAACAAATCGTCATGATTCCAAGCATATTCACAGGATACTACTCTCTGTCGCTCCGAGCAATGATGTATGCTAAATGTTCCGGCATTACAGACAAGAATCCGGCGCATGCGGAATGGCATCTGCCTAAACTTATGACTTGTATGTATACCTCTAACTGGTATTCGCATTTAAGTTTATGTTTAATCAGTCATAGAAATACTGCTAGCCTATATCTTATAAATTCCTATTGAAATTCTTTAATTCTTTATTTATGTTACCATAGTTACGTAAGTATGAGATTATTGAATAAATCTTATAAACTATGCCTGTCAAATGTTTAACATGAAATTTAAATATGTTTACTACGTATGAGAAATTCCAGTACAAGACACTGTACATGCTTTTAGAACAAGTTAAATTAGGTCAAATTAAATTTTACGTTCTTCAATGGGTTGTTTAAATTGTTCAAGCTAGCTTGTGAAATATTAAAGGAAGAACAAACATTTGAAAATTGTATTGCTTTTAACGGAACTTAAACCGATCAAAATCGATCAACATAAATTTTAAGATGTACAAAGGATTGCATGTCATGTTATTGGTACTGTTTTGAGAATGAGAAAATGATTTATTTATGAAATATATTTATAGATAATATATCAAAACTTTACGAATGTTCATTCCGGAACTCAAAACTTGTGTTGCCCTTTTTAAATGTTATGAGCTATAAATAAGTTTGATATCAAATTTCATCTCGTGCATATTTATAAAACAAGGTTGATCAATATTTTATGTCCTAGAATTTAATCAGATGAAAACTACTCCGATCGTTTTATTTTTACTCTTCTATCTTTGGCATGTATGCAGCACAACTAGTTGTTAAAATATGAAAAAAAGTAGATGCGGTACTCTTGGCGCATAAATAGTTGCGAAAGTATTGCTGAAATATAAATTTATGTTACAACGCTCGGGAATAGTTCATGCAAACTTACAAACATATGAGTTTATATGTAAAACGACTCATTGGAGAGCAAACGGATACGTTCTACGTGTGTAGCACAACTTTCCAACTGTAAGAGAAATAGAAAAATTTCATAAAATAAAATAGCGTATTTCGCAAAATAAGAAAACAAAGTACGCCATCAGAGACGGACTGGCCATGAGAACAACTATTACTCAAATGGCTCACTTTTATTTCTTTGACATTCTTCCTCGTTGATTTAACGCTTAAAAGTAGGCCAATCATTCTGAAAAAGAAATGCTCTAAACATATCGGGTCATCTAGTCAAATAATCTACCGTAAATTTAGGCGTAAAAATCTTATAATTTGATTTGTGAAAAATGCATAAGCTTGTAACTTCCGTTGTAACGTAAATAAATTTTAAATAATAATATGAATTTAATTATCCGATAAATCATTTACTATCCAACGAAAGAAAGATTTAATTGCGAATACATATTTAAACAGTTTCAACAATCTAAAAATAAAATTACTTATTTTTCTCATTCCACTTTAAAATATTTTTGAACGCATATACATATTTGGCAAATAAGCATAGGAGATCAATTAAAAGCTTCATTTCGAAGCTAGAAAATATTGAAATATTGCTAGTCATCAAATTTAAAGCCGAAAATCCTCAAAATGTGATGTGACAAAACCACAACCCTTCATTTAATTTAACAAGGAATGAAAACTTCGCAACGACTCGATTTGACATTCTATGCATTCGTAATTCATCGCCGCAGAAACGCTGACGAAGTCAAGTTTGTAAATTTCCAATATTTCGGTCACAGATGTGAATAATTTGGATCGCCATTCTTTTTCTGGGTGACCACACGTTGGTGTGATAAAGGATAATAAATAGTGACACTGTCTTTTTATTGCTGCATTGATTGTCCTCTGCTGCTTATTTAATTTAACCTAGAGGTTGTTATTATTGTTGCAGAACCAGTAACTACAGTGCTTGGTGGCCCGGAGATGTACATCAACAAAGGGAGCACGATGAACCTTACGTGTATTGTGCAACACAGTCCTGAACCGCCTCCCGCTATATATTGGACGCATAACATGGAGGTAAATTTACATAAAGAAAATTACTAACAAAATTCAATGAATATATTGACGAAAAGGTTGTTTTTATTTACTCATTATCTATAATAAATAAACATTTAGAAAGCTGCAAGGCAGTGACTTCACTGACCTGTAATTAGGGAATGATTAACTAGTATCTATAATGAGCAAAAATAGAAAAATAACAGTAAGGGTCAAATTAAAGTATTTTAAATTGCATGAGTGATATTTATTATTATAAAATGAATACATACAGCATTATATTAATGTTATTTTGTTAAATAGATAAAATTGTTAAAATGATATACTTTGCTTTTTGGCCTAAATAAGAGTGATTTTTTTTCGTAAGTTAAATATTCAAAAGGTAGAAAATTCTGTTCTATAAAAGGAATCGATGTAGGTTTAGTGAATTCTTTTTTTTTTTGAGGATTCCTAAAAATATAACTCTGAATCAGCCATGCGCTGCCTCGGGTGTAGAATTTTATCAAATAAACTTTCTTTTACCGTCCTCAAATAGTAGTAACATTTTAGAACCATCCGGTCCTTGATTTCTTTATCTGTTTTGAACCGGCCTACACTAGCTACGCAAAATAGCTTCAAGCATGAATTTCAACCTAATGTGTCTGTTGTGTGGGTTTCACTAGGAGATAAACTACGACTCTCCCCGAGGTGGCGTCAGTGTGATAACGGAAAAGGGCGACATCACCATCAGCTACCTCCTGGTGCAGCGAGCTCGAGCTACAGACTCCGGGAAGTACACCTGCGCACCGTCGAACGCAAACCCTAAAACGGTTATCGTACATGTACTGAACGGTGAGTTTTTTTTGCAATTATTTTTTTCTAATAAAGCCATTGTCTTCCTCCTTTTTGTTCGTTAACTAAACCCTTTTTTGCTGCGATAAGCACAGGTTCGGACATTAGATTTAGTTTTTATAAACGAAAAAAACATAGTAGGAACAAGGTAATTTGGCGCAGTCATATTCTTCTACTAAAGCCAATGTGATTTTGAGATTAAACATAAAAAATTGCGCAAGATTATTCTGGTGATAAATATATTTGATGCATAATATGCTTCAAGAGGTTTTTAATGCTCAAATGATTATCAGTGTAAACTGTTTTGTGTCGAAATCATCTTTATTGCACACTGAAATAACCCGTTTATCTTTGTATGGCATATAGAGTTATTTCGTAAAGTTTATGTGCGGTACTTCCGGTCAATATCTGCGAAATAACTATAAAGTCACAGCGACAACGAAGCAGAAACTATACTAGATAACATTGTTGGCTTGAGTAAAATGTCACACAAGATTGAAAATTATTATCCGCAAAATCCACCGCACAGCTTATCAGTTCTTGTTCATTGGGTTTTCCAATTCATCGTCAAAAATATACAATCGTTACAAACAATAACAACACAGCTTAGAAGTAAACGTTGTATTAAAAATATATAGTAATAAAAAGAAATTCTAGACATTCACAAAATTATAAATAACAAATTAAATGTTCTCAGCGTAAATAGCAAAATAATTTTTGTACGATATTGTACATCAGCCGCTGACCTTGAGACGTAATTTCTGAGCAAAGCTACTTCATTCCCTACTAATACAATTCCGAATGAACAAAAAAAAACTCGTGGCATCACAGTAACAAGCTTTCTTATTAGTCTTTACTTGTTACGGAAATTGTAAAGATTTCTTTGATTGGATCATATCAAGGTCAATTTGGTTCGACTTTCAGAGCACAATATAATTCAATCTGCTTAATATACTACTAATGCGATTTCTCCTCATTTCTCAATCTTTTAGAGTAGAATAATGATTTATTTTTCGACATGCATTTCTAAATTGATACACATCCAATTGATTACGGAAACGTTTTACAAATATTAAAAGTATATTTAATATTAAACGGTATTGTAAATTAAATATCGAATGAGTTTTGATTGTATAGTTAACAAAACTAATTAGAAGTAACTTTATTACAAGGCAAATACACTTATGTATATTAAAGAAAATTAGTGAGCAACCACAGTAATATATAGAGATATGATGTGTATGTTTATAAAGAGATAACTTAATTAATAATGTATATTAACTTAGTTTAGCCAGCAAGCTATAACTTTTCAATTTAGCTTCCTTATTTCCGAATTCGAGCTTAATTAAACATATATTCTGAAATATGTACAAGTTTGTAACACCAAAAACTTTCTGCACCTAGTATAAACATTCTCTAACCCCAAATGATTGTATTTGTTCTAAAATATAAACACTACTAAAAATAAACAATAATAATACGCCTATTTCGCTGGATAAACATCAAGTATTATTTTTCAGACTAAAGTTTCGCGTTCCAACGCTGGACGGGTTAAGTTCACTCAGAAGAAACTGACGAAGTTGAATAAGCTGGCGAATGATTTAATTATGATACTCTCGTGGCACTTTTGGATATGCTCTCAGGTGGCACAAGAACAAAATACAGTGTTGGCCTTTGGTGTTTGTTTTTCGTTAGTGTGTGTAAATAATATGCTCCTTGTTATATATATAAACGTGTACCTACCTACAGCGGCTGTTTAAATGAACATTCATTATGAAATATTTGGTTAGTTAACGCACTTGCAAACAGCTGTATGTGTCCTTTGTTATTTGCTTACCTGAAACTTTATCAAAGGATTATTAACTCTACGATTTAATGAAAGATTAAATCCAAGCATTTATTGTAGTTTATATTCTTCTTTGGCTACATGAATAAATTATTTCACAAACATTACTTATACCATTTTCCACTAGCATGTTCAATTACACTAAAATACAATTAAATTTTCCACTGACGCACACACTAAATAAGTACCACGTTTACAATTTCGAGATTTTATCAGTAATACACGTTTTGACCTTCCCTGAACCGAGCCTGACAATTTTTGGAATGACGTCTGTGCGTGCTTTTTAAAAAGAATTTTCAAACCGGAAGTTCATATTTAAATAATAAAAATTAAAACGAAAGATATAAATATTTCAAATAAATTTTGTTAGAAAAGCGAAATTTGTCAATTACAAAAATTATTTCTTAACTTATTTATATTTCCATAGTTACGTAAAAATTAAATATTATATTCTTCTTCTATTTTTCATCGAAGTAGATACTTATTATCTTGCTTGGATGCAATTCGATGCACCACTTTTGTTTTGTCGCCATTTCAAGTAATTTTCTGCAACTTTTATGATTGGTGGCACTAATTGACTGATCGAATTTCCAGGTTAGTCCTTGTTGCGTGCATGCTGTTATATGCGGCACTTGGTGCATTACGAGTGCATGTCAGTGGAAAATGTTATTAAATAAATAGTGTGGACTGGTGCCCATCATAGTATTTTTGCAAAAGTGCTTTAGTTTGCTAACTAGTACAGTGGCTCGCCTAGTGGTATTAACTGGAACTATTCTATTCTCCTATATTTCTCTTCTAATTTCATCGTTCTAAAATCGATTTGTTCATTTTCTTTTCCGCTCTTTGTGACCATTTCGCTATAATTGGACTGCATTCGAATTCAAAGTACAATTTGCTCGAGTCATGCATCTCATGTTACCTTTTTTTGGACAATTATAAGCTTCGGAAATATGACCAACATACTTTACATTCAATTTAAATGTAATATTGACGTCAAATATTTATTTAATATTATATTTATTTTATGCAAGCCATGTTTTATTTAATATTATTTTTAACATATGTTATTCAATCTGTACTGTTCATCAAATATAGTTGAAAGGTAATTGCAAAAAAATTGTGTTAATTTTCGATTTATTAAATATGTTTTTAATAAAAGTCTACGATTAATTAGCAAATAAAAATATTAGATATCTAAATATGAGCCAATTTTGTTCAATTTGTTGACTATTAAAACAAATCGTTGCGTACATTTAATTTTTATTGGTTCAATCAGGCATATTTATTATGTAGGTATATCAATATCAAACAATTTAAAATACAACTAAATATGTTTTCAATTATTAATCATTTATCCCATAGTTCCATGAACAATATATTTAATTACATTCTTCATTATAAAGCAATTTTTGGTAGGTAAAATATGGAGCATAAATTATTTCGAAACATTCTTAAATAATTAAGCTGTCCAATTTAAAATAAACAGCTACACGAAAACTGAAATTTATTTCAAAATAATTTTCCAAACAAAAATGGTATTGCTGAATGAAACAAAAATTGAGTTCAATTATAAGTACAATAAAATTTTTTCGATTGTGTGGTTTTAGTTACGTTAAAATTTATTGATCTTCTGTGCACTTCGTGGTGTATATTACAAATATTTGCGTTTCTCATTATATTAATGGTGAAAAGTATTTAATAACGTTAGTTAGTTTGATTACAGTCTACAATCCCAGTGATTTGTTAACTATAATGTCCTCAATTAGGTTTACGTTAGTTAAATTACAACATACATTTAGCCAGCACTAGTAAATTATGCCAACCACTTAGTATAGTGTCAGTTGATTTATAACTGTTCTAAAAATAAGATACAACTACGAACATACCACAAATTATTAACGCATTACATCGAACGAGAACTGCACACTACTTTATAAAGTTACCAAATATTTTGTATTTATAAGTATTGACTTATTTATACTAATTGTAAGTGATAATCATGAAAAAAAATTGATTTTAATGGAAATATACCTTATGACCTTCCCAGAATCGAATTTGAAACTGCACATTTTTGGAAGTCTCTCTCAGCGTGTGTGTATATATGTGTGTGTGTGTGAATGTGTATGTGTATTTATGTGTGTGTTTGTGTACACTACAGCCTAAACTAAAATTAATGTAAAATTTTGAGAATTTAAACTTAAGAATTGTATATGCCTTTATTTGAAAAATTTCTTCATAAAGTGTAGCAGTTACAAGAATATTGCTATTGAAATTGTTACATCAATCAAATCAATTTTAAATTGAAGCATATATGTAAGATGTAAACAATTTTGTTATTTTATCACAAATAAAACTAGAAAAATAAACAAACACTGCATGATTTTCTAAGTAAGTAACTCCATCAAAACGACTTGTATTACATAAAATTCAATTATCATTTGTAAAATTGTGCCATTGCCGTTTTCTTTATGTCTTGATATTTTTCTTTGGCGCGATAAACACGTAACGTACACCATGTAAAGTGAAATGAATTGTGTAAGATATTTCAGACAATTTAATATGTGTAAATGACACATTTCACACAGTAAAATAAATATTATGACACCGTCGCCCATGTATAAACACAAAATACTCGTTAGACACAAAGTATATATGATATTTAAATGTACCCATTTGGAGATATTTGATGCTGGAATGTGGATAAAAATTCGCACACATATAATAGAAAAATAAAAAAAAACAAATATTCATCGTGGATTTTTTTTTGTTCCATATACATCATCATTATCTGATACGTTTGCGTTTGCACATTTCATATCTTTCTGCACACATGATTAAATATTGAAGTTGATATTGGAGTTTCACGGCAAGTAAAACATTTTAAAATGTTGTTTTAGAAACTTACCCAAATTTTTATAACAATCAAAATGTGGCATGCAGTCGCATTGCTTTTTTAAAGTAAACGAGCATTTTTTTTCAAAGGGCTTCTGTGTGAAATGGTGATGGCAGAAAAGCTTGGTGCCAAGCATAAAACTGTGTGATTACAAAGTGAAACGCCAGAAAGAACCTTTGGTTATGCTTTCACCACAGTAAACCAAACAGTCCCATTCAATTATTTGATATTACGTCAGATGTATTTGTAGTCCTACACGCAAACAATACCAGAAACCAACAAAACACAAACAAAGAAAAACGACACACACAGTTCCAGGAGCAGAGCCTTGTAATAGTTATTACAACACCTTACCACAATTATTTATAATGCAAACGAGAGTACTAAATATTAAACTACCAAATTCTTAGTGAAATTTAATAAAGTTTTAGATATAAACTTGTATTAAAGAAAATACAAAGCTTATGCAACGTAAGTATCTGCGGCAGAACTTTGTAATATAGTATATATGTATATATTCATACATAAAGTATAGTAAGTATAGGTCTCAAACACAGTAGGTTGTGCAGTGAGTTTAGTATACATTTTGACGATAATACGAATTTAATGGGCGATGACAAATTCATATGAAAAGTCAGTGAACCAGATGTGAGAGTATAGAAGCAACGACGCCTGTAATAGATTTTAAATTATTTTCCGTCGCGCGACTTTTCATGTGGTAAAAGTGATAATGCACGAATCATTACTGTCTACCTTCAAAGTACACCATATTTGTACAAATAGAAGTAACATCTACACTTTTGCATTGTTTAAAGCATTTTTGTCATTTGATGAAATTGCAGAACAATGGATTTAACACAGTCATGCATACAGATATACAAAAAGCACTCACGCTCATCTTTCACCATTTACATAGCAATAAATAAAATTCTATAATGTAATTGATCTATAGTCTACAGATGTATATAAAATAAAAAAAACTTTAGTTCAAAAAATTAACTCTTAACTGAACTACCCGTGGTACTACATTTGTATATAAACTTAATAATCAATATTCCAAAGCTCCCAAATATACATTGCTCACTACGCACTAATCTAACCAATTTAAACTTTCTTAGAATATTGTTATTATTATTTAATACTACTCACCTAACGACAACAAATACTCTTTTATCCGTATGCGTGTTGGCTTACTAATAGAAGAGTAATTTCTAGCAAATTTAATCCTACCCATGAGATTTTAAAGCGATTTTGTTTTTTCATAATTAATTATTAGTTCATAGGGTCATACTGGTATGTTATTAACATGAAAATATGAATTAGTTATTGAAGTTGAACGTAATCACGAAGCTTAACATTTGACGAGAATTTTTTGAACATTATCTCTTTAAATATTTCGTTACATTTGGTATTCATGCTCACTGAATAATTTTTAGATTAACGAAACCCGAAATATTATCTTCGCATACAATCTGTCAATATTGATTATAAATACATTGAGCATGTTAATTTTTAATTTGAATTAGTATAGTAATGGATGTTTTAGCATTTTTCAAAATTAGCTTTGCGGCTTCATAGGAAAAACATATAATAATTACATGCTAAGCATTTTAATGTATATTTACGAGATTTTTTACAATCACTGCAGTTTATGTACTATCTTTAATATAATGGCAGCGTTACATGTTCATTTTTCTGATATTGAATGTTATTTCTGTGTAAGATTCATGTTTAATTTGGTCGAAAAAGCAATGAACCAGCTACTAAATTATGCCGTGTCACGCCCTAGTCTCGAAATTTTGAACTCGGCAGCAAATTGGGTCACGTAGTCTTCGGGATGCATATACTATAATAGCTAGGGGTGGCCATTTTATTTTTTCCACCTCTCTGCTAATTTTTTACCACAAAACTCATTCTGATACGATCATATATCATCATAGGATATGATAGTCCTGGATAGCTAATGGTCATTCATTTTTATTCCATCTAGGAATTCATTAATTATGTTTTTTAAAACTTCAATTGCATTTGAAAAATTGTTAAATGTTTTTGTGAGTTTTTCGAATACATTTATTGTTTCGCAAATAAATGGTTAACTACATTGCGGTTGATATAACTAGTAATTACTTAAAATTAATTTACTTTTACTATTGTTTGTGCCAGACAGATAATTGCTGGAACAAATAGGTAATTTGCACATAAAAAACTACACAATACAAATCTAAGCAGCGTTGTACTCTTTAGTTATATATTTGTGAAAATAACAGAGAGTTTGAATTATATACATAGTACGTCTTGAAAATTTATTCGATATATACATTTGAAAGTTAACATATGCTGTAAAAGAACACTGGGGGTTGCGTGTAAATGTATTCATATGTCATACGTCCAATTGTAGAATTATGAATACATTGCAGTTTGCAACTTTAAAGAGATAATTCTTCCTGGTTTAATATTAAAACGAACATTGCTTATAAAAGTTTGCAAATTTAACATATATATTCTTCCCATTTTTAAAACTTTTCACACAATGAGATATCGTTAGAGTTAACCTACCTATATATCTTATTTAACATACTTTACATAGTGAATTATATGTTACATATTCATCGTTACAAAATTGTTTACTTATATATTTTAAGTAAAATTTCATCGTATTCAAAATATTCCAAATTTATACCAAGTTTATTATCGACGCAAAAAAATTTCGTCGGCATAAAGTTTGGGAAGTAAATATATATTTACTAACAGTAATCTAAAGACAAATTAAATTTCTAAAATAGTAATTCAATATAGAAGTTGGAAAGTTATTTGTTGTGCATTATCTTGAAGATGATGTTGGAATGAGTATTCGTTGCGACATAACAGACAAATATCATTTACAAACTCAAATTATACTCAAATTGCTGTCGGAATTCATTGAAACAGCGGTAACCATTATCCAAAAAATTTATATATGCCTCAAGCGTAGTTCTAAAGGGCATTATGTTGACGTCTTTAGTAAATTATTAATAAAATGAGTTAATTTTGACAAAACATTTAATATTATTGTAAACAAAAATTACATTTCTTGCAGTTACTCATTTTATCTATGAATAAATAATGATACCATTAAAAGTATTTGCAATGTTTTTTTGTAAATATAAAAATTAAATTTTTGATTTTGAATTTTGTATAACTTTGTTTTATTGACAATATTTCAATTGGATATATGTATTAAACAACAAAAAACAATTACTAAAACGAAAATTGTTTATCTAAACAAATTTTACATTGACAGTTAATTTAAACGAAAACAAAAATAAATTTTATATACCAACTGTCCAATAGCATGTTGAATTAATGATTTACTAACCAAGCACAGTGAAATAAAAAAATATATATATAAAAACAACATACTCCAAAAAACATGTCTGCGAAGCAGTACACATAATAAATTAGCATTGGTAAAGATAAAGCTCTCATTTCGCGCGTGTAGACGTTCATGAATTGACTCTATAAATAATCCTGACAATCAAAATAAATAGCAACAATTATATGTTAATAAATTATTAACAATATACAACATCTTGATCAAGTTAAACTTCACTTCAAAATGGGAACACACAAAGAAATAATGAACCAAGTTTTCAGATAACTGGCAATTAAACAGACCGATAAATATTATACATAGGAGACTTGAAACTCGTTTTAGTATTCGGAGAACAGCAAACTAAAAAATAATGCTTACACAGATGGAAATAATGAATTTTGATTATTTTTTTCTTTGGTAATTATTTTAAAATGAATTTGTCGTGATTTATATGGATAACATATTTTCATATACCTGCGTGCGTATCAAAAATAATTGGGTAAAATCTACCATTATTATGAGTTAATAGAAATTTTCTGATATACAAATAAAAATAAAAATTCATAATTCTATATACTGGAGTTGAAATTAATTAAACAAAAGTTAGCATTTTCATCTGAAAGGAGAAAGTTCAGTGAATACAGAAATACGAAATTGTACCAATTATAGTTTTATGCAAGGGTTCACATTTACGACTTTTGTTTTTTATTAAATAACTTCTCTAACTTATTTAAAACAAATACTATAAATATAATTTATTTAAGTGGCCCAACTGTAAAGTACTAAGATCATCAGTTATATTAATTTGTTGTTTTCAGCAATACGTCCTAAATAACTTTTAAAAATTGAGTAGCTTCTGAGGATTTTTATTTGTTGAAAAATGATACTGGTTCATGCGTTAAACGAAAAAAACCACAACCTCTGTGCTGTAACGTGAAATTAGCGTTGTTGGTTAGAAATTGAGTTCATTAAAAATGTGAAACACTATCAAGACAGCCTTGTAAATTATATAAGTGTGCTGGCCGTATTCCAAACTCATGTTTCACCAAGCAAATCCAGAAAATGCGATTACTATGCGAATAAATTTTATAAAAAAACCTCCCTTTTTTATCTGACAGAATTTCTGATAAATTACACTTCGGCGACATTCACGTAAAACGACTTAAAAATAATATTTCAAGCATTTTAAACTACACGCACTCTTTAAACATACAACCAACAAAGCTAATTCTGAATAATAAATATCACTTGTATTAATATTAATTGTTTGAATTGAGAATTAAATTACAGCGCACAAAAGACAATACAAATGAGAAAATCGATTTGATGCACTTGCAATCTAATGCCCTTTGTTATTTCAACAAACGTGTATACTTATATAGAGAAACTTCAATTTAATTATATTCCAAATTTTTTTTTTTTCAAAAAGTATAACAGTTCGTAGAAAATTGCTATTGTAATTCTCATTTAGGTTGTCTTTAATAATTGATTTAAATAGAATTACATAATCTGAATTTTGACAATTGAAATTTATTTATGATAAATGAATATAGTGAAAATGTGTTTCAAATGTTAGGATATTAAAAATAATATATATAAATATTTATTTAGATTTAACGAACAGCCATAATAGATTCTAAAATAACATAATGAATAATTATATTTTCTTGTTATACAAGATATATGTATAAAATTAGATTATAATATTCTTCTTATTAAAAATATATAAACCGACTATGTGTAAGAAATGAAAATGTTTAATTTTTAGTAAAATTGGTCTGTTTATTAAATATTTGCAGAGTAAATCATGCTTTATATTTGTGACTGTTAATAAATTTTTATCAAAACTTCTAAAATATTAATACATTATCCACCAATTAATTAACTAAAACTTTATATATGAAGTATTAGTTCAAACAAACTAGCTATGTGTATGCACCTTTATATATTAATTAAATTTATTGAATTTTCTAGTAATTGAATTACATTTTTAGAAAATTGTTTATACTAAATTGCACATACTAAATTTATTGAACCAATTATTAAAAGTCAATTGCTTAATGGGAATAAAACGTATAAAATAGCAAATTACCATACTAATACTCAATAAAATTAAATTTCAGAGGTTTAATATTTGCAATTGTAAATAATGGCATTCGTAATTTAACAAAATTTAAACATTGGCGATTTACCCAAAAAATATAATTATGTTATTATCATAATCTCGTCTATAGTTTGTATATATTTTAAAAAAAAACTACAAGTTGCTCGTGAATGTAAGATTCTTTGGCAAAAATATGTCCGGTAACGTGTGTTGAAGCAAGATTTCGAAATATGTATATCAAATTATTATGTACTTACATATAAATTGTATAGCTATTGTTTTAATTTAGGTAAAAAACCATATAATTTATTTTGAAAGTAGTTCAATTACTTAAAACTAAAAAGAAGTTACGGCGTGTGGGTAGCAGGCTTTTAGTTGCAACATTTTTGAAGTTTTCTTTGCAAAAAAAAGTTAGAACATGACACAGTTACACCGTACATGTCGAAGTTGCTTGTTCTGGTTAGCACACTCGTTTTGTCTCTAAACTGTCAAAAAACTTTACTTTATACACGTCCAATTGACTTTGACACTTTGACAAAAGGCACATGGGTGGTGGAACATATAAAAGTTTTGCAATCGATACACTGTTCTCTCGATAACTAGCATGACTTTTCAACAAACCTGACGTGTACGCAACGTAAAGCAAAGAGGACAATAATGGAGCATGCCCATTGCAATAAAATATATGTGGAAAATAACTGAAATTGACAGCTTAGCATAAACACAAATCATGATTTCTACTAGGTATTATTAGTTGTTTGTTTGTTTGTAGGGATTCGTTTGTTTACGGTACAATTATAATTTATTTGTTTTCGGAATATAATAATACAAAAATGGCGCACTAAAGTTCCAATTATTTATTTTACAATATATAATAAATACAATTACAATGCACATCAAATGATATTCTCCAGAAAAATACTTTATTTTATTAACAAGCAATTTAATTTTAAACTATATATTATCACAAAAGTAATAAATAACTATTACAAATAGCATATGACATATTTCAAAAAAAAGAAATGTGTCTCCTTACGTTTAATATGACGTGAAAAAAACAATAATGCTTACAGCAAATGTGCAAAATTACAGCAAAAGAGTTTCGTGTTGTGCTGTAGGCATGTTTCATGATTGTCAGTTTGACAAAGCATATAGAGAGAGGTGGTTTTGATACCTTTTACGTGAGAATCAAAAGGTGCTTTTTATTTCATTTATAATACAGTTAAGTTAATGAATTAAAAAAATAATAAACACATTAAACATGTACTCAGTAGGCGGCGTTTCAATTAAACATGCATTATTAATGCTGGAGAAACTAATTAGTAAATGTTGACAATTTAATTTTCAGAATAATATTGTTCGATCTTAAAATGATTTACGCGTCTAGATGTCGATATAAAAATTTCTATTTTATTCACGCATTAATTATTGTAGATTTATATTATTGTTCTATAATTACAACTATGTTAGATGTAATCTTTAATTAAAATGCAATTGAATCGAAGAGACACATAATTATATATTTATAATTACTTGTGCGCATTATATAAGAGAACATTAAGTATTCAACTAGAAAAGCATGTTATGAGGTTTTCGCAATTTTCTTTTTGATATCTACCAGTCAACAATCACTAAGATTGAAAAGCGCAAAAGAAAGAGCGGCGCAATGAAAGATAACGATAACATAAATAGTGCAATAAAAACAATTACGCAATACTCGTATTAAACTATTATAATGAAATGTTTACTTTTAATATGTTTTTGCATGATTGATTGTGTATTATTATTATAGAAGAGAGCACTAGAGTCATTAAGTATTCAATAAACTAGAAAAACATGTTATGACATTTTCGCAATTTTCTATTTGACATCTAGCAACAATCCCAAAGATTGAAAAGCGCAGCAGAGCGACACGACGCCGAGATAAAGATGGTATTAAGTGTAATAAAAACAATCACGCAATATTTGTATTAAGAAATGTTTATTTTTAATATTTATTTTAACAAGATTGACTGTGTATTATTGTTAAATGATATAAAAAAAAATTATTTATATGTATGGTTTTGCGAGAGTATATTTAGTGACTTTGAGATTATCTGCACACCGCAAGATAATTCTGTAGTACCTATCAGTGAAAAATGTTGTAGCCTTGTTGTCCACGTATGTATGTTTTAGAGCATGTTAATAATATTAAATAAATGTCAAAATAACAATGTTATTTTCACACGAAATCTAATAATTAATTGAAACATTCATGTAATATACGTTACGTTAATTTAATAACCCGATGAGAATAACTTTGGAAATTAAATTATGAAATATACCGGCAATGTGATGGTGTAACATGAATATATATTTAAAGTAAGTGCGGTTAAAATCAGTCAGATGTTCTTCTTTGCTAACGTTGATGGTGTACGTGAATTGATGACAAATTACAGTTTTAGTATTTTGTCCGTGTTTTAGTGCAGGTAGTGGACACATTTTGTTCCGAGGGACTTTGTTCAACAGAACGACAGTTACGTGTTTTCCGGACATTGTTCATACCCCTGCGGAAACACTATACATACATACAAGAATGAATATATTCTATTCATACATAAATTACAATAAAATATTTTTATTTAATGACGGTAAAATGTTTAGTGGAATACGTCAAATAATAAAACTATCAAAACCAATTCACAAAACCTTAATTAATGAATATTTGGTTTTAGATTTGATTCCGAATATATATCAGAATCAGTATTATAGTAAATTTTATGTATCTCTTTTATAAACGTATATTTGAAATGTTCGTGTTTATGTGTGTGTTTGTGTATGTGGCTTGTTGTGGAGTCGGTATACACGCTATTGTTTGAGCTTTGCACAATTCCAGGTATTGTTCATTTGGAACCCTATACTTACACAGTCCAGTCTATACACTCTCCCATTACTAATTATTAATATAGCAGCTATATCTCTCCAGCCCTCTTATTATTTGTTAAACAATCGCGGCGGTTATGTGCTTTTGTTTGCTTCTGACCACAATACCGTCCAAAAGAAAGTTAATTGTTCGGCTGCGAGATTATACTAGCAGAGAGTTGGATTTATATGTAGTTCCGAAGATTGAAAATATACTTTGCTTGTTCCTCTTTCTAATGGAATAAGTTATTTGTATAGCTGTAATTACTATAGAGCCATAAGTTTTATTGGTTGTTGTATGGAAATATTATAATTGGAATAGTAAATAATTGAAATTTCCATGATATACAAAATGGTTTTTTTACCTGAGAGAGTTTTGGTCAAATTAGAAAGGCTATTACCAAATATGATAATTATAATGAAGATTTAAGATTTGTAGATATTTAAAAGTATATTATCCAAATGGAAAACAGTATTGATTTTATTTGAACTTTGTTGAAGAAAAACAATAATGCGATCTAGTGACCTATTATTTTTGTATCTACTATAGACTTTTATCTGCATCCATGAAACGAGCGCTTAGGGAGTAGAAAAGATAAGCGAAGATACACGCTACATTAGTTTATTTTCATATATTTCCCTGTTTTTTTCGATGCATCCCTATGCCTTGTAGTAGAATCAAATTAGATAGACGACCACGCCAAAACGATGTCCTTCCAAGTTTTCTTAATGCAATCAGACAATCGGAAAAACGAATGCTATATACTGAGGAGAACTAGCTTTGAAAGCTGAGGAAAGGGGACGGCATGCTTTAGAATAATGGAACTGACTGGGGTAAAGTTGTTCGTTTCGTTTACGTTCGTTTCCCGTTGAGCTGCCAGTAACTTTTGACTTCCTGATGCATCGCATTACCGTACACTTTAATAGTAACGGTTTACGTAACTAAAGCAACATTCACGATACATCTGAAGAATCGTTAGTCGAAATGGTTTGCTTCGATTTCTTTCAAATATCGAACAAAAGTGTTATTTTACTTTCTTGTTAAAAGTTTCGTTTTCTTACATTTCAAATAAAAGTTTTCTCGTTTCTCGATAAAGATTTTCATTTCAATAGCTTATCATTCGTTCAGGAATACTTAAAAAAAATTATTTTTTAAGATAGAATACAAACATACAATACGTGACATATTTCTTCTAAATAATTGCACCGACACGCTAGCTTAAATTCACTTGTGATGTAGCAATACGTACAGTATTGCCACTATTAGCTAAGTTATAAAAAAATTTGAGTGTTCAAAATAGAAAACTCATCCGATAAATTTTTAACACAATATTCTTGTTGCAGATACTAAAAATTTTTGACGCAATAGACATTATTGGTGAAAAATGGGGCAACCAAATTCTTTGTTATTGCAATATTTTTTCTCTAATTTTATATATATATATATATATATATATTTATATTGTATATTTTAAGGAAGGCAATTTATCTTTTAGAAGAGAAATATATTTTTATTTTTGTATACATAGATAAAACAGACGTATCACATGGTCCAAAGGTTTGCCCAAGTAAAATGATTCTCCCATGAGAAGGTAAATAAACGATCTGTTTCTTGAAAATTTTATGTGACCTTTAGGCTTTCACTTTCGATTCGGCACTAAATTGATATGTACACCAATATCCAATTTCGGGTAAGTGTACATATATCTAGTAAATCGTATGACGACACTTTAGATTTCTATCTTGAAAACACTAGCTTACTATATATGTACTGAGTACGATTATGTATGAAAGGGAACGTTGGGTACGGAAAAGGACTGCATTCAAATTATTTAAATGAATGTGTGGTGTTTCTAGTGAGGCTTTAATAGAATAGTAGAATAACAAAAAAATATATTGGCATTAGGATAAAAACGCAATGCCGATCTTACCCCATTGAAAGGAAGCAAAACAAAGGACTAGTTGTATATTATATAAAATTTATTATTATTCTTATATTGTAACATATTTGTATCTACCTGCGACTCCGTTAAATATTTTAATACTTGGTATTTAGTGGTGGTTTAAGGCATGGGTGTTTTTACTTATACAATACATAGGTAAGTTAAGTAATCATGAAAATTTTAGAACTCGAAGTATTAATGAAAAGCTTTTGAGTTCAAAAAGTGTGCCAGTTACGCGAAAATTACTTCGCTTATTTATATTTCCGTATCTACGTAAGCTTGCGTACATTTTAATAAATCGTATCAACTATGCCTATCAACTTTATAATCAAACAAAATTGATTCAATTAACTTGGGACTGCACATTAAATATCTATTGTCACAATATATTTGGTGAAAACATACATATTACAAAGGTTAGTAAAATACTACAAATATTATATAAAAAACGCCTGGCCATGATAATTCCTAATATAGTGTAATAAAAAGCGTCCGGATATATTAATTTCTAATATAGTGTAATGAAATAATATTTTTTGGAATGTTTAAAAATTTGAATTTTAACATCTTTCCTATCTAAACAAAATATACCTACTACCTGTACGAAATACACTGCAGATGTTTTCATTTTATTGTGTAATAACGTATAAAAAATCTTGTGTTGGAGGAAGAGGGTGCCAATTTTCACAAAAGCCTAGCAGCAAATGAATTTTAAAATTGATTTTTTTTTTGTACGGTATCTGTTCTATATATATAGTCTCCTCAGTGATATGAATAAATCACAAAATATGATTTTGATCAAGCAATTTGTTTTATATGTGTTTCGTTATAGCAATTACAAACATGTGAAATCAACAAATATGTATTGTAATATTTTACATGTACTGTAATGTAAAAAACAATGAATCGAAGCTCAAATTTTATTGACCAGGGGCAAAATTATTCATCCTTCTCGTGTTAATAGTGAACACTAAAAATTTGCTTATAACTGTAAACGAAATTATAATCTGCTTTAAACATCAGTTTAGACACGAATAGAATATAATACTAATATTTACAAAAAAAAACAAACTTAGCACTCAAATATAAATAAGAATTACAGCACGGAAACTGTAGTGAAATTGAATATCACCCATCTGGTGTTCTCCAACTTATATGGATGAAATGTTTAAAATAATTTAGTAGTTTGCCATATCTTCGCAAGCTCCCTTCATTAATATTCTTGAGCATGTCAAATATGAAAAATCTAATGGTTTTTTGAGTTCCGGTGTAACATAAATATAAGCTCGCAAATGCGTGCGATACATTATATGCTTGTTTGTTGTAGGTGAACACCCTGCTGCGATGCAACACGGGGGGCAACTCCGGCTCGAGTACCCCATCACAATGTGCATGCTGAGCGTCCTAGTTGCCTTGGTGGGACCCTAACTGACAAAGTAAAACAATCAGATATAAATTAATCTAAACAGTTTTATCAGTTTTCAATTTAATTGGTATACAATTGAAAACAACGAAGGTATATTTTGACAAGTCAAAATATTTACAAACACAGTTTTACCTAAATTCGATTTTTTATTTTTTAATCTCAGCGTAGATCTGGGTGAAAATATAAGTAAATAAAATTTATCTCATTTTATTAAATATTTCAGTTAAAAATAATCGTTTCAAGTGATGCATCTTATGAATTATAAAAGTAACAAATATTTTCTCATTACATCTTATGTCACTTAAATCTGTTTGAAACATCGACATTTCTATGTGCATCGCGTTTATTATAACTAGTTTTCAATTCAATAGTACTAAACAATTTTTCATTTCATTTTTAATTAAAACTCTAGTAGATTTGTTTTTTGATATCAGCTTTAATATATTTTTGATTAAAAATTTGATTATTATATATTTGGCTAAATGAAATTTTATCGGATTTCAAAAAATGTTATTTTCAAAAGGAAAATTATTTAGGTCTATACTAACCCATTCGGTTTGACCATTAATTTAGTGCAAAATATCAGTGCCATATTAGAATTATTGTTATTAAATTGTTATTATGTTACGAATTTTTCATTATATTTATTTGTTATTTTATTTTTTGTCTCATATCTAAATTGTTCTTCAGAACTTGATATAGAAATGATTTTTTAAAACATATACTAAAATTATTATTATTTTTGTTAAAAAAACACGTATTTTTGTTAAAAAAAAACGAATTTGCTATATCTCCACATATATAATGTAATCGTAATTGGTTTATAATTTTCTAAATGTGTTTGTGTTATTAATATCATTTGATTTTTTAGCGACAGTAAGTGTTATGCACTAAATACTAAATTAGTGACCAAACTAAATAGATTAATAGACCTCAAATATCCTGTGATATACTTATTTCGAGTTTTATTCAAAAAACAACAAAAATTCTATGTGAATTGATTCGTATAAAATATAATTATCAATCGGACTGTACTTCAGAAAATACGAATACATATTGATAATATTTAAGTGATGAATTTTTTATATCAGAACTAATATATGTGTTTAACTAAAGTGCATAATAAAGTTAAGTGATACACTGTTAAAAACACTTGATTATAATAAGGTAAGGTATTGTTAGTTGTAATATTAAGCACAATAACGTCAGTTGTATATAATTAAATATATTTACTAATATATAACGAGAAATCAGTGTATATAATATAAAAATTATTTGTTTCAAATTATTAAGGCATTTTTCTTAGTGTTCATGATACAATATATGTCATTTTAAGTTATATCATTTCAATAAAATTCGTGCTTATTTTTGTATATGCAATCTAAAAAATAAATTCTGTTTAATATAATGCATCATGAGGACATAGAGAAGCGCCACATTTGTTCATTAAAATGGTAGGCTGCATTTAATGTTATCCACGATACTATATTTGTACACGAATTTGATTTTAACTGATGTTGTTTATGTTAAGTTAAAATCAAATATATGTATGGTTTACGCCATTAATTAATTATATGTAAATTTATATTTAAATTTGTTATTTGAAATTGAATTGTTTATGTATATATTTTAAAATTGCTTCTTTTTCCGTAATTTTAAAATATAGAGTTTGTAAATATATATTCAGAGATGGACCTATACATATTATATTTTTAATATTATTCCCTTACATTTGAAACAGATACAATATTTGTCATGTCTTTGCTACAAAAAAAAATGACATGCAGAATTTCAATATTTTCTTCTATTGTTGTTACTATATCTACACTACAAATATCATCGTTACTTTAAAATGTTTATGCTTAAAATTTGTTCAATAAAACTAGTTTCGAATTTTTCTCATTAGATTTTTGCACTTCCACTTTTGTCATAACATGTCAACGTAGACATGCATATAAACAATAGCCCGTCTTAATATTTGAAAATAAATTCTTAAGTTTAAATAATATGTCATATATTTTGTAAAATTCGAAATATATTAATTTTAAATCATTTTCTTATTTGAAATAAAAATAATTATATTTGAAATATAAAATGGACATCATCTCTGATTTGTGGAAGCAATTTTAAAATAACGTAATTTTACATCCGTCTAATGTTGTTAAAACAATGTGAGAAGTAATAAATAATAGAAAACACAACTACAATGATTTCAAATTTTTATTCTTATAATTTTTAAATGCATTTTTTTTATTGCTAGTGATTTTTTATTTTATATTATATTAAACATTTACTAGGCCAGTGAAGATTAAACGGCTTTCAACAATGGTGAGTTTAAACATTTCAAATTACAATAGACATGAATCAGCATGATTTTGAATCATTATTATTTTCAAATCACTTAAAAACATCGACATTTATATGTAATAATGTATTCGCTTTTCAAATATGCATCATATACACATGCATGCATTCAGCATCAGGATGTTAATCAATAAAACAATTCCAATACATTTACCGTATATAATACAATATAATCATTTCATTTTCTAATCATATTTGTTGAACTTATATCTCTTGCAGTCATTTTATTATTGTTTCGATTATCTATTTTATGTATAGCTTTTGTATCAATCGCTTGATCTTAAATTTTTAGCATGGCTAAAAGCTCGATTCCAATGAGCATTTCCAGTCTTTAAAAAAATATACTCAGCTTCACATTATAATTAAATGAATGTGATAGTGTACTTTTCTGCTTTTTAAGCTAAGCATCACTTTCATAGTTTTTTTAGAGACTGGTAATATATTTAATATGAAATGAAATATTGTTTGAATTTTAAATTTGCACTGTCTCAAATATACAAATCATTTAGTAGTGTGATAGATAGTAAAATAATATACACGACTCCAAGGTATTCAAAATGTAACTTGTGAATATTTGATTCAAGTAAAACGTCGAATTTAGAGATATTTGACGCTTAAATAGCATGCTCACTAGAACGATATCTAAGTAGGTACTCGTTGATGCGTACTTAAATATTGGACAGAATTAGCATCATTTGAAATAACTTTACATATTATTCATTCTTTAGCGTACAAATAATTTATTCATATTTTTAATGACTTACAATTGGTTATATATATATATTCTACAAATCAATAATCTGTAAACGAATTCATGTCATTTCACTTTACTTAGTAACAGTGACTAGATCATTTATTCATAGCTTTGGGTAGAGAAATGGAAAAGGCCGTAATAAATAAATACGTATTCGTGTTGGCGGCCTCTTAAATTATTTCTGCTAATTAATTATTGGTATGCTTTTAAACCAACAAGATCCTTCTTATCCGATTGTAGTAAGTAGTATGCCAAACCCAGGCGTTTTACACATTTAGTATATAATATAATTCAAACCAATTTCATGATGATGTACAGCTTTTGAGTTTTATGCCTAATATAAATCAACTGCAATGCTTCAATAGCACATTTTTTAAAGATGTATTAAAAAAATAAAGCCTGACAAAAGAATAGTAGTAAATGCAGATATAACTAAATATATTTACACTCTGGCTTTTATTATTTTGTAATGAAAATCACATTAAATCCATAAATTAATTTTTACGTATGTAAAACATTTGCAGTGTCATGCACCGAACTTTCTTATACGCATTTGGGTTAAACCATATCGTAGTTTCATTATTTATCTAATTTATAATATTTTTTCTAACCTTTAGATTGCTTTTACACTAAATATATTTCTTTGAATGAATATTAAATGTCAAACTTCAAATTATGAAAGGCTATTTTGTTAAACAATTGACAGGCGCTGATGATACGATTTATGTAAAAATAAATATAATAAGCAGAAATTTATTTTGAAACAAGTACCCTTTTAGGAAAAAAAAAATTCGAACAAAAATTGTGCTAAATATATTAAATACCTTTAATTTTTGTTCATACAATTTTTCTGTAACTATAACCATTTTTGAGTAATTGCAGAAACTGCAAAAAATTACTAGAGTAAACAGGCACTTCCGCTTTGAATATTTTTTTCAAAAATAAGAGGTGCACACCCCAGGCATATGCAAAACTTAAGTTTAAAGTTTCATAATTTTAGCTTCAACCGTTTAGGCTGTAGAGAACATTCAGGGAAGGTCAAAACGTATATATCCGTTAAAAACTCGAGTTCGAAAAGATTACAATACTTACTTATACTGCGTATAAGAAAGTAAAAATAATTTGTCGTACCATTGTTTGGCGGGATAACAAATACCCTGATATTTAATTTGATAGTTTTTATTTGAATTTAATTTAATTAATAAAATTTGAAAGAAGTTTGCATAAAAAGAAGTTCAATTAAATATAATATGTCTCAGTATATCTTATATTGCGTATATTTTCTAATGACAATAAATCTCTGTGAAACCTTTATAATAATATTCGTGTATGTGTGAGAGTATCATGTTTTCTGTGTACATGGGCGCCAATGGTTTCTCGTATTTCGTAAAGTGTTCGTGTTCCCAGCAGAATCACATATTTTTACGACAACTTCGTCAATTTATGTTTGTAAAAGTGTTACACATACATGTTGTATCCAACACCAGCGAGTGTATGCTAGCAGAAATTGTTGTGAAGTGTATAACACTTGGATAGAAATCGTTATGCCACGCTCCGCCACCCAGGTCCAAGCAACCGTACATGTGCGCGCGAGTATCTCAAACTTATGGAAATATATGGATAAAGTTCTTGACAAATACTGAGCGTACATACACACATACATATATGCATCGAAGCACATAAATAATACAAATTACCTAGTACGTTCTTTTGTTCTAACGTAAACAAAGTTACTGTATTAGACAAAAATTAATCATTAGAGATTAAAGAGATACTCACACTACCCCAGTAATGTCTATATATTCGATTTATATCATTTTAATAAAACCACATAAAAACAAATAGTAGATATGCATATACCAACTAGAAGTGATACTTAAAAAGGCACTCGTCAAAACCACAAATTGACCTAAATATATATTTGCTGTCAAGTATATATATTTAGCATGATTACGTGAGTAGCTGTTCGTATACATGTTACAATTTTTACAAAGTTTTAAATTTTTAATAAAGCTAAAATGCTTTTACGTTGGCGCTTTACATTTTAAAGAAAAAAAAAGTAATAAACAAAAAAGAATGAACTATTAACTGCTAATGACTACGCTATTATTAAAGCTAAAATAAAAATGCGAGCAATCTCAATTGAACCTTGTTTTTAAAGAGCAAACAACAAAATATGTCTTTATGTAATATGCTATGAGTTGCGTTTAAAAATAAGTTTATTTATGTTTTCTTCATTCATACCGCGGCATGCCAATGTTTTAACGTTATCAGATATCGGATTTGGTCGTTTGTGCTGGATGCTGCAGTAAAACGGCGGTAAAATCTAAACTAATTCTGAGATGCCGACACCGTGATGAGCAGGAAACGAGGCACAAGTACTTGAAACATCTCCGACTCACACAAAAAGCACACAGTGAGAAAGCGTGGAGCGCGTATATTTTGTGTTAGCTTCCCCCGGTAATAATAGACACGAAGGCTGCATCACGCCGGGATTAAGTATGCCTTAAAACAAAAGAACGACGAGGGAAGAAAAATGAGAGCAATTCTAACAGCCAGTATCTTCCCTCCTTGCTGGTTCTCCTTCCAAAAGCCAAGACAAGATTGTCGTTATGAGAGAGACTGATGTTTTCGCTATCCTGCTGTCTTTTTGTTAACTTGTTTTAACTAAACGTAAAACCAAGATGTTTTGGCTGGAATTCTATCTTTCAACTAAATATTAAAATGTCGATGGATAATTTAATGAAAATAATTCATTACCTAACTAACAATATAATATGTATAGCAATCTTTACTAGACAAATTTGTTAAAATAATAAAATATCACAATTAGTTTTGCAAAAATATACGTATTATTTAAAAGTTTTTTTTTGTATTAATATAGTGGAACAAACTATAAAACCAATCCGGTTTTGACGAATTTCATTGCACACCCCGACTTATGAACTTTATAACGATAAACTTTATTTCGCGAAAACGTTATCTAGTTGCAATTTATTCAGTAATCAATGTAATTATTATTTTTTGCATTTATTATTATTCATTCCAAATTAAAATTTAATTTCTTGCAAACAAATTAAGTAATATCTCTGTTCTATTATATAAAACATGTGATTTCTTCTTGTAAAAGTGAAAATAAGTTAGTCCAGCTTCTATTACTCCGTGTTAATGAGTTCGAATGCAGAGATAAATATTGCCTGACCTTTGGTTGGCTCCCCTGGTTGCCAGACGGCCAGGTACAGTTAATTTAAGGTAATGGATACAGTTTAACAGCTTATAGTACTTTCCGTTTCCTCATTCATTATCTAAGCACTTGGTAATTAATTCACGGCATAAAAAAGTGTGATTCATTATTAATTATTTACGGTTGGTGAAACAAATCGTTGGCAACCCTTCCTCATTTGTATTCGTTATCTTATCTAAACTAAATGATCTTGTATACTTGAATGAATCTCTCAAACAATATGTTAATTTGATTCATTTTAATTAAGTTTATAATCATATGACAATTAAAAAATTAATTTTAAACTGGATTTCTGTAAAATTGCAATTTTGCTTATTGTTAGTGAAAACGTAGAAGCTTTGCGAGAAAAAAAAAACTCTCATAATGTGTTTTCTCATGCTCGTAAATTGACTGACTGACCGAAACAGATCAATACAGATGCAGCAGCTAGTGCATTAAAGAAGTAGTGACCGAACCGTATCTAGTGGTCAAGCCCAGCGCATGTTACATACGCTGCTAGTCTTGTTATACGCTCGAGTTACTTCCAGCTAAATTGAATCAACCGACACGGCGCACGTGCTCTCATTACCACAAACTGTGACCAAAAGTGCCGTTGAAAATGTATTAAAACGTGAACGAACAAACAAACCCGATATGACCCGCAAAAATCTGAAAAATAAAAATAGAGTGCTCCGGTCTTAATATCATCACATCTGACCAGCTAAAATCATCGCCAAAGTAATTCCATTAGTTTTCATTGCTGGTAAACACAACATGACAGTTATTTTCTTCTCATTTAATAATAATGATCAAGTTACTCTATCTCAGTTACGTGTTTTTTTTTTTTTTTTTGAATCAAAATATATATTAATGTTTCCTTTCGAGGGACTTTACTCTGTGTTAGTTTCATAATTATATCTCAACTATTTAATTGCTACTGCAGTGCAGGCATAATTGAATTAAGAGAAATGTGTTTGACCAAAGATTAAATGTTCTGGCGCTAGGCTGTTTTCGTAGAACGCACATAGCAAAAGCGATTAAAATGTCAACATGATAAACAGTTTACCGGTCAATGTTTCTCTCTCTGGTCTATCTAAATAAATTCATGAGTGGTCACATTTATCATTTCCAAAATATAAAAAATCGTGTATTTAAAATCAGATACAGAGCTGATGTTTTTTCTACATTGATAAAACAACCATCTGCAGTGTTATGCACCGACTTTTCTTATACGCTTTTGGGTTAAATCACATCCTATTTTCATTATTTTTCTAATTTATAATATTTGTTCTAACTTTTGGAACACTTTTACGCTAAATATATTTCTTTGTCTGTTGTTTTTTTTTTTTGGATAAACAATTGACAGGCGCAGATGATACGATTTATGTAAAATTAAATGTAATATGAAGAAATTTCAAGAGCCATTTTCTTGTTTCCGGAACCGTTTGGGAAAAAAAATTTCAAATAAAAGTTGTACAAAATGCCGATATACTGTAACAATTTTTCTGTAACTGTAACCGTATTTGAGTAATTACAGAAACTGCAAAAAATTACTAGAGTAAACATGCACTTCCGGTCGGAATATTGTTTTCAAAGATAAACGGTTTTCTGCCCAGGTAAATACAAATCTTAAGTTTGAAGTTTCATAATTTTACCTTCTACCGTCTAGGTCGGAATCCTTTCAGGGAAGGTCAAAACGTATATGTCCGTTAAAATCTCGAGATCAAAATTTTTCATGATTACAATACTTATACTGCGTATAAGAAAGTAACAAGTGCCTGATTTCGCCGACGTCAATTAAACATATACCACAGTTAATCAAAACTGACAACAATATTTTGTTTCGAAAATACTAATTTTAACTAAAAAGTACATTTATGTTGGTAAAGAGGATAATTAATATGCATTTATATAAAATGGTTCAAATTTTTGAGCTAATCTGCCTAAGTTGCTACTGTTTCGTAAATGGTCCTATTTTGACCGAAATACTATAATCCCTCATGACCATGGTATTTCCAATATAGGTGATAGTACAAAAGAAACGAATAAGGCTTCATGAGAAAAGGTACAAATGTATAGAAGTGAATATAGTGAAAAAGTAATTCTCCTAACTGTAATGTGCTGCTAGTGCTTCTAATATAGTTTCGCGGTTAATAAATACTCCTGAGTATATGTGGTATATGTATGTACATATATGCAGATTTAGTCTACTATGAGTACGTTATTTAGATAGCTTACGGGGTTTAGAAATTCAATCATGCAACAATCAATTACAACGTAAATTCAATTATTTCATACAAAATATCTTTATTAAATATGTTATAACTCGAATAAATTTAGATTATGATGTAATAATAAGCGTCAAAGTTGACAAGTAAAAGAGGTCGTTGTTGGTTATAAATCTGCAGTAATACAATGTCACTGTATGTATGTATGTAGATACATAATAATGGTATGTTTATATGGAGCGTTTGAAATTGATTATCCGCGATGTCTTGCTTATTACTAGGCAGCTTGTTTTATTGCTCTTTAGTTCCGAGTCCTTTCAGTGCCAGTGCACTTCATAAATAATAGAACACTTGAGCGAACGTTCGTTCCAGTGAACGTCGGCATCGTTTCACGTGACTGCTGCATTTCAAACGTGATTTATCGCAAATCATGGACTCGAAAAGAGGGAATATTCAATTCAACCTAACTAACCCACTTTTGCGCCCAAGCTCGGTTCAAACTCATGCAGATGCTTGAAAGCTTTTAAAACTTTAAATTATTAACTGTCATTTTATCATATTCAATTATTAATCGATTTAACCACACGACAGAAAATCGTATTGCAAGTTTTCCTTGGAATATAGATGTTATTGAATTTTGTTTTTTACTCCAAATAAATTACATTTCAAACTAGTTTGCTTTTACAATCATTAATATCATAATTTTCAAAGTTCAAATCTGAGATAACAGTTTTTTAATAATATTTTATTTCATAATAAAAACTGTATTATTTATTTTTGATACCTCAATTTAAATATGTTCATATTTGTATTTTCTTTAAAAATCTAAACTAAATAAATAGATTACATTGTTGCAATTACGGTAAGTGTCGTATGAAGTTTCAGTAATGATGAAAAAATAATTGGTATTAGTTTAACATAGTGTATCACTAGAAATCCGTTAGGCAGTAATAATTTCCATTAAAGGTCATTTTTCTGCACCAACAAAATATTTGGATCTCTCTATCTTTGAAATTTGTTTCATTTACCGGCCTATACGCAAGGAAGAATGTGCCATCTCCCTTTCCAAAATTTGAGCTCTGACTGTGTGTTATTTCGTTTCAAAGCAAATCTTTCTAACTAAATGAGAATCTTTGTGTCACTCGATACCTCAACACTATATGTTTCATAGTACTTGAGATTCGCATGTACCGAATTAAATCTTTTATTAATAAATATTCGTTGAAAATAAATTCATATATTAACAGAATTGCAGAAACCGCTATTATAGTTTTGCTGTTGAATATAAGATACAGCTTGTAGCGATAGCGCTAAAGGAAGATACTGTAGCTAGATTCATAATATATTAATATCTTCTTGTAAGTGGTACTCACACTGTTAGTGAGTTTTTAATGAACTCAATTGATTCCTCTTTACTTAAGTTGAGTACAGGAATAGTGCCCCATTGTTTGTTTTGAGATGTGATGTTATTTGTAGGTAAAACATTTTTGATGTTTCGTCTACACATTATCGAAAATAATTAGAGATTTCTTTATGAATAAGTACTCGTAAATGTTATTTATGAGATACATGAGAGTTCTCGTTCAGTGCCTTCTGTAGCAATTGGAATCTGTTGCTCTCTCTATTGCTAATTTGTAGAAACAACGTCGTCGAATATCATCAGATGTTTCCGCACTTATCCAAAATAAATACGCAAAGTTTTTCTCGTTCAAATCTACATATTTTTTAACTAGCTCACTTTTACCAATAAGTACCACCTACTATACCATTTATACAAATGATATTCTTCCACATTGAGATATAAATATACACGATAGTTATACTAATTATTTAGAGCGTTAGAAAAAGATAACTATTATAGTTATTTTTGAAACGTACTTCGGTGGGGCCTTACCTAACTAAATATATTCCCACCGCCTACCTATCTGAAAGATTCCCACCCCCTACCTATAATTTGAGATACTTATTCTAGTTTTGTGCTAGTAAGCACGGGGCACACACAATTATGTGCGTGCGTGCGTGCGTGTATTGTAATATTGGGTACGACACAATGTTACACGTGGAGATTGACGTATCTGTAAGAAATTTGGATTAAAAGGCGAACTGCCAAAAGGTGCAGTGTGCAAGTCTACTCTCACACACTGCGAAAACTTTAAAGGGGGGACACCCAGTTAAACTGGAACGTCCAAATTAGTTTAAACCTGTAAGTGTGAAATCACAGTTAGTTATTGGGGCCCACCGCGCTTCTTCGGCGGACCCAGCGTACGCGATCGAGTTGAAGTGACCAACCAACCAATAAACCAATCTGGTTCCCAGTGCACTAACCAACCCTCGCACTGTCCCACTGCACCCTGGTCGTGCAGCAGTAGGTACGGGAGCGGTCAGATACACTTGGCACCCACTGTACTACAAGTAGCACGTATGGACTTTCTTGGCCGATTCATCTGTCGGTTATTTGCCAATATTAACAAGCACTACGCATCATGTTATTTAAAATTTAAAAATTACAACTAAGTCTCAGCATGCCTTGATTACACAACATTAGTGCTCCAAGGTTGCATCGCTCTCATCTTTAGAATAATATCCACATTTAACCGAGAGATGCAATGGCGCCTAATCATATCAGCGTTATATAAATTTACTATTTATTTGAATTCAATCAGTGCAAGTTCTTACTAAATTCATTCGCGACGCGCCCACCCTCGAAACACCCGAGACCCGAATTTAAACCTCAACCAAAATTGCAAACCCGATAAGCTAAACAACGCGAGATTATTATTTAAATACAACAACGATCTGCCACCGTAGCAAAACTGCCATACTGGATGGACAGAACGCGTTACCGAAACAAAGAAAGGACTTCAAACTGTTGTTTTTCTCCAGGAATCCAACGGTGGGTGCTCCCACGATGAAAGGGGGGAATATTTACGAATATAACGAACGAACGACAAGGAACTAGAGGAAATACTTGCTCCAACCGTAAGGACAGGGGCTACTACATATATTTGAAACAAAAGCGCGTGTTCCAAACATATGCAGACATTTATTTATTATTAAATAAACCATCAACAAGTCCTGTAATTAACAGGGGTGGTTTGGAACAAAATACTTTCTCAAGTTATACATATAAACAATTTTTCGTGCATGTGCTATTATTTTAATGACTTTAAATCAATACCATTTAATCAAAAATGGTTTTATAATTTATGAATATTATTATTGACAAATTTTATATTTCCCAGTGCAGTCTAACAATTTCTAAATACGCGCGTATTAAGAAACTGTTAAATAAAAGAAGAAAGAAAGAATAAATAATATAAATTCACCCGAAGACAGCGGATTCTCTTTTATTTTATAATAGCACCACTGACAAAAACAAACGTTCGATATATTAGAAGTCCAAAAGGTACTGACCAAGTCCAAATCCATTCTTGTTCCTCTCCTACCACAGCTGAAGTTCTTGTTGTTCCTGTTTGGTAGCGAAGCGAAGCGAAGAACCATTTTATTAAATTTCCCGAAATTATTCATTTAAAATTTGCACACGACCATTTTTTATCACTCACTATCACTGATTTTTAAACGGAAATATTTATTTAAAGACTTTCACTAATACTGTACAGGGGGAAGGAATGGCATATATTTTACGTAGTTATTTCACAAATAAATAAACACTCGCGAACACACTTCACAAATTATTCACTTTGTTACGAATCGCACAGTACATATAAATAAATGATAAATACAGAAAGAAAGAAAGAAACTAGGAAATATAAAAATAGCACAAGCTAGAAAATCAAAAAATCACTTACTTGTTCTAAATAAAATGCAGAGTTGAGTAGACTGGACACCCTAAAACATTAGCAAATGAATTATAAAACATCGTAAATAATATTTAAACACTAAAAACACCCCACATAAACATTTATTAAACAATAATAATTAATTGGGACCGCCAAGTTAACGAAAATAAATAAAAACAATTAATTAATATACGAATTTAACATGCAAGTGTATGACCTACGAATGCCATGGCTAGCAACGGCGCGCCGTTGCTAGCCGTGGCGTACCTTTCAATAACCCAGAAGTAGATGTTTCATATTTTCGCTAAAATATAATGTTATCAGTCACCTCGCACAATAAACGTTATAGAATATCAATGAGCAATCTATTAGTTAATTTTCAACACTAAAATACATAATAAAATCGCGTTTTCAATGAATTTAGTTTTAACAAAAATTCGGCCGTGCTGCGTATAAAAGACGTTCCACGGCACACTGCAATGATTCTTATTAATTAATTGAACGGTGTTTTTAATATGTTTATATCTTCTGTGTTGATTTTTTTTTATCTTATACATAAAAAACAAACGGAAATATAAATACAAATAACATATATACGTATAACAATAGTAAAATGAATTTAGTTGAAAATACTTATTTCCTAGCCGGATCAGACAAGATCGGCAAAAACGTTTTATTTTATATCGGGTGCATTCTATGTTAATAAATAGTGTACAGGTGTTCTATATATTATATACGTAGTACTATTTTAAAATTATATATGCAGTTCCATTTAAAAAATATATTTGATCAAATAAAAATTGCAAACATTTTAGATCTGACTCAAAAAAGACAATTATTGCGTTTTTTGAATAAAACAAATTTCATGGTAAAGTTTAAACTGTCATAATAACAATCCGTATTAAGATAAAAAATCGTACTTTTCTGGAAATCATAGACAACTATATGAATATAAAATTTCAGTTAAATCAGTTGAAAAAACATATGGAAATATAAATACAAATAACATATATACATATAACAATAGTAAAATGAAAAGTTTTTCGAATTTATTTGCAAATACTTGTTACCGAACCTGACCAAACGAGACCGGCAAAAACCTCACGCGATTTTATTTTATTTCGGGTACATGCTAATGTTAATAAATAGTGTGCAAGTGTAGTATTTAATATTGTGAAGAATTAAATTTCTCGGATAAATGTGAACTGTTATAATAAAAATCCGTATTACGATATAATTTCCTGAAAAGGGCAATTTTTTTATTAAGATATACTCACTTCCTCATTTAGAGTTGCAGCGAGTTGATCTGCATGAGCCGATTTCCGGTTCCTCTTCTTGCACGCGCGCACACAATAAATGTCTATGTTACAACAAAACGCGAATTTTCTAGTATATATTTAAATATTGAATTTAATAGTGTTTAAAACCATTAGCGTTAACAAGAGTCTATAATTTAGCAATGCGAATGATTGCTCTATATTTGAAAGTGTTCATATACTAGTTTACATTATCCCGCACTATGTAGCAACAATAATTTATAGCATTTTACATGCAGACTTCCGTTAAAACCGAACTGCAGTGACCGACGATTCTCACAATAATGATATTTTCCAACTTATTTGGACAAATTATCAAGTAAAAACCAGAAGCATGGGAATTAAATTCAGACCCTATATAAGTGGAACAAGGACAGGCATATCCCGTGACGTATTTTTATAATAACTGGTTTCATATTTAACTATATTTACATACATCGAACACATAAAACTAGGATAAATTTGGAAACAAGTAAATGGTTATTGAAATTTGTTCTTATTATAATTATTTTCACATAAATCGTGTCAACTGTGCCTGTCAATTGTTTAATAGAAAAACAAAAGGTTTAAATATTTTGAAGTTTGACTTTTAATATTTATTCTAAGAAATAATTTAGTGAAAAGGAGTTCCAAAGGTTAGTAAAATATTATAAATTAGAAAAATAGTCTTGATATGATCCAACCGAAATGCGTATAAGAAAGTTCAGTGCATGACACTGCAGATGTTTTTTGGATATAGTAGCATAAATTCAATCACGTAATGAAAACAGTAACAGCTCCAAATAATTCTAGCACATCATACCATCTGAAGTTCCTTAATTCAATTTGATGATAAAATCGTGTCAAAGTAAAATTTACCATCACTTTGTAAAATAATAAATAATCCTAAATATACTCTTTTGACAAAAATGTCATCGTTCCAGTGTCTGTACAAAATATTCGACATATTGATTATGCGTTTGATATGTGTTAAAATTTCGTTAATTCAATAATAGTTAAATTAACTATTACCATTGATATGTTGCAAATAATAATATTGTTGTTAATCGCTGTATTGAAACTACACCTATCGATATGTGATTAATTGATAATCAAATGATTGATTCTCGATGTATCAAAAACAAAATTAATCAAAATTATCGATTAATTTCCTTTGGCGATTATCGAACTTTATTATCGCCCAGGTCTATTGTGAGCCAAAGCTTTATATGCTTCTGAGAATAAATTGTGGTCCAACTTTAAATGAAATGATAATAAAACGTTTTTAATAAAACCATCTAGAGGCAGTAAAATATGTTTATGAGATATAGTATTTCGCGGGTGAAACGCTCGTAGGCGTCTGTGTGTAATAACAAAAATTAATAGAAGCAAAATTTCTTCCCTATTCAATGTTTGAAAGCTATTCGTAAAATAAGTGGGTTTGGCTACAATATTGTAAGCCTTTGCAGAAATGTGAATATTCAAAAGCGACGCTACCACTTTCATTTATGTATTATTTAAGTTATAATATGTGCAACTAGAGGTGTTTGTAAGTAGTGGTATGTTGCACTCGATTGAATCAATAAAGATATGATTTTAAACCTATAAATTTTAAACAAAATTCCACTTTATGATGGTGTATAATAAAGACTTATTCTAAAAACATAAAGAGTAATAATATCCTTTTTTGCAAATAAATTGAGTAAGCTTTACTGCTTTATCTCCTGTCAGGAGCAGTTGGCTGAGCAGTATAACCCGTATCATTTGATTATGGAATGCCTACCTGCGTTGGGTCTGTTGCCAAAAATTGGTCCTTTGAAAATTTATTTTTCAAACATATATACATACATAATTTTCTTTGTTTCATTACGATTAAATTAAATAATCATAATGTAGAATCAGCAACACTGGTCCAGGGAAATAATGATGGATAAACAGAAAGGGTTCATGTTTTAATTAATATTTTTCAATTATATAGAACAATAACAAAATGAATAAATTTATGATCTTAAATATGTTTGTATTTTTCAACAATTAGGATGTATAAATAAATTTATAATTTAAAATATCGTAAAATTTCAACAAAAATATATAATACTTATATTTTTATATGTTAAAATCACCATTTCAGTGAAGTAAGTCTTTAATGGATTCCCACTCGATATGTAAATTTTGTTCTAAAAATGCTCTTCCAATCTCTGACGGTCGTAATTCTACTTCCTGTCTGGCTTTTTGAAAATCAATAGTTTATTGGTTAAGTTGAACGATTTGTTATTTATATCTTAGAAATCCGATAATATAGTGTAGTTAATTTCTATACATGTTCCTGTATACGTATATATAACAATTATTAAGTAATTTTCTCAATACTTATTCGCTACGATTACTTGGAAACAGCTTACCTTCGTTATATGTAGTATCTCTTCATGGTTTAACTATAAGAAGCTTATTGGACATTTGTTATAAAAAAAAACTAAAAAATTCAATCCTCTGGCATACAAATACAAAAGCAGTCAGACAAATCTATATCAAAATCATATACTATTTTAACAATTTTATTATATGTATCGAATATTGAACAAAATTAAAAAAGCTGTGCTTTCAATTTTAATTATAATTTTTTTGAAATTATATTTGTGCCAATACATAATCAAAACATATGAATGCATCCAAATTAAAATGTTTGTAAAATAAAAACTCATTTAAATAATTATTTTCAATTCATAGGAATTCTCCATAGCACCCATACAAATATTGTTTAGCGGACGCTTTATGAAGCAGTAACTCATTAGCATTACACTGAAGCGACTATATATGACATATGTAGTTAATTGCTGAAAATAACCAAATTCGCAGTCGCATCTATTATCAATACCGCCCTCCAAATTAACCTATGCAAATTTTAGGCATGTTGGTGCACGTTAAAATTGCGTTCAAAAATGGCTAGTTGTGGATTGTATGACAATGTGCGAAACATTCTTTGAACGCATAGTTAAATTTGCAATGATTATTTCATAACTCACAGTTTGGAAACTAATGCAATAAATGTGAAATTGTGGCTTAGTAATCAGAATTTAACTTTTTATACTCAAAGCATATACATATATTTCAATTAAAGCCAGTACAAAATTGAATTTTAATCAATCTAATTTCTGTAACAAATTCCGTAAGACAAATCAGATCAAACTGCTTATATTTATTTATTTATATATATATATATATATATATATATATATATATATATATATATATATATAAAAGCTGTTTCATCTGATTAATTAATTTAAGCTTATTCTACACCGCTGATTCAAGGTGTGGACGTTAGATTATAACTTGTACACTATAAATTTCAGTGAAAGGAGCTTACTGGTTTCACCATTTTAGTCAGTTGGCAATTTCAATACACACTGTGAACTATATTGTCGGTCTAATAAGATATATGTGCATTATATTATAAGGTAAGGTAACCTCCTAACGCCTACCAGGGTCTTTATTGAACGGCAAAAACGCTATATGTCAAGCGTTTCCTTCTAGATAGCATAGAAGCAAAAACCATATAGTTAAATGAAAAAATTCCTGGACCACAGGCCGTTTGAAGTGATTACTTACATGATGATTCTAAGGGATTTCGACAAAGCCTTCAAAAGTTCACTGAGACCAATCCTCGGCTTCATGGCCGGAAGAACAAGGACGCATCACATTTGTGGACGAACTCCAGCGCGTATTATATCGAACGAAGGAAGCGGATAACAGTTCTAATAGTAATTAGGCCGATCCGGTCATGCGCACTATCTATAGATTTATACCACAAATACATTTTGGTCGTCGGAAACCAAAATTAAAACAATATTGATTTACTCAGCAACAGGTAAGTCACTTATTCGTAATATAAAAACATTAGAATACTCATTCTATTTACATTGTATAATTTATTTTATTTTAATCTTCATTTCTATTGAGAAAATTATGATACATTTGTTGTTAAAAATACGATTGTATTACATAAATCGGCACTTTTTTATTATTATTATTAATTTTCCATGTATTGTTAGGATAAAACATTATTAATTGTACATATTCAAATATATTTGTAGAAAATAACTTCAAGAAACACCGTCTTATTTGGTATAAAATAATCAAAGGCTTATATACTGGATACAAACAGCATGTGAACACGCTTACCTTTAATTCGTATTTTGATTAATTCGCAATTAGAAAGTAAATAATTGTTACTACCGTTTGGTATTTGCTGTGTTGTCTCTAAGCTTCTCACTACAAGGTTACTTAATTATTATTTTCCTACCATCTTATCCAGTTTTCTTAAAACATAATGGAATCTTAAATTTTCTAGTAATGAAATTTATGAGTTCTACAATTTAAAATTATATATTTTACGCCATTTATTATTTCTGTTACGTACGTGAACTTGGTTATATAGGTAAAATATAGTTTCTCTTTTTTTTGTTAAATGATATATAGAAAAATACTTTAGAATTATGACATTTATTTATCTTTGTATACACATAATCTATTTATTTGTAATAACTTCGTGAATTAAATAAACTAACATTATAGTGATTAATTCAAGTTTTACAATAAAAATTCTTATAATAAAATAAAACTAACCTTGCGCTGGGAAATTTGTTGATTTTTACTTCTCCTTCGTAATTCGACACTGCAAACGATTTTTTATTCTTCGGTTTCTGCGAACTCAATAAACTAATGTTCTTAAATTATAGTATAATAGATTTTCATTTTGTTGTATTTTAAATACAATTCACTACATCAAATATGATTTTACCAAAATATCTACAAATTATTTCGAAATATTTATTTGAAACAGAAATATTGCGTGGTGCCTTATGCTAGCTTAGATAGAGAATTTTGATTGTTATTTTTTTGTTATTAATAATAAACGAAACATGAGAAATGTCCAATTAGTGTTATTCCAAAGTGCAATTCAAGTTCTTAACTTTTATTATAACAGTGTTTTAATAACGTTTTGCACGTGATTCTCTCTGGAGATGTGCGAATGTGTTGGGTTGTGCTGTGCGCGGTATGAAGAGAATAAACTTTAGCGCAAATCCAATTTTAATGTAACAGTTTCTATTTTATTCGTCACGTACCGAGCATTTTTCATGTCTCGTGGTGGAAGTGTTCTTTTGGTCGTGGGGCTATACGTACGTTTGCCTGAGTGCGACTGAGATTAAAATTAATAAAAAAAAGAGATAGAAAAATAAATGTATGAATCAGCAAAAAACGAAAAGAGAATGTATAGGTATAAATAAAGAATTATCTTTTTGGTTTGTCAGCAATTTTTCGCTACAGGCTATTTTTTGTTCTCTGCTTTTGTGTCATAAAATAGGACAAGACAAAATGAATTTTTAAAAGATTAATTTATTCACACATATATTTATTTTACTCGATAAATAAAATAAATAACTCAATAAGACTCATATTCATTAATACCAATCAACTCAAATAGAATTGATGAAATAAATTAAAGAATTTGAAGAAATGTTAATATGTTATGAATCTAACAATATAATTGTTTTTGATTGCATTGATTCCTGTGATAGACTTAGACTTCGCATGCTTTGCATAAGCTGCCAAATAACATTAATTTTGCAATCAAATAAAGTATACGTATTTAAATAAAATATGAGATATGCATGATATTATGTATGTTTATTATATGTCTTCGTGCTTCGAGTTGTCAAATAAATGTGATTATTCATTATTCCGGTGTAATTTCACTTCATTTGTAGAAGCCATATCAATGAATAATAATTATAACAAAATAAATTATATCGGTAAATGCAAATTATAACCATCGGCAAATTATTATAGATTTAATCAATTATGTTAATTTAAAAATTTAATTTCATGAGGGTCGCTATCGTTTTAATTTATAATTCATAAAAAAAGTTCCGTTTATTAGCCAATAGGGAAATTGAATTGCAAACATTTCGAATTTAACTAGTTTTCATTGGAACATTTTCTGGCGAGTGGCAGTAGAGGAAAAGAAGAGATTGCGATAGACGTTTGATTGTGAAACGCACGTGGATTTTATCGTTACATTTTATTTTTCTCTCGGGCAAATCCTTAAAGCTTGGCATTTGTTATAGACAATCGTGACCAGGGTTACGAATTCAAAATTATGCAAAAATATTTGCCCGAAATTACTTTCTCTAGGTATACCTACCTATATGCAAGGTACTATGCTACCTACTGCACTACTATCGCTAACATACGAGCACGTACCCACGACATTACATTGCACACAGAAAATCCATTCTCTTTCAACCATAAACTATTTAAAATCATTTGGTTGGAAATTTAAAATATTACTAACATTACCCATCCGTACAGCTTATGTTTCCTTAAGAGAATAAACGAATATTATTTTAAAATAGTCGCAATTTTATTTCACTTGAAAACGAATAAATAATCTGCGCTTACACACACACACACACACACACACACACATCCTAGCTTCAATACGTTTAATAGTACATCACACCAAAAAACATAGATTGATTCTATTATTAGTGTTTACTAAAGGATCAAAATCGGCTATAAATTACTATGGAAAGCTTATCTAAATAATGGACAGCAATAAAATTTCCTAAACTCTGTTTAGTTTGTGATGCAACTCCATCTAAGTATGATATATACCAATTACCAAACTTAATCGCTCGTAAATAATTGCAACAAGTACACAAAATGCTAGTAGTTGCATAAACAATAGCGTAAAACTTGTATTTCGCATATAATTCACGTATTATTTGCTATCATAATTGACTATGTAATAAATTCATGTAGCATGTCGCAAAACAAATATTTGTAAAACACAAACCAAAATAGAGATTTTATAAGTAACTTTAATAATTTTATAAACAACTTTGTGCGGTGAATTTTTGTATTTATTCTAGAAAAGTGGTATGATGTCCTATCAGAACATTTGAATCAATCAATTTTAACTGTATTTTGTAATGTTATCTATACCAGCACAAATAAATAATATGAGTTTTTTTAAATATACATATCGTGTTTCGTATTTACCTATATAAATATATATTTTAGTTTTCTAGGAATGTTTGATATATCACATTCTTGTCTAATAGAGTCTATAAAGACGAGTTATAAGTATCTACAATATAATACGCATTCATTTATGCAAGGAGTTTCAATTTATCTGCATCACAGACTGCTCTAGAAATAGATTAGTTTGTCTGTATAACCATGCTATTTTGTGCGTGAATTTACTTGCAGATAACGATGCTACACACATACGTAATCCTATTACGTGTAATTAACGTTTACGAAACGCTACGAACATTACGACGAACATTCAAATACGCTGTAAAGGGAACAGAAACTTTTTCATTACCTTACTTTGAGAAACAGAATTTCAAATTACCTTCCCCAATCGATATACACATATGTAAATAAGTTACGAAATGAAATCTCCCCCGAGAACATAACATAAAAATAATAAAAAACCATGTTAATCTGTCCATTTATATATATAAAAAATAAGTGACACGCGTTATATCGTCACAGATGATACACCAATAAAATTCCGCCCAACCCAGCACTCAGATATGTCTGCTTTTTCTTTTGTTTTACGATTGGATACTAAAGCACTTGTGTCGTAAACGCAAAATCCGTTGCCAACTGATTTTAATAATAAATATATGACCGTCTTCACAACCATCTCTCTTATGTATACATAGTTCCAGCAAGATAACAAAACAGAGGCATTGGGGTCAGCGATAAAAAATTTAACGGGTTCAAGAATCGCTCAAACATGCTCATAACTTGTTTCGGAAAAGCAAGAAAAACCTATTGGAGCAAAAATTACTATTTTCAAATAATCCAAAAATAAATATTTCCTCTAAATTGAATTTTATTTCATATATTAATCAAATAATATGTTTAAAAATTGAGATACGTTAGAACTGATTCCTAAATAATTTATTACATATTTATTCGGAACTTTAATTCTTCTAAATATTATATAAAAGTATATTAATGAATATAACTAAAATAAATTATGAAATCTCTGCAACAATTGGTTGGTAACTGCATTTTTTGTGAATGTTTTCGTAATTTACTCATATTTATAATAATGATAAAGCCTAGACTGGTGTAGCCCGCATTTGTGGTCTCGTGATATAAGTTCCAAGCTCATTTCTGCATATTTTATATTGTTAAACATTAATTTCGTTATAACTTACATTGTTATCTTGCATGCCCGATTACCTGACTTTATTGCATAAACTGTCAAAGTATCATAGCAACTATAGCAAAAACAAAAACTAATTTAATTTTATACTGTCACTGCTCTAAGGTTTTTAGATATGACACAGGTTATATATACAGATTTGAAATATGAGTTTTGCATTATAAATATATGTTATATACCAATATCGTTTTACTTTCGTATACGTAGTAATAAATAAGTATTGTAATCATGAAAAAATCGATCTCAAGATTTTCATGAAAATATACTTTATGACCTTCCTTGAATCAAATCTATATGTTTGTAAAGTTAAGTAAAATTATGAAACTTTATACATAAGATTTGTATACGCCAGGCAAGAAAACTTTCTAGTTTTCAAAAAAATATTCTTACTGTAGTGCATGTTTACTCTAGTTATTTTGTTCGGTTTCAAAATAACTCAAAAACGGTTGCGCGTATGTATGTACAGCAAAAATTGTAAGAATAAGAGATATTAATATTTTATAGTTTTGTTTGGTTACGATAAAATGGCTATTGTTTTTATTTTATTTATTTTTACATAAATCGTATCAACTGTGCTTGTCATTTGTTTTACAGAAAAACAAAATAGACTTAAATGATTTAGAATTTGACATTTAATATTTATTGCAAATATTAGTGATGATATATTGTAGGCAGTTATTTATTTTATTTTCTTGAGATATTCAAATTTAAATTTGAATATATCTAAACTAAATACGTGTAAAAAAATTCAGTGCAAGGCATTGTAGATATTTATTTAATAAAATCGTATATATATAGATAACGCAATAATTAATCAATGAATCAATCATTGGTAATTCATGTCCGCTTGAAACTCAGTCGGTCACATTTAATTGCGAAACAAACAATATTTTATCCAAATATTGCCAAAGTATTATTAATTCAAAAAATGATGATTTGTTGTTCTTTTATAAATGGAGTTGCAAACATCCGCAAATATCAAATTTATGTCAAGAGCAAAAAGTGGCTTTTCCAGCGTAAACTAAATAACTAAAGAACTAATAATACTCGTTTAGCAAGTTTTAATTACATAATATGACAAGTTTGTGGTTTGGGCCAGAGCCGATAATAACCAACTGGCGCTACCTGTACAACCGTCGCCAAATATTGCGCGCAGTTTCGCAGCCAGACGCACACCAATGATGATATCGTATAATTATTCAAATGAAGTTCGACCATGCCGTGATTTTCATTAAGATATTGTAATTTACTGTGGTTATTGATTTCGTGTTCTATTTAATTTTGATTTTCGCGATTTAATGCACCAGTAATGGAAATCACACCTCGCTAATATATTCCAACAAACGCGACATCAACTATCGAATTGAACTTTTTCAACCAGAAACACATTGTATTTCTTTTATCGAATTAGATTTTAAAATACTACCACAACAGACGTGGTCATGCATAAATATGTATTTTTAATATTCATGTTATATCTTCAACTAAAAACCGTGAATTTGCATACGGTAGAAGGTTGTAAATATCGTAACAATAATAAATGCTATCGTAGCTCTAGTACGTATGATGCATGTATGTATGTACTTATATGATGTGGAATGGGATATAGTAAATAAATAACAAGACACTATATATCATAGAGAAGCCGTTGTCGACAACGAACCAATGTTTGGGATCAGCACCGTTTCTGTGTGCTCGCTAACAGATAATATGATATACGATATGAAATATTTTGTATTTACATCATTCTACAAGTAAATCATGAACATTTTGTTTTGATACAAATTTGTGTTGTTAATTTTATTAAACTAATTGAATGCTTGAGCGTGAAAAATATTATCATATACGGATTCTCTTTGTACTTATAATGGAACACATAAAAAAACAATGTATATCAGCAATTTCGATTGGCTCTAAACATATTTTTTTTGTCATTCTCTGCTATCCAGTAATTAGGGCGTTGGGTTGCCATAGCAACGAATCTCACGAAGTCACAAACAAAACGCTGGTGGTTCGGTTCGCTTGTTATAAAGCTATCCCGTGGCCGTGCTGCAGTAAAGATATGAATCGAGTAGTGCAAAGTTACGAATCCCGAATCCGAATCCCTCGTACTAATTAATGAACAAAGTTAGTGAAATGTCTGAATGTCCTCATTCGCGGCAGCGAATTTATCGCTATTACCTTTCGCAGTTAGATTTATCGTGCACCAGGTATTGTTACGAATGCATGAAACGACCAAAATCACGTGTAGAAACCGACCGAAACTAACACCATCTATTGATTTCCGCAATGAGACTCGTACGACATTACCATCACCTTAATCCTAACTTATTTAACCTTTGCACCATTTCTTAGAAGTAAATATGATCATATATGTATGATTACAAATATTTATTCTATAGTAAATAAAATTTCTTATTTAAAAAGAAACAATTTCTATTAAATTCCTGATAAGTTTTATTTTCTTACAATTAAGTTGAGAAGTTGCAATTATTAGATTACATTTTCTCGAAGAAATTGTAATTAAATTACAGTTTTTTTTTTTTTTTATTGAAATACCTGTTTCACTCAACAAATATTATTTTGAAATGATCTGAAAATGAAAATATATTTTTTTACTAAATAATATTTCTAGACATTTCTAACTATTCAAATGGTAACAATATGAATTTTAAATTATTTTATTGTCCTTTAGTTTTCGATGTACAATTAAATTCAACACTTGGTGAACATGGTAATTAGTTTATATATAACTTGTTGAAATCTAAATTTGTATACTTAGCCTAAACAATTCTCTTCGTCAACATACTTCAAAACTTAAGATAAATACCAACTGCACTGCTTTTTAACAATAACAGAAACATGTGATTGTATCATAAATATGAGAGCATGTGTTGAGTTCATTTATAATAGTATAAACATAGGCCTATGGCAGTTGTTAAGAGAGTCATATTTACGTGACAACATAACAAAGTAAAGCAAGTACTGGCGGCAAAGCGGTGAACCACGTATATGTACCTAGCTACCGCCACCGCTGCCGTTGCCGCTCTTTGCACAACGCAACGATGAAACTCCAATTTCGCTTGCAAATAGTCCTCGTACTGCTACGCTGTAAGCGTCATAGTGGATATAAGATAGCTTCTTCTATATGCACCACGTACAGAATCTGGGCTACGTGTGCGCCAACCAACCGACACTATATTTTAAATTGGGTTTTTTTTTTCACGCTTGATACATGACATCTAATAACCATTCAATTTGAAAATAATCCTACGCAAATCAAGACCGCGTATTATTATTTATTGCTTCATACTTTCTTATACGTAGTTATAATTATGGATGTTAATCATAAAAATATTCGATCTCGCGATTTTAACGGAAACATACCTTTAATCTTCCCTGAATCGAGTCTGACTATTTTAAGAATGACATACATACGTGTGTGAGTGAGTGTGTGTGTGAGAAAGAAAGAGAGAGAGAGAGATTAATTTGAAAACAAAAAAAAAAGTCCGGGCCATAAAATTTTTTAATATAAGTAGTGTAACATATATACTTTAGAAATAATTTTTAATGAGTAAATCAATAATCAAAGTAATTATTGAAGTCGATAGTAATGATAGATGAAGGTCCCCCATGGATGAAAATTCGTGTGTTTTGCGTAAGCTTCCTATTGCATCGTAATGGTTTAAAGCCAACTAATAGAATTTCGTTTTTGTCGGTATGGAGGTAAATTACGTTAAAACATTCAGTGATGTCACAGAATTCAAAGCAATGATTTCTTGAATCTTGTATCAAACAAATATAGATTACAAGTTAGTGTCAAACAGCAATTGATATGCAACAATCTCTGATATGCATATCAAAATTGCAATCCGTTTGGTAATTCCTAAATTAATACCTTATTAATTGGTGTCCCAACTAGTATTTGATTAATTGTTTGTCAACTACAGTCTCGAACTAAATAATAATTGCCGTGGGTAGTTTTGTCTGTGCAATCAATATTGGATGGACATGACATCTACGCAGTAAATACTTTACACCTCTGTTATCATTATTATTGTATTTAATCTGAATACGCAGTTATTTTAAATAAATATACGATTTTTAGGACAAATAAAAAGGTGACAGGTTTTATTTTATATCAGAATTTTTACATCCATAATAATAATAATTGACAGTGCTAACTCTACTATAGCAACTGACGGTAACTATGATTACTCTATTTTTCTATAATTACCAACACTACCCCTTAATCTTGGTTTCCGTTTGCGACTAAACCTATTCCAGAAATGCATTTATTATGCTTTGGTTTGCATAGTCCTTTTGTCAAGACATCCGCTATCATGTCTTCTGTGCTCATATACTCCAACTTGATTATCTTGTTTAGCACAGTTTCTCTAATGAAGTGGTGTTTTATGTCTATGTGTTTACTTCTGTTGTGAAATACTGGATTTACAGATAGTTTCTGCGCTGACTGATTGTCATTGTAAATAAGTATACGCTCTTTCTTGCCCAAAATTTCACCCATAATATTTCTTAGAAATATAGCTTCTTTCGCAGCTTCGGAAAGACTCATGTACTCTGCTTCCGTGCTTGATAAAGCTACCGTTCTTTGCTTTCGGCTTTCCCATGAAATCGCCGCTCCACCTAAAATAAACGCGAACCCGGTATATGATTTTCTGTCTATTAAATTTCCTGCCCAATCAGCGTCGGCGTAGCCACACAAAGGCATTCCGGTTTTCTTAAAGATAAGACAATAATTCAGTGTTCCTTTTAAATACCTCAGCACTCGTTTTGCACTTTTCCAGTGCTCTATAGTATAGCAGTTATTAAATTGGCTCAAAACTCCTACTGCATACGCTATGTCTGGTCTGCTGCAAACTGCTAGATACATTAAACACCCAATTAAATTTTGATATGGAATCTTATCAATGTCTATATCATTTTTATCCTTTGTCTCATTTTTAGACAGTTTTCTACCTGTTTCTAAAGGGGTTCCTACTGGTTTACAGTCACTCATCTTGAATCTATATAATATATTTTCAATGAATCTTTTTTGGTCCAAAGAAATAAAACCATTTTCTTGTCTTAGTCTCATGCCTAGTACATTTCTCGCTTTACCTAAATCTTTCATTTGAAATTTATTCATTAGATCTTCTTTTACTTTATTTTTCTCATCTTCATTGTTGCTGAAAATCAAAATATCATCTACGTACAGAGCAATAACTATCAAACATTGTTTAAATATTTTGAAGTAGACACATGGCTCAAATTCCGATTTTTTAAAACCAGTTTCTAATAATACAGAATTAATTTTCTCGTACCACTGTCTAGATGCTTGTTTTAACCCGTAAAGAGCTTTCTTAAGTAAACAAACTTTATTTTTTTGTTCTTTCATTTCAAAACCTTCTGGTTGTCGCATGTATACTTCTTCCTGCAATTCCCCATTCAAGAAAGCTGTTGTTACATCCATTTGGTCTATAGATAAATCTAATTCTGCTGCAAAAGCAAAAAGCATTCTCAGGGTTGAGTATCTCACCACAGGAGAAAAAGTTTCCTCATAATCTACGCCTTGTTGCTGTGTAAAACCTTTAGCTACTAAACGCGCTTTATATCTACTTATAGTTCCCTGAGTATCCATTTTTAATTTAAAAACCCATTTGTTTTCAATAGCTTTCTTGTCCGCAGGTAAATCGACAAGTGTCCATACTTCATTTTGTTTTAGCGCATGAAGCTCGTCCTTGATGGCACGCAGCCAATTTTCACTGTCTTTTCCAGTAAGTGCTTCCTTTACGGTAGTTGGCTCGTCTGCATCAGGCCCATAGGTTTCAGTACCACATATTGCTCGATACAGTAACATGTCCGTGAATTCTTTTGGACGTCTGTGTCTTTGAGGATATCTACGAATTTCTTCCTCTGTACCATGCACCACGATCGTAGTTTGATCGCTAGTTTCTTTAAAAACATCTTTATTTTGTATTGGTTCCAGGTTGGTATCTGCAAGTGATGTAAGAGGCACTGCCGTTTTTAGTGATTGATCTTTTTCAATCTCTGGGTTTTGGATTCTTGATTCTTCCATGAATACAACATCTCTTGCCTTCTGAATTTTTTCACCTTGATTCTTCACATCCATGAGTCTGTAGGCTTTTGATTCTTCACAATATCCTACAAAAATCGTTTCTTTCGATTTCGAATCCCATTTCTTTCTTAATTGCTTTGGAATATGAACAAAAGCTTTAGATCCAAATACTCTAAGATGAGTTAGATCTGGCTTTCGTCCACTCCAAATCTCTTCTGGCGTAGCTCCGCTTACTGCCTTTGTTGGAGATCTATTTTTAAGGTAGACTGCCGTGTTTATAGCTTCTGCCCAATACTTGATGCTTAATCCGGCATCCTTGAGCATAGTTCGAGCCTTCTCTACTATTGTTCGATTGACTCGTTCGGCCACTCCATTTTGTTCAGGAGTGTACTCTACTGTCAATTGCTGACGTACACCATTTTTCCTGAAAAAATCCTGCAGAGAACGATTAATGTACTCCTTACCATTATCCGATCGCACAATTTTCAAACTTCTTCCAGTTTGTTTTTCGGCAAATATTTTAAATTGTTCAAATTTCGAAAAAACTTCATCTTTTGTCTTTAAAAAATAGACATAAGTTTTTCGAGACTTGTCATCGGTAAATGTCAAAAAATAGCGAGCGCCACCCCATGAAGTTTCACTCATTGGCCCACATACATCAGTGTGTACAAGTTCTAGAAGCTCGTTCGCTCGGTTGGCTCCAGACTTTTTGAAAGGTTGCCTCGTTTGTTTTCCTTCCAAACACGATACACATGTTGACATTTCCTTATCTGAAAATTGAATTCCAGTAGCCATACCTGCTCGAAGAAGTTTCAAATTATGATCTCCAAGATGTGCCAATCTTCTGTGCCATAATTCTTGACTCGGTTTCGTCATTGCAGAATGTGCTTTCTCTGAATCTTGATTTAATTTATAAACACCATTTTCTTCTCGTGCTGATATTTTAATTTCTCCTACAACTTGGCAGTTATCTTGATGATATATTTGACATCCAGTCTCTGAGAAAATTACAACTAATCCCTTTTTTACCATCCTATTCACACTCAATAAATTTGTTGCAAGTTTTGGAACATGCGTCACATCAGATATTGTAATGGGGCTTACTCTATTGCTTAGTCTAATGCTTACATCTCCTACTCCTGTACTGTACAGCTTCTGTTCATTTGCACATACAACTTCCTTGCTTACGGATTTAGCATAATTCTCCAACCAATCCTTTCGATTTGTCATGTGAGTAGTTGCACCTGAATCTACACACCAGTCATTGTCACCTACACTGGCTGACAGGGCTGTGAGTAGAGTAAAGTGGTCATTTCCTTTTGAACTCATTCCTTTGTAGTCCGTTTTCTTCAAACATGTCTTATTTGGGTTTTTAGGACAATCCAGTGCACGATGATTTAGCTCGTTGCACACGAAGCATCTGAAATCTCTTTTTGGTTTATTTGTTTGAGATAATTTTTTACCTTTAAAGCCTCCTTTTTTTGATAATTCATATTTGTGCTTTGAATGAGAAAGAAGCGCTGTATCTTTTGAGACCTCATTGACAGCTCTTTTCGTGTCCTCCTGCAGTAACTTTCCTTTTATGAAGTCACTTGTTATCGCACTACCTGAACTCTCGATTGCCATTACCATTGGATCGAAGTCGACCGTTAGTCCACTCAACATAATGACTCCTACAAACTCGTCGTCGAGGGGTGCACTTATGTCTGCTAGCTGTTGAGCAAGACAAATAATATCTGCAATATAGGCTTCAATACTTGCATGACGCTCCAATCTTGAATTGAATAATCTTTTGAGTAAGCTTAGCCTCCTCGTTAGACCTTTGTCCTCAAATGCCTTGCGAAGATTATTCCATGCTTCCATTGCTGTTTTGGCCGTTCTCACATGAACGAGACAATGTGGCTGAACCATTATACAAATCTTAGCTCGAGCCCGCTGATCCTTCCTCTTGGTTTCAACGCTGTCTCCATCCATTCGCTGATCCTTTCTTTTGGCTTCAACGCTTTCTCCATCTACTTGGTTAACTGTCTCCGTAATGCAGCTCCAAAGATCTTCATGTATCAAATACATTTCCATGAGAAATTTCCAAGTATTGTAATTGCTTTGACCGTCCAGCTTTTCAATGGGAGGTAAACCGCTCGTACTTGCCATCTTTATATGAACCTATTTTCTCTTATTCGTATATACAAATATTTTTATACTAAACCACGCCCTGGGCCCATAACCTATTGTATTTAATCTGAATACGCAGTTATTTTAAATAAATATACGATTTTTAGGACAAATAAAAAGGTGACAGGTTTTATTTTATATCAGAATTTTTACATCCATAATAATAATAATTGACAGTGCTAACTCTACTATAGCAACTGACGGTAACTATGATTACTCTATTTTTCTATAATTACCAACAATTATTGATAATTCAACTCTTTAAATCTCGGTCTCGTTTATAATTTATGAATATTTGATCATATTTTAATTGCAAATTAAATTCGTATATATATTTAATTTTAATATTTAACCATACTATGCAAATACATTGTGGTAGAATTCATTATAGATTATTTACTATATACTACGATAGAACTTGCAAATCGTAAATACACATTTAAATTAAATGGCGCTTATCGACATATTTCATTTTATTTAAATTTTTTGCTCAAACTTTTAGTTTGCTTTTTATGTGTAAAAATCAGCTTCGCCATGAACAAATATTAAATGCTACAACCAACGTGCATTGTGTAGACAATTTTTTAAAATATTGAAAACCATTCATCAAAACCTTAACGTTCAAAAAGCTTAGTTATATTTTTTGTTTGCACGGCAACAGTTAATATAATCATGATGTACCGACGTTTTTGTTTTCAACGCGTTTGTATTTCAATACACAAGTGTGGGCGTTGGTCGAAAGCTTTCAGGAGTAATCGGTATATCAGGAGCGAATGTTAGGCAATGTAGCTTATACATTTTGCAGGCAGGCAAGCGAACGACCGAGCGAGTGGCTATTAATATATCTAGAGGAGTCTGTGTCGGTGACAAAAGGTAGTAGCCAGGCGGCCGCAAACGCATGCTCTAGACTTGAGTTTCGTTTGATTAATCGAATGGAAAATATGGTTGCGCCGGATGACCTTGTCGCTAGCAGAGCCTTGATGTCGACTGATGGCCCGTGGTTTATGTTATCGACAATTGCAGACCATTTGCTGGCTCGGCCGATCGCTCCGTAGATTCAATAGGCTCTTCAGTTAGCACTTATCGGGATGCACGTCAGATTGTATTCAACAGTAGGAAACATTTTCGAAGCTTTCAATATTTTCATCAGTCATAATCAGCAGTAAATCTTTGAACTCAGATATGAACTGGATCTAACTACCATGATCTGTTTGAAATAACATAAATTTAAGGTAATATTTGTTGTTAGTATATAATAGCTATTAATTATCCAAGCACGATTCCTCCATAAACTCTGCGGCATGATGACATTACAGTTATCATTATATAGTTAAACAAATTTGACCATTGATAAATTTTAAAATTTACCACAGTATTGTAGTGTAGCGGTACCTAATTAATTTCAGCGTGCTCATCAAAAATAGCATTTTTTTTAAATACAAATGGTAGTTTATTATCATTAGGAACAAAGAGCTATTTACAACATATGTTGCGGATAATTTCTCATATTTCGAGTAATGAGTCAATTTAATATTTACCACTACATAAATGAATATATGTTTGTTGGTGTGCGAGTTGTGCGTGTTGGTTTTGATCATTGATGACAATGTGTGTCGGGGACAGTACTCCACAGGAGACATGGTTTGTTTGCAAGTTGTAATCAGTTTCAGCGCCATTACCCCATTTATCAGAGTCGGTACATACATACAAACACATTCGCCAACATCACGTTCTAATTGCTGGACTATTGTGTGCGCGACACGTTCAGAAATGCTATTGATATTACACCAAGAATACAGTAATCTATAATAGGAACATGTACCTAAATAACTACATCTTCCAATCAGTTGCAAAACTTGTTACAACAAATTGTGAAACTAAACCACTATTCATTTGAATATAGAAGGGTTTAAAAACATTTTTTTGTCATGCCCCGGCAGATAAGAATTACTGCATTTACAATAAAATTATTAGAAAACAGAACTAGATCAATATACTTTGTAATTCTTAAGTTATTCTTTATCATACGAATGTAGTTTTATTTCTAAATATATATAAACTGTTTCATCTATTGGTTTTATTTATTATACGATATTCCAGATATACTTTTGCATCATTATATAAATTGTACCATAGAACATCTCTTAAAAGTAAGTAGTATACGATTGCATTCAAATTTATTGACGCTCTGTGAATAGTACTATGAGATCTGAGATAATATTTTGTTCGTTCTTCAAGTTCTTCGTTTGAGTCAATTCTGTGATATGTGTACGTTCATCAAAACACTATTCGCTAATGTGACGAAAGATGTTCACGATCAAATTGGCACTGAAGAAGTGATAATCTGAATGTATTGGAAGTGTTCAATCTAATGTATGAAAATCAAAAGTTATGCCACGTATCTCGTTCGAGTAATTTGGATTCATGACAGGGTTCGGACGCATGTAAATACGCGCTGGCCTTCTTCACATACGTAGGTATGTACCAGAGTCCCAATGCGCGTATATATATAGGTAATATATACATGCAGCAGCATCCCTCAGTGTGCCGAGGATACCGGATGTGCTTGCGTTGGACATGGCCTCGCTTGGCGCCGGAAAGGCTGTCTCTCGCGAGAGGAGAGCTTTATCGGCTTCTCGTCCTCACATCCGGTTACACGCTCCCAAAGGAAATTCATATGTCGCTCACGATCAAAATCTAACGCCGAATTTTCTTTCTCTTAATTCTATCGACAGCCAATATGCTCGGGATATTTTTTATCTGCTCGACAAGGTTCCAACCATAACACCAATCCACACGTGGAGAATATTGTTTTAAATCTGTGTTCTTGAGCCCCGTATTGAAACATTTTCTGACTTTAAATATTAGATTTTCTAAAATAATGTTGAAAGCAAGTTCATTTTTTCCAATAAGCACGTTGCCTACAGTTTTAAATTACTATCATTCATGCAAAGATGCGAGGTACAGTGTAATAAGTGTTAATACTTTCTTATTGTGTTCGTGCAACTACATTATTTTTAGGTAACTATGATCCAGTCTGTCATTTTAACAGCTGACTGTTCAAGGTCAAATATTGGTAAGTAAAGTTATGAAAGTAAGGTGATATATCATTTTTTAACACCATCGGTCAAATTATTTGTATAATTCGACACATATTCACACCAAAAAAAGGAAAATAATCATTCAAAATTGTTTTAATATTATAAACGTGACACTATTGCATGTCCTAGAAATTCGCTTTTATTAAGTCGTTTTTAAACTTTACAAAGAGAAATCTTCCATATCAAATGGCAGAGTGGTAGTCGAAGACATTAAAATTATTATGTTTGATTGCATCTATACGAATTAATTTTGATCATAGATTATATTGTTTTAATATTACTAATAAAATAAATCCAAAGTATACAATGAATAAAATTGGTTTATATATACTAAATATTTTTGCCCTATATTCAATATGAATAGCTGGTTTAACTACGCATTAGAATTACTTTAGAGCAAACAACTACAGATCCATAAGATATTGGTATTAAGCAGTTGTTGCAAAAAATTCTTTATTATTGAAATCTCCAATTACAAATAATTTGATGGATTAACAATTAGTGTTATTCAGCTTATACATATTTTATACTAGTGTCAATTGCTAACAGTGGATCATCATATTGAAGATAGCATCCGTTTATTTGCTGAAAATCTCGGAAATAATAGTACGCTGTCAATTCCAAATTATCAAATAATCCATTCCAAATAATTAAAATAAACATTAATCACAAAATAACAGAACCGTCCTAAAAAACTATTTTGCATGATCTAACCATCATGAGGCATAACTTAATTAATGTTTTATACAAATTTTCAGATTGGTTTCATTTTTAATTTGCTTGAACATTAATTAATTATAATTACGCTTTACTGCGAAATTTTATTGTGGAAAATGTTCCAAAACAGTTATTTGATAGATAGTTTAATTTATTTATAATGTCGTCATTTTCAAGAACATATAGATCAATTTCAAAATAATAATTTTTAAATCAAGGTAATGTATAAAATTGTACAATTTGCTGTGTCGGTTGTTTTTGACAGTTATAACTATGTTAGTTCAAAAACACATTTCATAATTGCACAAAATCGTTTTGGTTTCACCTGATAAATGGAGATTATTTCGGCAGACTGGTCGAATTTTAAATATTAAATTCAGAAAGTTTTAATCTAAAACCGGATTGAATGGAAACGAAAGCATTGTGTGGTGGGTGTGGCGAACGGGATTGTAGGGTAGGGGATACTTTGATGTAAAACAAAAGTAGCTTGTTAGGGGGAATTAAATCCACGCTTCAAGAAACTTGCCAACTTACTTATATATCTAAGTTATTCCGAAGATGGAAATTTCTGAGAGGTACACGCACTTGATGTTCCTACTTTAGATGAGTATGCGTGATTTAATATATTCGTCAATGGTCTGGGCATATTAACATTGTTAGAAGTTTAGCAAATTAAAATTCGCTTGATTGAAAATATATATTTTATTTTCTTTGATCTTGCCAACAACGATTTCGCATAAATTCCAGACTACAGACATCTAGCTTTTTTTATGTAGTTATAACATAATTTGAAACGAGCTACTTTTTTTATATTGACCTTGAAATTAATTCTTTACGCCACCAACACAGTTTAATCTAAATAAATTATTTATTTATTATTTGCCTAAACATTTTTTTATATCTCCAATAGCACAGAATTTCTGGAGAACTCTACCTATTATTATCGAATTTAAAGTTACAAATGAAACAACAAAGATTTAAAAGATTCTGATAATGAAATGTAATACTCGTCAAGATCTATTGATGATATGACATTCTTTTATTCTTAAAAGTCGACATGCAAACATTTGATTGGCGATCGACTCGATGGTATTCAACAAGAACAAAGATGATATTAGTGGTCTCTGTGTACAATACATGCACTTTCTGGTGGTGGTTGGCTGAAGAACTGAAGAGGTTTTACAATAATGCCCGACCAATCCGTCGATAACACAGAGGGATGTATGTTTTCATTTGTTACTGCCGCTGTGATGGATCCGATCTTAAATTACAAATCCTTACTTATAAAAGAAAAAGCAAGCAATCGCAAGAAAGACAGAGAAGAAAATAGATAAAAACCCAAACAAATCTTTTTCGTGCAGTCAGTAATCAAACACTCACACACAGTAGCAGCAATTCACCTACATACATATATACAGATCTTACATTTAAGAACAGCTATGGATTTCTGGATAGTACATATATACATAACATCCATACAACTTGTATCCTAAAATATCTTCATGGAGAACCTACACATAGGCACTTTTTGTGAACGAGAATAGAATGATACAAGTATACATGTACATTTTATTTGCCACACCCATACCCATAGAAATAGTAATTGTATGCGGGCTTACAGAGTAATTGATGTTAGACTCTTTTTGCCTTTCTGCTTTTTCCTGTTCTACTTGTTTCTCTGTCCCACATTTCAAGCAAGATTTACACTGTCTTCAACTGCGTTTACATTCGATCGTTAATCGAACTATTATTCTTATCGTTAACACCCACACATCTAAACACACACGCCCGCAAACGTATAGTATTAAACTCTCGCCGTGAGTCGCGCTAAGTAATATCATCAGTTACACCGATTTCGTTTTGCTCGTGTAAATGACCTATCAATTTGCACTCAAATGAAATAGTTTACAATGTTCAATTTACTCCAAAAAAGCGGAAACAGTTTGTAGATGTTACGTTCTGCGATAAGAAATGAGATGCGTGATTTCTTTAGTCTCATAGTTTTGCCGCTTTTAATCCCAAGTATTCAAACAATTTTATGAATATATTGATTGTAAAATGTATGGAAAACCTCATAAATATAGTATAACTATCAGAATATGATCTGTTGAAACATTTCTTACTAATAAACGCCTAATATTTTATTAAATATATTTTACATAAATATTAATTATAATGGTCGTAAATATGGTTTATCAAACTCAAAATAACGCTATACATATTCATTTACTTCAATATAATTAAAAATAAAAATATATTTCCAATAATTTCATTTTTCCAATTCATTTCAGATACACGTTTGGAAAATACCTGTCACAAACAACCACGAACTTCAATCATTCTTCTGTTTTTCCTCATTTTACACACTTTCCGTTTCTTATATTTCCAATTTCGCTACTCAACTTTATCCTTTCGTACTTATTACGCTTCATTCTAATGTAACAAATTCCTTTTTTTTTTTTTCGCTTGCCAGATGAAAATAAGTCGTGTATCTCATAAAATGTTATTTGTATCATACAAATTGCATGATCAAAGTTTGTTAAGGCTGAAAGATATCAAAATGTCAGGTAAAATTACGCGTCGACACGTTCTAACATAAAAATGGTTGCGTAAACACCGAGATAACGCGAAAGAAAAACTGAAGATGGTCCACGCGTTTTATTGCTGGAGGTACTAAAATCCCTGAGCGACCGTACATAAAGAAAAGTGTCAGGAAAACCGACAAATTTTCACATGAAATCATCAGCGAAAACTCTACCCTCATGCTCACCTAACCCACATTAAATGTACTGAGATAAAAATAATATTTTATTACTAATGCCGTTGCACAATTTGCACAATATTTTTTAATCATATTGCCGAAATTTATTGCACATTAACATTCTTGTTGAACAGTAGCACGTAATATATTTGTGTTTGTTTGTTTTAATCTATTATAAATTGTTAGTTCTTATTGGTTAAATATATGTATGGTCTACGTTTTCTTTTCATCAAAATATTATATGCAATAATTTTATTTTTAATTCATTGTTAAATGAAGTAAAAAATATAGTATCTTAAGTAAAATGATATATTGCTGCATGAGGTTAAAAAAATTCAATAAAAGTTGTACAAAGTATTTATAGTATAAATATTGTTATATGTGCAACCGTTTTTGAGTTATTGCAGAAACCGCGAAACTAATCCTAGAGAAAACATACTTCTGGTTTGAATATATGTATCCATTATGATCTCGGGTTCTTAAATTGTCATGATTACTGTACTTCATTATATACATTCGTATAAGAAAGTAAAAAAAATTGGTATTAACAGTAAATCTTCACGATTTATCGCGTGTTTTACTGCGGATGCTAAAATAAAATAAAACTACCATACAAAGCAAAAATTAAACGCATGTAAACTAAAACCTCAAATAAAACAGCAAAAACTCATTCCTTGAATAAATACATCCAATAAAATTAGTTTTCTATAGAATCTGAATAAAATTGTATGCTGTATGAAATGAAAAATCCTGTTAGATAAGTGCATATGTACGTTATTATTCGTTTGAAACAAAGCAAACCAATTTACATTTGTACCAGAGCAAAATAACAATATTTCTTTGAATCGCGTATTCTATCTGGTGTCATTTGTTCTGCGTGTTAAAATTCAAAAGAATTTTCATTAAAATTCCACCAGACCCTCTCGGCACGGTTTGTGTTGGGGCTCGAGAAAACAAATTTTCATGTCGACAAATACAAATGGAGATTTTCGATGCCCTCGGCGTGGCGTGCGTTTGTACGTGAGTGTGTGCATGTGTATGTCAGTGTGTCAGTATGTGCTCTCGTTAATTACATTATACTTCGTGGGTTTCTTTTTCACGCAATTCATCCTCGTAGTTCATTTCGCCGTTGTTGCACTATCTAGACTAGACGATACGATCATTTTCTTTTATTTTCGTGACAAATTTATTTTCCTAAACAATATATTCTCGGAACACTACGTATTTTATAAAAAAAAGTGCCCATCTTTTGCACGAAGACAAATTTCGGTAATGATAAAAATGTTGATATATTAAAATTTCTTATTATATTTTCATATATACGATTAGTAGATAGAAAAAAAAACAAATATATTTGCCAATACTTATAGATAGCATACGTTAAACTTTTTAATTTAAGAACAATCAAGAATAATTTTTAGTGATATATTTTATATTACATCGTTAATCGAATTATTACTTTTATTCTATTCACCCACAATTCTCCACACATACACATAATACGGAATCCAGTACCTAAACTAACTGTTTGTACTCAACAATAATTATGTGAGGTATGATTTATATTCTTTTCAAATATGAAATTGGAATTTGATTAAATTTAATTTATTATTCCAGTTCATAAATACAAATTTAATAATTTTCATGTTTCCGAGTGAAACAAATTTAATTACGAAATTATTAGTTTGAATTTAATTATTAAATACTTGTCAATGAAGACCAATATTATTTTTTATTTGATAATAAACCAATAACAATAAAATCAGCAATAAGTGAAATTGCCATTCGTGCAATTGCAATCTATAATTATTATAAAACATATACACATATGATGAATATCTATGAATATTTTGTTGCGAGAATCTGTCACGACCAAATATTTAATTACGCCAATATGGTACTAAATTTTTATTTATTTAATGGAAGGACTGGTCTGTTGATTGTGTCATGAAACTTCTTTGATAAATAATAAATAAAATTTTCTCCGAAATGGCTTTGAGTGACCGTTTACTCAAGCTGTAAAGTAATGTTTTATAAATTATTATGGTGGTGTCATTGCGCATGGTATTCCCGGTAGGAGAAAACCTTTTCATCCATGATAGCCTTCATCTTTATATCTCTCATGGGATTTCTGTGTGTATATGTGTTTAGCCTGCCATACACGTGTTCTCTATTTCTGTCACAAAGAACACCCAATGAAGTCACCTCCGGTAGTTGATCTCCGCATTACGATTCGGGACTGAAAACATCTTACTCCCATCAGACCATCCGCATATATATGGCATGTGCGTATGTGTGCAAGCGCGCACGGATATAAGAATGACATTTTCGAACCAATAAACTCATATGAAAGCTTTCGTGTTTCATACCATTCAGATTGTTAAGAAAAATATATTATAGCTACATATGGTTTCTATAGTTAAAATTCAATTTTATAAAGCTTTATTACATTGAAAATATGAATAAAAAACATTTTATTTATTTTACTTATAACAGAATAAACATGATTTGTTTTTGTAAACAAGTCAGCATAATCATGTAAAAATTCAATATTCTCATTCCATCGACATTAATTTGCATAAAACGATTTTATTTATAGCAAATATATTCTTTATTCTCTGAACTCTTATAAGTACAAGACTTGAGACTTGTATCCGCTTATTCATTTTCTTTGTTTAAAAAATACTCGCTATTATTCATATTCTGCAGAAAAAGAAACTTTTTTCTGTTTTGAACAAATGTTTAATTTATATTGTTCACCAAAATGTACACATATACTTTCGTGTATTCTCTTGAAATGTCTCGTAATATAGCACCGGATAATTTGCGAAATGAAAAGAAGACAGACAGCATTGTAATAAAAAAGACAGCAATTGAACAAAATGTCTGAAGGTTATGGGACAAACTTCATATCTCTAACGGTTTTTGCAGAGTTTACGTGACACCCTGATGTTGCGAATGAAACAAACAACACTGACAAGAACTGTCAAATAAATTCTACTAGCGTGTCAAATATTGCTTCAGTGACATACACCCCCATATTGACCTTAGCAGGAGAAATGAAAATAATAATAATAATATTATACATCATTTGCTAATATTTATGAAAGAAGAATGTATTTTAACGTGCAAGTTTTCATATATTAAAAGTTTTGCTAAACATATCAAATATTCGAATAAACTTTGAGAATTGTTCGCCGAAATTCTGAAAGCCAACTAAAAAGTATAATTATATAATCCACTTATTCATCCGTTCACTTTTCCTCGTTTCATTCGTCCTCCACAAAACTTCTATTCCTTCATCTCACACTCTAATTTTCAAATACTTCCATTACGTACTCTACCATTTATCACCTCCCTCACCCTTATCAAAGGTGCAAACATCTCGCACATTTTAATCTCCGCAGAAACTCACTTGATAATATTCTCATTAACCATTCGCGTCGTTACACACAAAAAAAAGTTTGATTAACAATAACTTACGCTTTTATTGCTTCATATAATTTTAGTTGTAATTACAAGTAAACCAATATTTGCAGCAAATGTGAAACTTTTCACGTCCCTATTTCAGAAATGTAAAATTAACTAGAATACAGTTTAAGACAATGCTAATTTCGCCATTGTCCATAACATGATGAGGAGGAATTGTCTACATAGCAATAGCACTCATCACAATAAATGTAAATTTATTCAGTAACCATATATTTACATATTTATAAAAGTAACTTTTGGGACAGCGCAGAAAACTGTTTGGATTTGAAGCAGAAGTGATTCTATTATGACTAATGCTCGTATGATAATTGTTTTATGTTATAAACCGTCGCAAATACATTTCGTGTTAAGCTGGTTTTATACCCTCAGTACGTATCAAAAATACTTTGAATTTCTTCTCTCTTTAAATTGTAAAGTATTTAACTTTACGTAATTTACTAGGCCTATTTTGTGAAATTTTTCACCGAAATTCCTCTAATGTGCAATTACCCAAAACAAATGGGGCGAAAAACCACCTATCTCACGTATTCTACAGTGAAACTTGCCGTTCAGACTTACAATTTACATTCATTGATGTAGGTACGTACATATATATGTAATACCATTCACCATACTGTTGTTGCGCTAATAGATGTTACAGAAAAGGAAACCGCGGTAATTCCAAATTTGTATACAGAATGTGGTATCTAATCTCATCATTATACTCAAGTAAAACGAGAGATAGTGTGCTTACTTGTGCACGTGCGTATACAAATAATTCGTTTTTCATTTATTTATTTGTACGTAAAAAAAGTGCATGTTTACTCTAGTCATTTTTTCTGGTTTCTGTGATAACTTCGAAACTTGAATGAAATTATTATTTTGCACAAATTTTGTTTGAAATGTTTCTTTAAAATATCTGTCTTGTCTAACACTGAACTTTCTTATACGTATTATGGTTAGATCGTTATAATTTATAAATAATTTTTACTTACTTATACATAGTACATACAAGTAAGTATTGTCATCACGAAAAATTTCGATCTCGAGATTTTAACGGAAATATACGTTATGGCTTTCCCTTAATCGATTCCGACTATTTTTAGAATGACGTTCGTCTGTGTGTGTGTGTGTGTGTGTGCAGCTGAAGGTAAAACTATGAAATTTTATACATAATATTTACATATTCCTAGGGTGTGCACCTCTTATTTTTGAAGACACTATTCAAACCGGAAATGCATGTTTATTCTAGTCATTTTTTGCGGTTTCTGCAATTACTCAAAAATGGTTGAAGTTACAGAAAAATTATCTTGATTAAAATTAAATGAATTTTATTTCGCAAAAATTTTTTTCGAAAATTTTTTTCAAAAAATGTTCCCGAAACAAGAAAAAGGCAATTTAAATTTGTGATAATTATTTTCACATAAATCGTATCAACTGTGCCTGTCAACAAATACTGCAGATGTTTTAATTTTCGTGTTACACCTTATCGAAAAAACAAATATATTTAGCTACACTTGGGAATAAATTCAATGTTCAACTTACCAATAGCTTTAAGAATATTTTTGAAAGATAAATTTTATGCAATTGACTTGTCTATGTATTTTTTAAAAATGTTGTATACATTTTAATTATTGTCGGTTAAATGATGAGATTTTAATGAAAGACTACTGAATTTCAATTACAAATCCAAATATATCAAATATTTTAGTCGGAGAAAATTTTTTTAAGTCCTTACAAGTACAATAAAAAATTTTAATATCGCTATGGTTATAAACATATATGCCGCAAATGATTCCAGACTTTTATTCCTATACTTGTAGAGTTTAACCAATGGAATTACTGAACGTGTTGGTTCTTTTACCTAAATGAACAAATACTGTCAAATAATGAAACAGATTTCGCTATTTTTTTGATTTCCACCTTGCATGTAAAATTACATCTATGTATATAATTACTTACATATTTGTATTAGAAATACATGATAAATAATTCAACAAAATGTTTCACAATAACTTATATTTTTTCTATCATCGTACATACAAATAAATAACACATGTATTTTAATGAGTTACAAAGCACGAATCTCTGTTTCATCAATAGTCCTTTTCTACTTTCTATGCTCTGAACTTAAAACTAAGTACTAAACTTAAAACTAATATCACAGATAAGGGCGGTAGATGTTTGTGCTGTTTTTTGGCTCTTCGTTATTTTCTGATTTTTTTTGTCACCTGTTTGCATCCAGGTATTTTTTATACTTTTGTAGTTTAAAGAATTAACTAACATATCCATGCCTCTTCACCCATTGCAAACGACAATACAATTTTTGATGCATCCATATTTATAATATATCTTAACCAATAATAAAGCTAGTTTATCATTTACGTATTTTCCAAATTTGATTGAAATGCAGCAATAATTAAAATTTTGTTGCAATAACGATACTACTAAATAAATATATATTATAAATATTAAACATTTGATTTAAATTAGCAAACATACTTTAAAGTTCAGAAGAGAGTTGAACTATTTTTATTAAATACAATTTTGCCAGTGGTGTTTCAAGTAGTTAAGTGACCCATTGTGCCTAATAACATAAAAATGTACAACTATAAAAATATTAATCTAAGTTCAACAGTTACTTACTATCGCAGCAAAGTTCCAAGTTGTAAAAAGAAATCAATTTTCTTTGGTCCTTTTCTAATTTGGTTGATATCCAGCGATGTTAAAATTTTAGTTCCAATAAATAAATTGCTTAAAATGAATATGGAAGATCCGAAGAATATTTAATTTGGAATGGCCGAATACATGCACCATTTCCCCACGTAGAATGGTGCACCTATCCATCCTTCGCCAAACAACATCGCGGTGTCTTCATATTTAATTTCGTTATTTTTGTTAAATATTTGTTTCAATATTTGGCGACTGAAAATAGCAAAATTATCGATCTATTATTAAGTAAACTAAAATAATTATTAATTGGTACTTACTTTTACCGAAAAAGTGTGCCATTTTTTCGCAAATGTAGACTTAAATTTTAGTTCAGTCCACCCGTGAAATTTAAAATTATATGTGGTATATTTCATTGCGATTGTTGTATACTATTTTAATGAAAATCAATAGAAGAAGCGAATTAAATATATATATTTTGCAAACCCAAACCTGTTTGACTCTATATCTCTGAATTTTCTGTCTTATTATCGGGTAATTAGATACATAGAAGCTGGCCGATGCCTGGTGCAATCATGCAGAATTATTTATTTTGTTTTTCTATTAAACAATTGACAGGCACAGTTGATACGATTTATGTGAAAATAATTATAATAAGAACAAATTTCAATAACAATTTTCGTGTTTCCTGTACCTTTTTTGAAAAAAAATTATGCGTAATATTAATATCTTAAATTTGTATGCAACCATTTTTGAGTAATTGCAGCAACCGCAAAATATGACTAGAGTAAACATGCACTTCCGGTTTGAATATTGTTTTCAAAGATAGAAGGTTGATTTGCCAGGCGTATACCAATCTTAAGTTTGAAGTTTTATAATTTTACCTTTAGCCGTTTGGGCTGTAGTGCGCTCACAGACACACACACACACACACACACACATATATATATATATATATATATATATATATATATATATATATATATATATATATATATATATATATATATATATACAGACGGACGTCATTCCAAAAATAGTCGGAATCAATTTAGGGAAGGTCAAAACGTATACATTCGTTAAAATCTCGAGATCGAAAATTTTCATGATTACAATACTTACTTATACTGTGTATAAGATAGTAACTAGTTACATGAAAATCGCAATTGAAGTTCTTAAATTCTTTTCTTAAGTTACCATAGTTACGTTTATATTAACTAACATTTACGTTTATATAGGATATTTAATTAATATCTATTGTATCAAATCGGTTTATTAAAAATGCGTTTCGATTTTTAGTAAAATACTAAAAGTATTATTTATAAATATGTTAATATTTTAAATCGAAAAAAAATGTTAATACTGATTGTTTAAGGAATAAAAATATGTTACTACAAACAAGCAAATGATTGTTCAAAGTTAAAAAATAAATGTATTTTTGTATTTTAAAGATTTCTTTATTGTTTTTTTTAAATTGAAGCGACTTGATTCAAAATACTTCAGCTGCGTCTAGTGTAAAATATATACAAGAAGCTCTTGTGCAGTGTCGGGATACGTGACGCGGATAAATGGTAGCTGAACGAGTGTCCGTGTCCTGCGCCTGTGTCCGTGTGTCTCACGGACAAATGAGAATGGTCGAGATGTGTCGGCACACTGGCCTAGCCTGTCTGGCTGACAGTTCTGTTACGCTGCCGGAGGTTGTTCACCATTCAGTCCACGATCAAAATAAATTGTATATACTACACTCACCACTCTCTGTTCTAGTTGTAGATAGTAGCAGTAAGTTGAAGACGCCGTCTTCCTAACGCTATATTGCATTTCATTTGCAGTTTACGCTAGGGATTATTTTAAGCAAGTCTGATACACAGCAGACTTTTTGGAAATTGATATAAACTGTCTTTTCAATCTTAGCTTCATATCCTGGACTAAATTAAATGCATCTCCGGACATATTTTTACTTTCTCATACGAAGTAATAAATATTGTAATAATGAAAAAATTTATTACATTTTCGGAATAGAGGTGAAATAATCTCTGAAAGAATTTTTGTGTGTACAGAGAGCTAAAAACTGGCACTATAGATAGCTTTTCGCTATAGCAATATATTATACAATAATAATGGTTACTGTAATATTTCACCATAGCCTAAATTCAAATTCCTTTCTATATTGTATTTAATTTAAAATTATGAAGTTATGTCAGAGCCCAACTAGACTGATTGATATTATGTTTAAATTCCAACGAAAATATATACATACATCACATTATTTTGATTTTGATAAACATGTTATCAAGATAGAAAAATAAAGAACTCAACGGCTGCCTGAACGACGAGATTTTCATTTTCATCAATTTAACATTAGTGTGCACGGTCGTCGGTGGTTTTTGGTTCCGGCAACCTTCACATAATATTTCAACGAGATTAATTATGTTTAGTGGCATCCGTGCATCACACCGCACCACCACCATATCGTGTGCGTGTTGCTTTTTAACTTCTTCTTCTTTTTACCCGTACCAAGCGTAGTGGCGCTTCTTATCACTACGCCAGCGAGTTGGGTCACACTCCATCACTTATCTGAATTAACACCGTCACGCGACACTAAATTATAAAACACGCGGTTTCCACAGTGCGTTCTACCGCTAGCTTATTAACATTGAAATGCGTACCTCGACTTTTTTTCTGTTTTCTTTCCAGCTACGACACAATAATTAAAAAAAATTGCGAAGTAGGTCTCCATATCGTTATATTTTTATGTTGTTAAATGATTAAAATTTGTATTTTGTATTTTACTCAACAAAATTTGCCAGATGCTTCAAAAATACAATGAAAATTTATATTAATTTTCTCTAAACTAAATGGGTGTCCGCGTGCGTGTAGGTGTATGCGTGTGCGTGTAGGTGTATGCGTGTGCGCGTGTGTGTGTGTGTTTGTGTGTGTATGTGTGTGTGTGTGTTTGCGCGTGTATCAGTGTGTAAATTAATAATGTAAAACTTAAAATTTGTTATAATAATTAATATATACCACAATGAATTATTTATTTTATTATTTTGGTATCCTTTCTACCTATACAGACATACATACTACGTATAAGAAAGTTCAGTGTAGATAAAAATAAATTTATCTTATAAAATTATTGATTATGTTTGTATACTAAATTTTCTCATGAAACTAAATATGCATACGTCGTGTATGCTTAAAAATAAATTAAGTTTCCAATGCCACTCCAAATCTAAAATTCACAAAGCCGAATAGCACATACAAAAGCAATCGGTTTCATTTAATTAAATCATAATAAGAACAGTGATCAATCAAGTAAACAAACACAACATGTATCAATCAAATAAACAATCAGAAAACAAAACCGGATACTATCATCACATCATCTATAAATCGATGTCTGAAATCGGGTGAAACTATTTACGTACTTCGTTCATTCAATTAATTTTGTAAAAGAAAAAACAGATATCTATCTACTGAATTTATAAATTTAATTACAGGATTTATGTTAAGTAATATCTCAACATTTCATTATCTTAGTTGAGTTTCATGTTTAAGAACTACGTTGGTGGTGTATATTGAATTTATTTCTAACTACTCAATTACTCAACGTTGAGTAAATAAATAAATAATAAGGCAAAAGTAGAAAATTAGTCAAACTTTGCACCTAATCTTAACACCAGCGTGCACTGCACATATCTAATCTTAGGTACGTTCATACGTAAGGCGGTGGATACTTACGAATCTCAATAGACCACAAGTGTTTCTAATTAAATTTGAATCTCCCGAGTTGTACGAGCCATAGATTAATCCGCTTTCGCAGCCTATATTCATTTCTATACAACTTTGCAAAATTTAGCAATCTATCCACTAATTGGAAAATACGACATGACAAATTGTTACTTAAATCTTTAAACCATATTTCCATTTTCATGCTTCTTTCTATTTAAATTTTAAAAGTTAAATTTTTATTCGAGTTTTTTAAAGAAATATTCGTCTAAGCGTCTTTGATTCTATTTGTATTTTTATCTCTAATATTTTAATTAAAATAATAAACGCTAATTATTATTATTTTTCCATAATCAGCATCTACATGTGGTATTTTTTGTTAAAGCCATTTAACGTTAATGTTTATTTTAAGGAAAACTACGCGCTAATTATAAAATGTAATTATTGGAAATTAAACTTAAAACTAAAAGGTTTTTAATATAATTGTTGTTTTACGAATGTCATAAAAATATAAAATAAAGGTAAATAAAAAAATATATAAGTTTTTAAATATTTTATTATGCTGGTAAGTAAATAAATTGTTGTCATATTTCGACTTCGTAATAATTAAAATAGATATGAATGCAGATATAAAAAACAGGTACATATTGACGCGCTAAGTCATTTTAACTTTTTCACATTAGGTAGACATGCACAATAAATGCGCTAATTATTGTAGAATTAAATAATCTTACTACAATTATTATATATAGTTAGGGATACACGACCTTCATGCATACCTAGCCACTGCAGATTGTGGTGGGCTAGGCATGGGTGCGGTTTAAACATGACAGAATCGATATCCGAGCGACCGCCAGAACATCGCATATAGCGTGTATGCCTAAAACTGGTCTCCGTATTCTCGATAAAGAAAACCACAGATATTTTCTTTCATTCGTGGAACGTGCGTTTTAATTAATTTGACTGTTTTAGCAGATAACGCCAACCACCTTTTTTTATTCTGCACATTTAATGTAACTAATAAAAATCGAAATTATAGGGTGTTGGTTCCTAGTTTCATATTTACAGTAATATGAGTTAGATAAACATTTTGATAAAATATATTTGTTTTACATAACTTATCTGATACGCGTGCTAACATTACTACTTTTCCTTTTTCCAAATCTAATTTTCAGTGTATATCTTATTTACTACTACTACGATGCAGCAATTTAATTTGAAAGAACTCACCCAACAATCAATGGTCTTAAGAAACATATTTAGATGATTTCCTATGCGATGTATTAAGAAAGTGTTGTAATCATGAAAAACATCGATCTCGAGATTTTAACGGAAATACACTTTTTGACCTTCTCTGCGGGAATCATTGGCCACACCTGGACCTTACCGAGCAGAAGAACCACTCTTTACAATTCGCGATGAAAGCCTGCTTTACGCTGAATGCTGTTCGATTTTGGAATAATAATGTCTACTTTTATCCTTGTTGACGTGGTATCAAAAATAGCAAATAGACCTCTAAGGTCTCACGACCAAAATTCTGGTCATAATAAGTACTAATATAGTATAATGAATATTCTTTGAATTATTCAAAAATTCTATATTAATTTTCTTCCTACCTAATCAGATTTATATGCTGCGCATACAAAATTCAGTGCGAGATTATACAAAATAAGTTCATTACTCGACTAAAATACTACTAACTACTAATAGTTTGGAAATGAATTATATTTACTGTAAATAAGATTGACTTCAATAATAAGGATATTTGACGAAATCATTAATACATAGGCCTGCTATTATAATAACCGTTATGGATCACGTAATGTGCGGCTGATGTTTGGGGTGAGTTATATGGCGCGTAATTCGTATGTCCAATAATGATATGAATAGAGAGCTAGAGGAGCTCCAGAGGTAATATGTATATAGGAGGCACAGAGTGCGTACGGACAAGTATGAGTGATTGCAATTACTCGCACAGCTGACGGGTCAAACAGCGGCTTTCAAGCAGAAAGGGGCTGATGAACTGGCGCGCGTATTATAAGATTTATGAGTTTCCAAATTTTAGGAGTTTACCTCAAAATCTTGTATAGTCACAGCTGAATCTAATTGACCTAATTCATTTACGACAAACGGTTTAAACCAATGTTACTATAACAATTAATCAATTTCGCTTTTAGTTACCATAAAGTAATACAATTTCCGTTGTAATTATATGCATAGATTCCTATAATAAATTGAATTCCATGCATGCCTTAAATACCTTTAATACTTCACTGAAAAATATCTCAACATTTTTTATACCAATCTTTCTTTCGGCATTCTTTCAATATAACTATACCATCTCATTTGACACTGACCTATTCTACGTACGACATTTTTTACAATATCGCACTGTTTATACACCCACGTATTCCGTTTCCTGTCTCTCTCACAAATACCTCTTAAATTTTTCATTTCCATAGCATTCATATGCTTTTTATGCTTGTTTTTCACAAACCCAACATTCACTACAATATATCAACGATAGCACAAGTACACCATTGTACACAGTTTTGCATCCTTAGAAATGTTAAAATTTCTCACCAACATTCCTAACGCACCTAAAATTTTACAACCAGCAGACTCTCTCAACTTAAATAAACATAGGTAAAAGTTGACGTAACAAGAATAAAAAATATCAAACAAGAAGGTATAATAGTTGAATGCTTTGATTATCCTTCATTAGATAATCAATAGAAAAGTAATGAGAGGCTAAGTATAAAAAAAAACCATAGCGAAACAGGAAACCAAAGATTAAGATATAGAGAGTGGATAAAGACGAGAAGCGGTAAAAGTTAATTCTCAAAATGAAAATTTAAAACACGCCGTTATAAAAATAATTACTTTAATATACCAAAAAAATACGAAAACAAATGCGGCTGTCGCTGAACTGATGAAAATTTTTTCGAGAAGGTAATGAAAATAGAAAAAATAAATATAGAATGGAATAAATGCTACGTGAAGGAATCAGTAAATATTTACAGATGCTACAAGTGTTTCTGGTATAATCATAAAGCACAAGACTGCAATAATGACCAAGCCTGTCAAAATTGAATTAACTGTAGATCTGAAAATGAATAATTAAATATTAAATTACATACGGAAAGTTCATGTGCAATGACAAATGAGAAAACCGGAATCGTACAAAAAAAGAAAAAGCTACATAAATGAAAAGCTACTGGAAGACATTCTTAAGAAAATTTATAAATAATCGAATAATACATCTGAATGTATAGAGTTTTTGTCTAAAAAGATAAATTTTGTATCTATCTGAATCTAGAATAATTGAAGAAATCGAAGATATTAATAAGAATAACAATGATCTTTTATTATTTTAGTTGTGTAAAATACAATAATTTTTATAATTTATATGAATTTGTGTTTAGTTTTAGGGTGTTTATTACAAAAATTCGTAAAAAATAATGCAAGTTTCGTTGGTCTGCAGCCAGATATATATTCTAGCCATATAAGCCGCGATTCAAATTCTAGCCAAGTGGTGTTTCGATTTTTGTTTAAAAATAGTAAAAAGTGTAATTCATCAGAAAACTTCTGGAAATAACGAATTTTGATTATTGAACATGAAATTACATATACAGATTATCTAATAGATCTAAAGTATTTTTTTAGAAAACTGGTGAGATAATGAGAACAATTGAAAAGAATTAATATTAATTGGAATGAAAATGCAACTTACGCGACAAGATTATAAATAAAGCAAAGATGAAATAATTGGTGAAAGAAGATTTTAGATTTTATATGATAGTTTAACCATCAATCTATTTTGTTTCGCCGATTTTTTCAACAATCCATTTACAATATTACTGCAACTCTAACACAACGAGGTACCTGTCAAACAAACCGGTTATGTATGATTTTTATTCACGTTCGCGAAATGGATTTACAGTTTTTCCCACTTCTATGCATGCCACACCAATCCTCTTTCCCTCGTCTGTTGCAAAAAGTAATGCATATTCCGTTGGCCTGTAGCCAGATATAGAGAATTCACAAGTATCATTGATTTATATAGTATACTGTGCACCAGGAGAAACATAATCTGTTAGATTTATTGGCACACTATAGTTTTCAAGACATGTGCGTTTGGATGTGAGTGTGTGTGTGTGTGTATGTATATATATATATATATATATATATATATATATATATATATATAAATATATATATATATATAAACCCAGATCTTATATAAAGGTTATATGCATCAAATCCTTCTTTTATATATAATTCAAATGTCACACTTGTCATGCTCAATATTATTTTATTATTAGCGTTAGAAATGACAAAACCAGTGCAACATCTTCTGCGTAAATAATTTCCCTTGCTGTGATGTATATATTCCGAACATATATTTTACGTCTTATGGTTTACATTCGCAATAAATAACACAACCCATTGTTCTTGTTAGCTGACATTATCCAAAAGCTAACTTTATATTTTATATAATCATAAATGAATATCTTTTTATTAATGTCGTAATTACTGCAACTATTCAATAATTATATTTTTGATGAATGTTGAATTTATCTTTCGCATTAACTTTAATCATCGAAAAATGTGATAAGTCAATTGTTATAGCTATGTAATTCTGACAGTTTACGGCATTCAATTACTATAAAAAATATAAAAATCTAATATTTATTTTTTATTATTCAGAGTGTAACCCAGAATAGAATACTTCTTGATATACTGTATGTCCCAAACACTTGATAACATTATTTCGTAGTAAAATCTAATAGTTTGGACAAATAACTAATTTAGTTTAATATCCTCTTTATTATTTTCTTATACGAAGTAATCATGAAATAATCCATCTCGAGAATTTAACGGAACTATATCTGTTGACCTTCCAGGAATTTAGTCTGACTATTTTTATTTATATATGTTTAGTTCTGGTTTAGTTTTTAAAGGCAAATCTAATGTTAGTTCGATGCGTGTGGTGGTCAAGCGCAAATACTAATACCTACGTAACATAGTCTAACCAAGTTGCCCGCAGTATGGTACGGTATATACTCGTATATGTGTTCGTTGCTTGTGATTCTTTCTTGTTGATTTATTTGCTTTGAACAAATAGAACGAAGACCAAAACGAAAAATAAAAGAGAAAAATATCAAAAATGCTTCGGTTGACCGATGATAAAAGAATTGCTTGTTATTTTTGTCGATCTATATGTTCACTACTGCCAAGAACGTCATAAACTTACAAAACATTCGAGAAAAGTATTAGAAGAGTTCACACAAAACCCTTGCTATACTTTTATACCGAACATTGTACATAAATAAATAATGACTAGTATACAACACACATTAGTGTGTCCATACAATTTCAATTCCATTATATTGATACGAAGTGGCGCAAATGTAATCGTTAGGGAGGTCTACAATAATATGGACATTATTTGAAATATCTGGCAACATTTATTATAATATTAACTAATGTATAACGCAAGCTAATAACAACACGCTTATCGCTCAGTCCACAAGCATATTTATTTTTCCGGTCGTTATAACATAAATAAAATATTAATAAAGTATATCACCTACATCAAACAGGTGGATATAAGAACAAAAAAAAATAACTCACAAAAATAGTCAGCGTATTACATTTTTATCCCATCAAGAATGTACCAATGTAAATATTAGTTCTCCGATGTTAATTACACACACTTACACACATAATCACAGGAAGACTAATGGTTGAACAATTTACTGCATTGAATAAAGCTTATTTTTCCAAAAAATAAAACGTTTTTATCGTCTTCTAGGCTCACATTATGGACTAATAAAAAACTTGAAACCGATTTGAAATAGGGTTTATGTATGTGGTATGCGTGACATATCTTTCTCGAACACAATCTTTTTTTTTTAACTTATCCTTCTCAGTGTATCGTTTTTTGTTACAAATATGGGTGCATTATTTGGTATACGTTATAATTTCACTTGACAAGCCGCACTTAACTATGAAAGAAATAACTTTTACCGAATCTTACCCGTATTACAAATCCTCAAAAAGCTTCATTTATATTACAAATTGTTAGTATAAAAAGAAATATTTATTACTGACTATAAAAATATATTGAACTACTTAATATTTTTTCCGTAACTGTAATATTTGTATGTAATAAATCAATTTTGCGGGCAACTCCACCATTTTTTTGTTACCAAACATAAATGTGTTATAAGATTATTTTTAAGTAATATATAATCAACTCCGGTAACCTTATTTTAAATCAGAAATCATGTATGTACAGTAATTTATAATTATAATTACAATTCGTGTTTCTAATCAACAAACTTGTTATATGGAGTATTTAACTAATGGAAAATTTGAAATTTATGAATTTATAATATTTTAGATTTAATAATAACTTGAGCTTGCGTTAATTGGAACGCATTAATTTACAGTCATGTAAAAAATAGCTATTCCTAATTAAAATTGTTATAAAATCTCCATTCATTTTAATTTTCGTAAAACCTACTCTACGAAATGAACTAATATTTAAAATATAGCGCAAATAGTATCTCATGATCGCCCTAAATACGACAAAAATAAATTATATATGATTTGTTTTTTAGATAAAATCATAAATAATAATGCAAGTTCTAGGGTTTTGAAACAAATTTACAATATCTATTTCAGAGTAATTGATTAAAATTATTTTTATTTCTAGGCAATAAAAACAGTTTAGGTAATTAATTTTGATAGGAAAATGTAATTTTTGAACCCTCATATCGCTAATGTTACGCTAAAAAGTATTTATTGTACAATATTAGAAAAGTTGGAAAATAAAATTTTTATGTAAATTTCTGTAAAACAATTACATGAAAAATGATTAAACAGAGCCAATCTGTGTCTCTACGTTTTCATGAATCTGAATTTATAAATCAAATACGATTTATTTAAAAGCAAATGTTTGTTTTTGTGGTTTTAACAAAAAAAAAGTTTAATATTATTCTCTAAATTAATTAAAATGAGCATAGGTTGTAAGCTCGTAAAGTATAAAGTATCATGTAAAATACGTGACATTGAAGCTTGCAATATGTCAAGTGTTATTAGGGATATGGTATATAAGGTAAAATAGCAGACTGATGTTGTGACGTATGTTGAGAACATGTTTGCATTACCCAAAGTTTAGATGATTGTAGTTGAACTTTGAGCGCCAATCACTTGTCTTATATGAATTACAACGTCATCATTACTAAACCAACTATTAATTAACACAGTGAGCTGTGTTGCTTCCCAGCTACATTCATACAAATACAAACGCAGTCACATCTAACTGAACTTGGCTGGCTTGGATTACGACTGTATTGGCCACATAAACTTTACCCAGCACTTGCACCAGTGCTACAGCAAACTGTTATTTTAGAAGATTGATTAAACGATTGTTTGAGCACAACATGTACTATGTATATACATATATTACGCTTTTGAGGCAGTCATATTCTCAAGATTATTCTTGTTGCTATAAATAAATCTTTGTGCAGCAGTACCACTTACATATGCCATGAATTGGGAAATTAGTTGCCAGGCAACCGTTTTATAGTATAGATATTAAACACTCTACTGGATATACATAGTTTTTCCTAATCTATCAATAATTCATTTTTGCCTCTATCAAATATTTATTTCTATGAAATATTCACATACAAGTATATATTTAAAAGAATAATTATGTACATATATACATATTTACATAGCAATATGGCTTATCCCATAAAAGTCCTTTACATTCATCCCATCGTGACAATTTAGACATTTCATTTTATTACACATTCTATTACACTTGCACACTAACGAATTATTTAAATCAGTTAATTATGGTAACAAGAATAGCTTTTATTCGGCATAAGTTCCGAAAAATTTAAATGAACTTATAAATGATTAAACACTATTAAATACCTAAACTGATCTTTCTATCACAATAAAAATCATTTTAATTAGCGTTTTTATAATTTCAGAAAACTATATGCTAAAACCGCAAAACACGCATGTGTATATAAAAATAAATCTTTTATCAAATCACACATGATTTATAACTACGCGTATATTTATTCGTGACAACCTACAAATAAATATTTTCAGTATATTGCCCTGTATTTTCTTATAAGTTTTGTTTAGCTAGGAAAGATATTAATAAAAAAATTTTAAAATTCCATAAATTATAATTATTCTTTACACTATATAAGAAATTATTATGGCCGTTAATTCTCGATTTTTTTTTCATGATTTTAATATTTACTTATTACTTCGTATACGAAAATAAAAAGTTGCGGTGGTCAGTAAATATTAAATTTGACTAAATTAAAAAACCAAACTGACATTGTTTGATATTGATCTAAGTTGGTAGAGTTAAAAAATGCAATATCGCACGCCCAAAAATGCTGGGCCATTTCCCCTAGTTGCGAATGATGAATGTGCAGAAGGATATTACCTCCTGTTTGTGGAAGAGTAAGAGGTGTAGTAGTGAGGAGGTTGTTACGCACCATCCGTACCACAAGTTATGCCGACAAACACGTTGAGTATTTACTCTTGGTTAGCAAAGAGGAACAGGGGAAGCGTTATACACACAAACCGTCGTGGTTCAAGTGTGTCATAATATAATTTATCATTGCTAAACAGCGCAGGTAGGTAAGCATATTTAAATTTGCGGACCCGGTTTATAATCTAACCTAAACTAAATAAAAATCAAATACCTAGGATGGTAGTATATAAGCCGGTATGTGTTGATACTAGAATAGTCCGATGATAAATTGACATTGTTGCTATACAAACACAAATGCTTCTATAGCAACATTGTCAATTTGTTTACGAATTAGCTTAGTCATTATATTGGTTCTGACCACTAGTTTATTCAACTAATTAAGAATAGTATTTATTAGTCATATTACTATTATTTTTAACATTTGCATGTGCAAAATGGTAACTTAAAATATCTCCTGTAGTATTCGCTGTTTCGTTTTCCTTTGGTTAATTAATGAAGTATTCAGTAAACCGCTAAAAAAAAGTTTCCAGTAGACATAGCTTCACCTCATAAGCTTGTTGTTCTTCCTACGTAAGCTTTTGCAAAGATTTTTTTAAAAGTTGAATGCTGAAAGAATGCAACATTCCTTAGATTTCGGGAATAGCATAATAGTAGAATAAGTACATCGTGTGAAATCTACCAGATCCCTACTATCAATTTATTCTAAAATCTTACTGTAGGGCAAGTGAAAAATAATGAAATATTCTAATTTTCACCCCATATAGTTTAGCGTTCCACATGGCAGTGACATTGGTCATGTAATCTACCTGTATTACACTTCGGACATTCCCATAACAACTACAGATTTTCAAGGCAATAAATGTATTCTGATCATGTAAATATCCATTTAACACACATATTATACAAATTAAATGGACATTTTACAGGTAAATAATGGCATCGGTACTACCCGCACTGCAAGTTCTATTGTCAATGTTTACTTAGTTAGTACAGTTAGTACAATTCGAACAAATTCTAAATAAAAAGCAACTATTTGTTTGAACTGCCGTATATTTCAATGAACATCGCTTTAAAATCAAATCTACGCAAACTATTGCAGTTTTGAAAGAAATTATAGAATTCTGGTTTAAAGAATAATATATTAATATATATTAACTGAACAAAACACATTTGTATTAACTTTTTTGTAATAAATCAATACATATTTACAAGTTTAAGCGATTAATAAACATTTTTTTCCATCTTTCGATAGTATTTCATGTAATTAGTACATTTTCAAGAAGATTTATGGTCTTGAAACTAAATAATTATTTCGAGATATCCATTTTGTGTTTTCATGTTAGCAATTTAGCTATCTTAAAAATTCTATTATTTCGCCACAAACATCTAGATTTCGTCTTAATTCATATTATGCGTTATAGTGTTCATTTATTATAAGATTTTAAATAGTATAAATAAATAGTTTTTAAAATAAATGTATGTATAAAGAATAAATACTAAATTTGATTTATTATTCCTGTTTACAGAAACTATTATTAACTATGATTTTTTGTTATTTCTATCTTGTCTAATTATTATTTTCTACTTTGTTTTAAGAAATATATATTTTAAATATATTAAACTGTTGTGCTATTTGCTATATCTCGACATACTGGAGCGTAATAGCTGGGCAAAATGTATTAGTGAAATTTATTTGAATGAACACAAATAAAGGATCATTTTTCGCCAAATGTATTTCATATAGAAGTTTAAATTACATTTCATACTATCACCATGCGACTAGACGAATAAATCACTAATGCCTATTGTACCGCCAGCTTAAAATAAAATTTGCATACCATAAAACAATACCGAATCGTTTATTTGCCAGCAATATTAAATGTTCATAAGACAGAAAATAACGATTAAATTTTGGTGAATTTTATACAACATTTAATTTTAAACCAGTGTTACAACTGGGTATTCATATAGCATTAAAGTAGTCCTACTTTCATCATTAATTTGATGTAAATTAATATGCCCTTAAGTAATTTTTTTCTGTCTCAAAATTTTCGTTTGAAGTTCAACTATTTCTCAAAACTATTACAACTATGTTGGAAGTTACGTTCTTCTAGTGGCCGTAAAATACGGCACTAAGACAAGAACTCAAAGTAGAGTGGATGCCTCAACTGTTAGATCCCAGTGGTATAGCGAACGATACTACTGACGCCTATACATACAAGTAAGCATGTTGGCATCGAGCTTGTATATGTTTCGCGGCGAAACTTTACCGGAACAATTCCCACCGGAGACAAAAACTCGCACTCGGTTTGCAAGAGAAGTGATCCTCGTATGTGTCTAATGAAATGAAAAAAAAAACGCTACCAATCTTGTGTTGATCGTTTCGTTTATACGTTTGTTAAACTTGAGCTTTGCCGTTACGTGATTGTAAAATATAAGTAGTTGGTTCAGATTTTATTTAGTTGTAGCAACTTTTCTAATGTATCTAAAAGTGTTACATTAATTCCCAGTTGCATCACAAGTGCTAAACTTGTAGATAAGTTCGTATTTTCTTAAATTTTTTATCATTGTCTGATAGCTGAAGCAAAACACTGCGCCATCCACCATTGTAGAAAATCATAAATTACTTCACAGGTATTATATATTAAATAATACCATAAGTATTGTAGTTATCTTGTTAGTTGATAGATTTCTTGAAAGCTTAACCTATTAGAATACCGTTACTATTGCAACTTAGCTTCGAAGCATTGCAAGTTGCACATTTTGAGACTGCGCTTCCGTTTATAATTAAATCTACTTATTCTCTAATTAAGCTAGTGTATGTCATGACAAGTAATCTGTTGCTTAGCTGATCAAATATGTACAGCTAAGCTCAAAACTTATTTCTTCCGGGTTTATGACGAGTAAACACAAAAAATGTAAAATTATACGTTCAAACAAAAATGTAAACTAATAAAGCGCAAATTTACTTAAAACACTGATTTTGTCATTGTCTATATAGAATATTTAAATGTTTTCTAGTTGCTATGAGTAAATTATTTAGGTAAAAATTTGCAGTTATATGCGTATCTATTCTTAACACCATTACGGCAAAATATATTAGTTATGTTATATGTGAATAATGACGTGTATTTCTTATAAGCAATAATGTAATTTTACTAATTATATAATTAACGATAATTATCTTTGAACTGATCTGATGTCTACATGTAATTTTGACATTTATAAATCGCTTCATTTCAAATAAAGTACTCAACGTTTCGTTTGTAAAAACATATATTTTAGAAGTTGTACAAGTTGTGATGTTACCGGAAATTCGAGGTTGAAAATGATGAATGACGCGAAAATATTTCGTTTTAAATGCGTGCGATAGACGTTTGAATGTACTGCGAGATATTTATTCATTGGTTTCTGGGCTAGAATAACTTATGACAGTTTAAATTTTTACCCTGGTCACATATAAAAATGTGTTTTACATAGATAGCTGTCCATACATTCATTAGTTCTTCAATGTGGACGCCACATAGAGTTGCTATTTATGTGGTCAAATACGGCACTGTGAATTATAACGATTAAATATTATATGCAACCTTTTTGCATCTTTAAAATAAAACAATATTGTAATGCCAAAATAAATTCTCAGTTTACAAAAATAATGAATAAAACAAACGAATGTAAGCAACATAATTGGACGATTTTATACTATGAGATTCATAAAAAGGAAAGAGGGTTATAATATACCGTACAGACAAAAGGTACTATAAAAACTGGCTCGCATAAATGCCCAATAGGTCTACAAGATTTGCATTTGAGTGTAAAACTGAAATTGCAAGACTCGAGAAGACAGAAATGAAAAATTGTTCTAATTTAGAGCTTCGTTATGAAGAATTGATTCAGTCTAAATTTTAATTAGAACCAAGTTGTACCAAACAGTGGTGTAGCTACTTTTTTTTTAAAGGTACTAATTTCATATAAAAGTTTGTACCAACACAGATCCTAAAATGTTATATACTAGTAAGAAATGCAACACAGTAATTTCTCTATAATTTATATTAAAAAAAAAACATTTTAGTTGCAAACCACTATAGAGAAATAATTCGTGAAATTATAAATGCAATTTACAATCATTGGAAACTAATTGGTAACAGTGTATGTGTACCAATTTGTCAATGACATAATCAATGCTTTGTCGGTCATCGATATCGAAGCAGCTGTTATATTGGTCGAATTAATTATGAAGCCGCCAAAATGAATTTTCTCTACCAGCGATCCCACAGTCACTGGCAATGTTGCCGTAATTAAAATTAAAGCAAGAAATTTTGCAATGCACCTTATATTTACATCAATGTCCTTTCAAAATTTTAAATATTAGTCATATGTTTGAAATTTGTCATATGACTAATTTGTTAAACATTATATTGGTCAATATTTGCAAATATATGCAGTTTAATTAATAATACATCTGAATAAATACAAAATACATTAAAATAGGTTAGCTCATAAAGTTAAATTAGTCATATTTGCATTCATTTGTATTACGCTATGAAAACAGTTCATAGTAATAGTTTAGCATTTAACAAATTTAAGCATGCTAAAAATATGAACAATTGATTAATGAATATAGGACATCTGTCTATATATAAAAAAGTAATTCTGTTTCGACACCACTGGTACTAAAATATACCTGAAAACGACAAGATTTTTTTCTTGTATCTTATCACACTGAAGGGAATTCTGCTTTTATTTAAATGCTAAAGTAATTGGTATTTTCTTTGGGAAAATCTTTTTGGGGTGTACACGTATTTTCTTTTTAACTCGTTTGAAAAGATGTTATAATTAAGCTTTTTAATTAATATTTCTATTTATAACACAAAAAAATCACACAGCCCGTAAATAGCACGCATACCTTAAAACCAATGGGTAATTGTGAATTTTCAAAACTGAAGTAATATCATTTAAATTAAACATCTCACTTAGACCTCACCTTTGTATACCACAAAGCGATTAAATTGTAGACACGTTTAAATTTATCGTTATAAAAGAAAATTTTGGTGTAAAATTTAATAATATGTTTAATTAAAAGCGTGGAATTTGAAATTTTTATTTTATAAATTTGATTAAAAAATTTTGCACTTCCTAGCGAGCGTCTCTCATATAAAATATTCTTCTTCATAATATAAATAGCACTATATCTATTTTGCATTGCAAATATTTAATAAAATATCTATAGTGCCTTGCACTGAACTTTCTTATACGTATTTTATTTAGATAGAATGAATGTTAAGATACAAATTTTAAATAATTAAAGAAAATATACGTTTCCATTATGCTATATTTGTTTACATTTTAAAATAAACAAAAACCTACCAACAATATATAAATTTATAAATCGCAATATCGAATTTTTTTTTGATCATAATACTTACTTTTTACTTCGTATAAGAAAGTAAAAAGCATCGATATGTATTATTACTTTACACATATGCTCCAATATAATATGAGGTCGAATAATTTTGAATGGCAATTATAGTCAAATACTTCTAAGAAAATTGCAAAACTGTACTTTAAATCGCTATTTACTTTATAATAAATAGTTTTATAGTGTTTTGTCAATTTCGCGGATTCTTACTTGCGCTGTAACACTTTCGGTCTCAACCTCATTTATGATTCGGTTGCGGTTTTATTTACGTTCGTAAAAATGAAGCTCTTATCTGGGGCTTTATCCGACGTTTTATAGAAAAACATTTGCGCAAGCAAACACCCAGCACATAGCTTACGCCTTACGGTAGTCCATTTCACAAAACCATTTTGAAATATGACGATTTAAGCGCTCCACGCTGAAAAACTGAAATGTCATCATTTGGTAACGGAAAAAATAGCTATTGTGCAATAAAAATATACTAGAAAATAGGCCTTCATTCGTCAATATTTTCTCAACAACGGTAAAACTAAATAGAAATATATTCTACATAGAGCACATATTTAACTTTGGATCGTCCAGAGTATAAATTTATGAACCATATGTAATATAATTCGAAGGTACCAATCACAGAAACCATACATGTTTTGAGATTTTAGCAACGAAAATTTTTTTTGCAACAATTATTACGAAAAAATCCTCATTCATAAAAAAGTTTTATTACTGCCTATTAATAACAGATATAATTCATATTGCAATCTTATTCAAATAATTAGTTTGGTTTTAATGACAATTGTAATTTCAAACATATTACATGGGCATAACAATACAAAATACTGACTTTCTTACCCAACTATTAGATAACTGAATTTGTATTTAATAATTGTTTACTCGCTGTACAACAATCCCAGAGAGACAGACAGAGAGAGACAGGCACAGAAAGACAGAGATAGAGAGAGAGGCACATGCACACACACACAACAGACGTCATTCCAAAGATAGTCAGACTCGATTCAGGGAAGATCAAAAGGGATATTTCCATCAAAATCTCGAGATCGAAATTTTTCATGATTAAAATACTCAGATACAAAGAAAAAATATGAATGTATGTATGTTTATTACATATGTACATTCATATATTGCTACTACTTTTGTACTATTTTCATGTCTGTGGTTATAAAGGTCAGTTACATTTACTGCACATATGACAAAATCAATTCGGAACTAAATAGCAATATTAAATTTTCATAAGAAATATAAATTCGATTTTGTATTATTTACTATTATAATAAATTGAATTGAAATTAATTTTAGCTGACATTAATGTGTTAATGTTATATTTCATAATTTTTATATAATTTGAAAATATATCTAAATATGTATTTCATATCGTTAATATTTTAACTTTCTTATAGTGTATAATAAGTACATGAATTTTTACATCGCGGTAACTTGGGAAATTTAAGTTTTAAGAGAATATTAAGTAAACATTTGTAGTATTTGTTTGTTTATTTAAATTTAAGTAAAAAGCAATTGTGTGCACTGATGACAGTGATGCGAGTATTATATTAAATTAAATTAAATTAACTATCGCGTATATATGTCACTAGTATTAAATTATGTGGATATAGAATAACATGAAGAATTGACAAAAAGCATTGTTCAAGTTAGCACAAAACGGGCGGGCATGGGTTGCCGACTGTGCCATCCACACACAAAGCGAAAGCCCCGTGTTGTTCACGTTCATATTCACACATTCGCCCATAGCCCAGGAAGGAAATCGTTGACTTTAACGCAACCATTGTTAAAACTATATCTTTACTGTGAGCTCCAACAATAGTACGTGTTCGCGTGGAACAAAAGGGGATAGCGCGTGAGGTCGCTTGAATCCCCACTAAGCTCAAATTCGAATCCGAGAAGAGAATCTTCTGCAATCGCTACAGTCGTCTACAATATTTAATGAAAAGTTGATTCAATATTTTTTCAGACGTTGGTAAATTTTTCAGCGCAGTGCGCAGTTATGAGGTTAAATATTAGTTATTTCAAGAGAACCGTTTTGAATGATTGAACAAGTGATGATTGATTTTACTCAAACAACATTGCTTGGAACAACATTGGCTGTGAGAAAGTGTTTATTCCCCTAGTTCCCTTAACTCCCAAGTTATTTTCCATTCGATTAATCACATGCCGAGCGTAGGCCCTACAGGCTTCTTGATATACATTCATAGCGGCTTCAGTTATTATTGTTTTGTTTTTTATGAAAATTATACGAAAAACGTTATTTTTTATAAACGCAGAATTTAAATCTAACGAAATATTACTCCTCACATAATTTTCGTAATAGCCCGTGGATTTTTTGATAAATTGTATTTCTTTATATCTTTTCGAAATAACAGATTAGTTTTGTGTCTTCGCTCTTTAATTTATTTATATTACAATGTATGCACGCCACAACAATTATTCGGAACACGAACTATTGTCAACTGGTGATATTGAAAGATAAATTTTATTATAATTCTGTTTGTTATTGTTTATGAGGGACAAGTTTCCCTCTCACTATAAATTGTCAAACATATACACAATTTATCGTATTCGATTGAAATATCAAATACTATAAATTTAGTGTTTTTAGAGAGTAAGGGTACCGGAATACGAATATTTAATTTCAAAATAAATAATTATTCTTGAAAACATAATGTGAATGTCATCAAGTTATAAATAGTAGCAATAATTGTGAAATTGTCAAATGTTTCCTGGTTATACAGCTATCAAGCACAACATAAACATAAATTCAATAAGGTTTATATGAGGTCTACGAACATGACGTCATATTAGTACTCATAAAATATAAACTGCGGCGAATAAGAAAATACTACTCTACTTTTTAGTGCAAATAACTGGTAGACCAAATAAGCTATGTATATCCGTGAAGTTTTAACCATGTAATATAGTTTAAAATTTGTAATTGCTTACAACAATCAATATTTCTGTATAAAATAAACAGTTTTTATTTTTATTTAAACATATTGTTTACTATTATAAAATACATAGAATAAAGTAAAAATAAAAATATATGTTAACAGAGGGTTTAAAATGTCCAATGGACAGTGCAGATATAATAAAAAAAAGTCGCAAGCTATTAACTTTCGTATTTTTGGAATTGATATATAGTTATTGCGGAAGAAATGTCTAGAAAAGAAAATGTAAAAATGAAATTGAAATTGATTGAGGAATTAAGTTTTTAACTGAAATCGTTGCTGGCCTAGATTCGCCTGTAATAGATAAACATGTGCTATGGGTGGGATAAAATATGCAGAAAATTTTAGGCTTTAACGTAGGCAAGCATATGCTTCGGCAACGCTCAGAGTTCGCATCGTGAGAGCTATTTAGCATTGGCTGCACTAATACCCAATTTTAGCATGGTCAATTTCTAAATATACAATATTTTTACAACAACCATCAATATCACCGATATTTTTGACAGCTGTCGATTGAAATGAATTTTATCCATTTCATTTATCATAGTTTATCAATACAACATTAATTCAATGTTTGGGTAATTATTAAATATGTTTTGCGAGATAAAAAAACAATTGGAATTTATTGTAATCTTTTTAAATTTACAAATTATACCGGAAATAAAGAATCTAGTGAATACAAAATACAAGTGGCACAAATAATGTAATCATAGATTATGTATTGTGAATTTGATGACCATCCACTCAGAATATTCGGAGAAGAAGGAGCGACAAATTTTGGTCTTACGAGTGAGTGAGCGATGACTAACATCCAAATATATGAATTATATGCCTTTTTGGATTTAGGGCAATGAAAGACGAACGCTTTATTAAAGAAATTTTTCAATCCACGATACTATAAACACTCGACCTTTAGCTTTAGCTCTTCAGTACTGCGTACGGCGAGTTAAAAATATGTCGCGCAATTATCTTAAGTGGATCTGTAGATTTTAAGAATATAAATAAATATGAGCCGCACGCTTCATATTATCTATTATATTTGTATGTTTAACAAATTAATGGCGGATGGGCGTCGATCGTCCGTACTCACTTTACGCTAATTAGATTTTGACGTCAACCGTAAAGCTGCCAACACACAGTTTTAAAAATTTATGCATTTCTAACAATAAAATTTAGGTCAATAAGAACCTTTCATTAAACATTATAGTTATCAACCGGGGCCTATGAGAGATAGTATTTCCTTAAAATTACATTTTTTTTTTTTTCTATAAATGATAAATATATATTCTGTCAAAGAATAAAACACTTATATATTAAGGAATGTTGTAATTATCTTTAGTGATTCACGCAAAAATAACAATACATGTAAATATAGAATCTAAATTATTTCCCCCCGAAATTTTAGGACTTTTACATAAATGTTTCTTTAAAAGATGGACATATGCTGTCGTGGGATAGTAAATATTCAGCATCAACATAAAAATCGAGCAATTATTTTGAATGATTCTTGTCACGCGCTCCATATAGCGCAATGCATTAGATTTGAATGTTTAGCAGATTTATAGCGACGACCAATCACAGGCTATAACGCTGTCGTCCACACTCTACATTATAGTGTTTTCTACAGCTGGTGACAATTTCTTACAAATGTTGGTAACATTTTCAAATGTGCCAGCTTATTCCGCTGTGACTATTCTTTTATTGTTTTTTTTTTTGTTGTAAATCTAGTCTGGCCTTATTTGCATCTGGTAATTATGATATTTAGCACTGAAAGTTTGCACGAAATTTAGCAAAACACAAACAAAATGAATATTGTCAGTTTCACAGATAATTTATGTTGTTTTCACTTTTGAAGACACTCACTATTCGCGTTAAACCAAAGCCTACCTCGTTCTATTCGATTTCTTGAGAGTGTATATAAATTTTCTTACCCACATCACCAAAATTGGTGAAAATTACGAAAATTTAGTTTAATTATAAATAAATGATACGAATTAAATTACAATCTAATTGTAATGTATAAGTTTATATTATTTGTGACTAGAGGTATCAACCCTAACATGTTTCTACACACATATGATAACTATTGATACATTTTTTGAGACAATATTCAGCCGAAACTTATTAGAAATACTAATATTGTAATCAAGTACTCGGTATGACTATAATTTTTTCGAGAAACTAAAATAAAAACAATCAAACATGGACTTCCGGTTCATAATAAATAGGATGTTGCATGCAAGTATTATTTTACAGAGAAACAGACAAAGAGGCAGATGTCTTAATTAAAATAATCAATATGGATACCGGAAAGCTCAAAATGGACGTTTCCGTTATATTTTCGCATTCGAATTTATTTTATAATAACAATATTTACATAATAAAAACAGTCAAGATCATAAATATATTGGAATTTAATGTTGATTTCTTGATATTCTCAACAAAATTCTTAGTATCGATATTTAAGGTAAGTGTGTTTTTTATGGCCTAATAACTCCGGAAACAACAAACCTAGTGGATGTCAAATGCGAACTGCACGAATTGTATATCTATAGACTGTGTATAGCAAATTTGATGTTAATCCATTCAGTATGTTCATAGAAGAAGACGCGATAATTTTGGTCTTACGAGCGACCTAGTCAGCGACAACGAACATACAAGTATGAGAGAAAATCGAATAAATAATCTTGTGTTAAATTAATTTCTTGTTAATATTCAAACTTCAATATGAAATATAATAAGTAGAGTAAAATAAACAACGTATGGCTGATTTAATAAAAATGTAATTTTACGTGAATGTGTCGTGTTAAATATCGTGTGTACATAATGGTACATGACGTCCTGTTAAACCAGTGTTAATTTTTTTAGTGTTCATTTTGTATATGACAATAATAATCAATCATAAATATACATATCAGCTCAACGTTTCTCATACCAAATGTTTTGGTTGTCTTTACCATTGGGACCTAACAGACAGTTTGACTTGGGTTCCGAACAATTTCTTACCGCAGCGGCGTCGACGCAGACATCCACATGCTTACGTTACCGGTCAGTGCTGCGTGGAGATATTACACTGGTCCGAGTACTTGACACGTGAACACTGAACCTTTTCTAAAACGTTGACGTTTGAATTTAAAAGAAACAAATTCTTTCCAACTACAAGAAAACTGCTACTGGCATCCTTACTTTTCGTATTTATATTAAATAAATCGTGTTAACTATGCCTGTTAATTGTTTAACAGGTAAACAAAATAGACTAAATTAATTTGACAACACCTATTGTCAGAAATAGATATAGTGCAAACACTTTCAAAAGTTAATAATTTATAAAAAATATTTTATTTGAAAACTAATAAACGTAATGAATAATTATATTTTCTTGAATGTTAATATATCCTATCTAAACCTTGGACCAGGTTTAAACTAGGTTTAAACTAAGTTTAGACTAGGTTTAAACTAGGATTAGCCTACATTTAAACTAGGTTTTGACTCGGTTTAAGCTAGGTTTCAACAAGGCTTAAACCAGGTTTAAACTAGGTTTAAGCTAAGTTTACACTTGGTTTAAACTAGATTTAAACTAGGTTGATACTATGTTTCAACTAGATTTAAACTAGGTTTAGAAGAGGTTTAAACTAGGTTTATAGTAGGTTTAAACTAGGTCTCGACTAGGTTTAAACTAGATTTAAACTAGGTTTAGAAGAGGTTTAAACTAGGTTTATAGTAGGTTTAAACTAGGTTTCGACTAGGTTTAAATTAGGTTTAGACTAGGTTTAAACTAAGTTTAGACTAAGTTTAAACTAGGTTTAAACTTAGTTTAAACTAGATTTAAACTGGGTTTAAACTTAGTTTAGTCTAATTTTAAACTAAGTTTAGACTGTCTGTTTGTATGTTTCGAATTATACGAAATTTGTAGTTTAATACCTGTCCTATTTGAATCTAAATAAAATACGTATAAGAAGGTTCAGTATAAGACACTGCGAATATATAGACCAATAACTTTTAAAATCATATAAATTACAAGCAACCTCATATATAATAATTTAATACTGATGCTGCCACCTATACATCTTGTAGAGAAACTATACATATATTTATGTTTACTGCTAGAGACATCTATACAACTATGTGAAACCAAATTCTATAAAATCAACAACTTTACTCCTATACTTCAACGACTTCAACTAATGCTACAATTTTTGTCAATTTTTACAACTATTATGCGCTACCGATATAGCTGCAATCCCAAATTATGGTTTGCGTCTCGTGATTCAGATCGCGACAAATGATCGCATTCTTTATACCGAAAACACGACCTATTCTAATATTAGTTACTCGTGTGAGGGGTTCGCTTTGAAGCGAAACTACCCAATATTCGATTTTGTTTATTTAGTTTTGTTTTGATTTTTCAGTTAAAAACAAACCCAAATTGTTAATCAGAGCAGTTAGAAATGCCTTGAACATTTCAATTTGTTGAAATAGCTTTGTTGGGGAAATTTTACGTGAAACTAATTTTCAGTTTTGATGAATTTTTTGTGCGCAGGCGTGCTTGTCAGCGTGTCAGGGAGGTATTACGTAAACCACAGCACGTCTCGTGACCATCTTTCGAATGTCTGACATTCGCCATTTTGCATTGTGCATTTTGACTGAATTAATAAATGGAATAGGAATTTGACAGTGTGCTTCGCCAAGTGTGTGTTTCGTGTGTTGTGCGAAAACTTTGTAAATAATTTCTAATCTTAAGTGTTAAAAATGATGAAACATAAATCTTTAAAAATGAAATATTTGGTGTCTTGTGTTACGTTAAATTTGCTTTTTTTGGCAAGTTTTGTGTCGTCAGATGAAATTCTACGTAAGTTTAATCAACCCACAATACATTATTCCATAAAACAAATAAATGATTTTATGAACAAAATAAATTATTTATAATTTAATTAAAGATTTTTTTTTAAATCGTTCCAATCTATTTCAATATAAATACAGTATTTGGTTAATTTTGAGGATGTTGTTAAGATACTTAATCTAACAAATGATATTAAGATTGTTGCAATTTACTAATTATTGACAAAATAGTGAATTAATTTACAAATAAATCGAGTAAACTGTCAGATCAAATATGGTAGAGTTCTAGAATCAATACTGTGGTTATTTCTTCAGTGGGTCAACTCGCAGAACATAAGCTAAATACTAAATTCGCAAACTGCAACGTGTTCACGCACTTAATTCATCCTAAAAATGAATTCATTCCCGTATCGATTACATTTAAATAATATGTTTTACACTAATGCTTAACCCCCCATAATAAATGTTCCGTTATAAAATCGCGTTATTTAATGTTCCTGCATTGTTGTCCCAAACAAAATAATGAACTCGTTTATCTTGTTAAGTTAATAAGATTCAATTTATATCATTTTATGTTGCACGTGCCTTGTCATGCGTCCCTCATGAACCCGAAAGTTTATCCTAATATTTATACCCATTTTTATTAAAACCAATTAAATTTACTACACTATTAAATTTCGTTAATTTCTAATCGAAATTTAGCAGTAATAAATTGTCTTAATAAATATAAATTCGACTAGATTTTCTTTTATTTAATTAACATATTTCTATTGTTTCAAATATGTGATTCATTTTTCAATTTATTTTTATTCACAACACTAATTATTACTTGTTGTTGTACACGTAATGCTAATTAATAAATATTAATTTGTTGATAATGAACTTAATTTAGAATAAGGTCAACATTAATGAACATGAGGTGGTACCATTTTGAGAAAATTGATTAAAAATAGTATTACTAAGAATAATGTATTTTCGTAACTAGGGAGCGGCGCAAATAGAAATTGTCTAAAATTTAGGTCATATACACTGTTTAACTCCTAAAACTGATTTATCCAATCAAATATGTATTTGTTTGTGTTTTAATATAAACGAAGTTCAGTGACTCAGAAATAATAGTAAATTTTATGCGACCTTGTACAATAATAATCGTTAATCGATAAAGTAAATGCCAAAATATACACACCCATACGCAAAATGAGTATAATTCTATTATTAGTCATTTGTTATAACTTGATCTTCAATTAATTTCGTTGCGTAACGTTTTTTAACAATTTCGTGGAATCGTGAATCACAAGCCTTCACTTGGTTCAGTATTGAAAACGAGTACGCAACCAAAGCGAAGGTATTTGTCAATAAAAATCTGTGATAACTTGCACTTGTATTGATAACGTTGATATATCAGTTAAATGAGTGTACCGTATGTATTTTTGTAACCTTATTGTGCAAGATAACACAGTCATGCAAAAAGGTCGACTTGTTTATAACGATGTTTGCACAAAGAACACAGTAAAATAATTAAATTCTATAAATACGAAAGAGTATTTTCATTGTTGATCTTCTTTGTGAGCTGTGTTCGTCAGCATACATGCGAGTCATATAGCCCACAAACAAAGATAGTAAATGTGAAAATATTTTAATTGAAAAAAGTATATCAAGGCACTAAATTGATATATGAATCGAACTAAAATGCAACTAACGCATAACTTTTAAAACAAATATTTTTGTATATATAAGTTATTGCTACAAACAGGTCTGCCAACTGAGAATTTTATAGGTAAAATGTCATTGGAGCGCAAATAATCAACGTTCTAGAACCTAGAGCTTCCTCTTTTAGGAATTATTTTTTCGGTTTTGTAGATTTTAGTACATAACGTACAATTAATTAAAATTTTATACGAATTTATATATTAATTTTAAAAATATGACACTCAAACTTAATTAATTGATGTTTTAAAAACACAGAGACAGGCTAGGTCAAAATTCCGTTAGAAACTCTAGATCGATTTTTTTTTTCATTAGTACAATACTCACTTATAACTACGTATGAGAAAGTAAAAATATGACAATGACGTCAGACTACTCAAATTTAATTAGTAATGCTTAAAAAAGGCAGATGCAAGAAAAAATTAGACGTATATAGTTTAAAATTTTTAAAAAACTAATCTAGAAATGCCGAGTGATTTTCCTGTAATGATTATAAAAAGGTACTTTGATTTATAAAAGTATTGCATTTTAACGTGTAATCATATTAACAACAAACTGATAAAACACTTGTATTATCCTACTTTGTTAACAAGTCAATAATTAATTACTACAAACAATTTATTATATATATTATAATACATAAAATCATTGATTTATAGTATTAAACCCATTCTAATATATGCAAACATTTCATACTTTGATTAAAATTAATTTAATAAAAATTATACATTTTTAATATACCTAACCAAAATATTGACTCAACTGCACCTTTAAACTATCGTTTTCATATATTCGACGTAAGGAGACCATATTTAATAACACTACTTATACCCGGTCTTGTAAAGACCAGTTAAATTTAGTACACTAACATAAATGATAAAATCGAATCGAAATTTTTACAGCAACATTAAATTTTCATAAGAAATGTAAATTGGATTTTGTTTTATTTACTAGCATTCTAAATTTAACTGGCTTTCATAAAACCGGGTTTTAATATGTCTTTTATTTGCTACTTGGAGAGAACTATGAAGCTATGAATAATATATTGTACTAAAATAAAACGCAAATCAATTTTATATGCTCAATAAAAGTATACATTTGTGATTATTTTATTAGTAATACGCGTGCGAGTGTATATCATATCTTGCATAAATGTGTGATGGTTTTATTTTCTGACTTTAGTTGATACAACCAAATACGATCAACACGGTTCCAACAGTAAACATATACAATTCTATGAAGTCAGGGCAACACTTCAGTTAGCGTGTAATAGCAGTGCTACGAAAGGAGATATTATTTGGTATGTATTTATTTAAAAACTAATTTCACTTTTCAACGCCAAAAACTGTATTTTCTACGATTAAAACATACTTTGCAGACTATTTAATCTTTTTTATCTTGTAACACACGTGCCTATTATCATGTAATTATGTTGTACAAGAAGGTTAAATTTATAATATTTTAATTTGTTTGTTTATATCAAACCTAATTCAGGTTACGAAAAAAACACGTGCAATCTATTTTAAAACTTCATTTAATAATTTAAGTCCTTGGCTCTTAAAGACGATACATCCATAGTTGATATATATTTGTATGAGACTTAATTAATAAAAAATAAATAAGCTTATTAAAATTGAATGAAATTTGTATTTGAAAATACTTTTTGTACTCGAGTTTGGTGTACCAAACATTGCCTTTGTGTTTTATTATAACTAAATTGTAGGAAACGAGAAGACCAAACGATAAACAATAAAGAGCATACAATAATCAGAAAAGAACGCGATAATAATCATCGACTTATTATCGAAAAGGCAGCTGCTGAAGAAGCTGGCAATTATTCTTGTGTCTATGTTCTCGAAGGCGCAGAAGTGGACAGAATCGACTTTACAGTTTCTAGTAAGTTAAAATGATAATAATAAGTTTTGAAAGTTTTAGATTAAAAATATATATTATAGGTAAACCCGCTGTTAAAGTTCAATCAAACATCAATGTAGTTGAAGGTGAAAAATTGCATATACCATGCACTGTCCTTGGCAAACCAACACCAATTGTTACGTGGATTGTCGGTAAGTGGGATTTTTTTTTAATATATCCACACATTATTTTCGCAATCAAGTGAAAACTGTTTTAAAGTGGCTCAACAATTATTTGTCACATGGTCAGAATTTAAAATTTATTATCCTTACATAATTTTATATTTGCGCTATGTTCACCACGCATTATTGTTTTAAGGCAATGAAACGTATGAATCAACATCTGATAGAATAAAATTGATGACTGATCCTGATTCTGGCGTCCCGAACGCAATTCTAGTTATTGAAAATGTTGAACTATCTGATCGTCAAAAGTATACGTGCTTGGCAATGTCGCCTGTAAACGAAAAAATTATACGGGAAGCTACGTCACAAGTTAGAGTAAAAGGTATTGTTTTTTTTGAACCGACGCCACGAAATTGTAGGTTATGTGTCTAATTTTTTTATTATATGTATATATAGATAAATTAGCAGCACTGTGGCCTTTCTTGGGTATCTGCGCCGAAGTATTAGTACTGTGTGCAGTCATCTTAGTCTATGAGAAAAAGCGCAACAAGACTGAATTAGAAGAAAGTGATACGGATCAGAGCCCTGACCAGTGAGTAAAATAGAAAACTAAACCCTCGTACTCTCTAACGCGCACTACCAACCCAAACCCGTCCAGCACAACCAACCAATTACCTTCCTCCAAAGATACGTGCACGTCTGTTAATTGATAAGAACTTCTTACAAATAAAAATGCTGAATAACTTAGCCATTCAAATCGCTCTAAACATCTTTCATTATTTAAGAAGCAAAATTCTTGAAATTTATTCATATTTTCATTTTAAATTTAGTTTTAGGCAACAGATGTGTTCATAGGTTTTGCTATAATAATAAATGATAAATACAATGTATCCAATTGTGATAATAAGTACAACACGTGACAAATTTTCACTTTTGTTTTATTTATTTAGTATGCTTACCTTTTGTTTTGCGCTCTTAATACGCAACGGTGTCAATTTAATAAAGAAACTAATAATAAAATGTTATATATAAATTTTATTTTATTGCCATTGAAATTGGAAAATATTTAGACATAAATTTAAAGAAACTGATGGCATTTCCTGAAAAATACAACTACCCTTAACGGTCAAGAAAACAAATATATTTTTTGTTATACGAATTTAAATATTATTTTGTTGCCGGTGAAGCTACTTAAAATTTAATGAGTATTTGTACTGTACATTTTGCAGTCATGTCGCTTCCATGGAGACGTAACCGGGTTTTTATTTCCTAAATAAAGCATGTTTCTCTTGTGTGATTGAGGTTAATGTCAATATTTATATGTTGTGTTGTTCAATCCATAGCATGTTGATAAAACGGACTTCATAAAGGTAGGATGAATTTCTACATTTAACTTTTTTATTTCACGTCAAATCTTTTTAATAATTTTTTTATTACACACACAACATTATTTCGCATTTACACTTATTTCGATATATTTATCTCTACATTTAAAATAAACACTTATATGAAGTCCTTTACAATTATAAATATTTCACTAACGATTTTATAAATTAACTCAAAATAAACAATGCAATACTATAATTGCCAATCGTATCACACAAATCCGCATGCTATGGGTGTATCAAACAATTCTGCATGTTTATAAGTGTTTTTTGCTTCAATTGAGCTAGCAAGGTATAAATTTTATTTATAATTGAAATAAATAATAATAGCTCGATCAAATCTATATAATAAAGATATTAGATTTAAATTATATCAATCAAGTTTTGTCGTCAAGAGTTCTTGATTTGTCTTCGACAAATTATACTTCGTTAGAAAAATAATTAATTTTTCAGGTGAGAGTGTTGAAAATGATTAATTTTATTTTTAAATAAAACCTAATTATATTAATTAATGCTACAAGTATTTCAATAAGGAAATTTTTTGAAAATTTGAGTTTTCGAAAACGGCTAATATTTGGAATACTTCTAATATAATAAAAACTTAATCTTTGCAAATTAGATTTTTTTTATGTTGGATGGTTAAAACGATATTAAGTATCTATTCATTTGCAATGAAATAATTTTTAATTTGCCATGCACTTTTTATTAACAATATAGGATATTCTATTTCTAACAAAAATAAGATATTCTAATATCTGTAGTATCAATTTAAAAATATGCATTTGACATTAATAAGTGACCTTTGATTGATATTTGTTGTGAACTAGATCAATGTGTTGATTTGTTGCTTATAGGAAGAACACCCCAGACCACGGCAAGGACTCTGACGTGAGGCAAAGAAAATGAACGCGCACACCACGCGCCGCCTCTTGTTATTACATTTTGATTAAAATATCGCGTATTATAACTATAAATTAAAATTAGTAACAGTTAAATAAAATAAACCAACAAACAAATGTTACATTTCAATAAAGACTCTTGTGACATGGCGAATAATACGTTATGGCTCTGTTTCAAATTTAACAGCATCACTATTTGAGTATTTCAGCAACAGTTAAATTAAAACAAAAATACATCAAAAAGATTACGTCAGTATTGCTAGTCAAATAATCCAAATATTTATATATGTATGAACTGCACGGAAACATTTTGTTTCTGCAGTGTACATAATTTAATTTAAAAACATGATGCTGCTTGAAGGTTTAAAACAGAGCCATAATATTAGATAAAAAAAAATATATCAACACGGTTAACAACTGGTGAAACACAAATCAACAAACTTACACTACTGCGCAACGCAAACTGAAATCGAGTGTTTTAACTAACTCGTTCGCTGATGCCTTCATTTTGCCAGTTCGTCAGCTATGTATATAATGCATAATATAATAATTTTTTTAAAAATATGAAATATTTACACTCCTGTTTATAATATTATATGTATTGTTAAAGATTGTGTTACTCCACACATATGGACTGTTTTAGTTTTGTGAAGATATATGATTGATTCTTTAAAACCACAAATAGGAATAATGGTTTCAAGCAAAAAATGTTTTTTTATGTTGATTAATATTTCATTAAATAATTAATATTAGTCTTTTTAAAAACAATTAATAATAGGATTGTAATACTATTCAACGGGGACATCCAAATTTATAGTTATTACCATATTTCTCTAAAAAAATGGTAAATACTTTAAATTCGATTATTTATAATTTATATAACAAGCCTATTATTAACTCTTATAACCCAACAAACATATATGATGTCTCTGGTATATAACACAAAATTACTGAAATGTTACATATCAGAGATTTGTTAGCTGAACTAGGCACCATGTCTGTTCAAATTTCTTTACAAAACTCTCCTACAAACATCTATATGTTACATCTGTGATACATTACATTTAGAGAACCAAGCACAGATCTGTAAATATTATGTATTACGGGTGTTACATGTGTCTGTTTATTGGGACCATTTTTCATTAATTATTAATTAACGTTTTGATAGGAATGTCGTGAAAACATTAATTGGAATTAGATTCTTACAGCGAATAGATTATGTACATACCTTTCAGATTTCATCTTAAAATAGAATTCGCATAGTTTCATTTGTTTACTGTAAAGAATATTTGAACAGTGTATATTAATAATAATTCTGCACTTATGTAAATGAACAAAAAAGTATGCGTAAATTCATCGATCAATGTGGAAATATGATATTGTTAAAAATTAAATAAAAGTTTTCAAAAATCGTATTATAAATATTAAAACAAAAAAAAATATCGTATCACGCATTTCACAGATCGCCGTTTCGGTCTCTTTCTCTCTCTAGCTAATATCTGACTTTTATCTTTTTCTCACTTCATTGGTACGTAGTAGTGTTGTTAAATAATGAAAATTCCGAGAAATTCGAATGCCAGTCAACCGCTGTTTTAGTAAATAGAATTTTAAATAAATAATGCTTAATTTTGAATAATTTTTGTTTGTGTGGATGTTGATTAATAAATTAAAACGAGTAGCAAAGAGAACCAAGTACATAGACGGTAGAAAGAATTTAAAGGCACTCTGTTTTCAATTCTAAGAAACAAATTTTAAACCTTTTCTGTATTATATGGTTAAACGACGTTTAACTCTTGTAAGATATGCTGTTGTGTTGTAAAAATTAAATATTGAAATCTAGTTGACTTTCATTTAAAAAAAAAAATAGTTGTAGAAACTGGTACTTGCACAAAACGCCAACATTGTTTGACAGTTTAAAATAAATTTGAAAAAAAAAAAACGTTAATAAAATCGAGGATTATCAGTCATCTTTAATTTATAATTAAAATGATCGTGTTCAACCGGACATAACGACAGCATTTTGATTCATGCATCCGGTGGAAAACAGTCAATACATTTTATTGTTATTTGTTTCAAATGTATTTGGTTTTGCTTTGGTCTAATAACCCAAAGATACTTAATTATACTTAACGTTATTTTTATAGAATTATTTCACCGTATAAAACATTAAATTATGTAACATGATTAGAATTATGTTTATATGAAGTCAAATTGAAAATTTGATTAAATAAATATAGTTAATGACGATAGTTTTGTTTTATTTCTTCTGATACATTTTTTTGTAACATCTATACACGATCTATACAGTTATTTAATGATGAAATACATACAATAATAAACCTAACAATATAAATAATATTTGACACGTATTTCTAAACATCTATAATACGAAATGCAACATATATAAATTATCTTTGGTATTTTAACATAGAACATAAACGATTTGTGAGGACATTTCCCTAAGCCCAGACCTGGAAAACAAGCACAATCATAGTTTGTTTAGACATTAACTATATTAGCTATATTTTTTTGCACAAAAATCAGTTTAAAAAGCCATATGTTTGTGCAAAAAGAATAAAGGAATTACCCGCAATGTGAAATCCCATGATCCTGTTGATAGAGCAGTGCCATCTGGCGAGACTTGTAAGCACGATACTCGATTCTCATGTCCATACAATAAACATACTCTCACACATTTCAGTGTATCCCAAACATTTACTGTATAATCATTGTAACCAGCGAATAATAATCGCCCTAACACAAAAATAATATATTTATAATTTATGTCTGATGGCACAAAGTAGCGATTATCAAAATTACACCAACCTGAGACAGAAAAATCAACTGAATTTACACCGAATATAATACTCTCTTTGCTATAAATCGCAACTTCTTTGTCGGCTCGTAAATCAAACAATCGACACTAGAATGTTATTATTATTTTTATATATTTCTTTAAAAATCATAGTTTTGTGATATCTTACAGTTGAATCATCACTTCCGGTCGCAATAGCGTCACCGCTCGGGTGAAACTTAACACTGTTAATATCAGATTGATGCCCTTCAAAAGATTGGACGCACTGGCCCGATCTCATATCCCAAATTAATACCATTTTATCACAACTCTAGACATAACACTGTTTAATACCACACCAATAATATGTTGTTTTTAACTTACGCCCGATACGAAAGTGTTTCCAGTTTCGGATGGAGCCAGATCGATCGACATTACATCTGCTGCATGCCCGTGGAAACTTTGTAGTAATTGGCCTGATTCAACGTCCCATAACGCGCATGTTGAATCGCCACTTCCGGTTAATATCTAATATAAATAATGCTTGGCTATTATTATTTGTTAAGTGTTGTTGAATTGATGGTAAAATATAATTTTGAGTACCTGTTGATCGGAATTCGGAAATGTACAACAGCTCATGTAACTGGTGTGGGTTCCAACAGTTTTCTTTTTTACACTCACATCTTCTTCTAGACTTAATGGATACACTGTTACTTTATTATCCAATCCCCTAGACATTTAAAAAATTTTTAAACTAAATTCTAACTTGGCATATACAAATAGAAATTTTAATTATAGTACATATATTGTTTATTTCTACAGATATTCATGTTCCGTTATTAAAATATTTGCTACAGAGAAATGAACCTATACATTCATATTTTGTTCTATTATTAATTATATATAACGCATCAGTTTACATAAAAAGACCATAGTTTAATGTTTAGACATTCGGAACTATATTTTGAATATTTCTCATTAGAATTTTAGCCCCCCTCCACTAAAATAGAATGTTAGTCAGTGTTGCCAACGGTATGACAAATTTAGTTGGGAAACTACGTTCGTTTACTCGCTACTACTAATAATAAATACAGACAAAGAATTACTTAAGCTATCTAGTTGATAAAAATTGCGAGTGGTATAATAATATACAATAAAATAATAGCAAAGTTATATTTAAAAGTTGTTTATTTTTCTCAATGATGAAAACATAAAATATGTTTTGACTTACCCACAAGCAACCAAATTCCCCGATGGTGCATAAGCACAAGCCATAACCCAAGTAGTAGGCATAGTAACAGCGTGTTCTTTATTAGTAGTAAATGCATCCCAAATTATCATTTTACCATCCTGCAACCAAATTAATTTTACAAAAACAAAAAACTTTTTAGTACTTGTGAAGTTATACTTGCGATGAGGAAACAATGTGCCGTTTATCCGGCGACCAATCCGAACACAAAACTTTCGCTTGGTGCCCTTTCAACACCCGCCTCGGTTTAATATTCATATAATTAATAATTTCCAAGCGATCAGCAACAGTTGCCACTGTAATACCACGCGTTACCCTATTTATTTACATGAAAATAAATTGTAAACTTACATGTAACATCATTTAATTTTTGTCTTTCGTCCTCTAATTTTAACTTCAATGCTTCCGCTTCTTTCATTAGAGATTCTACAGTTTCTACTGGACTCACTTTCACATTTTTGTCGCTTGCCATCGTGGTTTTTAGTTATTAATTTACTTTAAGCGAGAAAAATAAACTGCAGATCAATATGTCAATCTGACAGTTTCACACATGTGAACATCGCACATATTATTTAGTCAGGCCCGGACTAAGTATAAATCACGCCTATTCATTCAATCTTTACATACTCTTTCCGCCTCATTCAAATTCATAGATAAATGATATATTCATGTACGAATTAATTGCCAGTTTATCTATAAATCAATCCATACAAATTTAAATTGATAAAATATTATTCTTTTCATTTAATTGTTTTAAATGAGAATATTTTCCGTGGCAAAATTTTGTTAAACTGAAAGTAATCGCAATAAAATAATTATTTAATACTGTAGATGTATTTTATTTATATTATTCTAACAAATTAAATGATGCAATTTTTTTTATTGTATTCTAAGGTGCTACTATTGTGCCCACTGCTCTCCTATATTGTCTGAAATATCTCGCACAAATAGCGTTTGTTATCGAAAACTCACTTGTTAAATAGTGATTAGTAAACAATAAATTATCAATAAAAATAGAAATAAACTTAATAGATTTTCAAATATAACGTTCTAATTAGTAATAGAGCACGCATATGCTATAAATATGGTTGATTTAAGTGGAGGACAAGATGGTCCCATCGAACATGGATTCTCCAACACTGTTTTTATAATTCCTGGCGTTATTTTTACTTCTTTGGCAGGTAAGTTATATGCAATTGTTTAAATAGTGATATAACTGACAATGAGTGGTGGTTACTAAATAAGTTAAATATGCTTTCGTATTTTGTTGCCATACGGCAACTAGTTAGAGTTGCCATTGTTTGCATTAGTATTTAATTTTTTTTTTAAATCCGAACTATGCCAAAGAATAGTTGATACGATTTATGTTAAAATAAATAAAATAACAAAAATAAGGAACCATTTTCTTGTAACCGGTACCGTTTCCGAAAAAGAAAATTAAACAATAGATAGATTAGTATCTCTAATTTTATGTTTAATTTTTTTTTTGCTGTAAATGCAATCATATTTGAGTTATTGCATAAACTGCAAAAAATGACTAGAGTAAACATGCACTTCCGGTTGGAATTTTCTTTTCAAAAATAACATACAAATCTCTAGTTGAAAATTTCATAATTTTACCTTCAATTGTTTAGGCTTTATAGCACATACACAGATAGTATATTTTGAAAAAAACATTTTGGTTATTTGTTGTTCCGCACGCAATTAGTGCAAAAATATATTTTAATTCTAATAAAATTAAATAGCAGAAATTTTTCTTAAAGAAATTATGTTTATTCCGTATATAATAATTTAATATATGTTATCACACATATTATCAAAATGAATCTTATCTTTTATTAATTATGTTTGAAATAAAATATGTAGGCAGTCCATATTTATTGTAGACATTCATTGGGTAAGTAATATCATACCTTCGCATTTCATAAACAAAATTTGATAATTATATTTAAAATAGAATACTTATCTGTTGATTATGTAATTAATTTATAATCAGCATATTAATTATAAATATAAAATCATCACTTTTGATGTGAACACATGCACCACGTTGGCATACAATTTAATACGTGAGCAGTGTTCTATTTGTTATAATTGTGAGTAGTCAATTTTTATCATTTCTAATAATTAAAAATTATGCATTAAATTTTTCCATACATATCAATTTAAAACTTACAGATACTATTGTTTTACTTAAATTAAACAAGGAATTATTAAGTAAGATATTAGTATTAAACCTAACTCATATATTTTGAATTAAATTCGTAAAAGAAATACATGAGAATATATTTTATTTTAACTTAAGACAAATAAGTGTTTTAAAACTTAAAAGATATAGTAATTTGTAACGCGCATCACTACTAGAGGGGTTAAAATTAAATGCAAACTTAGATGGACTTACTACAAGGAATAAAAGACATGGAACAAGACAGTTTAAAAGATGTGCCACCTCCAGGCATGGAAGATATGGCAATGCCAACCGTAGAAGACTTGTTAAAAGCCTTGGATGGATTTAGTGGAATGTCAGAGGAGGAAAAAGACACTTTACGTGACCAATTAACTGGGAAAGCACCGGGAGGCTTTATGGCACCTGAACAAACTGGGGGGGCACAACAATTTTTGATTTTATTATCTTTACTATTCGTTGTTGCTTGTATATTTGGTAAGATTATTTACTTAGTAAAATTTTCCATCGTTTCTATTTTCGTATAGTTATAAATTAATATTGGATTATTTTTATTACTGATTATCTTATCTTATCATTTTAATTTATATAAATCCAATTCATATCAAGTGATCAATTGAAATTTGCTATTAGTAGACGTAGTTCAAAATGGTTGCTGAAGATTTAAAAAAAATAGAGAAACTCAAAAATGAGTTGGGGAATATTGCGGATAAATTAAATATGTTAGTGAAAATGAATGAATCGGAAGCAATCAAATTTGTAGACGAAATGAAAACAAAAATGGCGAAAGAGTCTTCGTTAACGACTTTTTTAACTTTAGTGTCGTTAGTGCTTTTGATAGTATCTGTACTTGGTAACCACCACTTAATATTTAACTAAATTTAAACTTGAAATTTATTTGTGTGTTGTTTTGCAGTGTTCTTCGGTTACAAACTGTACAAATCGCTTGCGGACAAAGAACGAAAGCGGGATGAAAAGAGGAAAATGAAACAATTGAAAAAGAAGAAATAGTAGCACTTTTTTGTCTTCATCGACTGACATTCCATTAAATATCTGGTTGTGAATTCTATATGCATTTATTTTTATTACTATTCTGTGTTATGTTTACATCATCTAAAGTACAACCATTTGGTTTGTTAATAATTTATCAAAAATGTTATGAAAATAAATATAATAATTAGTATATAGTTGTTAATTTATCCTTTAAAAGTCTACAACATATTTTTAAAATCCCTTAAATTTTACATATTATAGTTTTTATTACAAGAAGTAAATATTATAATTTCTTGTAACTTTTCAAAGCATTAAAAATTCTTCTTAGAAAAATGTAAAGGTGTTTTAATTCAAACTTAAAAATAGCAAAATAAGAAGCAATTACTTACATCATTAAATTATATTTTTATAGAAATCAAAGGATGCCTTAAAAGCAACTTTAAAATGCAAGAAATGAGACTATTATTTTATAAATTATTCCGCTTAAATAAAAATACATATATGTAGTCTAGCAACAAGTCTTGTGCTGGGTAACCACATTTTCATAAGAAATTACTGATGTCACACATACTGATATTTGATACTAGTTTAAAAACCCATACCGCACCAATTAAGGAAAAAAAAAACACAAAATCCGCATCTATTTCCATGATTACATAACTAAAATTTTTTATGCTTTTAACTCAAAAATTAACCGATTAATAAGATTTAAAACATCTGCAGTCTCTTGCACCCAACTTTCTCAAACGCATTTATTTGGGTTAGATCATAACACATTTTTATTATTTTTCTAATTAATAATATTTTACTAACCTTTGGCACCCTTTTTCACTAATTACATATGTTAGAATAAATATTAAATGTCAAAATTCAAATTATTTAAGTTTTTTTGTTTTTCTTTTAAACAATTAACAGGCAAAGTTGATACCATTTATGTGAAAATAATTAAAATAAGAATCAATTTCAAAAGTCATTTTCTTGTTACCGTTAACTTATTTGAAACAAGTTTCAAATAAAGGTTATGAAAAATGCTAATATCTATAATTTTTATTTCAACATTTTTTCTGTAAGTGCTACCATTTTTGAATAATTGCAGAAACCGCAAAAAATGTCTTGAGTAAACATGCACTTCCGGTTTGAATATTGTTTTGAAAAATAGGAGGTTTTCTGCCCAGGCATATAAAAAGCTCAAGTTTAAAATTTCATAATTTTAACTTCAACCGAATAGGCCATCATACACACACACACACTAACGGACGTCATTCCAAAAATAGTCGGAATCGATTCAGAGAAGGTCAAAACGTATATTTCCATTAAAATCTCGAGATCGCCATTTTTCATGATTACAATACTTACTTATACTGCGTATAAGAATGTAAAAACGAATTCAAATCATAGACCTACATGTAACGTAGTTAGCTAAATAAAAATCGTCTTTTGTTTAAAATTTAGGTTTCAGCATTCAAAAACAATAACTTATACTTGTTGACAATTCAATAAAAATTATAATAATGACGGAAGAACCACAAACAAAGAGTCATAGTAAAATGAAACTTCAAACTCACGATTTAAATTTAAGTGAAATCGACATAGAAAATTTACCAAGCGGTATTTTATTCCCAGAAGAATTAAACCAATATTTAAAAGGTCAAATACAGGTATTCAATTTACAAATCCTCTCTATAACTATATACACAAAATAACTATAAATTTAGTTCTTAAATCATGCGAATGGAATGCTAACAAAAACATTAGATGAAAAAGAAAATATAATTAAACAACATGAAATTACAATTGATGAATTAAATTCTAAAAAAGTAAAATTTGAAAAAATCGAATTGTTCCCAAACGTGGCGAGTGCAAAAATCGTAGAACTTAGTAAAAAATTACGCGAAAAAACCTCGGAGGTGGAATCATATAAAACAAAATGCTCGAAATTAAATCAAAAATTATTGAATTACGAAAATTTATTACCAACTCCAGATGATAATGAAAAACAAGAGATTGAGCATATTAATGGTTTAATCTAGTAATAGATAAACTAATCGGTATAATATTCGTGTTACGTATTTTATTTTAGAATCGATTGCATCCGAGATGGAACAAGAATTAAAAACGGTTCAAGACAAATTAAGCCAAGCAACAACTAAATTATTCGAAGTCAAAAATACAAACTTACAACTGAAAAATGATTTAAAAACAGCTCATAAAGTACTTCAGCAAGAAATTGGAGAAAATTTTACAACAATTCAAAACTTATCGAATTCATCTACGAACTGGCGCGGCAGGGCGCAACAAATATTAAATTTACAACAAAAAAACTCAGAGTTACAAGATAAACTTAGTATTATCAGTGAAAAAGGTTAAAATTTCATAGTAACGTGTAATTTGGACCAATTGAAAACTAATTAATGCGCAATTTTTTTTAAAAAGGTTCTGATACGAATACGCAAACAAGTAAACCTGATGTACGAAAACAAATAATAGAACAACTTCAAAAAGATTTAACTACAGCGAAAACAGAAATAGATGATTTGAAGAAAAAATTGAATGGCGCCCGAGCGCGTAACAAAGTTTTAGAAACTGATAATTTTGCTACTAAAAGCAAAATTGGTTCTATGAATGAGAAAATTACCCAAGACGAAAAAATGATCAAACATCTTTCAGTAATGTTGAATTTTAAATAAACCTCAACTTTGCTTATTATTGTCTCGAAATTTAAAACTGTTTAGGCCCAAATAACTTCAGCAGAAGAAACACAAAATATAATACGCAAGGAGCACAAAATAAATATGCAATCATTGGAAGATGATAATAAGAGTTTAAAAATTGAAATATCAAAACAAAAGTGTGCTTTAGATAATATAAAAGGCACGTTATACGAAAAAGAATTGAAGATAAAAGAAATACAAAATGGTTTGAATGATTCACAAATGTTGAGTCCAAATCATAAACGAGATATTGCTAAAGTATTTATTTTCGTTAATTTTCGGAGAAATGCTAACTTTTGAATTATAACTTTTTAGGATAATAAAGTGCAAGTTTTAGATGTTGAAGTGAAACGATTATTAGAATTAACAAATGTTCTAAACCAAAGATTGGCAGAGGAACGTTCAGCAATATCAGATATAGAAATGTATTATCGAAAAGAACGTCAAAAAGCTGCTAAGTTGGAGTTACGGGTATCTAGGATCGAAATGGAAAATAATATGGCGAAAACTCAAAGTTATACCAAATCTAATACTAGGTTGACAAGTCCAACCAATTCTGTTTTTGATTCGAATAAAAACAAATGTGAAGATATATTAAAAAACAAGTGCTTAATTTATGCCGAGGGCGAAGCCCTTTTACGGCGAACTACACAATTTTTCTTATTCAAAACGATGGAATTTGTTTACTTTATTAGAGGGTGGAATTTTTCTTGTTTTAATGCTTATATGGTAACAAAAACATCTGCAGTGTCATGCACTGAACTTTCTTATACGCATATGGGTTAAACCACATAGTAATTACATTATTTTTCTAACTTATAATATTTATTCTAACCTTTAGATCGCTTTTACAGTAAATATATTTCTAAGATTAAATATAATATCAAACTTCAAATTATTTCAGTCTATTTTGTTAAACAATTGACAGGCGCAGATGATACGATTTATGTAAAAATATATTTAATAAGCAGAAATTTATTTTGAAACCAGTACTCTTTTTGGAAAAAAAATTCAAACAAAAATCGTGCTAAATATGAATACCTTTAATTTTTGTTCATAAAATTTTTCTGTAACTGTAACTATTTTTGAGTAATTGCAGAAACTGCAAAAAAATGACTAGAGTAAACAAGCACTTCCGGTTTGAATATTTTTTTCCAAAATAGGAGGTGCACACCTGAGGCATGTGCAAATCTTAAGTTTAAAGTTTCATAATTTTAGCTTCAACCGTTTAGGCTGTAGAGAACTTACACAGTCACACATACACACACAGACAGATGTCATTTCGAAAATAGTCGGAATCGATACAGAGAAGGTCAAAACGTATATTTCCGTTAAAATCTCGACATCGACATTTTTCATGATTACAATACTTACTTATACTGCGTATAAGAAAGTAAAATGGTATATTGAATGATCATTTGGATTTGAAAACTATTTACTCTATCGAGTCTTCAATATCAATATATTGTTCTTGTTAGAAAAAAAATTTACAGGAATTTACGTTTAAAAAAGTACAGATTTCAAGTAACATATCCATCAATTTCTTAAATTTAATAAAGTGTGTAGTTCTATTAAATGCCGTAAGAGGACTTTGAATTTAGTTTGAATACATAATTTAATTAAATATTTAGTTTAGAGTTGGCGCAAGAAAATATCTCTGCATTAAGAACACGATTGGATATTTTACAAAAGGAGAAAGATTTGGATTTTCAGAGATTTTCTTCGATAATAGCAGAAACCTCTAACCTCATAAAGAGTTGCCCACCTTCTGTTATATATTAAGGATTTCAAGGAAATGATATGATTCTGTATATGAGGGTAGCATCAAATATGGTGAGAACTTGAAACACCATAGATAACTTGACATTTCTAACATACCATTATAAACAAATTAACCACATATATATTTTTTGTTACATATATTTCTTTGTTTAGAAAAATTATCAATTGACTCTGCTTGGAAAATAGTTTTCAAGTTATCGATGGTGTTTTAAGTAACGCCAATTGATAGTATACATTAAAAGTCTACATTTTGATTGATTTGTAAAAACGTAAATGCTATATTTTAAAACTTAATCCTCAATTTAAATTGTTTTATATAAAAAGTTAAAATACATTCTTTTATTATTTATATTATAACACACTTGTAAAAATATGTTAACAATTTGTTATTTTATTAAATAAACAGCGATGCGTCTCCTCGATTTACGCGCTGACGCCTCAATTATAAATTGATACATTTCTAATACATTTAATTTTACATGAACATCGGAATTCAACCTACAGTTAGTTAGACACTGAATCTCTTATATTTGTTACATTTTCAACATATTACAGAAATTGAATCGAGCATATAAACGTATTTTAAATGAAATATAAACATATTTTCATAGCAAATTAAATATAACAGAAATATAAAACATATTTTGTAACTTTCTGGAACGAAGTTTTAACTAAATTAATAAGCACGCAAGTTTGTTTTGTAATGCCTAAGATATTAAACATCGACGTTAGATAAGATACACATGTTTAGGACGTAAACCGAGAAACGCTTGTAAAAGTGTATATAAATGAGAAAATAAATAAATGCAAGAAGGAATGCAAATATCATAAATAATCTTAATTCTCATTTCAAGATAGATCAACTATCTTTAGACAAATTAAGACTGCTATATTTTCTATCATTTTGTAAACGAAGTTTCGAATCATTTTCAATATAAATTTTGAAAACAATTCCAAATGTTCGTCACAAATCGTAAGAAATTTAATCCATTATCACTATTATTATTGCATCAAGACAGAATTAAGACAAATGGTGTATAGTTTTGTTGGCAAACGAGACATTTTCAAAATGTTACATTTTTAGGGCACTAACGATAGATAAGTAAATAATAGTTAAGAAGGGACATATAAAGGGCCGGTTTCACCAATGTTAAAATAAACAATCCTATATAACTTTGAGAATATAAGTGGGATCCATAATAAATTGCTAAAATATGTATAAATAAAAAAAAACTTAATTTTTTACTTTTATGTTTTTGATATTGCGAATAATTTATTAATTTCGTTCATTTGAATTGAATAACTCGATTCTACACGCTTATTTGTACTTGTTTAATAACTTCTAATTGGTTCTAAATGCAAAACATATAAATTCGTGTTGGTTATAAATTATGCCGATGATAGCCGAATGCGTTAATTTTATGTATGTTCTCTGCGCACGCGTATTATCATAGTTAAAATTATGACTAGAAACTTTAAGTTTGACACTGGTGAAACCGGGTATAACATAAATATTAAATGGATGAGTGTTTGATAGAATCATAGAATTGATTTGAGTGTTATTTTACCTTGTAATTTAGATGTGAGCGACCTCGACATAGTTTGCCGGTAACATACCGGTGTCACCTGTACGTTTAACACTGCCCGTCATCCAGCCGGCATCTTCGTTGGTCACATTGACAATCAGATCACCCTCACAGAAGCTCACTTCATCAGAGTCTTGTGCGTCATAGTCGTACATTGCACGGTATACTCTCTATAAATACAAAATAACACAAAAATTTTAATGACGCACTAAAAACTTATGATAAATAACGCTAGATTCATATTATTATTATAAAATACATACCGCTGATAACGGGTTGGCTTGTGGCGGCGGCGCTAAAGGGTTATGCATTTGTTGAGGGGTATGCATTCCTCCGTGATTCTGGTGCATTTGGTGTTGGTGCTGTTGTTGTTGTTGTGGTACTAAATGTTGTTGTGTTTGTTGGTGATATTGATTATGATTTGGATTCGTACGTTGTTGGTGCTGGTACTCTGGATTGCTCAAAGATCCATATACATTATTTATAGGATCTATATCGGCTATTGAGCCAATTTTACGCGTTGGAGGTTGTGTTACTGTAAAGAAACCTCTAATAAGTAATGTTTGCATAAAAACAAATATTAGCATGATATTTTGTTATATGAATATTTTTAGTGTTCGTAAATGTGAAATTGTTTTGTTACCTGCTCCTCTATCCGACGTATAAATAACAGTTTGATTTTGTCGGGCGGAATAAGGTGAATTTCTAGGTTGTTCATTCCCTGGATCATACTCGCTGATTTTACCGATTGCTGAAGGCGCTACGGCCGGCAATACATACGGTTGTTGTTGAAGTTTTTGCGGTTGTTGTTGAAGTTGTTGTGGTTGTTGCGATTGTTGTTGTTGTTGGGGTTGATGTTGAGGGGCTGGTGTGGGGTAACTACTAGCAGGAGGGGCACTAGTGGGCCCCTTATGGTTAGCATTTACACTATTATCATCTGGGATATCTAATTGGGACACGCACACAAACACAAGGGTTACAACAAAACACAAGCAATATTAATGAATTAACCAGCAACGGAAACAAAATGGAAAATGAAACTAAAAATTATGAGCTTACCGATATATTCGCCATTTTCATTTATCGTCCTTTTCTGCTCCATAGCAGCCTTCTTTTCCAGATCTCCATGGTAGGCGACGTTACTAATGATCTTGCTATTTGCTTTTATCCGAAGTGTTTCCGGATCGTCGGCGACTTGTGTAAACTTGCCTTTACTTTTCTCGAACTCAGCATGGTACTTGGCATTCGATTGAATTTTTGTATTTTCAGCGATGCGTTTCAATTCAGGCGTCTCAGCCATTGTTGTTGCTTTTGCTTTTGGAATATGGCTAAAATCAATTTTAAACATACAAATCCACAACAAAAAAAAAGAAAGTTCAAATTTAATCCTAAATAAGAAGTCAAATAATTGTAGATTTATATTTTGTAATTTATTAATTTTCATAACTAATATTCTAAGAAACTGATGTTTATTTATTCTACTAAAAATAAATCATCGTTCAAAGGAAATATGAGATAATATAAATATTTGAGTGAATTTATTCATAGAAAATTCTAATTTTTCAATGATTCATGTTTGATAATAGCGTATTTTCCTATTTCCGTTTCTATTTGTAAAATTTTGATGCTGAATGGATGTAATTATATTTTTTGTAGTTATATTATGCTATTATGCAACGTAAAAATAAACGTTGAAGCCTTATATGGTAACAAGCTTACTATATGCATGGACTTATTTTATGATTGAATGACCCACATTTTCTCTAGCAAAATTTATACTTTTATTGTTAACAAAAATGCGAAAATATAATCTGGCACTAAATTTCAAGTGTAAAGGGTGAAATTATTTTAACCCATACTATATTTGTTGGTTTTTAAAATATTTAACTTACGCTTCGCAATAAGGTATTTTGTTGAACCCTTTGTAAGTCCTCATATTTAAGGTCATCCCACACTCGTGACATTTGAAACATCCCTTGTGCCATACCTGAACAAAAACCAAATAAATGTATCATAAACATTTCATTCATACATTATTTACTATACGCTTATATACATATTTATTTAAATTTATAAACAATACTATATAAAATTCTTACATAATAGATACAATAATCATATGTTAATACATTTTTAAAAAGATTATAGATAACAAAATTTAAAGATAATTTTTGCAAAAGTTTCTAAAAAAAAATGCGCCCACTTCCAAAAATGCCAAGCCCACAGTGGCCTTATTAGAAATTTAAAATTAATCATTTCTGCAAAAATTTAAATTAAATAACAAGTAGATTTTTATCAATTAATTTTTGCATCTCATACAATTATTTTATTTAAAAATTCAAAACTTTATGCAAATTTATAATTACTTTTCAAAGATATGTGAATTATTTTTAAAATTTATATTAAAAATTTGAAACTTTATACAAAACTATTTTTTAAATATATACGAAAAATGTATGTTATATAAATTTAATTTCTCTGGTAATAATACGGAAACGAAAGATTTTTTATTTAAAGTATAATTTACAGCAATTTTGGGCTTTTTTCCTATATAAAAAAAAAATTAGTCCTATTTTCTCAAGGTAACGTTGTCACTGACCGCATGACTGAATGAAAGATATGACTCAGAAGGTCTGCTACTGTAGTAGCTCACTAGCTTCTGTCAAATAATCATTTTTAATTAATTTAGAGCTCAAAACAGCCATACATCCTCTTCTATTTACAATGATCTCATCAAGACAATTTTCTCATTTCATGCATGACAAATGAGAAGAAAGTCAAACAGAAAAATTCAATTGCTTTTGCATACATTTGTGGTTTCTAGCGTAAATTCTTCAGATAGCGATATGAAAATGTACCAATTGTAAATAATTGAGATTCATAACGAAATGTTATTAGAAAGGCTAGTACCATTTCCTTGTTGGGCAGGGCCATTTTTATACCTCAAATGTTACCCAAATTAATCTTATCTACTAATCATGTGCTAATATTATTATTAAATAACATGTATACGTATTATTTTATGAAACTTGTGTTCTATTAGGATTTTTACCTTATCTAGGCACTTTAGTTCTTCTGTGGGGTAAACAGTTTTTTCACAACGCGCACAAGTTTTGTTCATTGTAAATTTAGTCAGGCACAAAGTATCAAACAAACACAATAAATATATTAATTTTAATAGAGCGTGCACTAAATTCTTGTATAAACTTTTAACTCGATTAAAAAAAGTGCAAACTGTGCAACAAGTTTTCGTTCTCTTTCTGTCTGACTTGTCGAAATGTTTTGAAGTAGGGAGATCATGCGCACCAATTCCCGGCATTAAGCCGCGCTTTTTTGATTTTTAGAACTGTTATCTCAACAAATTTGCATAAATTATTCAATAAAAACTTGTTGCCTTTAGTTAGAAAAATAATTTTCATTTAAAAATAGTTATTGTATTGATTTTGTCAGACGGATATTTCAGTATATCCAAAAAAATACGAGTGAGTGGCGGCACTCACTATTAAAGCTCAACAATATGTACGCATATATGTGTAATATTGAATAAATTATTTAAAAATATTTTAGGAGTAATTTATTTAGTTTATGTAATTATTGGGGTTTAAAATAAAATAAAATAAATAGATTGTAACGATCTGTTTTTATTTATCACATAATTTAGTACTTGTGCACGAATAAACACAGACCATTTAAAAATAATACATAATACAGAAGTTTAAATTAAAAATGGTACTGGTTCAAATTACACAATAAATTATAAAGATACAAAAAATATGTGTATATACATTTTAATATTAAATAATACTCTGCTACATATCACTATATAGTTCCATATTGCTATCCATACTCAAGATTAGATTTAATAGTTTTAACTGTCACATATCATTTGTTTATTACCAAAAACTATGGTCCCATGTACAAATAAATTTTTGTAATGCATTAAAGCATACATATGTATATGTGACAGTTTAAATCACAATAAAAATAAATTGTATTTGCAATAATAAGTAATTAAAATTACAAAAATAAAACCACTATGTGAAAAATAAATATGTTTTCTCTACATTTATCTAATAATATTTATCATTGAATACAGTACACCAAATAATCCATCAACCAATCAATGATTGTTTTACCTTAAAAATGAAAAAAGTGTACTAAGTGTGATCAGTGTATTTCAATAAGTGTTATATAACTTACAAAATGTGTTATACTACGAGCGAGTTTTGGTGTATATTTGTCTAATTTAATTTAAAACTGTGTTTTAAGTACAAGAAAATTAATTTTTATACAATTTCATCATAATATATACATTTTCCACGTTTATTACATATATAATACTATATTTTTTCAATATATTTATTTATATAAATAAATTAATAGTTTATTCACATAGGATCTCTACTTGCAGGTACATAAAAATCTATTTTCGAAAGCAGATCTAAAGAATTGGTATTGTCTTATGATATGCAATGATCTGAATAACGAGGCGAGTACACAACTACTACGTTGTGTATTTACCGCATAAAAATAAAAACGGCAAAGCAAAAGTACGAAAAATGGAATGTTTTACTATCATACAAAACAAAATTAAAATACTACAGACTACGTGCTAAATTTTAACTTATCATAATTGATGACTCGTTCTGGAATCGCCGCTTGTTCTATCGGTAAACAATTTGTTAACTCTTGCAGACTGTTGATAAAGTGCAGTTTTCGATAAAATTTTGCACTGGAAATAATTTTTTGTTTTTTGTTTTTTATTAAAAATTATAATCGCAACAGTTTAAAGCTTACCTGATAAATGGTTTCGTCATCATAATGATTGTTTTCAACCAAAACGTCGGATGTACTAGATATAATTGTTTTAAATTTTTCCTTAATCTTCGATCAATTAGTTGATAGCACCGTTTAAGCCAACCAATCGTTGGGATGCAATGCGACCCTGCGCTCCCATGTAAATAAATTAAAACATAATCTTCCGTTACTAATTGGTCTAAAGTTTGGAGAACGTATCTAAAAATAACATAAATCATTCGCAATTTTGTAATATAAATATACCCCAGTAGCACGGTAATATAATACCAATTTTGGTTGACATATTGGCCCAATATGGTTAGAGTTAACATAGTACAATATTGGCGGTATATGTCAGATCCAAAGGCGCGATGTGTTTAGATATCCATATTTATGTACTCATTTCTACGTTCTACACGTTATATTAGAAAGTTAAGTAAGGGAAAAAATTATTTAGCGATAAATTTAAATTACTACTTTAGTTTTTAAAACAGGTTTCATTAACATTTTAGGTAAATTTATGCTAGCTTCAAATAATACGCTACTGGTATTTGCAATATATTGTAGAAGCGAGCGCATGCGCTATAACAAAACATTGTTATAGCGCTTGCGCTTGACATGCCATATTGAGCCAAGATACAATATTTATCCAATATTTATTTTATATTGGTTTGGTATTTAGTGCTTCTACGGCAAGCTTTAATCATAAAGTACTTTATAGCGTAGAAAATTAAGTAGTGTGATAAATACTCACAAAAATAAGTTATCCATGACGTATACATAATCTTTCCTGGATTTATCTGGTAAATAACACGCTGAGAACACAATAATAGCATTATGACCACCAGCTTTCAAATAACCTCCATGCGACATAACTCGTTTATACGGTTCAATCACTTTCATATCGATACTCCTCTGTTCACCACTAGGCAAAACTATTTTATGCCAATTCCTGGATTCCCTTCTCTCCTCCTCTGCACTATATTCCTTAATAGGTTCCGCGGGTGGCGTATGAACGTCAATTTCTTTCTCAAGAAACTTCGGCGGTTCAGTTTCATCCAAATCATCAGGACTATCCAACAATTCTTTAATAAAATTCATATCAAACTCAGAATTTTGGTGATTTTCTCGAAATATATCTTCGGATTTAATACTATCAGAAACGCTTTCAATGCTTGATACATCCGAATCCGCAGATTCGGTCGTCGGAACGACTTTTATTTTACGTAGTTTATTTGATCGGCTAACTTGTGACAAAAAATTTAAGTTGCCGTGTTTTTCGTTCATTGTCAATGAGACGTTTTGTAAATTAGGACTAAGGACAGCTTCGTAAACTGATCGGTCGTTTTCCGTGTCGGATAAAGCATTCGGTTCAATTTCAAGTGGCATATCGTACAATAAGCTTTTTTTCATCGCAGATGGACTTGCGGGAAATTCGGGCATTTCTGCTCGGTAGGATTCAATGTTCGGGCAGTTTAGCTCTAAGTTTCTTTGCGTTAAATTTATTGTTGAGCTATGCGCGCCTGGATTAAAGTTATCAGTCTGTGAACTATCGAAATTTATTATGGAACTCGTGTCCGAATCGGGCGAGTACATTAACGGGTGGGAGTTTGTGACGGTACATTTTGATACGTTTTTTGTTGTTGCAGTTGTGAGTATTTGTTGCGATTCGTTGTCTAATGTTTCCCTGTTACCGATTGATTCGTAGTTATCAGTTGATTGATTTGATGTTTCAGAAATGTCCATTTTTTCTGACTGTGGACTTACTTCTTCGCTGCAAGAAAATTGGGGCGCAACTAGATTTTAGATGCTTCGACAACTAAGGCTACTAATTGTCAACAAAATAATTATTATGGAACAAATAAAATAAGATTTGCGTAATTTATTTGCCTAAACAACATACAACGCGTATATGAATTTATAGTTAACGCTTTGTTTTTGACAATGTTTAAGCGCCAGTACTTGTTAAGCAAATTAGAGCGTCGTTTTAATAAAATATTTACAGTTCAAAATTGAACCACAATCGAACAAAAAGTTGATCAGTAAAAGTTCTGCGCGATTTATTTCAAGGACATTTTTGTGTGTCAGCCCCAAGTTCTGCATTTTGAGCATTAAATAGAAATTCATGCCGTTAATTATAATTATATAGCACGCTATCAGCTTTCTGGTTTTATAAAATAGTTGTGACGTTTAAATTTGTTATCAATCCTCACCTCATTGCAAAAACTCTTAAATGTTTAGATAAATTCGTCCCACTTAACTAGATTTGTTGATAAAACACTTTTATCTTATCATTGCAATAAATAAAAATGCAAATTAATTGATTACGATAAATATAAAACGATATTACTACTTCACTTGCGTTTTAGTTTTGACAGGACAACTGTCATACACCCCACGGTTTTCCAAATAAACTACCAGGATAGTATTAAGGAGGAATTTTTACAAAAAAAATATAAAAATTATTTCAAAATTCGAGTAATATTAGAATATTTTATATTTATATTTTCACATATCTATTTTTGCAATTTCTTTTAAGTAATAGACATTTTGAAGACGCGAAATTAAAATTAAAAAAAAATCCAATCAAATCGTATGATTTGGTAACACTGTAATAGCTCCAATGATTCCAATAGTAAAACAAATATTTATTATAAATTAACACGTGTGCTTGTGACATAACCTCAAAATTTTATCTAAATTTCAAAATAATTTTACTAAAATAATCTAGGAAAATGGTGGAACAACAGCGGCAGCGGGTGGAGCAAGAAATGACCAAAATGATCAATGATTTAGATAAAAGCTATCTGCGTAAAATGCAGGTTAGTCCTTGTTCAAGTTTCATGTAGCGAATATACTAACGTAACTGTTTAAAATAGATACAAATGCATAATTGCTCCGCAAAGTGTTGCGAAGATTCTAACGCGTCTATCGAGCGCGTTCAACAGTGTGTTGAGCGGTGTTCGGGTCCGTTAAACAAAGCGCAGAATTATGTTCAGCAAGAAATGGAGCATACTCAACAGCGATTGCAACGGTGTGTTATGCAGTGTAACGATGAGATTAAAGATCGGATGGGGCCAACTCCTAACGATAGTGAAGTAAGTATAATACTTGTTTGCCTTAGTGCTTAAATTCCGTATACGTGATCGAAATTAACAACTCGTTCTCTGGCGGTGAAACTAATGTACTTCAAAAATTGGTCATTACGCCAGGCATTAATGTACCAATCAGCTGTTTGTTCCGTTAATGGCCAGCTGTCATTTTTTCATAAATATCGAAGGAACAAAATATCTATCATATCTTATGAAGTAAATTCTTCGGATAACTCACAAACAAATTTTAAATAACAGTTACAATCAAAATACACTTTTAAAGAACACGAAATAAAAGATTCTGACTCCAAATGTGATTCGTTTTGGCAAAGAACGTATCTAATCAGTTCACTTTATACATATTTCACTTTGCTGGATTTCGCGTGTCCTCTATCTCAACTGTCAAATACATTGGTCATTACTCCAGCCATTTTTATTAACGCAACTAGCGCCGCCAACGATAATTTCGATCACGAATTGTGCTATATTTCTCTTACGTTAACTGTTAATATTACTTGAAATCATTAAATGATCGTCTATAAACCCAAAATAACACGAAAATACAATGTTCTTGAATTGACTATTATTGTGGTAAAAAATAAAAATTTCTTTTCATTTAGATCCAAAAATATAGTGACATGTTTGAAAAATGTGCTGTTAAATGCGTGGATAAACATGTTGAACTATTACCGACAGTTTTAAAAGCAATGAAAACAGTTCTAGCGAAAGGGGGTCCGTAATTAATTGTTGAGTGTAGTTTTGTGAAACATTAGGCGTAATGTTTAATAGTGAATGACGTGTATATATGTGGACAATAGCATTTTTCATTTATATTCAATTGTAGTTTTTGTGACCGTACTGGTGCAGTAAATAAACAGCGCGTGTTAAGGCTATTGTGTTCATTAAATAAAATTGTGGAACCATACGAATTAATTCTCTTGTATGTTAAAACGTGCGTAATTATATATAAACAGTTTTTATTATATGTATATACAAAATTCAAATATATTTCCTATTACAATATGTTCATTCATCTATGATTTTTATGGGCAAACCCCTAGCAACTATGGCGCTTTTGGTCAAGAAATGGTTGGGTGCATGTCGAGCAATTGTTATTGCTCGCAATAACTCTGGTTCGTGATCCGGTTCCTTAGATTTTTGTTTGACTAATTCAGCACTTGCACTAACTGAAACAATTATATAAGCTCAACAAACATTACGTAAAAGTTACGTACAACAAACCAGTAATTCGTACTTTTATTTTGTTTATCCCATTTCGTTTTATCAATAAATTTCCAATGAGTTTTCGCTTTTGACGGTATCCATAAACTCAAAATTCCTGTAGATAAAACATCTGTATCGAAATCCGTAACTTCCCATAACATACCAACAACGCATGGACTAAAATTAATTTTTATTAATCAACTCATAATAGTACAAAGGTGCCATATCCACAATCTAACAACATTTAAAATCATGTGCGTATACACAAAAACACGATTTAAGATGTGTTAACATTATTAAAGGAGATGTCACCATTTCAATTAGGTAACTACCTGCAAGCGATTAAATAATTATGGAACACATCGTACATTTCGACAAATGGCCCCATCGAGTTCATTCTAACGCTGCTACAACCAAATAATAAAACAACACTGTCGACGCGCATTTGTTGTATTTTATGAGCAGATAAAAATTGTGTGCCACTGCCATGTCCATTGTAACTAGTTAAAAATAAAATATAGTGTTTGTTATATATATGCGATCAAAAACCTACACAAATATATCACTGGATGTTATAAACTCAGTAAACTCTTCTGACGTTGGTGTTTGCCCGACCATTCCTTGCCAGTTCGGAATCCAATATTGGAAGAAATCTTTCAGCCTGGCTTCCATTTTCTTCAAATCTAATCCAGGATTTAATATATATTTACCATTCGTACTTTTCACCAACTTAAATCCATTTTCTATCGTTGATTCATGTTCTTTATACAAACCGTATGCGAAATGCAAAGACGGAATACGAGATACCGGATGTTCGGATAAAATATTAATCGTTTCCCACGGAAATAAATCTAAACGCTATCAATCCAAAATTAAACCCTATTTGATTTATTGGTGCGGCATTCTTACCTCATCGATAATTAAAATCACTGGTAATCGTTTCATTTTTTTGAACTTAAAACCATTCGCAATTTCTTGAATAATTTTAATAACTTTCATTCGTAACTCTTTATGTTTTGGTATGCAATATTGTACAGCTTTGGATATTTCATTGATTGTTAAATATTCAGCGCCTGCGATAATTCGGTGCAAAATATATTCAATCTTATTATCGATTTCAAAATCCGATGTTTTTAACACTGAATCAACTCGGTCGTAAATTAAATTTGTTGCTTCTTCATCCGTGAATTTTCCGATGAATAAACATTTCCATTCACCTAACCACTTTTCAAGTTCTTTTATTATATTCTATAAACAAATAATTCAATAAACTATTGCGCAATCGTAAAAATCAAATATGTCTAATAATTTCTAAAATAAACATACCCTAAGGCGATTATTAACTTTACTTCGATTTGCATAGTAATTCACCCGTTGTTCGACTGTAATTTTATTTAACGCTACCCCATTACTATTACACCCAAAAGAATTACACAACAAATTCTTATTTTCACTAATAATGGAATGCATCTCTTCGGCCAACTCAATCAACTGTCCTGACGCATCAACGGGCGCATTTATATCAACACAAAAAGGTACGTGATCAATTTGTCCACAATTAAACACACTCAAATGTAATGAATCCGTACACACTTTTGTTAAATCTTGCCGAGAGTCTTCTTGTAAATTAAATTTAGAAGTCAATTGTATTAAAGTCCATTCTTTAGGCAGTTCACATACTTTATCTAACATCGATTTTATCTCACTATCAAACTTATCGGGGCATGAGAATTGCACATGCTCTTTTTTCATAGTTAAAGCTTGAGCATTTTGTTCCGTTAATAATCTACCGTAACGATACATAGTTTTGATCCTATAAGTGGGCGCATGTGATTCAGACAGTGAATAGATTGCTTTCAAATCATTTTTCTCTTTAAAATACATCAAAGCTTGTCGTTTTCGTAAGTCTGAAAGCGGCAAATCATATACAAACAGATTTAATTGGTTAAATGTAGCTAACTTACTTTTGTAAACTGGACCTGCGGGCTGGTGACATCGAAGATGGAGTTTATTTTCAATATCATTACATAAATCACTCATATTTGTTTCAAAAGCACCCTACTTGTTTGACAGGTGTTCGAATTCTTTATTCAAATCAAATTCAAATAAAAAGGTAGGTTATTATATTTTGGGAATTTCATTTTAAACGATTGCCACCACTGCGAATTTAGCGGGACTTTATGCAAAAGCCCGCCAAAAGAATAATGGCCACTTGACGAAGTTTTGTCGATGTTCTATACGATTGTTGTCAGTGTTAAAATTGTTTTAATTTTATTATTTTGTGCTAAACATTAATAAAAAGGGTGCTACTTTTGTAAAGTTATATGCTTTCACACTCATTAACACTGTTATGCCGGGAAAATAATCATTAACCATACTTCACGTAATGTAAAAACGGTGGAGACATTAGAATTGCCTTGGATAAAGTAGCAAAATGGAAAGTGATAGTGGAGTTATCCTTGAAAACTTTGAACAAACTGAGAAAATTGCTGAGGTTACTTCTTCGGAAGGACTATATAGCTCGGAAGAAAGTGACAAATTTGCGCCAAAATCGAAAAATGAATCTACGATTTTGACTGATGAGGCAGATTCGATTGAATCTAATAGAATTGATCAAGATAGCAATGTTAATAACTGCAATGAAATTGAAGAAAATGAGGAAGAAGATGTCTGTAAATTGAGACGTGTTCAGAAGAAACGTATGCAATTTGATGAGAAAATTGCTGAGGGTATTTCCTCGGAAGAAATATGTAGTTCGGAAGAAAGTGATAAATCTGCGCAAAAATCTATAAATGAACCTGCGATGTTGACCGCTGCCACTGGTTCGATTGAGTCTAATAGAATTGATCAAGATAGCAATGTTAATAACTCTTGGGAAAATGAAGAAAGTGAGGAAGAAGATGTCTGTAAATCGAGACATGTACAGAAGAAACGTATGAAATTTGATGATTCTGATGAAGAATCCAACAAAGATAATGATGAAGAAACCAGCAAAAATGAAGAAGAAGAAGAACCCAACAAAAATGAAGACAATAAAAAATCTGATTTAGATTTATCGAACGAGAATAAAGTTGCAAGAAAATCACGACTGATTCAGCTTTGCGATTCTGATTCTGAAGACGAAAATAAAGAAAATGAAAAGCCGAAAGAAGATATCCAATCCGATGAGTCTGATTTAGAAAATATTTCACTTAAGAAAAATCGAAAACAACCAGAAAATCTTTCTTCCGAACAAAAAGAAGCCATATCATCATTTGAACCTGATATATTTTCAAAAACAAAGCAAAGAAATACAAATTTAGAAAATTCACTAGATACCAATGACGAAACTTCGACCAACCAAAACCTTTTGAGCAAGCGAAAAATAATTTCTAGTGAAGATCCAGAAGAGTCAGAAGAAGCAAATTTATTATATCAAGAGAAGAAACAAAGACTGAAAAATCTATGCGATTCTGAAAGCTCTGCTGATGAAGAACAACAAGGTGAAAGAATTGAACATCGAGAAGAAATTAAAAAATTGACAAAAAAGAAGAAAAATAATGATTTATTAGAAAAACCAGTAAGTTAACAAACAAATTATATAGTGTATATTTGTATTTGAAAAATAAGTTACAAATTTGAAGAAGTTTATTTTAAATTATTAGTCTGAATTTTAGATGACTGGAAAAGAAGCAGTTGAGCAGCGCCGTGTGATTCAATCCGAAAGTCAAAGAATGGTGCGTGAATCTCGAGTGCATTTACCGTACCATCGTCCTAAAGCTCACACTTTACAAGAATTCTTAAACCGAAGATCGAAAATTGAGATCAAAGCTCCACCGAACACACCGACTACATTTCGTATTAAAATGTCGGCAGAACAACTAGCTTTAACTGCGTAAGTTATTCTGAATTATTCTATTACTATTCATTCTTGAATTGCTGAAGCTCTTACTTGGTGAAATTTGCTATACATGATAATAATAGTGTTGTATTTTATTCATCATGGATTACTATTCACCCATTAGACACTTATTAATCATTAAAAACTAATAAATAATATAAAAATTAAACAATAATAAAATTTATAATTAAAAAAAATAATTTTTTACCATCGTATATTTGTATAACTATAAAGAATATTATTGCTATAGAAAACGCATGGAAGAACAAGAAAGAGAAACCGAAAATTTCTTTAAATCGGATGATGAAGATGAATCCAAAATCGAAGAAGATAATTTAGTTACTGATAAATTAGACAAGACAGAATCCAATCAAGAAAATGAACAAAATGTTTTAGATAATGATGAACAAATGAAAGATAATGATTTTACTAGTGACAAAAAAGAACTGGATAAGTTAGAAAATGCCGATGAACAAATGAAAATAAGTGTAAATAATGAAATATTAGAACCAAGTTTAATATCCAACGAATCTAATCCTATAAGTAAAAATACTGAACCAGACTGTTCAATCCCTGATTTAAATTGTGAAAACTCTAAAAATAGCGACGGTGAAATTATAAATCGTGATCCTTCAATTTTTGACAATTCCGAAAATATAAATTCAATTCCTAAAAATTCCGATGCTGAGCAATCTTGCAATGATGAAACAAATCAAGATGATGAAAATTCAATTTATGAACAATCAAATAATGAACTTTTAAGACACGATGATTCTAACATTGAAAATATAAATCCTGAAAATTCGAAAACAAATATCGCAACAACTCTAGATGATACTATATCAGACATCGAAACTGATAAAAACTCAGAAATTGAAGAAGAGAAAATACAAGAATTACGGGACGCTTTGGAAAAGTGTATTGGAAAATCAACAAAAATCCTAGAAAATGAATCGATAAATGATTTAAAACCTGAAGAAAATATTAATAAAGACATCGATAACATTGAACCAACATCTTCTGAAATCTACAAACTTAACGTTGAACAAAAGCTAAGACGCTATAACCCGTTAGTAAATCTAAAACTAAACTTTCAACCACGTTTAAGTGGTGGTCCAAATGATGTAGTCGTGTTAGACGACGAAATAGAAAAGAAAAAATGCATAAATAAACTAATGCAACGATTTGTTGCGCATACTGCTAAAAAAGTAACGCACAAAAAACACGAAGTCAAAATTACAAACGTAATCCGTGGCGTTATCCATCAGGAGACGATAGTTCTTAAAGACGACGAAGAAGACGAGGAACCTGCGACGAAATTTCAGACGCCTGGTGAGAAAATGAAAAAATTGCGTAAAGAACTTGAAGAACAGATCGCTAAGACTAGGGAGGAGGAATGGAAAAGATTAATAAAAGAACAGAAGAAGGATGAAATATATGAAGGAGAAAAAACTGAGTGCGGTCTAATAGATCAGATACTAGATGACAATGAAGAAGAAGAAATGACTGATACTGATCCATCAAGCGAATCAGAAGAAGAAGAAGAAGATTATGTTGAAGTGAAAGAAAAACCAAGAGTGAAATCAGCATTTGTAGACGATGAGGTTGAACTTTTTAAAAATGAATTGGCAATATATTTTTTAAATTAAAACTCAATTTTTATTTATTTTAACAAGGCTGAAGACAGTGAGGAAGAAGATAAAGAAAATGATGTAGAGGCGAATGTAGAAGAAGACGACACAGATGAAGGCAGTAATGAAAGCGATAGTGCAGTGGAAGCGGAAGTATTAGAAACTCACGGACTCAAAAAACCATTAAGACGAATCCTAACAACATTTGATGATTCAGATGAAGAAGTTGAACCGCAAAAGAGCGCCTTTGCATCAGTTGATTTGTTTACATCTGAAGAAAAACAACATTCAAATTGTAAGTAATACATTCTATTTTGGTAGAAATCATAACGTATTGCTTATTATGTAAATCTACAGCGGATGATGAAGATATTCCAGCATACCAACCACAAGAAAATGGCCTAAAGACTCCATGTCGCCCACAAACTCAAAACCCACAAGATTTAACATTCTTAACACCTACATTCCATTTGACCGCTCTTCAAGGAATGAACTCAGGATCAAAATCCTTGGAAGGATCTCCAGTTATTTTACTACCCCCTGAACCATCGCCACTTAAATCGCATCCAGGTTTAAAAACTAAACTATTTGATGATGAAAATGCAGATGATTTAGATGAGCTGGAACAATTGTGCTCTGGAAGATTCACTGGGACACTGAACAAAGAAAAAGAATTATCCAAATATGAGACCGAGTTGATGGAAATGTGTACCGGGAAATTTGATAGTGCTACGCAAATGCAATTAGAAACACAGAAGGGAAATATCGATGATCTTACTACAAAAGAAAATGAAATCGAAGCGAAGAAAGTCGAAACTAAACATATAAATAGTAATGTAAATAAAATTACAAATAATAGCGAAGTAGAAAAAGAAAATATTAATGCAGATATACAGACAGAAGATCTAAATAATGCGAATCAATCGCCAAAAGCACAAGAATGTATTGAATTTAATAATGCACTACTAGATGACGAAATTAAAGAAACGGAAAAAAATTTAATTACAGAATTGCAAAATTCTAAAGATAAATACGAAACAGACCAAAATAGAGATTCACATAAAAGGAAAATTGAAACAGTTACTCAACCGAAATTCATATTGGCTACTTCGTCAGAAGATGAAACTCATGAAGAATCGCAGCCAAAAAAGAAAAAGAAACTAACAAAAAAGAAGCGAAGATACATAATTGACGATATCTCTATAACAGATGAAGATGAAGTACTAAATGATGAATTTTCCGATCTAGAAGGCGACAATGAAGAAGTTGGAAATGTTAATTATGATTCGGAAGAGAACGAGATTGATTTAGAAGAAGAGCGAATTCAAAAAGAGAAAGCTAGAGAGTTTTTTGAGGCCGAGGCAGAACTAAGCGGATCGGATTGGGGCAGTGCGGATGAAGATGAAAGGGATTTGGATGATCTCGAGTTTGAGGCAGGGGATGATGAGAACATTAACGAAAAAAAAATTCAAAGAGAATTGGAACGAATGCATGTGTACGTATTTGAATTTCTTAAATTAATATTTGTTTTATAATTATTATTTTGTTTAGGCGCCAAGTATTAGATGAGGATAAAAGAGATGTAAGGCTGTTGCAAGAACTTTTACTAGAAGATGGAGAACTGCATGGTACTGGAAGAGAAAAGAAATTTAAATGGAAGAATGCAGGTACACCCTCAAACATAACAAAGAGTATTTTATAAAAATGTTATTGTTTCTAATACATTATTTTTATGATAGATTCTGTAACATGGACTGAAGCAGAAAAACCAAAAGACGACGAGGAAGAAGTAGAAGATGTAGAGAGTGAATTGCAATGGAGAAAAGCGAGACATGAGCGAGAAATGTTTTTAAAAGAAGTAAACCATACAAACTATTATGAAATCGAAATATTTATTTAAAATTAATATTGCAGCAAAAACTAAAAAATCAAGTGTTAGCAACAGAGGAAGAAATTTTAGGCAAAGATAGTCAAATCTTAAAATTCGGTAAAACCAGTTTAAAAATCGTCTTACCGAATTCACAAGCTGAATCAAGTACACCTAACACAACACCAATTGCTAATGTACAATCATCATTTTCACTAGGCCTATTTGTAAGTTTAATATCACTTTTTTTTTTGCATTATATATCTCACTTTATATTAATTTTATACATTATTCTAGAATAAACGAGGTTCATTTTTGACTCGAAGTGACAATACATTGGCCCGCTTGGCCCAAATGACCCGTACTACAAGTGGAGTTGGTGGAGCGAAAAATTCTCGGAATTTCGTTTTCCGCACAGTAGATAAAACCGAAATAAGAGTTACTGAAAATGTTGGTTTTCATTGTATTATTGTGTAAACAAACTATTCATTCGTTTGATTTTATAGGAAAAGAAACGAAAAGCAGAGTTAGGAACACCGAAAGCTTTGAAAAAACTAAAGATTGGTGAGTTTAGTCCGGCGCTACAGAAATTCAAGCAAAACTCCAGGCCGTAATTTATTTCTTATATTTTCATGTTATACTGTGATTTTATTTTAGAAAATGTGTAATTTTATAACTACGATTTAGCTAAGTTGAATAAAAATACTATTTAATTAACTACATGTGTTAAATAATTTTTCCAATTTGACTAAAATCCTTGAAGGTGGTGTGAAACACTTTCACACAGCACTATGTTATTGATTTTATCAACTTAATTCTCTACTATGTTTTGGCGTATCAGTAAGATAAAAATTTTCGCAACTTGGGCTCACATTTATTTTAAAATAAATTTTCTACATCTGCAGTGTACATGCACCGAACTTTCTTATACGCATTTGGTTTAAACCATATCGTAGTTTCATTATTTTTCTAATTTATAATATTTGTTCTAACTTTTGATCGCTTTTACACTAAATATATTTCTTAGAATAAATATTAAATGTGCAACTTCAAATTATTTATGTCTATTTTGTTAAACAATTGACAGGCGTAGATGATACGATTTATGTAAAAATATATTTAATAAGCAGAAATTTATTTTGAAACCAGTACTCTTTTTGGAATTTTGTTAAACAATTGACAGGCGCAGATGATACGATTTATGTAAAAATATATATAATAAGCAGAAATATATTTTGAAACCAGTACTCTTTTTGAAAAAAAAAATTCAAACAAAAGTTGTGCTAAATATAAATACCTTTAATTTTTGTTCATGCCATTTTTCTGTAACTGTAACCGTTTTTGAGTATTTGCAGAAATTGCAAAATATGACTAGAGTAAACAGGCCCTTCCGCTTTGAATATTTTTTTCAAAAATAGGAAGTGCACACCTCAGGCATATGCAAATCTTAAGTTTAAAGTTTAATAATTTTAGCTTCAACCACACACAGACGGACGTCATTCCAAAAATAGTCGAAAGCGTATAAGAAAGTAAAAATTATAATATGTACTACTACCAATGAGTACGGAATTATTATTCTACTACATATATTGCGGGATTCTGCAGGCGCATGCGTTTCTGCATAAAAGTTATTTAGATTTAATTTATAGAAAATATTAAAATTTCGGTTCTTTAAAACCCGCGAGACGAGACTATAGTCGGTCTTGTCTTTAAATCTTCGAACCGAGACTGACTTGTCTCATGTATAATTGCTTATATTGGTTTCGAACCTCGAAACGTCTCGAATCTAGAAAGTCTTGAATCTCAATATACTCTAGGGCGAAAAAATATCAAAAATAATCAGATCAATATGTTTACGTTAAAATCTAGAGATCGAATTTTTTCTTTTTTTACAATATTTACTTTGTACACGAAAGTGAAAATACTAAGGTATTCACTAATCAAATCAAAAAGCACTCAAATTATAATAATTTATGCGGATGCAAAATAATGCTCTTAAAATTAGGGATAATTTTGCAGATGTTGTGGTTTTTGGTTAATCACAAGAGTAACTGTGTTGAATGATAAAAATACAAGTGCAGTCGGAAGGGATATGAATCTTGAATTGAATGCAGGTAAATCAAAGCTAATGGTGCTGCAAAGGGGTGAATGTGGGACAGTCTGTCATATTGTGGTAGATGGTCATTGACTAGAGCAACAGATTGTTTATTTAGGTTGTTTATCCTCTAGCGATGGAAAGTATGATTGCGAGAAGAGTGTCTGTTAGTTGTAAGATATTAGGGGCTTTAGAGATGAATGTAAATGGTTTTTCTGCCACCCCATTTGATGGCATAGGCATGTATGTATGTAAAATACGGGATTCAGCTATGAACATATATTCACTATAGAACCCTCTGTGGTTTGTGAAATCATCGTTTTATATATGTTATATTTTTGAAAATTTCACTCTCGTCTCATCTTAGTCTCATTTTGAAATTTGCAGACGAAAGTCAAAGCTCGCGGGATCACTACAGGTTTTATTTTGCATTGAGATGTTTGTATGTACTTTAATATCCTATTTTAGATGAATTTTATATTAAATTAAATAAATATTAATAGCTACCAGTAGATCGTGTTTTCATATATTTATTAAGGATACCTTACGGAGTCTCGGCTCTAAAATCACCTCTATTTTTTTAATTTTATTGTGGCCAAACCAAAATATTAATTAAAAATCGATTTGCAGGAAATAGTTTATTGACAAAAGACCTACGAGAAAAAAATTATATTTATATATAGATTCACATTCCTGCGAAAACAGAGCGCCACGGCGGTTCCTCCAAAAATAAAACGCCTCCGCTGTATCCATGTTTCAGGGAGATCTGTTGAAATAAATTTAAAAAAAAATTTTCATATTCGTACTAACCGTGTGTATAGAATCATCTAAGATGAGCTTGATCCGAGAATTATAGCCCTAGTAGAAGTTCAAAGTACGAGCAAGGAGATTTTTCAATATTTCGCTCCGGAGGGGCTTTATAATATGAAATTTTGGTCGAATCATGTTCATGATAAATGATTCCAAGCACTGATATGTTAAGAATATGTAGTTAAAATTTTGTGAGGATTGATCGCATACTTTTTTTTGAATCGTGGATGCAGACTTGAAAAACATAGTTTCGAGAAAAACGCGTTTGAAGTTTCAAGTACAAGTTTGTAATGAAAAAATTCTTCATATTTAAGTGTATACCTAGTCAGCGAGGACACAAAACTCGCGCGCTTGTGGCTCTTATAACTCCAAGAGTATTTCGCATTGCACTTTCGAATTTTCACATGATGTTCTCTAAGCCCTAAACATTCCAAAAAACCAACAATTTTTTTTTGATTTTTTCAATCCAAGACTCCATAAGGTACCCCTAAACTGCAAATGGAAATAATCCTAATAAATATACAAATATTTGTCGGTTTTACGAAAGCATTCACTTTTTGGTATCTATTACTAAAACGGCAACATCTCATCATATGGAAATACTATTTGTGGAAATCCATTTATAGACATTTTTAATATCAGTTTTTAATTAAAAATTACAAAGAAAGCATTTTTAAAATGACGCAATCACTTTTAAATAAAATTGTTTTCTTATTGCCACAATTTAGACAATGCAGCTTAAGACTATTTTTTGTTACTGAAGTAAAATCGTAATTATAGTGTTTTGAAACTGACGGCATGTGAAAATAAAATCATCTTGACCAATGTGAAAATTGACGTTAACTAGTAGCGCCTAATCCTGTGTCTCTAAAGACTCGGAAGCCAGTTTATCTGCGGTAGATAATTGGTCCAGAGGTCGCCGTCATCTTAAGTCTCATCAGAGCATCCCCAGGGAGTCTGGCTAGACCCTCTTCGACGAGAACGTAACTCAAGTATTCTTGTGGATTTTATGTTAGTTACGAACTGTTTGTCACAGTTGGATTCAACTAAAATCAAGATATCAAATACAAAAACATAACAATAAATATAATTAATTGAAATTTCATTTTGCAAATCTCCAACAGAACATCTGGAACTTTAAATTAATATTACGTATTAATTTCTAATTAATTTTATACAAATTAGTAAAAATTATTAATACCAAGAAATTATAATTTGGCTGTCATATAATTGAGAAGTTATGCGCACTTGAGCTGTCGGAACCATGTACAACTCAGCGTTTGAGATAAATAGATTTTCTATCTTAGAATGCAACAAGTATATACACTATATATAAACCGTTGGCACCCTCTCCCTTATTTCGACAGCGTGGACAATTAAACATGTCTAATTATGTTCTCAGTTGTTGCGTTTGTTAGATAGAATACGGTGAGGATTTTTAAATTGTCGTTACATTTTAAAATGGTGCGGTTTTATACTAAAAAGTGAAGTTTTTGGTTTTGTTCAGAAATATTAGTGTGATTTTCGTCTTTCAAAAATGTAAGATATTATTTTTTCATTCTTTATAAAAATATATATTTAATGTGGCTGCGAATTAATTTTATAAGAATTGCTATTTTCTGATTGTCTTCGAAGCCATTCCAATTATTAGACGTTTGTATATTTAGTGTAGGTGTAGTGTATTTATACGTATACATATTGTATAAAATGTTTGATTTAATGAAATTGCAGCATTACACTTTATATTCATTTTACCAAGTCTTTTTTTGATCATATAGACCTTAAATCATTAAAAAAACATGATTTAGGCAATTACCCTAGATCCCGCATTGATGGTAGTTTTGTGGTTTCTGATAAATTTGTATTTGCTGATTTTGTACTGATTTGCGTTCAAGTTCAATGTGTTATACTGAAATTTGACTCGACATTTTTATGGAAGACGTATTAAATTAAATAATTAAAGCATAAAGATATTCGATGCTTTCATATTAAGTCCTAGAATGACATCATGTATGTATGTACTCTATTTTCTGATAGATTGGTGTAAGCACCGAAGCTTATAATGAAAGATGTTATACAGTTTTAGAAGAGTTCAGCAAAAAATTGGTTACTTTAAAATATTTACATAGTGTGTATGTGTGATTTTGTCATATGTTGTGATGATGCACAAAATAGAGGGTTCGATTTAGTCCAGTATAAAACAACTGTCAGTGTCACCGACCACCGACGGATATCCGGTGACCGGAGATTGTCTTATGTTTGATCAGAGCCTCAACTCTACGAGGTAGACCCACTAATGGCATTGATTGAAAATCGATACTTACATGTTCTGTAAAACCTACCCAACCAAGAATCACACAGATTTAAATATCGCAAATCAACATTTATTTATCAAAATAATTAACTCCCATTATCCAAAAGATTTATAAACACATAAGCCACATTTTCAAATCAAATTAATTCAGAATCAAACAAATATGCTCTTAATAAATTAGGTCTTAAATACGAAGTACATTTTGATCTGATTGTTATACACACTCTGTATCCATAATTTTAAATTTGTGTTCATTATTTTTTGTATAAATATAAAAAGATTATCCATCACAAATTGATTTATTTCCAACGTAATTCTTCCGCTTCCGTTTGAATGTAGCAGCGATGTTCTAACCGGTAACAAAAGGAAGCAGCAAATTTCTTGTTACGGTTGATTTGATTAAAGGACTACGGTGACAATAGATCCTTTTTTACCGGATCATCTTCGACAAATTCGACTAGAAGTGAGGGAGACGGTAATTCTCTTGTGTGTGGATGTGTGTGTTGCAGGTGATGGGGTGACATTGTACGTGGATTTTCTTCCTTCTTCTTTCTTTAAGACTTCACTATCTCGTCCCTTGTAAGCGTAGAAGACTTGATATTTTAAGCTACCATGTCCACGCCGTGTCTTTATTTTATCTTTTTATCCCTGCGAGAGATTTTCTTTTGTTGATTTCTCATACTTACACTTAAATAAATGAAAATTCTTTTTCTGAATTTATCTTGTTTTTATATAGAAAATAATAATCAAATTTTATATATAAAAAACATATTTCGCTCAATTAAAATTGTAAATAAAAACGCTTTATATTACGTAGGTTGCTTTGGCCAAACAAACTGTCTATTTTACTGTTGGGAGCTCAAAGGGATGATTCGAGCGTGTAAAATAATGTCCAACCATTCTTTCTACTTTGGTTGTAACATCTAACACTCGACTCGACTAACAATGTGGTCGCCAAACCAAAGGACGAATGACACGCGTAGGGATAGTCTTTTCTTTTGTGCATTCAACTGGTATAACAATAACGCATCGTTACTGGTTTTTGGTCATCCAGAAAAGAGAGACTCTTTCGCAGAATCTTCGTAATATAAACATATTAGTAATATAAATATGTCTTTTAAAATAATAATAAAGTTATACGAAATACATTCCGGTATACAAGCATAAATTCTTAATTAAATTTTAACCCAACGTATCTGCATCTTGTTCTCGAACTATCATAGATCTAATATATTTATCAGAATACAATAAATATGATGTCTGGAATACTTATTAAATAAAAGTATAGTAATACATTAAGAAATTTTATTATAAATCTTTGGTACAAAACGTTTATAATTTTAAATTATAAATATCCTTTCGTTTTTAATATAAAATATAATATTAATCTATTACTACAAAATGTATAATGGTTTTTATTTTATTTAACCAAATTATATGTCTGTCGAAATGGTTAATCCAACATTTGGCTCTGGTTTGTGTCCACCACCCAAATTGACTCCAGCATTCAGGTCCACTTCAGTGTTACCCTTTTTGGTTTTAAAAAGCGGTAAATTTCCATGAATATTTCCCATATTTGGAATGCCAGGAATATGAGTGATACTTCCACCTAAGGAGGCTCCATTTGTACCCTTTATATCAAGTCCTGCTGTTGACGAACTACTGAAGGCTCCACGCGGGGCTCCGAAATTACTGGTATGTGATCCAAAAGCATTAACTGCAAAAGCTGGTACCTTGTATATGTCAGCGTTGCCTGCTAAATTGACGGAACTGCCTCGTCCAGGAGTCAAAGAGCCTGAAGCTGAGAAACCGCCTCGAGATGCTTTCCAATCTGCTCCAGCACTGGAAAATACGTGTTTTACCGATCTGGACTTGATATCCAAGGACGTATTGTAGTCATGATAATTTTCGATACTTTTATAATATATGTGAGACTGTGTACTTGCATATTAGTATGAGTATGGTTTAGTTAAAAGTAATTGATCATTAAATAAGTATTAGTTTATATTTTATACGATATTGTAGCAAAGGTTATCTATAGATCAAAAGTTTGGTTCACTTTAGATATTTTAATTATGCTAAACTTTAGAAGCATTCGATAGTATTATTCTAATTTGGTATTTATATTAGTAAATTTAAATTACAACAAATGTAGTTCTATATAATACCACTAGATAAATATTTTTAATCCATGCCACTTACTTAATAGTAATTGGTGTGTTAAATCTTGGAGCTCTGTTTTGAGAAAGTGACCCCCAAGCTGAAAACTTATTATTGGGAATTTGGTAACTACCTCCATATCCAGCGAATTGGTGAAATCCACCACCTCCAATGGGTTGTAATCCACCAAAGAATTGGCAATTAGCAATTGCAATTAAACACATCAATGCTAATACACGATACATTTTGGTTTGTTATTCTTAATATTTTAAAACAAAATGGATTCTTTTATACTCAAATGACGAGTTGCGACTGAATTAATATGTTGGCTGGTACAATTTATATATAGTGATCTTAATTCTAGCGGGGAATTACTTATAAGGAAAGTGCATTAATAAATACAGATTGGCTTAATCTATATTTTATTTTTGTGGTATTCACTTATTAACTGATCGGATGTGGCAATGAGTTATATTATATGAAATTTCAAAAAGTCATTAGTATTTTTGTTTGTCTTCAATTAATATATATTAAAGTATAAAAATCTAAGTACAAATATTCCAAAATTTAGATTTTTAAACTTTAATATATATATTAATTGTAAGACAATATATATATATATATATATATATATATATATATATATATATATGTATATATATATATATATATATATATATATATATATATATATATATATTCATTTATTTATTTATATATATATATATATATATATATATATATATATATATATATTGCAAAATAAATATTCTTAGATGGACTTGGTGAGCGAGCCTTTGGAAAAGTTGAATATAAAAATACTTTCTGTATAATTTTTTTTTTTAAACGTAATTATTTAACTGATAGCGATATTATTTCTAGATCACTTTGAATGCAGCTAATAATATGAGTTTAGGTATTTAAAATATAAAATTTAAAATACCCATTCTATGTATTCAGTAGTTGTTTTTATAGCAAAAGCCATATTGTTAAAATTGTATTGTTTAAATATTTAAAAAGATAAAACAAAATGGCTACTTTCTTGCACAACCTTAAATTTATATCCCTATGTAGGGCTACTAATACAAATCACGTGCAAGTATAATGATATTATATTATGTTAATATAAATTTGGAAACTCGTGCTCTTTTGACCACACCAAAATTAAAATATCTTTAAAAAAATATACGCTATGTTTTTCAAAATAATTTATTTCTTCTCACAGTTGACCTTTCAAGAAAATGTGTTTTTTTATTTCAATAAAATAAAGCCTACTATTCAAGTCAATTGATATCGGGCAACCTTTGACATTTATGCTATTATACTGTATTTATTTAACTAATTAAAAGTTCATATAAGGAAAATAGTTACAGTTGTTTGCGATATGTTATCTGTTTGCGCAAATTAGTAACATTTTATTTTGATTATTATATAAATAAATTATTCATGGTGCTTGTATACAAGAAGAACATGGAGGACGAATCTTCTTTTTAAAATATATTTATTGTTTATACGTTTTTCTTTAAAAAAATTTTCAATGTTGGTGTAATTTTAATCTATTTGTTTTGTATATATTTTAAGAATAAATTGCGTTAAATATTTCGATGACTCCACAAGATTCACATCTCAATGTTAAAAAGCCACTTTTTAGATAGTAAGTGCCTTTATATATGGGTACCTAACCTACAAAATGCAATTCAGTTCAAATCAAATCCAATTTGGTCCTGTGATGTGTATAGGTAAAAGCAGGGCGACAATGGCTCCGCCATGCAGTAATAGGCAAGAATAAGAATCAATTTTGTGCAGTTTATTGAAAAGACGAAACGTATAGAGTTGCTTTTCATATATCTTTAAGTCCCTATAGGATAGGATGTATGAGGTAGGGTGACAATTCTCCCTGGAGACCAGATTTTTTTTATATGTGAGCCTCAAATTTTAAAAATCTTCCAAATATTTTTAATACTTAAATCTTTTTTTGCAATGGCATATCTACTCCTTTCTACAATATAATCAGCTATTAATACTACTCAACAATTAATTGTTGTAAAATGTTGATAAACCATGGTCCTTAATTTCACTTAATATTAAATTTTCAACAAAAATATTTTAAATCTCTCTATAAATCAATTTATGATCCACACAACTACAAACTTTACGAATTGGTAGAAATCTTGCTCAATTTCTGCTATAATCAGCCTGACTTTAACTATGTTGAAATTTTATAAATTTTGCGATTATATTAGAAAAATGAAAATAGTTATACAACAAATTAAAATTACAGACTTTTGCCAAAATAAAATTATGATAATTATAACAAAATGCAATAATAATAAGTAGGAGTAGGAGAGTGAAAATGGATTTGTATTCTAAAAATTCTTATTTACGGATAATTTTTTACTCGTAACATATTATATTTTATAGTAGTATATTTTATAGTAAAAGAGCTTATATGCAGTTTTTATTATATTCAAAATATTATGAACAATCCAAAGTTAATTTATAGGTATATCAGTGTTAATAGGGATTGAAATATTGATTATTTGTATTAATCATAGTTTTCGCTTCAATTGCCACAGATAATAAAAATGAATATTTAATAAAAATACTTTCAAGCTAACAATCAATTGATTCTTTGTGTAGTATGTACTATAATAAAAGATGTACAAATGTCATAATCATAACAATTAACTTGTATTGCCTTATATATACTTCTTTGTCTTAAAACTAAATTTACTAATATATAGTGATATTAATCATGATTATTTTGAAATTCATCGAAATCTGTAGTGGACTATGCTTTCATATAGAAGGGTAAGTTATGTAATAAAATAGCTATTAGAAATTCTAAAAACAATAATTAAGTTATTTTGTTACGTTTTGTAAAGAATTTAATAATATCAAGTTAAGGTTTGACAATTAGTTTAAATTGTTGGCGTTGTCGTCATCGTGTCGACAGACACACAATTAATAAAGTATTTAAAATATTCCGTGCTGTTTAATATGGTCCGCCGGGCGTTTATGATGTGTGAAATTTGCGCACTGCGTGTCAAGTTATTAAATTAGTATTGTGCCTTTGTACATTACAAAATGACATCGCATCAACAATATATTGTCCGCCATTCCACACCGTGCCGTGGCCATGCAAGCATTTCATTATCGAATTCCATACTCATGTTGATGGTACACACTTGAACTTGTGTATGAGGTATGGTGTGTTAGTTACATATATATTACACAGAAACAACCAGTTAAAATACATATAATTAAACTATTTATTAACATTTCTGTAATTTATAATAAAACAATTATAATAAAATAAGTCTTCATATTCATACATATATACTGAGAATCAATTTATTTTTGTTTTACTCTAATTTTGATTGGTTTTACTAAGAATTTTAAATAAATTTGAATTCTACCAAGAGAAGGGCCGACAAATCTGATCTTCGCTAATCATTGGATGTAGCTTCCAATTTATACATTTTTTATATGCCAAAATATTAACTTAACAAAAATATAAACTACAGTACATGAACACAAAATTAAGTCTTAAAGTTTTATTGGTAAATTAACTCGAGGTGCATCTTGGCACACAATAGTAGAAACAAATATTTTGTTACATTATATAAGTAATATTCCATTATCGGTTTTCAATATTAGCAACATGTTTACGATTGTTTTCATGTTTTCAATTTTAATTGCGAATACATATATAAATTTATATTTTTGTTATTATTAGTTAGGTGAAAATGTTTTTAAATAGAAAATAAATAAAATATGTGCCACAATATAAACCTATGCAAATATAAACGTATTTTTGAATAATATGGATTTGAAATCTAACTGGAGAGAAAATATATTTTTTATTGTTAATTATAATTGCTCAAAATAAAAACTGTCTACTATTATCAAATATTGATGTAATTATAATTAAATACAATTTACAAGTAAATTGTCCACATTTGGCGTTTAGTTGTGTAATATATTTATTATTATAATAATGTTTAGCAGAAAATTGATAGACATTTAAATTGATATCTATTATAAACAAAATAAATGTATTATCAAGTTTTTGATGCTGTGACAAACATTTATTTTGCTTTTTTTATCTATTTGCGGTTGTCATATAACCATTTTTCATTTCCGAAATAATAACGACTATCGTGTATCTATCTTTTATTCCAAAAATAACGATGTCACATATTAACTGGGCTAATTGTAGATACTAATTACTTCAAATTATTAACCAAGCACAGATGCGCAGTTATTTCATGATTGTGAAATTTTCCTCTTATTTGTTATGTTTTTGCTTATTTAGCCAATTTATCTCATATCAAAATGCCTAACCGTAGCAACTATCTGTAAAACAATAATATTAATCATTATTTTTAAATAAGCTAATATTATTTCGTGCTTTTACGACCAATTGATCACAGGTGTTTAAAAGATCTAATCAAACGATTTATTTTAATTTTAAAACTAATTATTTTATTTAAATTGATTATAATTAGATTATAAAGCAAAGAAAGAGAATGTTTGTGTTTTATTGAAAATGCGTATATCTTTAAAATACAAGGTGTACTTATTCTGATATGTTTTTTTATTGAAATTAGAATGAAAGTATTTAAATTGGAACGCAATAGATTATATTTATAAGAATTCTGAGATTGTGTTATTTTATTAGACCTATGCTAGAAGGCTTTTGAAAAGGTCATCGCTAACCCCTTATTAAGGGAAATAGGTAGTTTAGTAATCATGTGATTTAAATCACAATTTAAATCGTAATTTAAAACAGTTCAGCATTTACATTCAAATTAATAACCATGTATTCGTAACTAAACATTATGATTACAATAACGGAACATTTCTAAGCAATATACATTAATATTAATAGTGAATTTATTCATCAGCAATTACCGTTATATAAACAATTAATATAATGTTAATCTAAGGGTATTATTGATGTTTATAGACAATTAAACGCTATGTTTGACGCATACGCATTACAGAAGCTTATTAACGTTTTTTTTTTATTATATACCGTTTGCGACCTACATTTTCTTTCTGTATTTTTCCTGTTTCGGAGCTTTTTGCAATATTTTTTGATTTGTAAAAATAACGGGTAAATCGAGAATTACATTTAGGACATGCAGACAATGTTAGATACTCTTATAAAAACTGGTGGAGTTTCGCATTGAATAATTTGGTAAAATAACAACTTAATTATGTAAACTGTTTTTTATTGCAATTTACATAGTTTTATATAGTATTATTACCATGATATTTAATGCGAAATTTTATCAATTTTTTAGCCACTCTGAAATTAAGAGTTGACCAACTTTCTTACGATAGTGGTCACGTTAATTGATATTGCTTAAAATTATATGTTAGTAAACCAATAGTTTTTACGTTTAATATAAATTTTACTTTAATGTAATTAATAAAATAATTACTTATAAATAAATAATATTAAGTAGCTTACTATTAGCTGTTATAAATATTATTTTAGTACGTAAAATATAATGTAAGAAATTTTGTATTGAATATGAAAACTGAAAAAAAAAAAAATAATACACACATCTTTTGTAATAAATAGTGTTTAATGATTTATAATTAATTTAGCACGACAAAGGGTGCATATACAATTAAAATAAATATATACATTTCTATAATGAATGAACATTTGATTTGTAACTGCTATTGTGTAGATAATATTATATGTATATATATTAGTTCATCTTTTGGTAAATCCTAGAAGTAAATACAGGCCACTGATATACATATTTGATATGATTTTAATGTGTCTCGCGAACCAGCACTCATGCTGATGCTTTATATACTGCAAGCGCTGGCACAACAGAGCAAAAGCAGAACATAAGCCTCTTATGTCGCAATGGGGAACTCAACTCGGTCGCGACATAACCATGAATAAATTATATCAAATATCTATCAGTCGTTTGAGGCTGGTTCTGGCATGGCATGGCATATGCGTTCGTTTCGTTCGACGAAAATCCCAGCAGATTGCACTGTCGTCTATATATGTACGTTATGTATGTACGTATGCATATACCTGGAGCTTTCTTTGATGTAGCTCTATATAAGCACTGCATACGTATAGATCGTGACCAAAAGCACAATAACATTTTTAAAGCCTTCATTTCAGTTTCGAATTACTTACAATTTTTGACATGATACTTTACAAATTTACTTACCATCAATTAGGGGCTAGTTGAACAATTTTAAATTATTTTATTTTACTAATGTATACTACAGCAAAAAAAAAATGCAAAGCAATGCATGCGTGAGTTTGTTTATTGTTGATAGCATTCCCACAGTTTATTTCTGAGTATTCGGTTCCCATAGTAATCGCATTCTGTTGTACCCCATCCGCACGTGACCAAGTGCGCAGTATTCAATATATGATTTTTACATGTCCCACAATTCTGCACTCTGAACGAATGTGTTGTGTTAATAGGGTGAGAATCACTAACAATTTTCAAACCTCTACAGGGAATACACAAACTAAATGGTACAAGGGACAGTTTGTCCTTGTGTGTGTGTATGTGTGTGTATATGCGTGGTGGTTGTGGACTATGTTGATTTTATAGAAAAGTATGTTTGCTGCCACGTGCTCATGTACAAACTGCATTTCATATAAAGCGTGGCATCACGTGCTCCCCTGCGCCCCACGTGTATTGTAATCCGCGTGGGTTTGTAGTCACGTCCACGTTCCCAGACAACGTCTGGACGTTACTGGAGACGCCCAAATATAATTATATACATAGTGTACTACAACTATTTATACTAGAAGATGTTTACATTTTTTTGTACAACCAGGTTGATTGTCTATTACGCGTTCTGCTAATGAGAACTCATCAATAACGACGGTTTTAATTTATTTTTTCTTTTGATTACGGTAATGAATAATAATAATAGCCTCAGTTTTTAAAGTTTCCATTTGTGGAAAAGCAAAAGTATCGTGGTAAAATAAAAAACCAAAATAATCAACATTAAAAATAAACAACATACCTATGCAATGTTGTAAATGTGTAAATTTTGTATTACATTATTAATAATAAATATTTATATATATATATATATATATATATATATATATATATATATATAAATATTATTTGTCGTTTATTAATTATAAATTGTTAGTTAGTTTTTCGATTCATGTTTATGTTTATGTGAAATTAAAAGGGGTAAACCTTTTTCGTAAAGTTTATTGATTATATATATTTTTGTTTGTGGTAATTCGAGACAGGTTATTTTTTCTGTTCATGTTCGTGTCCGGTTTAAACACGCATATAATATGTCCTCCCCCAATATAAGCAATGTCGGTAGGGTTAGGGCAGGGGTAGCTAAGGTAAGGGTTTGCTTACTGGTTTCGGAATTAATCTGTGATGAAAAAAACTACGAGCTCAAGATTCACGCATACCATCTGTTATATATTTTATTTAGAAATAATGATGGGGCTCGGCAATTTATTTTTTTCGTTGTCTTACCGGTGAGCTTGTAAGTCGTCTCTATTAACTTTAAATATGTTATTAGCAATTTACTATAAGTAACCGGTAAGATATTGGTAATGAAATTACAGATAAAAATCATCTAAAATATAGGTAATCAGTCACGTAAGCATCACCAAAACTTAACTATTCTTTCGTGTGTTTATTTATTTGTATGTGTGTGTTTGAGTGCACGCGTATGTGGTTGATGTAGTAGGGCGATAGTAGCAAATACGCTATAGCAGAGGTATGAATGACGCCACACGCAATGGTTAGACCGGCGTCGGCCAACGTGGTTCCACTTGGGGTGCGTCGCGACGGCGGGCTTACGTCTAGTCTTTTCTGATGCCTCACCTGACGACATAGTCTCATAGGTGTGGCACATAATGACACATTCAGCTACCGGAATACAGTCGATGACGAATCTAATATGCCCCTCTCTTGTGCTAACGAAAATATCGTTAGTCTTTATTATATGTGTAAATAAATATTTTAGATAAAGTAGGAAGGATTTATTTTAATTATTGCTTCTAGTTAAATATACTTATCTAATTGAGTATAAAAATCAACAAATAAATAATTTCAAATTATTGTTAGAGCACCTCTTATCAACAATACAACAACCTCCCTAACTTGACATCTATTGTATACTTTAAAAACAAACCGAATTATTTATTTATCTACTATTAAAACAGCATATGCAATGGTTTTCTGTCACGAATTTGCATATACGAAACTAATTTTATTTTATAACTAAGTTTTGTAACTTGATTAAATAAATACCACTATTCGATCCACACGGATTTTTTGTTTTGGTAAATTTGAAAATATCATGTTATATTTTATGTTAATTGGCTCAACTATACGTATTTAGTTTAGTACCATATTCCAATACTAGGTGTTGAATTGAACGAAACTAATTATATACCAATTCATTGAACTTATACAAATTACATACATACACACATACAAATCATATATATATATATATATATATATATATATATATATATATATATATATATATATATATATATATTTATTTATTTATTTTTATTTTATAAATTTATAATATTTTACTAACCTTTGAAACTTATTTGAACTATGTAAATTTCGGACAATAGATATTAAATGTTAAATTTCAAATTATTTGAGTCTATTTGGTTTTGCTGTAAAACAATTGACGGCACAGTTGATACTATTTATGTGAAAATATATAAAATATAAACAAATTTTAATAGCCAGTTCATTAAAACCGGTACCTTATTTGAAAACAAATTTCAAACACATTTTGTACGAAATATTAATATCCCAAATTTTTATTTTTTTAAGTGTTTTTTAATGGCTGAAACCGCAAAAAATGAGTAGAGGAAATATACTTTTGTTGTGAAAAAATATTGTATTTCGGGTTTTTGGGATATTAATACGTAGTAAAATTTAATATCCAAAATATTTATTTTTCTACAATGCCCTATTCTGAAACTTTACAAATAAAAAAACACTAACAATTCAAAATAAAATAGTTATTCGTTTAACATCTCATTATTATAATAACATGTCAACAAACGTTTCAATAATGCAAGCAAAATATCACGAATACTTAAGTTGTACTACTGTAGCTTATTATGAAACTTCATATAAAATTTAAGAAAATATGCGAAAAATGCGATGTTTTTTTTTATTTTACAGTGTAGAGCCAATAAGAAATATAGAAAATGAATTGAAATTAATTCATTCTGTGTAATTGCTATGGTTATTTTTATAACTAACACAAATGCATGCATGCAGGTATATTTATGTACATACATAGTTTAATAATGTCATTTTATTCCTACATTTTTTTCTGTTTCTATTTCAAATAAGTATGATTTATTTTGCAAAACAAAAGAAATAAATAAATCCAGTTGTAGTTGATTGAAAAATAAATATTGAATCAACTAATGAACAAAATGACATTTTCGTGTTGTCATTTGAAATGTCGCGATAGTGTCTATATTATTTATGTGTATCTTTCAAGGAACTTATTGTACTTGCTCATAGCAGAAACATCCAAAAATGTTATTATGTTTTATCCGTGAAAGCTAATTTCCATACTTAAATTACAATACTACTTGAAACTGCATCAGTCCAACGAAAAATTCAATCTTCAAACCTCATTTCAGTTTTGATGCGATAGGGTGTGGAAACACTTGTAGCTTCAGCACGGCCTGAAATCTCGTTATACTGAAGGCTCTGCGAGGCTGTATGAGGCCAATCTTTACATATTTATATAGGCTATTAAAATATTTACAACCGCCTCATTGAACAAACGGTTCATGTGTTATGAATTTGAATATGACCACAAATGCAATTTTAAACATTGAATGATTAACAGCTAATAACTGTCACCCTCACTGGAAATTGACAGCGAATTACAACCACCAGCTTAACTACTAATCCCATAGAGCTTTTAACCTTGAGGTAAAATCTTCTCTCAGATTTATTATAAACTTTAATTTCGAATTATTATATGAAATATAAATATTATTTATATATTTTGATCGGTGTTACTAGCGTTAGCCATAAGCACGAAGGAGACATTTGCACGTTTTTATTACGTAAATCAATAGTTTCTAGTTCACACTTTATCAAGTTACGATTACGATATGTTTGTTTTAAGATATCTGGACTATATTGCTGGTAATGCATGACATATATGACAAGTTATTTTATAGTTAAATCATTTAAAAACATATTTTAACAAAAATCAAATAGTAGTAAATTTTCTCAAACTAAATTTATTTGTCAGCGCCTCCACCATTTTTCTAAAAGTAATAGATAGCAAAAAAGTTCAAGTATATCTAACACAAAAAATATGTTGAAAACTATCAAAAAGAAATATAAATTGCAAAATTATGTTTAAGTGCAGAAAAATCAATCAAAAATTAAATATTTAAAAATAAAAGGTTACATAAAATGCATTATATTTCAGTGTTTGCATTAGTTTTTCCGAATTAATAATAGTGGATTTGATTATCTATATAAAAACAATTAAATGTTTTATTTTCATAATATATAAATAATCCCGCATTCCTAATATTATTATTTAAAAATGTATCATATATACAAGATACATAAAATATATAGCTGAAAGATATTTTTTACTCTGCGCATATCATATATACATTAAGTATTGTATTTGATTGTATTGTAGTAAACGATCATCTATAGTATAATTCCACCTGTATGACTCACTCCTACAAACAAACATACAACTTGGGGACGGCAGCACGCGTCATATACCTCGCTCCCCAGAAACAACAAAAAATTGAGCCGTAAAAATCATTTTATGATGTGTCATTCTATTTACATCACAAAAACAAAATCATATTATATATAATAAATCTTTTTTTTCCGCAGAAATAACCACTATAACTTCGCATATATCTTCATCGTATCTCGAAATTTGAAATTTCCGGTGAGCACTTAATTAAATCTACCGTGGTATTTGTAGATGACGAAATTAGATTACTATTCTAAAAGGATTTACCGCTGTGTCTATTGGACACTATGTATATAGGTATAAATATATATATATATATATATATATATATATATATATATATATATATATATATATATATATATATTTACGGATGTGCTGATTATAAAAATATCAAAAGAGAAATATTTCTTTGAAATGTAATTCGCGTCTCAAAGATGTATTATATAATAAAAGCATTCATAGAAAGCTGGGAGTATTAGCACGGCCAATACTTGAGCTGATTTCGAACAAAAAAATGAATTAATCATATAATAATGTATATATGAAGAGAAGAAAGTAAAATTTTGTAAATAGTAAATATATAGAAAACTTAATAACTGTTAATGCAGCTAGTAGTTAGAAAGTAAATAATTAAAAACCCTTGGCAGATGTGAGTGAAATTACAGGGGAATTTCGCATTTGAATAAATAATAAAAACATCTAGTCTGGACTTAAAAGACTCGATATTGTCTCGTGGCCAAATCAGGAAATAATATTGTTGTGATTTTAATAATAACATTGGCACAATTTATAATTACGAGTAGATAAATTATATAACGTTCTAGTCTATGCAACAAGAGATATATTAATTTGATATTTATTAAAGAAAAACAATGCAACCATCGACGACAGAGAGTGATCAATTATTTACAAGTCCCTCTTTGCGATTAAGTGTAGGGAACAGCCGCAATTTAAATAAATTGTTAGCACAAAATGGTTTTGAATATATAGCGAATTCTTAAAACTTTAAACGATATAACATTTGCGATTATAGTTAATAGACGATGGTATTTATTATTTACACATATATTACGGATGAATATGAGATTATATTCACATTTGGAATATAAATTATTTTTCTGAAAAAATGTGTCAATTTGGTAAACTTAAATTCAGTGACAGATAACTCTTTTCATGAATAATTTAAAATATATTTATAGATGCAGTAATTAAAACGAATAAACATATTATACCTTTAGTGTTTTAACGTTGTGGCGCAGCATCTGTTCATTAGGAGAAATATGGAGGGGGTTTCGTGGAATGGAAGGGGTAAGGAGAGAAATGAGGTGCAAGGAGGCACAAAGAAATGTATATCTATAATGAACAATGTGTCACTACCAGATTTGCACGGTGGATCTCATTAAATCTTATGCGCGCATTCACCTCTCCTCTCTTATTCTTCACCTGGTTCCTTATTATCACGTGTTTTTCTCAATTCACAAACAATTTTACTAATACATACTACGCTTAAATAACAACCTATGACTCGATGCATCAACATTTGAGCGCCCCTTTCCAACAATGCATTTACATCAAATATATGTTTTATTTGATAATGTTTAACGGGCCAAATATTTGCAAATGATTTGAGTGAGCCAACTAATTTTGTTTTGGGAAATATTAGCTGATAATGTATGGTGCCTGTGGCGAGCATAACTTCACTGATCAAATTTCAAAATATATTCCACTAATTTGTAATCTACCAGTTTGAAATTTGTATCTACATATATACAGCTATATAACTATATCTAATACAAATACATTAACCAGCATACAATCTGCTGAAATTTAGACAGAAAAATATTAATATATTATATCAAAGAAAATTCCATGATTGAAAATCTGATATACATACAAAAGTAAATATTCTATAACGCCAGTATGTTTTATGTGATCATATCCACCCTATTTATAATACAGGACCGTATTACATTTAAATATTTATCCGATTTTTTATACGCATAAACAATTAATAAAATAATCTAAATCGCGATTGAAAAATCAATCAACGCAATAAGCTTATATAAATTCTTTGGAGAATGTCTTTAGAATTACTGATATTTAAAGGTCAAATCGGTACTAATATTTATAATAATATCAATATATTGATATAAAACTATCAAAATTATTTAGTTATTATAAAATAACATTGGTTTAAAACAAATAGAAGAACATGATTAAAATTGTTTTTTATTCTTGTTTCTAACTGCAAAATTTATTTTATTTCGACATTCTCACGATACCATGCGTACAACGTAGCAGGATTAGAAACATTTCAAAATGGTTTTATTAATATTTTTATTCTATTAACAACTGTTGGAATAAAAATATTAATAAAGTATTTTCGAAATCAAGGATATGTGAAACGAATATCTATGAAATAATTTTTCGAATCGGTGAATGATACAAGTAACATGAGACCAACTATTATTCAAAAAAATATATATGTATATATCTTTAATTAAAATATGAATTTATTAAATCAGAAAATAAAATAAGAAAGTAAAAAATTGGAAAGTAGTTTATTAGATAGTTATTAATCACATTTGTAATATAATTTGTTTTCTTTTTTATTAAATAAATTGACTAAAACCATATACAAAAAAAAATCTAAATCATTTTTGTATAAACAAAACGAGAACATTTTTACTATATTGTATGAATTAAATTCGTTGTAACTGAGTTCTACTATTTTTATTTATGTATATGTATTTGCATATATTTTTAAAGAATGTTCCATACATTTCGTATCAGTTTTGATATAAGACCATACACCATCATTATATATAGTAGTATAAGGGTGATATCTACTTTATCGATTATGACTGGGGTTCATATGGTTAGGTATCAACTTCCGGTACCGTTTCACCTGCTCACATCCCCCATTCTTTAAGGGATCCCTTCATATTGTACAAAAGAAGATATAGAAACTTTTAGTCGCATCTGAAATCAACGTACAATAAAGAACCCTTACAATGTTATTAATGATTTATAAATAAAATTTTTGAGAGATGCGTGTTGGGTATAATGGAATGATTAAATAATATTGTGCGGGTGATACTATGAATTGATAGTTAATTGCGTCGCCGTTGTCGCGACTGGCGTTGATTTTATTAGCTGATGAATACGAGCGTGTTTATTGCATTAATCGAGTTAGTCGCAGTTATGAACACTAGATATCCAAAATAAAACAATTACCTAAATGAGATATGGTATTTTTGAATATGCTACAGAAAAAAAAACAATTAGTTTAGCCATTCTAAGATTTACAAACAAACTGGTATTAATATATATTTGTACTCAAGTGAAACGAATCAAGTTTTCAATTCATTATTTTCCAAAAATAAATAATCCATTTATGTATATGACACCGTGTCTCGTGCAAAATAATATACGTAGGTCGAGCATTGATCAGACGTAGCATGTTGTACAGACGCTACAAGAATGTGTGTGAATGTTTACTCAAACAGTCAAGTCTTGGGGAGTGGCGTATGAAAAGTTGTTTTTCGCATTTTGTTTGCGACGTACGACGAGCTAAAAATAAATTATTGTTATTTCAGTCAATAAAATAATATCTTAAGACAAAAGGGTTGAAACCCATAGGATTGAAAAATTACTATATTTTACAGATTGTCTTGATTTTTTCGTGTCTTATTCCATGTCAATTTTTTCGTAGAATAATTTAATAAAGTCGCCTGAGGTAATTTTTAATAACGCCCGTGTCGTTATAACCAGAATCAACGAATATGAAAAGCATTTTAAGTGTTTCCACTCAACAGTATACTTGATTATAAAAAAGTTATTGACGCTTTAATTAAATACTTTCATTAGAAGAAATTTATTATTAAATAAGAGAACGAAAGAATATTTATTATGTGTTAATATACTTGTTTAATTTTTATTTATTATGATATCAAATTATTAAATTGCAAATTGTTACAGATTCAATATTGATTGGGAGTCAATACTATAACTAAGGTAAGATTTTGTATACACTTTTAAATTATATTAGCGTATCTATTGTCGTTTATATATTATATACTTAAAATATCGCATTATCGTAAAATATTTTTCAAAACAAAAATAGTTTATATTGCATAATTTTTATTAAAAACAATAAAAGTGTATGTGGCAGATTATCAACGTAATGCTCATAGTTTAAATTATTTAATAATTCTTCTTATGGAAAACTACTAATATTGCCAAAATCATGACAAAATGAAATATATGATTTTCATACTACTAAAATTTTTTATACGCATTTATTTTCGAATAAATTTATACCTACCTTTCTAATACACAATTATGATATCAAATTTGATAAATATGTAATATTCATGATTAATTTTTGTCTTTTTTGTTTTTTTCAATAATTTATTTTAAAAGATTTATATAATTATTATTTAAATCAGTTAGTAAGACAAAATCAAACGCTTTTCAAATTAAAATTATAAAAATATATAATGTTATTATTTTATAATAACATTATAGAAAAAAATTGTGTATATTACTTTTTGATAATATTTCGTTATATCGATTAATTTATATGACTGAAGGAAATAATTAAGTACTTGAATTTTTATTACCTTTTATAAAAATATTTACTTAATGCTTAAAATATATACTTAAGTATCATGAAATGTAATTTAGTATCATGCAATTCATAATACAATTTTTTTTTAATATCTATAAGTAGCAGTGACATTGACCTTTTAACAAACGTTATACATTATATCGCCATAAATTTGTAACTACGAGAGCGCACACTAGAAACAATAAATTATTTCTATTCCAAAATAAATGCATTGATCGATTAAAAAAACTGCTAATAGCAAACGCAAAACAAAATGGATTTCATAATACGTAAAAGTAACCTTTAACTTACATAATACAATTTTTTTTTATTTTTTTTTTTTTATGTAAAATTTTAATAATAATTATTTATTTTTATGTAATATAGTTCAATTTTTTTTTATTTTATATTATTTGTTTATGCAAATTTTTAATATTATTTTTTTTCGTTAATTCAAATCTTTTTTTTTAATTTGGTTCTTTTATGTTTTTTTTTTAAATTAATATTAATTTTATGCTAAATAAATCATTATTTTTACCTTTTATACAAAATTGATAAACTTAATATTTATTTTTATCTAATAAAATTTATTTTAGGTTTTAATTTTTTTATGTTATTTTGTATTAATTATTATTTATTTTTATGATTGTTTTACAAATGTTTTATAATTTCTTTATTTTTGTAAACGTTTTAATTAATAATTATGTTAGATACTTCAAATGTTCCTGTTTAAATTGTTATAACTAACATTTTTTTTTTGTGTTAGTTAATTCAAATCTGCATTTACTTTTTATTTATATATTATTATTATTTTTAAATTTACTCTTTTTAATTTTTTAATATAAAATTTTAATCAATATTTATTATGTCTTATAGAACAAATCTGTTATTAATTTTAATTTGTTTTATTTAGATTGTTATAATATTAATTTCTATGTTAGATGATAATTTTTTTAATTCCTTTATTTTTATAAAACTATTTTAATTAATAATTATTTTATATTAGATTATTTTAATTATTAATTATTTTATAATAGTAATACAAATAAAAAATTAAATCGTTATAATTTTATTATAATATTTTATTTATTTACTTAAATATTTATTTTAGATAATTCCTTTTTGTTTTGTTTTTCATCTTAAGTAATATTTATTTTTGATAATTTTAGTATTTTAGAAATAAATTCAAATATATTCTTATAATTAACTTTTATTTATTCACACACATCAATATATGATATTGAACTTGCAATATTAGCGTGTTTCTATCAAATCTACCTTTTATTCATGAATCGTAAACGTATACCTATATCAGGAGCACCTTAAAGGGTTCGTTGTAGACGCGTGCCTTAAAAACATGCAGAGAAATCGCCGAAATGTACAATAAAACCATACGTCACGATAGCTGCTTGAGTATGTGGGGAGCTAAGGCCAGGTGTTCGGTCCCCTGTCTCGTGCCGAGCCCAGCTGCCCCACTGCCAAAGGGGCGCAATGCATCGTCACCCCAATCTTTACAATCAACACTGGGTTATATGATAGAATTTTTAATACAAAACTGGTCGTGTGTAGAGACGCGTGTGTTCGACATTGGAATGCCATACTTTGCTACCTGCAAATTTTGGTTTAGCACGAGTCCCGTTTTAAATCTTTTGTTGTGTAAAAGATTTTTTTTAATAGGCTAGCTTTTTAGTGATTGCATGCATATGCAAATTTTACTATCGTTTTTTCGAGGGCTGAGATTCTTTAACGGTTTTTTGATTTCTGGTTTTTATTTCATTGTTTAAACAATTCATCATTTTATTTAAGAATATATCGCCTTTATATATAATTATTCTATAATACAATAATAAATACTATTTTTAATTGAATATGATGGTAATTTAATTCGTATTTATTTACTATTTAACAGCATGGTTTATTAATTATTTACAATTTACACCAAATAATTCAGAAATCGTTGCGACGAATTAGATAATCGAGCTTAGTTTCTGATTAACGTGACCTATTATCCTATTGCAAAACTGAGATAATCATTTAGTAAGACATTTACATTTATTTCGTCATCGGGATGGTTGTTACATGCAACATTAAAAATTCATATCTTTAAATAAGTAAAAGTTTAAACAATCAAATTTAGATCAGTACTGCAATATTATACGTAACTTTTTTCGAAAAACAATTATTTAAGACCGGTATCGTCCATATTGTAAATTAAAATAATCAATAGTTTTCCAAAATATTTTGATTATTTATTTCATGCATCATGACGACGTTTATGATATAATTATAGACCTACCAAATATTTTAACAGATATCTGTAGTACTTTATACTCGTATTTAATAACAGTAGTTCATAACTATTAAATAATGCGAATGAAAATGATATAACGGGATTGCAATTCATGAATGGATGGTTAGGTTTAAATACTTTACCTTTAACAGTTCCCCTTATATTTCTAGACAGGTGTGTTGATGACGTCACTTCTTCTTGTAAGACCTTCTTAAGTGGGAAGTGTTTGACGTCACACAGGCACGTGCTATCTTCAGACAAGTGTTACGGATATGCAAAGTTAAAGAAACAGGTTGCCCATTATTTTTGGACCCCTTATACTTTACATTTAAAATTTATTTTATATGATTGTCCACATTAATAATTTATTATATTTTGTTATTATGAACTGAAACGGTTCATATTTAGATAATATTTTGCGCTTGTAAATAATACCTAAATATAATATAACAATTCGCGGTCGTAAATAGCCTTTTCATTAATAATTTATATTTTGATTTTCATTTTAATACATACTTAGAATATAAAAACTTTAGTCACTATTGTCTCTTAAATAATTTGTGTAAATCTGTACATATGCATAGTGTTAAATCACCAGATTTAAGTGTTGTAAAACACGCAGACCGCTTGAGAGCGTTATTACAAGGCACCCAAGAGACGATGAAATTTATTATGTATTTAAACAAACGTACAAATAGAATTACGCTTAAGAGTTTTGTATTTACTAATATTAAAATTACTAACTTCTTTGTCTGTAGGTAAACAGTAACATCTTCCTATCACGCGATCTAACATAATTATAAGACATCGAAATAAAAATAATTTATTGCTAAACATTTATTTGACTTTGATTACAAATAAGAAATAGTAGTGAATTAATTTGTGCTAAATAAAATTATTATAAAAATCTCTATGTAATATACAATACATATTTCCGTATGGTACAGTTTTGATTTGTAAATTGATTTATTTTCAAAATATAATTTAACGCTGAACCCAATTCGAAAATTTCCTATTATGGTATAGTTTAATGAAAGCAACAAAAAATAAGGTGGGGTGCGGTGTGGTATAGAATGTAAGGTTATGTTTGGGGTGATCATTTCACCTGGGGCAGCTGGACACCTAGCCATGGGGGTGACGTCACGAACTAACCAGCTGCTATAATCTAGCAAAGCACCACAGGGCATAGCAGATACATATATATTTTGTGTAGATATAAATTTATAGAAACGTATCTGAACACCGGGGGTTTTATTTGAAAGAACTATCCTAATGGTATAATTAAATTGTTTAATTCGAAATTGGCTGTCATTTGTTGATTCAATTATTGTATTTTAGTTTAGTCATCTCTAGATTAAATAGATAAAAAAAGAACTACTGATGTATGCCAACTACTCCAAAATATAGTTGTCAGTAGTAAACGTTTATTACTTTTTGTGACGTGTACAAGGTTAGTATTGGGAAATATATCGGAATTATTTGGTAATATATATTTATTTGTAAGAAGCAAATGTATATTAACTGATAATATCTTTATGTTGCCAGCTATTATATGATTAATCGTCACTAATAGTTAAAAACGTATTAATGCTAACATATTTTATAAACATATTTAGGATAAATATATATAAATATGCTTAGCATATCAAATAAAAATGCATATTATGAGTTAATATATTTATAGTTGTTATAATATAATTTGGTACTTTTTGGTACTAAACATAATTGTATTGTGCAGTCAAATCCAACTTTAATTTTAAATATATTAATTTTTTGGTAACCCAAATATCTTAGAAGTAAAAATGTATTATAATCATCAATAATATGTCATTAATATTCTATGGTATTTTTTTTGTTAAATTTATTAAAATAGTTGAAGGGAAGGAAACCGTTTTTTTTTAATTTATTTATTTAACAATTTTTTTAAATAACACATCTATTTTGTCTAAATGAGAGAAATTATATTAAATGAATTTAATCACAATAATATTAAAATGTTTTGCAACAGTAACAATACAAATAATCTGTTATTAATAGTAGTATTTTAAGGAATTGTCTATTTCCCGGATTTTTGAAACAATATTATTTTGATTTTATTTATTTATAAAATAAGATTAAAACACTCGGTTAAGTTTCACAAAATTCTTTATTTGAGACGACCATTAATCCATCATCAAGTCTTAAGATGGTTCAATAGTGGAAACTGAAGATGGTTTAATAGCCGGAACTAATGGTCGCAAATAAAGACTTTTGTGAAACTAGACCGAGTGTTTTAATCTTATTTTATTAAAATGTATCACCAAGTGACAACAGCACCATCCGCTAATTTTTAATTATTTATTTAGAAGTCCCTCTCCAACAAATATGATTGTAGGTCAGTGAAATTGCAGAATATAAACATTTCTAATGCTCTCTAATTAATTAATTGGAAAATAAAGCAGAATGGCAAAATATACTTAGTATCTAGTGTAAGGTAATAATAAACAATATTTGGTGGTTTATAAAACATATGTTAACATTCTACAAAAATAAATTATAATGTAAGAGAAATGTTATTATAGATATTGACGTAATTATTAGATTTATATAACATCTATAAGAAGCAGTTAATATATCAACGATTTGTTCTAAACTATTATAATAATAACGTAAATCGCGAGTTATAGTTTTTAGTTGCTCTCAGTAAAAAGCAGTTAATAAAAATTCGAAGGATGATTGAAAAACTAACCCAATTAATATAAACCAACAAAATATGTTTATATTTCCTATTACTATATTACACGTCACAATTATAACTATGCAATGATGATTACCACAACTATAAAAATATAAACATTTAATATTTCATTTATAGTTGAAATAAATAAATATTGAATATTTCTCACTTTCCTAAATATAGGGAAAACATTGTATGTCTACTGTTTTAATTTATTTGAATAAAATATCATATTAATTGTATTTAATGACATATTTAATTAAAATAAATATTAATTTAAATGATTTTATGGTGTGTTATTTTATTTTTTTAACAATTAAAAATATATCCAATTCTACCATTTAATTATAGGAATTAGATTTTATTTCATGTAAGTCAAATCTTTTTCTCAGTGCAACAATACATTTTTTCGGTGTTTTATCATATACAAATTGCTGTGAAAACATGCATCTTTACGATTTATTATTATAAAATTCTTTACGGTTTAATTATTTTTCGAAAATATAACAATAAACAATCCGTTACAGAGTGAAGATGTCTATATGTTTAGTATGAAAATCCATCAATTTCTATCAGTATATTATCAACACCACCCTTGGTCAATCTTTCCACTTCATTAAAACCAATATGAATATCTTTATAAAACTATAATTTAAACAATTATGATCTTATAAAATAGTACATACTTTACACCAAACAAGCAAATATTATCTATACATTTTACTGTCGCACATTCACAAATAACAGTACCGCAAAATGATTGTAGCTACTGATTACAGTATTTCCTAAAATAAACAAGAACTACAAGTGTGTTTTTACCTTGAAAGAAACAGTAACTAATATAAAAACTAAATTATGAAATGTTATTCATTGCAAAACATTCAAGTTGAAGAACTTGGATACAACGTGCGGGTTTTTGATTATATTCATATACACGTTATAGCCTTTATTTTAAACTTTGAAACAGTCTAAAACTCTATGAAATATCCGACGTATTATGTATGTAAACTTGAACATAAAATATACATCGATTGTATGATGCGGGCACTTACAACCTCGCATAACAATCACCTCTTTACATATGTATACAGCGAAGAAAAACACACAATAGGTGTATTTTTTTAAGTGTAACGAATAGTACAAGATAATACCTCGAGATTTGCCTCTTAAGAATCTGCAAATATGCTGGTGACACCATTGTTAAAACTTGTTGATGTATCTATCAAATTGCCTTGATTTTATAAAATAAAAAGTATAAATAAGAGAGTTTTGCGAACTGGATGAAAGACAGGAAGAGGAAATGGCAGAAATCACAGCGTAATTAGGTTTGAGTGGCCATATGGCGTACTTTATGTACCATAGTATGCGGTTGCGCCCCACATGCGTATTCAAAGCCCGTTCAATCGTAAACAGAATTTTATCATACATTCTATACAAGAATATATCAATGTGTTATTTATGATAATGAGCCGCACATAACGCCGAAAAGATTAAAGATATCATTGAGCACACATCGGCATTAATCCATAATTATTTTTTTCTAATTTGTGAAAAAAACGCAACATTTATATCCGAATTGGCGGAAGGATTAAGAAGAAGTTGGATTAACCATTTTCTTTTCAATTTTCCACAATTTAGTTTAGTTTAGTTTAAACGTTTTCTATTCAAAAGAAAAACTATCTGTACTGAACTGATTTGCCATTAATGATCTGATCCATGTATGCAAGTCTCTAAAATGTGTAAAAGAGTAATAGTGTTATGATTTCAAAATTGTACATTACAAATAAGAGTTAAAAATTAAGATTTTTTAAAATTTTTAAATAATTATTTACAGTTTTAAAACACTTGATAATAAAAGAACATCTACATAGTTCACTTTTTATAAATCTTGCTTTATTGTTACGTCTATAGGACAAAGAATATTATTAAGCTCAAATATTGATATCAGATCATTTAATAATGTACAATTTTTGGTGTTTTGGGCCTTAAGAGGATATAGCAAAATTGTAGTGAAGATCATTTTTTGCATAATTGAATAGTACAGAACATTTCCAATCCTTTCAACACGGATCTGATCTGAGCATTAAAAGAAGGCCTTTTCCCACATATATAACAAAAGACGCATTTCTTCTTAAATGGTGAAGCAAAATTTTCATAATTGCTTACTTATACTTTCATTTATGTAACACACTATGAATAAAATGTTATATTTCTGCAAAATATTTCTTATTAATGTACTAAACATATAGTTTCGCATCGAAATAAAATAAATTTTACTTGCAAATTAATTTAACAAAAATGTGCGCACACTCGATGAACACGCGTGCATATCATTGGTGTCGCACGGGTGCGTGCATAACGCACTAGAGCGTACAGTGGTATTTTGAGGGTGTTTAGTGTAAAATAAATTAATAGTTTCGATGTTACAAACCAAGAATGCACCACCATGTCCATATGTACTCATCGTAGCAGAACTGAATAACACGTGCGATTTTATCAACTTAGTATTGTCATACTTTAAAATTGTTATAGCGTGAAATTAACACGAATATGACACCGGTTATTATTGATTGAAATATGGCTATTTGAGTTTATTATTCGCATGAATAATTTTAAAAAAATACAAATTTCTAAAAATTGTTTTCATTAAGTAATACCATGCACACATGCAATAGTATATATGTTGTTATATTGTTATTTTGGAACGCAAAAGTGATATCCCCCATAGTGTTCAAGATTAATATTAAGTAAACACAATGAGAGAAATATTTGAGAATATTTAAATTCTGTTTATAAATATAATAATATAGAGAAAAATGATGGAGTTGCTTACTTTTTAGTGATTAATATTTTGGAAGACAAAAGTGATATAATTCAGTGCTAAATTATTTAAGATTGATTGTAAGTAAATACAATAATTTCAAATTATATATATTGGGATAATCAAACAAATATACGTATTGTAACCACACAAATATAGGAGACTCAATAATCCGGCACTTCGCCAGTCCAACCTTCCTGTAGCCTGGCGCGTTTAGACGAAGAGAAAGTGTTAAAAATGGAGGTCAAGGAAACAAATGAAAATTGACAGTTTTTTCACTCTAATCGAATATGTCTATTTAAAATATTTGATTTTATTATTATATATTTTAATTTTAATACATATTTCGAAATCTTTTTTTTATTACTAGGTGAAATAAAACACAGCTTTTGTGCATTTGATGTGTTTTCATTATCTTCTAGTATTAATCCGGCATTTTCACTATTCCGGCACTACCCCGGTCTGATATCTGCCGGATTAGTGAGAGTCTACTGTAGTTGTAGTAAATAATTTTTGTATATTTGTCACTTTTCTTAGTACAAATCACTGTACTGCATTTTTCTTAGTTTGAGAATGTTTTTTAATAATGTTAAATATCATATTTTTTCATCATAAAATCCTGCATTTTCTGAAGACTTGTTGGTCATTTTTGCAGTATTTTTTATAAAAACTAGCTATAATCTTACATAGAGAGGAATGTTATCAGTGACTAATATATTAATAATTATGATGACAAATATACAAATTATATTTATCATAGCTATAAATATAATAACCGTTAATGTGTGTGTGGTTGTGATAATTTCATTTGTATACTCATCCTAAATATATCTATCAGTGTGAATTATTTTTAGTGAAATAGACTAAAATAAATTTATTTGCATTTTATATATACATGTAAGTGTATGTCTGTCTGTCTGAATTTCTCTCTCTCCGTGTGTCTGTGTGTGCTTGTGTGAGTATATGGGTCTGTATGTGTTTCTCTGTGTTTGTGTATGTGTATGTCTTCGTGTGTTTGTATGTGAGCGCACAAATTAAATTATCTGTAAAGTTTAATCACCCCAATTAAAAATATGTTTAACAATATTACCAAATAACGATATCTTTTTGTGACAGAATCATAATCGTTATACACACATTTCATTAACTGCCAACTCGATTTTCTAGGTCAAATTGAAAGTAGAGCGCAAAATTATTGTATTTAATTTTAAAGTGCTACTATTTATGTTCGATTTGTATATTACAGAATTAAGGCTATATAAATTTATTGATTACTAGACTTAAGCCAGGGCAAGCCTTAACAAATATATATATTTATATTTATATATATATATATATATATATATATATATATATATATATATATATATATATAAATATTTAAAAAAAATATTTAGGTTCAAGAATGTTTATGTACTCCAAAGTAAAATGAAGACGTAACCGTATGATGGGACCATCACATACCAAAGTGTATTGGTTTTACTTTACGGCACGCGAAATCAATTCCAATTCCATGTGGAATTTCAATTCAAGTGGCGACCGACGGCGTTTGATACTGTCATGCTTTGAGATACTGTATTAACACACACACACATATGAGAATATATATATATTATGTGCGGTGGCTGTATGTATATGTGTGCGTAATCATTATGTACTCTTTGTGCCATATTTATCTGTGCAGAACTTGGCTATAGTGTGGTGATTTGTGTTGGTTGCACCCCTCGACATACATGTTTAGGTACCCCATAGCAACACATATCTACCATATATGCCATCCACCCGGCTCAACATGTATTTCTCTTGATCATGTGTGCGTGTGTGTGTGTGTATGTATGTGTGTGTGTGTGTGTATTGTTACGCCCGTGTTTCTGGTCCTGGAATAAATAATAAAGTGCACCCTGTTTCTAACATATATACGGGGTGATTCAAAAGTATCGCACCATGCAGTTATAAGGCGAGGGGTCTTTGGTTGTCTAGCAGCTGTCGAAACATAACATCATGCATGGCATGACCATACTGTCTCGCGTGCCGTGTTATGTAGGGCTACCGGTACCGATGGAGCGGCGGCTGCTTTTGGAGAAAAAAAAAAGAAAAGGGTTCTTTGCCACGTGCCCTTTACCTGCCCTTGCACTTCTGAAGAAATGTCCGGCAGGGAGATTAGTATACAATACAATGTTGATTTTGTTATATCCTATAATTTGGTTTGATGGAATTTTAAATTGATGAATATTTGTTACATATCTAGAATTATGCATAAGAAACAATATAGTAAAATATGTTCGTCGGTTAATAATAATTAGCGAAAATAGTACGAGTACTAGCAATTTTGGTTTTTTTAAATTATATTTTTGTTAATTAATTAAGGAGACTGCAACTCTCAGTCTGGCGAAGTACCTATACTGAATATTTAGGATCAAATAAACATTTAGGATGTTTTGGTAATAATTACCTATATTGAGTAGGGGTGCGTCCATATACATTTTTTGCATAATGTGTGGTTTTAGTTAAGTAATTTCGCCTGCACACAAGAAAATTGCACAAAATAAGGGAATCATATATATATTCAGAATATTTGGCAATTTTGATCAGAAGAACTTTTATAAATACTATTGTTCTAAAATGTATTTTTAGGAAAAAAAAAATTACGTTATCTTATCTCACAGTCACACTTTACAACAATTTAAATCGTATATATATTCAGAATTATTTAGCAATAATTGCTTTGTTTGAATACTTTTATACATATAATTGTTTTAAAAAGAATTTTTAAAAATAATAATTTTGCCTTGTCATCTCTCATAAGAAACAACAACAGTATTTATGTGAATCTAATAAATATTAAGAATATTTAAGAGATAATTGATCATTTTGAACAGGTTTATTTATAGCAAAGTGTGGTTATTTTTATGAACAAATTTTTGCAAACAAATTCTGAACTAGAGACCACTGTACTAAATATTTGGATCATATGAATTTTAAATAATTTTTTGCGATAATTTCATTTTTGTGCAGGAGTGTCTTCACTAATATTTGTTGTGAATTTTATTTTCTTGAGAAAACAATTTCACCTTCTAAATGAGGTAACTGTATTAATAAGTTTGATCAAATAATTAGCAAATTTGGGTATAATTATTTTTTACAGAAGTTTCTCTATATATGTTTATTGAAAAATTAGTTTGTTATTTTGAAAAATGATCTTATAAAAACATGTGTATACTAACTTTTTAATAAATATAATGAGTGCCCTGGCAATAATCGTTCAATTATGAAGTCACCGTCATATACTTACGAATATTGTAATATGTACATTTTTGAAAGTTCATCCTTCCAAAATTAGGCGAGACACCTATATTGAAATTTTAATCAAATAATTATGAAGGGGTACCCTTTGGTAGTTTGGTGATAATAATTCATTTTGAGCATGGGTACCTTCATATAATTATCATCTCTTTTAAATATAATATAAATCATAAAATAAGTTGAACATTTATCCAATTGCAAATACATTCTATTATTATAGTGAGTAGAAAAAAATATTCTAAAATTGAATGTTTAATCAAATAAATATCATGAGTAGCCTTTGGTGCTAATTGATCTTTTTTATTCATATGTATAAAATATAATATTAAAAAAATATATATAAATATATTAAATAAATAAATAAATATATTAGTTAATATCTGTGCGGTTGTGTTAAATATATTTTTATATTTGTCTCAAAAAGAATGAAAATTTCCATTGTTTGTAATATAATATTACTCTTACGACCAGTTTTATTAGTTAAACATATTTGTAATAAAAAAGATTGATTTAAAATTTTGTTATTAATTGCAAAATATAATTTCCGTCAGGTTAAACATTGGTTTAAAAAAAAATTAATTAAAATGATGTTATTTATGGCAAAATATAATTTCCATTAGTTTAATATTTTGTTTAATTGCATACTTAGAAAATAATTGTAAAATACTCCGAGAATATGGTAGTTTCATATTTCATTATTAAAGTCTGTTGCATTGAGTAATTTTTAGTAGCTACAACAATACTTTTTGTGAAAAAGACCAAATTAAGTTTTATTCCCACTAGCACTAGGATTTAGAAGTCATTGAAATAATTAGCATTCTTTGAAATGATGAAATGCTGCCAAAATCAATTTTAAAACAATTCAACAATTATCTAATTTATTATACATATATCAATACGCATCTTCCCATAAATGAAGTGAAAGAAATCTTCAAATTTGCTTATTATTATTTAATGTTTATCCACTTAAAAAAATTATCACCATAACTGTCTCATTTTTCAATAATAAAGTTTGTTGCGGCAATTAAATTTTAGTAACTGCAATCATTTTTTTTAAATACAATTTTTGAAAATGATCAAATAATATTTCTGTCCCAACTAGTGCTAAAATTGAGAAGGCATTAAAATATTAAGCAATGTTTTATAATATTTAAAATAATGTTAAAACCAATTTTAGAAGGGCAGTTCGATGATTTTCAATAATTGTCTAGATTGCCACATATATAATAAGGCGTATTTCCCCATAAATGGAGTGGCACAAATATTCAAATTCATTCATTCCTATTTTAACTTTACACACAATTTTTACACCAAAACTAAGAATTTGGTTGTATCATTTTTCACAAATAATGCCTGTTCCAACAATTAATTTTTAATAATTGCAACAATAATTTTGTTACAGTTTTTGTCTTAAGACTAAACAAAATTTCTGTTACAACTAGAGCTACCATGGAGAAGTCATTGACATATTTAGCAACGTTTTACAATATTTGAATTTATGTTAAAATCAAATTTAGAAGGGCTGTTCGACGATTTTTAATAATTGTCAAGATTCCCCATAAATCGAGTAGCATAAATCTCCAAATTAATTTATTCTTATTTTAACTTCACACAAATTTGTACCATAATTAAGAATTTGATTGTACCATTTTTCGTTAATAAAGCCTGTTGCGTCACCTAAGTTTTAATAACTGCACCTATATTTTTGTTAAAATTTTTACCTTATTCCTGAAATAATATTTCTGTTCCAACTAGAGCTAACATTAAGAAATCATTGGAATATTTAGCCACGTTTTACAATATTAGAAATAATGCTAAAACTAATTTCGAAAGGGCAGATTTTTTAATAATTGTCAAGATTGATAAGACGCATTTTCCCTTAAATCGAGTAACACAAATCTCCAAATTAATTTATTCTTATTTTATTGTACCATAACTGAGAATTTAATTGTATTACTTTTCACTAATACAGCCTGTTGCGACAATTAACTTTTAAAAATTGCAACAATTATTTCGTTACAGTTTTTGTCTTAAGACTAAATAATATTTCTGTTCCAACTAGAGCTAATATTGAAAAATCATTGAAATAATTTGCAACGTTAACAATATTTGAAATACTAAAATCAATTTTAGAGGGGCAGTTCGAAAATTTTCAATAATTGTCAAGATTGATAAGACACATTTTCCCATAAATCGAGTAACACAAGTCTCCAAATTAATTTATTCTTATTTTAACCTATACACACAAATTTGTATCATAACTAAGAATTCGATTGTATCATTTTTCACTAATAAAACCTGATGCAACAATTAATTTTTAAAAATTGCAACTTTCTTTTTGTTACAGTTTTTGTCTTAAGACTAAATAATATTTCTGTTCCAACTAGAGCTAACATTGAGAAATCTTTGAAATAATTTGCAACGTTTTACAATATTTGAAATACTATTGATTTTAGTATTTTATTTCTAGAAGGGCAGTTCGACAATTTTCAATAATTGTCAAGATTGATAAGGCGTATTTTTCCATAATTCAAGTGGAACAATTCTGCAAATTTGTTTATTCTTATTTTAACTTTACACACAAATTTGTACCATAGCCAAGAATTTGATTGTATCATTTTTCACTAATAAAGTCTGTTGCGATAATTAAATTTTAATAATTATAATAATATTTTTGGTACAGTTTTTGTTTTACGAATAAATAACATTTCTGTTGCAACTAGAGCTAACATTAGAAGTCATTTTACAATATTTTAAATAATACTAAAATCAATTTTAGAAGGGAAATTTTCTATAATTGTCAAGATTGATGACACATTTCCTCATTAATCTAGTGGCACAAATCTTCAAATTGATTAATTCTTATTTTAACTATACACACAAATTTGTGCCATAAAAAAGAATTTGCTTCACAAATCTTTAAATTTATTAATTCTTATTTTAACTTTATACACAAATTTGTACCATAAAAAAGAATTTGCTTCATTAATGAAGCCTGTTGCGACAATTAAATATTAATAGCTGCAACTATATTTTTGTTGCAGATTGAATAAGGTAAAAATTAAACGTGAAAAAAATGCCAAATTACATTGGTAATTCATCTAGTGCTAGAATTGTACTCCCTTCAATATTTAGCAAGCTGTTAAATCAAGTTAAGAAAGGCTATTCAAAGATTTTCAACAATTATCTAGTTTGTTATAAAAATAACTAGACGCATTTTCCTATAAATGAAGTGGCAGAAATTTTCAAATTTGCTTATTCTTATTTTAAGTTTACACACAAATTTGTTACTATAATTAAGAATTTAAATGATTCATTTTCTATAAATAAAAGTATCTTACGGCAATTAATTTTTATTAAATGCAACAATATAGCTGGTTTTGAAAATAATTTTTTTCCAAGTAACTGAGGAATACATTGATGAAATCAGGCCTATCATTTAATATTATAGAATATTGGAAGACGATATGATATTTAAATGTAATTTTACTATAATTATATTATAATATATGTTTTTTAACTGTAATAAACATTTATGTAAATTAATACAATGGAATACCAAAGATAAAACAGATTTATTACTATTTCTAAAAAGTAATTACGAAGGTATAGGTAATACGCATCTATTTATTTTACATTAAAAATATAAATTACCCAATATAAGCATTATATTGTCCAGAATTATTTATCAACACGTCATAAATAATATTAAACATTTATTACTGATAATTATACCTTGATGTAGTTGACATGTATCAGGATTATTCTCATTATAATATGTATTTCATACAATTTAGGAATATTATATTTTTATGTATAATTTGACTTAAAACATAAATATTTATTGCAATTTTATATATAAAATCATGTAAATATTTACAGTGCAATGTGTCATCATTACAATATTTAATACTTTTGTAAAACAGATTACATAGGTTTAATATATATTAATAAACATTTATTTATTTTATATTAAAAATATATGTTACTTAATAAAAGCATTATATTATCCATAATTAATTATTTTCACGTCATAACTAAATATTTTGGTGTAGTTGATTTCCACTAAGATTTTTGCTCTTTATAATAATTTTTTTAATGTTATAATCTCCTCTTGATTAGTCGAAATTTTATTAATTGCTTTGTTAAATACAGGTTTATCTGCAAATAATAATCTAAAAGCATATTGTGTATATTTATATTTTTTATAAATGACCCAAATGTGGATAACTATTAGTAATAATTTTTATTTCATATAAGTATAGTATTAAAAAAAAAATTAAATTAAATTCCTTGAATAAAAATTTTCTTAAATTTTTGAACATCATTACTAAAATTATAAACTTTAATAACATACTAAAGAAAGGAAAATAGTTTTTTCTTAAATCTATATTAAAAAAATCATTTTCTAAAAATCAATGCTTATATAATAAAGTTTGTTTTTTTCCTAAACTTCAGTTCTATTAATAACGCATTTGCCACACCCTATAAGAGTTCATATCTTCTTGGTCGTTAGGCACTTGTTTTACATGTATGTATGTTAACATCAACAGGTGGTTTTGGTTACCCTTAAGTAAGCACAAGTAAGGTTCTTTTATATACTATAGTAGATAAGCCAAGATTGAGGGGGAATCGTACGGTATATTAGGCGCGCAATCGACGGGAACATAGCGGGTATATATCAAAGAATACGACGGCAAAAAAATTGGCGTAGGGCAAAAATGTTAGAATTGAAATTTATTTTATTATTTACAATATTAATTTATTTTTAATTAGTTGTATCTTAAATATTATTACATGTAAATGTTAAAGAACATTTTTTTGGCCTATAAACTCTCAACACACCCTTCCTTGGTTCATCTACATATTTGTTGCATTTTAAAGGCGCTGTTAAATTAAACCAGCTTTAACTTTTATAAAAATAATTGGGGATATTTATTTATCTAATGTCAACTAAGAAGATCACATTTCTTATAGGCAGTTGCACAAACAAAAAAGAACGCTAATCGTAGATTAAGCAATATTGTATATTATTTAAATAAATAGTGCTAATATTTATATGAACAAATACTATTTAGTAAATAAAAACCTATCTTCATTAATATATACTTTGAATGAAACTCTATTAGCAAAATGAAAATGATTAATTTAATTTCTATTGGTTTCCGGGTATTATTGCATATTAGATTCAATATTAATATTTGTACAAAATATTATTTCTTATTATAAGTTATTTTATTGGTAAGCGATTAACAAATATAATGGCTAATGCTCATTAATTATAAGTGTTGTTAATAATTAAATATTTAATAAAATATTTATTATATATTTTAATTGTAAATTGAAATAATAAATACAATAAAACCAAATCTTAATTTACTTTTGTAATTATACTTTTACAATGTTATAGTTATGATATGATGGTTAATTACTGCAAATTTAATTTGAATAAACCTGATAAATAATAAATAAATAAATATATCACACTTTTACCAAAATTTAGACGCGTACTTAAGATTTGATAGTTAACATATGGCATGTACTTCTAGCATTCAAAGATGGATATGGCGATTTAATCTATATCAATCATGTCAGGCATCATTTAAATAATTTTATTTATTAATTCTATATTTTTGTACTATTTATTTCTTAAATAAATACATTTTAAAAACATGTTCTTACTACAAAAAGTAAATTTTCAAACACAGATATACACATTTTATAATTTTTAAATGGTATTTCAATTAAAATACATATATTTATATATATATAAGTTATATTTTATTAAATTATTTATTTTTAAAACTGCTTATATTTTATAGTGTAGAATATATAATATAGATTATAAATTGATGTAGTAGTGGTATCTATACAGTTATCTCTTTTACAACATGTTTATGATATACATTAAATTTTAATATGTAGTTCTTTAATAAAATAAATATTTTAAAATAATATTTCTAAATTTATTAGTACAGATTGATATGTCATTGTTACATATGCAGTGGCCTCTTTTATAACATACTTAAGAGATGTATTAAAGATACATTTCATAAAGGTACGCTCCCCTTGCAAGAAAATATTCATTCCTAAGGGTAAGATGTCTTTTGTGAGAGACCCCATATGGTTTTAACCTTGGGTTCTCTATGGTGTACGCTAACGACAGGTTTTCTTTTCATATTACCTTCTTATGGGGTACTACTTTTAATGTAAGGTGTTGTTAACACTTGAATACCTGATACGATTAATGTTATAGCTAAGCTGAAATTGATAATAATTGCCAATCTCTCCAAACTCCAACCTTTTGTTAGATATGTTTATATATTTCAAACTATACATAGTCCGTTTTATTAATCCGACTTGCCAGATAATTGAGGGATTATTTGAAAAAAAACCGGAAATAAACTTACTTTACCGGAAATGACAAATGCATTACAAAACAATAATATCAATTAATCGTTGATAAGATCCCTTAAAAAAACCCAACGTATTTTTGTCCATTATTCCAATAATGCTGAACGTCCCCTGTTGATAATAAAACTAATAACGATAATGTATTTAATAGAGGGGTGTCTGTAATATGCAACGGAATCTGTACCTATGTAGAATGATTTTTGTTTGTTTTAAAACATTTGCCAACACACCCGGCTGTGACCGTTAAAATTTCGTACCATGCGAGCATTTGAAAGAGCGTATAAAATCCGTTACTCACATGTTTTTACGGGCAACTAGGCAACGCTTTGTTCTAAGCGTGATTTCACACGTACATAGCCGAATACGCCCCAGTGAGCTTTGAGCTTAGGCTCGCCCAACCAATCGTGGTAGGCTCCGCCCTAGGCATGCGCGTAAGGCCTATAAGGCGTGGTCACGTTGTTATTGGGGGCTTTATAATGCTGCGACGCGTGACTTGAAGCTCAGAGCTTGAAAGTGTGTTGAGGTATGTGAACGTGTCTCCTTGATAAGGTCAGTGCGTTTTACGTGGTGTACTCGTATAAAGTCGGGGTTTTAAAAGTGTTCAACTGATGCCTCGCGGTTTTCAATATCAACAACATGAAATGGAACATTTTAGTGCCTACCGGCATCCCCAAGGGGTACTACCATACGCTACAAATCTGTTACATCGCTATACAATTGAACCACAACTAATATCAAGTGCAGTACATTTTCAACAGTTACAATACCTCCGATATTCCGAACCTTTGGAGTTAATCGCCTCTCCATTAGACCTAAGCCTAAAGACCCAACAATCACCAATAACACCACCATGTACACCATCTCCTGGTTCAAAACGACCCGCTCCAACTACTCCTCCGAGTGTTATTCCTTTAATTCCCGACCAGCCAAAGAAAACAAAACTTTCTTCAACACCTAAACGTACCAAAGTCGTCCGCAAGTTGAATTTCGATGAGGACAAATCTAGCCCAGTGTCCGGGACTATTATTCGAGAACTTGGTCCCGACGAAACCCTAGTTGTGCGTAAAGGCGACATAGATCCAGCGTATAATGTCGTAGAAGTTACTGAAGAAGCAAAACAAGAACTGGCCAAAATTGAAAATCACATCGGTGACTATGTCTGTCGACTCTGTCGGGAACTCTATGAAGACGCCTTTGGCTTGGCCCAACACCGTTGCTCTCGCATAGTCCACGTCGAATACAGATGTCCAGAATGTGATAAAGTGTTCAATTGTCCTGCAAATCTAGCTTCGCATCGCCGTTGGCACAAACCACGGGTGGGGAAAGAGGTCACAAAACCTGTCACGGACGAAGACGACGCTTCTACCACCACCGAGCAGTTCCCGTGTACCGAATGTGGGAAGCGGTTTCGAAGGTTGGCGTATCTTCGGAAGCACCAGACCACGCACCAGGTGTCGGGTGAGGCTTCAGAGCTAGTGGGGAGTGAATGACCAAGGATTCAACCGGTTAGACCGGTACCCAGGTTACACCCTCGGTTATGGAGACCTCCCCCACTCCCCCCGCCGGAAATGGGGCCCTATGATAGGTATGGAATTGCGTGGCTTGCGCATTATTGAATTTAAATGTTATTTGAAACCGATTTTATTGTTTCAAATGCCGTTTGAAAAGATAATATTTTCAAATTCTACTCAAACTAAGATCCTCGTTAATATTAAATATCTTTGAAAGAAACTTCTTTAGAATTGGATATATAATGTATATTAATTTAAATATGCCATTTTGCCATATCCAATTCTAAACACTTTTCAATGAATTAAATGTTATAACTGTATATATATATAAAAAAAAATAGTTTTATAAAATTTCATATGTCAAATATGATCTCTAGTCACAATATGAAATTATTATTCTTAAACAGTAATTTAAGTTATATTTAAATCAACTTTCTATTAAGATCTCAGTCAAAAAATAAGTCAACGTTTTGCCAAATTAGACATTTTAAACCAATTATTCCAAAACTAATTATAACATTAGTGAACCTCATTAAAATTAAAAACATTTAAAAAATTATAAAATAGCGAAAGAAATTTAAATAAAATAAAATATATCGATAGTCAAATAAAAAAATAAAAAAACAGCTAAAACCAAAAGTATTTAAATAGCAAAACAAATATATTTTCTAGTCAAGAGAAATGAAATAGCCAAAAAAATTATTAAATATAAATTGTTAATCTAGTCAAAAGATTTATATAATTTATTCTAGTCATTCAAAAATTAAAATCTATGGGTAACAAATTTATATTCCAAAGTTGTTCGCCAAAAATATAAAAATTTATTATAAATTAAGTTAAATATAATTCTAGTCGTAATATATACATATAAATACTCTAGTCAGACGCTAGTCAGCATCGAACCAAATATTTAATTTTAAGTTGATTTAATCTTATGAAGTCAAAAGTTTGAGAACTGCAGATGGTTAGGTTAAGTGTGCAGGCGGAGGGATATGAGTTTGCAATAAGCTTCAAGCAGCAAATTGTCTGCACTTTAAAATAATGTTCGTTTTAAAATATACGTTTAGTAAAAATTAAATATTATTAACATTTTCCGATTTAAAAAAGAATTGTTTAAAAAATTCCGAATATTAATCATATATAGTCTTAAAATTTTGAATTTGATACTGAAATTATTACCCATTTTCTAAATAAAATTAAAAATATATGCATTACGAAGAACGTATAATTTTAAAATAAACAAAAAAATAAATTTAGTCTTAATTTTAGTGCATTTGAAGCCGTGAAAATATTTGCCATAATAGTAGTCATAAAATTTAGTCATTTTTCTAGTCATAATATATGTAGTTGATATTCAAAATGTCATGTTAAATATAATTAAATTATATTGTAAGTCGTCACAAAAGTCACTATTTAAAATTAAATGTACAAATATCTAGTCGTAATTTTATTCAATGTGATATTAAATTTATGAAAAATTGAATTATTAGTCCTAAGTACAAATTATTTTTATATTATTATTTATTTTCTTTTTATTTAAACATTTTCCAAAGTTGCAAGCAGCATTTTGTATGAGTGCCATCTAGTCATGATGTATAGAGTTTAATTTATTATAATATAGTATTCATTTAATATAAGTCTTAATTTCTAGTTGTAGACTCTAACTGTAATTTATGTACAAAATTATATGAAAAATGTATATATTATAGTTTGTTTAGTAAATTAAGTGCTTATTTATGTCATGATAATTTTAAAATGAAATGTATATATTTCTATGTAAATAAATGATTGAATTAACGTCAAGTTGTTGCCTATATCTGTGAAGTTAGTTGAATAGGCAAAAAAGTGGGTACGTCACAAACGACGCGGGAAGCGAAAATCCTTATGGTGAGAATCGGTGGCGCATTTATTTTGAGACATTACGCCTGTATTTGTCGCTTAATTAAAGAAAAAAATGAATCCGTTTGTGTGCAATGGCGAATATCTTAAATAAAGCTATATTTTCAAATTGAAATTACATTTTATTTTCTCTGCCATGAATGGCGTTTCTGCGCAAGTGAGACAAATTACGCTCCGTTTTCTTGGTCTCGTTCTACAAAATGCAAAAATACAACGAGACCAAGCAAACGCAGCATAATTGATCTAACTGCGCATGTGCAGTAACGCCATTTAAGTGTTCAATAGTTGAGCTTCTTGTCACTGCTAATTTCAAATGTCAGCTGTCTAGCTTCATAGAATGCGACGGTTTTAACAGCGGTTTTCGCTTGTATTATGTGAATAATTAACTTACTGTCTATATATTGATAATAGTATTAGTTTTGTGTGTGTTATACTGTGTGTTCGATATGGAAGATTTTGCTTTCAATAAGGTAAATACCAATAAATAATTAGCAAACGAATTTATAGGTTATTATGCTTATTTTTGTTTAGCCTCTAACTCTAGCAGAATATAGTAGCTTTGTAAAAGATACTGATGAAAGTGATAGTACATCGGAGAACTCCATACTAAAAGAGTAATATTAGCGTTTATATTCGGTTGTGAATATTTATATAAAATCCGGTTTTAGTAAAGTTTTAGATGTTATTGCGCCTTCCGAGAATGATGATCGATTTACGAGTATTTCCCAAAGACCAGTGAATCCATTGAGCTATGCCCACACATCTAGTAATTCCTTACCCTTGCCCGAAGCAAATATGGTTACCCATTTAGGATTCTGGCAAGTATGTATTTATCAAAATTATTACTTAAAAAAATGGTATTTAGTACGACTCAAATTTAGGATCAAAGTGTTGATAAAGACGCTTTTCTTGACTCGAATACTAACAGTAACATATTTGCTGAAAAATCTGATAAAAATCGATTTCCAATCAATTTAAGTGAATGGACACCAAAATTGCAAAATGATCAATTGGTGATTGAAGGCGTTTTAGATGAAGAAAAGCGCTTAAGCGTTCACATTGTCAAGCGTAGAATATTCAGTTATATTTTCAGCGATGACCACGGAACGGTTTGTTCATTGACTGGCACAATGGCGCCAAATGCTTGTAAGTAGATATTTAAAAATATGGTGCGTTCAATGACAAAAATGAACTACGGTAGCTACCAGGGCTCGCAATGGACTAAAAAAAAAAAAAAAAAACGCGGGAAAATGTATGAACGTGATGTTCTTTTTACGGATTAGAAATTTTGTTAGTGATTCATTTAATAAAACTTATGATACCATAACTCTTTATTGTTTAATTTAATATCGACAAAATTATGATATTTGTTATTATTTCAAGGAAATTAAAACCGCGTGAAAAATATCAACACGATGTTTTTTTTTTCTTACCGATTAAAGTTATTGTTGGTTATTTATTAACGCACCAATTCTATTTTTTCTCTTAATTGTGTCTCCATCTAACTGTATAATTTTCATCAATAACTAAATATATTAGTTTCCTTTTTAAATGGTGGACGCATATGATTATTTTTTAATGTGTTATCGATGAGTTACATTTACTGAAAATAATTCTAGCTTTACCAGTGGCAATAAAAGATAACTTCGTGAACGGAATTCCCGATAACTGGCAATACGTATGCAAATATTGGAAATCATTGATACTAGAAAATATGTCTGAATTGTCCACGATCAACTCTACCCGTGTACGTAAGACGAAAACAACCAAGACTTATAGTCGTAATTTCCCAGAGCAAACAAGCACACCGCAAACATCAAGTGAAAATATACACGATTTTTCACATTTGAGCCGACTCCATTCGCTTTCGAATAAAAACGTGATCTCTAAACGAAACTTTAAACACTTTTCTGCTTTAGAATTGCGGCGAATCGCAAATACGTGTATAGCTATAATAAATCAACAAGCAGAGAACCCTTCAATTGATGATAGCTCATCTTGTTTGACGACACAACAAAATGGCACTGAAAGTGCCAGCACAAAAACAAAATCTAAAATTGCCAATAATGTCCACTTTGAAGGAAACAACATACAACTAGAAAATCACCCAAAACAATCGACACATATTACCGAAAATGTCGCAGAAAATCGCCAAAAAACACCCGACAGACAATTTCGGTTACAATGCATCTCTAATTTTCCTCTAGAGAAACCTCAACATTTATCTGCTGCTACTTCACGAAAACGCAAACGAAATGTAACTAACTGTCGCAAAACACATAATGTGTCCATTACTTCAAAATCCGCAACAGCTTCATATAACTCAAACAAACAAAGCTTTAAAAATCTCAAAATAAATCAGGATCTTTTAAGTATTTTAAAACGACAAACCAATTCGTCGAATTTATTAAAAAACCAATCACTTACGAGTGAGGAAACATCTACACCATTTAAAAAACCAGAAAATCTTACAGAAGTGAATACTAAATCAAATGTAACAGCACATAAACAAAATGCAATAAGTTCTGATTGTGATGATAATGAAATATTTAATAAAGCAAGCAACACAACAATAAACCGTTCTAAAAAATCGGAGTCGTTTAAGGATTTATTTCACAAAATGACAAAAAAATATGATTTTCCATCCAACGACAAATCATGTAAAATTACTTCATTTCACGGCTCAGATTTGAGTTTAAATTTTTCAAATAACACAAATTATAGTAAAATTAAACAAACATCTCCAAATAAAGATTTAATTAGTAACGATTCATTGGTAAATCGTAATAAAATGTCAAAATTCGATAATAAAACTACATCAAATACACATGAAACTGCAGATATTTCAACTAATTCGAAAACTAAATCTACAACAAAACAGAACATTTCAAACATGTCCAATAATTTGAAAACAAAAGCTACGGTAAAAAATTATTCGTATAATATACAAACAAATGCCGCAGTAAAAGATAAGAATTCCAAAACGAAATCTAATAGAATCTTAGACATATCAAAACAGTTAAATGTACAAGATAACTATTTAAAATCAAAAAGATCACAAATTAATATGGAATCCAATTCTGAATGTTTGGATAAAACCAATTTAAAAACAACTGCTATACAAAATAATATAAATAGCGATATAAATAATAAGAAAGTTACTAAGTCACCTATTAAAACATCTCGATTAATACAATCCGATTCTGACAGTGATGATTATTTAGTTACCAAGAGCAATAAAAAGAAATATGCAAAAAAGCTTCCACCAAGCGCACCTAAATCAAATTGTGACGACCAAATAACTAGTGCTTCTCAGATGTATGTAGACAACCAACAGAAGACTAATAAATCAAAAACTAAATCTAATCTAGTAGACATATCACATAATTCAAAACGTTTTAATGCACAAAATACGGATTATTCAGATATAAACAAACTTGAAGAACAAAAAATAGATAACACCAGTTTAAAAACATCTGTTAAAATAAATAAAGTTACAAAGTCGCCAATGAAAACGTCTCAATCAATACAATCCGATTCTTATCATGATGATTTCCTATTCATTAATAACGCTAAAAGAAAGATTGTAGATAAATCTAATAATCAAATAAACATAATAGGTAAAACACTTGATTCAAAATCTCAATCACTTGAATCTGAATTAAATGGTACAGATTCAGCAGCTGGTACACAAAGGTCGGCAAATAAATCGAAAACTACAAAAAACCGTAACAATTTAGACAAAAAAGACAAACACATTTTATACGAAAAAACACAAATCAATGTCGAAGATAAAAGACGGTCTGGTATAATAAACGAAGAACCTAAAGGTATTTTAATTCATTTTTTCGGCTATAATTGTCGAATTTATTATAAATTTTTCTGAATTTTAGAAGGAGATATATCAAAATTAAACTCAACGGATTTGAATTTAACTGCAAGTAGAAGCGGCCGAATTCGATGCCAAACACTGCCATTTTGGATGGGTAAATATTACTCCTATATATTTTATGACAATATAGTAGTAACTATAGTAATATATTTTTAATGTGATATTCAATTTTATTTATAATTTATTAAATATAGACGCAACCGTAAACATATGTTGTGACTTTTGAACAATAATATAAAATTTTTAATTTCATTTCTATTGACAATATTATATTTGTGTATGTATTTAGGTGCAAGATTTATAAATGAAACCGTATCAAATATAAGTCATATTTCGCAAGAAGTCGATTTGACGAAGAAAAATAATAAACCGAAAACAACTGGTTTAAAAAATATAGTAAATAAATCTGTACATTCCGAAAGAGAAACTATTGAAACTTCCAAAAAATTGATTACTGATTCTAAAAACGAACATCTTTTGGCTGTTATAAATAAAATAAAGATGAATAATTCGAGAACAGTAAATCCTAAAATTTCACCAAAATGTAGAGACTTGCCCACAGTTGTAAAGCAAATCAAAGCGAAATCTCTAAAGCAATCTGTTTGTTCTACTAAAGCGAAACGTAATAGAAAAACAGACCAATCAAAACGTTCAAGTCCTGTAAGAGAAATAACTTCTCCAAAACTGACTTTAGAAAATGATGATATTCCTTTAAGTATGGACACAAATAATGTCAGCAATAAAAGTTTTGACAGACCAATTGCTTCTACTAAAAGATTAAATAAAAGTGCGAAGAATTCAAATAAAAGTAAAAAAATGAGCCAGTTGGATATAGTTTCCGCAAATTTAAATAATTTATCTGAAAATTCTAATAATGACAATCTAGAAAAGCAGATTGTTTCGAAAAAATCTCGAAACCCGTCAAAATTGAATAAAACTAAAGAAGACAGAGAATCTGGATTGCTAGATACTTATAATGAAAGTAATATAAAATTTGTAAGTCCTGTAAAAACTACAGTTAAATTTACTTCCGAAAGTACTAATGAAGAAACCAATATAAGTCTTATATGCGATTCCAAGATAAGTACATGTACTTTAAGACCAGATGAACCTGAAGACGTTATAAATATTAAAGTTGTTAGTCCACAAAACAAAAGTAACGCACGAATTGAAAATGTCCGCATTTCAAATGTGGTTAACAGTGGCATAAATTTAATACGAAGTAATAATTTTGGACAATCGATTGCTACGCAAAATGACTCAAATTTCATAAAACCTGGAACCAGTAAATTAAAATCAAATAAATCAAATGTTCAAAATAAATATACTGAATCTACACGCCCAATCGGCAGTATAAATGACACTACTATTACAAATAAAGAAAAAGATACGGCAAAATCTAGTATAAATACAAAAAATAGTCTCACATATAATTTTAATTATTCGTTAACAAAATTTCCAGTAGTAAGTTTACCAAGAATGAATCTAGATCATTTAAAGGAGGTTTTAAAGAATAAAAGCGGTACAAAAGCCGTAAAACAAAACTCAAAAATTAATGTTACTGCAGCAAAGTCACCTGTAAATAAGAGAAAAACCTCCACTTATAAATCGATTGAAAATCAATCGAATGTTTCGTCGACCAAAACTGTCCCAAAACAAACAATACAAAGAAATAAACGGAAATTAGTTGATATGGAAAGTAGCGAGCAAGAGAAGCCCAAAAGTGGCAAAAAACAAGCTATTCGAAAGAGTAAGTATATAATTATTTGGGTTTTCTCTAATATTTTAAGAACGTTTAGAAGACGTGAAAAACAACTAATATTTTTGAATTGTTAATAAATAACATTCTGCAAAATTAAAAAAAATTTATATTTCAATTTTTATTTTAGATGGTTTTGTTTCAATTAGAATAAATAGAAGACAAAATAAACTTAAAACACATTTGACATGTAACAATATTTAAACATTTATTTACATTTTTTTTTTCGTCGATATATTAAACAAAACACCAATTCTGCATGACAACTATTTTGTTACGTTACGTTTTATAATTGTATTTTCTGTATTACTAAAGAACAATAACTGTATATTTATCATTTTAACTTATAGAAATAAGGCAAACACTAAACTTAATAAATACATCAAACGCAACTAGTGATACAAGTTTTTTAAACTTTAACACAACAATTAGTCGTAGGGGTCGTTCGATAGTACCAAAATTACCGTTTTGGGCAGGTAACTTAAATTTTATTTTATTATTATTACTATTTGTATTTATTATAATAGAAAAGCATTTTAACTTGAACAAATTCTAGGTGTACGCTTAAATACATTAAATAATGAAACTATTATTGAAATGCCAACAACAAATAATCAATCAATATACAGTAGTTTCATTTCAACGAATATTCAGAAAACAAAGCGAAATAAAAACGCAATTGATTCAAATGAGTCTCTAAATACGATACCGAAACCTATTTCTTCGGTGTTAGAACATAAAAGAAATTCTAGGTCACAGCGACCTAGTACTTCGAGAAAATCAGGAAATATTTCAGATGTTTCGACTACATTAAAAAATGACGTGCATTCTGGCCAGAAGTCATCCGGAATCAAGGATAAAAAAAGAAATTATGTTAAAAAAGGTTAAATAGATATACAAAATTAATTACATTCAATTTTACAACACATGTGCAACATATTCTTAATGTAGATTTTCGTGACATTCTTTTGTTCTTAGTACTTTTAGTTCCAAATATTAAAAAATATTCTCAATTATAAAATATATCATTTATCGAAGTTTCGTAAATTAACTATAACTTTTAATTTGCAATTCTTTTCCGATACGTATTTTATTTGTGTTTAATATATAAATTTGATATATATATATATATGTAGATATATCGAAAAGTGAGAAAAAAGTTAAAAAACCGAGAAATAGTAAAATAAAGCGAGTCTCATTACCGGAAACTGCCCAAAATTTAATTCAAAGTATTAAATATAAGAATACAGGTATGTTGTCTCACCAAAGTCAATTGTTATAGATATTTATTTAATTTAAATTTTGATTAGCACGTGATAGCTTCTTGTCAACCGTTTCACAGAGTTCTCAGTCATCGAACACTTCAAGACGGCGGAAATTATTTTCTCAATGTTCAAATGATATTGAAGTCCTCTTGTCCCCAAATGCAGAAAAAGATCAACAAAATTTTGTAATAAAAATCGCTAATTCACCTTCGGAGGCACATGATTGGGCGGAAGAGGCGTCGGAAGTTGGTGCATATAATATAACAAAAGAAATACTATTCTGATGCAAACCCTATTGTTTAATATTGTAAATATTTTTTTTTTAATCTAATATATCATATGTAATAAAATACTTTTATTTATGTGTTTAACTCTATTATAACGTAAATACTTCCTATTATAGGCTTAGACATTATTATTATTGTTAGATAGTTTTCATTTAAAGAGTTGTGATAGTTTTAATCAGTGAAGAGAGAGTGGAAAGTCCCTCTATCTTATTGTTGTGAAATAACTATTTTAATTAATTTTAATTTCAAAACAAGCATTTATTCATAAGTTCTATATTATAAGATAACGCAATTAATTTACTACAATCTTGAAACAAAAAATGATATATATTTATCATTTTAATTTTTTGAAAATTTATACAGAAAAATATATATAATTACGTTATATATTTTTTATTTCAATGATGTATGTACGAGTAGTGCACTTGTCTAAGTATCGAAGTTCGATAGTTTGAAACCTATTTATGCTGTCAATAACTGAAATTCGAATTTAAAATCGAAGTTCGTATGTTAAACATCTGCAGTGTCTTGCACCGAACTTTCTTATACGCATTTGGGTTAAACCATATTGTAGTTTCATTATTTTTCTAATTTATAATATTTGTTCTAACCTTTAGATCGCTTTTACACTAAATATATTTCTTAGAATAAATATTAAATGTCAAACTTCAAATTAATTAAGTTTTGTTAAACAATTGACAGGCGCAGATGATCCGATTTATGTAAAAATATATATAATAAGCAGAAATTTATATTGAAACCAGTACTCTTTTTAGAAAAAAAAAAATTCAAACAAAAGTTGTGCTAAATATAAATACCTTTAATTTTTGTTCATGCAATTTTTCTGTAACTAGCCATTTTAGGGTAATTGCAGAAAATGCAAAAAATGACTAGAGTAAACAGGCACTTCCGCTTTGAATATTTTTTTCAAAAATAGGAGGTGCACAACTCAGGCATATGCAAATCTTAAGTTTAAAGTTTCATAATTTTAGCTTCCACCGTTTAAGCTGTAAAGAGCATACACACAGACGGACGTCATTTCAAAAATAGTCGCATTCGATTCAGGGAATTTCAAACAATCGAAATTTGAAATTAGGAGATAAAAATTTGAATTGCGCTTACGAATTTTGAAATATGATAAACATTAAAAATCGAATTTCTATGTTGGAATTTAAGACTTCGAATTAAGACTGTTGTATTTAAAAATACGGATTGCAAAGTTCGCATAATTCGAACTTCGGATATCGAATTCTAAATTCGACATCCGAATTTTGAATTCGATTTTGTGTTTGACCGTAACCACGAATATTGAATTTTGAAAAATTCGAATTTCGCAAATTCAAATTTTACTGACAGCACTAATTTATACCATCACTTTTGCGTAAAGAACATTTGCAAATATTGACTGATTCAAACGCCATATAGGTGGTGAATTTCTGAACTACATGGAAGGTAAAACGTATTGCGAAAGGTCTGGGTTTCAATGCCGCTATTTTACCAGGCTCGCAGAACTTGCAGGAACACAACTTTTATTTATATACATTATAATTATAAAACTACATATTTACATATATTAATATACTCATTATACATATTATATTTTCATTAATTTTTAACGTATTCCTGCTCAGTTACTTATTCTAACAAAATCTGAATTATTTTAGAGTTAATATTATCTAACGTAGAATGTAAATATTATGTTTATGTATTTTGAGTGTCAATAATAGTGTATTAATCAATTGATATCAGTTATTAGGGTTTTAAAACAGTTACGTGTCGAACTAAGCGATCAGAACTATTGGCTATGCAACCGGGCGCGCATAAATGCCTAGAGGTTGCATTCAATATTCGTATTACATTATTTTTCGTACAAATTGGTCCAAATTTGTTTCATTCATTTCACATAAGAGTATAATAAAATTGCTGATAATAACTTGCAATCTTACTATATTCTTTTGTATATAATAAAATATTTAAAACATCTTTTTTTTATTTATTTAGGTACAATACTCAAGAAATTATCTTAAAAATTAAATTAATCTTAAATATTACAATATTATCATTCTATAATTTAACGAAAAAATCAGAGGCCCATTTATGAAATATTTAGTTTTAAACAATCGTCCGATTTCGTAATCCGTCAAAGGAGTAACATAACCGGAAGTGTGAAGAGGAAATGTTTATCAAAACGGGTATCCTACACCTACACGATTACAAAAAAAAAAGAATACTCGTGTCATATAGGAACAATCGGTGTCAGGGGCGTTATTGTTCATACAAATACATCACTAATGAAACTATTCGTCTAATAATTTACTGGAAATTATTTTGAATTCGTGGAAGGAATCTCTATGAGTATTTTTTCGAAATATATCCTTACAAAATGAAAATTTTTAATTTGATACACCCCTTATACCTCAAGCACCCAGAAGTTGTTTTTCAACCAATATCTTGTATTTTTACAATTGCCCTTTATTATTCAATCATTTACATTCTTGAAATTAATGTAACTGTGCGTGAATTTTGGCGATATGTTTTACAGTGTATAATTATTATTTGACTATTAACTTAGCAGTAAGACACTAATAAAGGTAAACATTTATTTTTCCTTATGAGAAATTGTTGTTGCCAATATAATTTCTTCGAATCTATACACATTAAACATATACGTGAAAAATATAATGAAATATATGAAATAATGTAACTGGAATCATCGGATGTAAAGTATTGTATTTCGTTTAGACAAATAAACTCGATACAATTGCAAATGCATAAATTGGATTCAAATATTTATTCAACATAAGGCACAGCTAATACAGGCTCACTCTATGGTGTTACGGGCTTGAGTTCTTCAGACAATCTTCCACAAGCGTTGCCGCAACAGCACTTGACACTGCAGAGGGTATAAATATAAGATCTCGGTGCCGGCGTTTTGGTATTCCTTCGGCAACAGCCGTACTGAGGAGGTCAGTTGGGATTTTTAGTTTTTAGTGTTTTCTCGTGTTTATAATATTGTGTGCGGAATTGTTTGTGTGTGTATTAAACCGGGATACGAACTTAAGTTATCATGGACGTCAGTCGGCATTTAATGTAAGTGATTTATTATTGATTTATATTAATATTATCAATTTATTTATTGGATTTTTGATATTTATATATAATTTTAATATATTTTATCTAACTTTATAACAATTTTAACTAATTGTAACGAATTACATACATACATTTATTCCTATCAAATGGGGTGGCAGAAAACCCTTTACACATCATTCACATCTTGAAATAAATTTAATTTATTATCATAAATGTTTCAATTTAAAAATATATTTTTTATTATACATCTAAACTTCTCAACATTTTTTAGAATAATTTTTTTTTGTATATGTAAACGCTGTGGAGTAGCGCGTAAATATGTTTCTGCTTGCGAGATAATGACTTCATTTTAAATATAATATAAACATTTTTAATTGACTTTTTACTTTAATGAATATTAAATAACTTTTATAGTGCATAGATTGTATATGTTTATTTAATTTATTAATGCATAGGTCTTCGTGGAGAATTAGTTAGCATTCGTGATTCAACACTTTATGAAATAATGTATGTGCGTATGAATATGTGCTTCTCAATAAACGTCTCATGAATATATATGTTCATTTATTGAATTACACGCTTGCCAACTTAATAAATCTGCGTGCATACATATTCTTTTCAACACTTTGAGATGCGCGTCCACATTGATGCTATATAATTTAAATGCATTTATTGTCGTTAATAAATAACGGGAATGTTCGTGCATACAGCTTGTATGCTGGGTGCTTTGTACACTGTTAATTGAAAAACTTAGAATATATTCTTTACAAAAGTTACACTTATATAAATTTTTTTTTTTAAATAAATTCCACAATACCCAATTGCAGTACTTTTACTTTAAATTATAATTATACTAATAAAGTGATATTCACAATCATATATATACAATTTTAATTATTATTATATATTTATGATCAACAAATTATATAGTACATATTTAAATATAATTTGATATTAAATTGAGTACGTGCAGTAACGAGGGGAAATTCATTGAACTCATTCTTCGAAGAGAAAAAAATTCTCAACCCTCCTTTTATTTCTAGTAAAAACCGCAATATTATAGCATCATAATGACACGAAATAAAATAAAAAATGATATAATTTGGTAACCGCATGTAAGATAAATATTGATGTTGTACTGGTATAATAATCTTATGTATACTGCAGAGTACAAACCACAGATAAAACTTATTTAACTACCTTTAACCGTAGTTTCACCATATAATTACTAAACGCGTTATTATTACTTAAATATAAAATCATTTTACTAATTTTGTCGATTTATTGACATTTGTTATCTGAGCAATTAACTTTAACACCACCATAAGGGTTTCACTCTTGTCATGGAGGGTCTAGAAATATGTGAAGTGTTGTTTAAGAGGGTCGGTTATAACCCTTTGATGTTTTTTTTCAAGAACTGCCGACACTTGGTGTCTCAAAATCATAACATACCTTATATGTTGGAATGTCTATTAAAAAAAATTTAGATAACTCAACTAGTCGTAAAAGATGTTTTTTTTATCTTAATAAGGGTAAAATAAAACAAAGTTAAATTTTAAATCTAGTTTTACTTTGTAAAGTACAAAAAAGATTAACATTTTTTTTTTAATTTCTCTAAATAGAAGTACTAAATATCAGCACGCAATGGAGCGATAATGACCTTAGCAGTCGAGCCGCTTTTTAATTGAGAAAATATTTGATCTAAAACATAGCTTAAGTCATGTATCAACGACATCTATCTTTCTTATACGTTCTGTTTTTCTGCCGTATATATTGTTGGCATATTATCATTTTTTATTATTTACTTATTATGCAATATCCAGCTTTGTTAAATACACCTCAAATATTTTAGACATTTGTCAATCATTTATTTCATATTTCTATGACATACGTAATTATATTGTCCATAACAACGCAATTTTGATGAGTTATAAATAGATCATTCTTTCTTTCGAAACCTATTTAAATAAATAAAAAAAACGTAAAATTTGAAAATTCCGTACCATGTAAAGCGAAAACTATTTTAAAAACCTTTTCGAACAAAACTGAAGAAGATTGTATTGCTTTTCATTTATAAATTAAATACATTTATGAATTAAAATAGACGCTAAATGGAAACTGCTTCAAATACCTCTTCCGCTTGGTTAATTGTTTTTTTCTTGATTCCGAACTTTACTTATGGTGTTAATCAGTATGTATATATAGAAAATTTATAACATATACAAAATTGTGTATGAAACAAAAAAAATTAAAAAAATTAATTTAATTGATAATTTTCTATAATTTACATTTCTATATCTAGAAGATTTTTAAGCTTATTAAAGTTGTTTTAAAATAATACAGAAATATGAACATTTTTTAAGATTCAATAAATAAAGATGAGATTTCTTTTGTTTCTGTGAAAATTGAAGTTCTTTTTGATTTAAAGGCATTCAAAAGTCTTTTATTTATTTAAAAAGGAAACTCCACGAACAGTGTACGTTTAAGTTTTAAGTTACACTGACCCGTATCTATTGTTTTATCTGAAGAAACACTGTCGCCAATCCCGATTTTTATCCTTTTTTTTTAAACTCTGGAGGCGTTCTTAAATTCCACGAACTTCTCGAACTAAAGAGAGCATTCTTCCAATTTACGAAACGTATAACGTCGCGTCTGTGTCTTAGAAGAAGCCCGAAAAACGTTTGCGCCATTCAAAGAAAAATAAACAAAATTTAAAAAAGAATTAAAAAAATGACTGATGCGAACCACTGAATAGAATTTACGATGTACACCCGCTGTCTGTCGTAGAATGATCTAGTTTCCTTTTGTTTTATGTTTTGGTTTATTCAAGGTTTTTGTTCTTTCATCTGTTGAAACTTTAAACTGAAAGCAAAATATTTAGTCAAAAGCAGTTTTATTTTATAACTTTAAAGGTTTCTTTAAAATAAATACATATATTTTGAAACGCAATTGTATTATATATTCAATGGTTTTTCATGAAATTATTATATGCTTCGTGTAATTTCACTGAATGCTACCCTGGAACTTTTTTTATTACACATTTCCAATTATCATTACAGGTCGTAATCAAATGCAATGATTTTTCATGCTGTGAATTTTTTTAACATGCATATATTTTAAAACGCGAGAATGTGTGTGTGTGAAATTACAATTGACAGGGTGAATTAACGTGTTTGAACGTAAGAACCTCAGACGTTCAAGGACGTTATCTTCAAGGCATCACAAGCGCATTCTTCAAACTTAATCATAATTCGAATCGATCATACAATAATGATTTATTTAATAAAATCTCTAGCTTCTACATAATACGCAGCTATTTATGTTACGTTGTTGGGGATGTAATGGTTAAGCTTCCCTGACTTATTTTTCGATTAAATCACCCTTGGGTGATGACAGATTTTCTTATTTAAATTACTTAAGAAATACGGTGTATAAATGTAATAGAACTTGTTTTGACATTTTTAGCAAGGTCTAGTTAAAATACCTTTGTAAATCACCCAATAAATTACCTTAAATAGCAGGTAGCATAACATCTCATTTGCAATAAAATGCATGCAATTAAACTTCGATTTATAATTAGTAATTTACAACAATTTGAATAGCAAATTATAATGTTAATCAATTAATAAACTAGAGTATAATTAATCAAATTTTCATTGTAATTAACGTCGTTTAAAATTAATTACTGAAATCTATAATTAATGATGCTAACAAGAGCACTATTCTTTAAGCTTACTTAATATTTACCGTATATTCAATCAAAGAAAAACAAAGACAACAAAATATACAATTATAATTGTGTATATCGGTAATATAGGTAACTAGAACTGAAAAAAATTATGTGAATGGACTGGTTTTACATATAAGGAATAAATACCTTATTTATTAATACGAGTCAATTCATAAACAATAATTTCTATAATATACACATACATGAAAAACTTTTAGCAAATAAATGATCCTGTTTCTTCGTAGGAATCAGTTAATTTTGGTATTCCATAACGTTTTTGTTTATTTATGTTTCGTAAGTTTTTACTTTCATTTCGGCCTTCGGTTCCGCGTTTTATGACGTGAATTCTTGTCTGTTTATGTTATACATCGTCGTTTCAGATATTATGGTGTCCTAGAAACGGGCGGCAAAAGCTAATTTTAAGATGAAAACGTAAGCTGTTCAAACGTTGTTGAAATTATGTACATCACGTACAAAAGATTAAATTTACTACCATCTGTCATCAAAAATGATGTTAATTTGTAATCAAAATAGTGATTAAATATTGCACATGGCATGGAACAGATTCCCAGATCATTTCAATCTTTTATAAATAAATAAAAATTTTAGCACATTTTTTCCATTTTTTTTTTATTTAAATAAAAAATAGAACAAACAGGTCTGGCGCCATGCTATTACACATATATGTAATTTTCAGATAAGAATTTTAGATTTAGGGGCGGATATATTGAAGTTAGTTATAAGTTTTAGATGTCAATTTATTATTAATTTAATTTATTATTATATATATGTATATATATGTATATATATATATATATATATATATATATATATATATATATATATATATATATATGTATATATATTTATTTATATACATATTCAATGAAGGAACAAAAATAAAATGATTTAATCAATTATTTGTATACTGGTTGGCAGAATTATCAGTGAGCATTTAAGAATTTCACAAATATTAAAATTATTCATACCATATATATCGCTCACATTATTTAAAAATTATAATATATTCACTGTTTACTATGTTATTTATTTAAGAGAATTGATATTTATATAATCGTTTTTTTCATTTGTTTATATTTATTTTATGGACAACTTCTGTATTGAAAATCGAATTGCATGTTTCATCGAAAATAAATAAAAGTTGAATACCGAACAATTCATATTATAATTTGTTATTTATCTGGCGTATAAGCATGACTAGATAATATTTTCTAATACCAACATTATAAGTGATTATTTTTTAAATTGTCGGTGTTAAAAGGAAAAAATCTTCGTCGAGTCGTCGAGACGAGAAGAAACGTTTAACGAGTATACAATAGGATTGTGTTGCGGTCCCAGTCGAATCGAATATCCTGTAGGGTTTATAAAAAATACCCTTCAATCCAGGGGTATACAATATTCTTATTTGAAAATAATACAAATTTTTTTTATAACTTAAAACATTCAATTATTTTGAAATTCTTAAATAAACAAGTCTAAATAACAATTTCCATGATATCTTTTAAAAAATCTAAAACTCTAACACATTTCGTAGAAATGTAACTATTTTCGTGTTTTTGTCCAAACAAACACTACCACATATGCTTATTATACACACAAGCTTCTGTTCTATACCTGCTCGTTTCGGACTTATCGTTAAATCTCCCCTTAATACAACCCCGATGCAGTAATCCGACACCCATGGAATGTCAAGCCCTTAATCTGTTATTAGTAGAAAATTAGCAACAAAAAATAATAGGTTACATCTTGTTTGGCTTTAGGGAAATTTTCACACACTTCTCAACTTTAAGATTAAGTTGGAATATTAATTATATTGGACAGATTTTTGTTTTTTGTCTTTCTTTTAATTATTAATTAGTAATTGATGCATATATGGGTGTGGGCGTCAATGGTGTATAGAGAAAGAAGATGAGATGTAAGGGAGTGATACTAATTGGTAGACTTCATGGTTCAACACAAGAGCTGACCACAGGTCTATGATCGGGCGATTCTGTGGCACTGACTTGTGGAATGCACTCTTGCACTCGGACCACGAACAGGAGTGTACAAAATTTCAACAAAACTAATCTTATTTTATATTTCAATTAACATGAAAAAAGCTTCTGAATTCATTTTTAAATAGTTTACGCAATTAAAACATATTTATGATCCAAGTAAAGTTTGAGTAAAATCACAGTAATTTAGATTATAATAAGGTTGATACCTCCAGCAAAATTTGTATAATAACATACAATTGATTGTTAAAAGTTTTAAATATTTAAAGATAAATGAAAATTTATGCTCTTGTGATTATAATTTCGTTGATTTTTATTTATTTATTTTGGTTTCGATTTATTTGCATCTCGTACTTACGAGAGAAGAATACCGCGTTTTATTAAATTTGATGGGAGTAGATATAAAATATTTTTCTGAAGCTACAAAGAACGTAAATTTTTCGAACCTTTAATTACTAATGACTAATAAAGAATAAAGTCTATAATGAAATAATGCAAATAATATATAACGTAATACTTAATTTTTATATATTGTCAAGAATTACACTGATCTTTTGTGGTAGATGATAAAGCTGCATACAAGTATATAAAACCATAATTTATATTTCTAGATGAATAAGTATTTTTATCGTTTTAAAAAATGTAATTTAATAATATTTTAATGTTTAATTATAACGATGTTAATTGTCATCAAATAAACTTTAAATTTAAATTGAATGCCGCAGTTTGTTAGTTATATTAAGGAGAGGCTAATAATCAACAGTGTATGCACGGATATTCAAAGTTTAAAAATATGATTCGTCTTGTTAGACAAATGCATGGTAAAGTCCACCTACGTTGCAGATGTATATGTTTAACTTTCCCATCATTACGCCGCACGCTTATCTTATCACAGGCTCCTTGAGGCCCAACAGGCCAAAGAACCACTATGCTTACAATATACCATGCAACCACCCACAATACCCTGTGGTATGTTGCAACTATGTGATAGGAATCTGCACGATTTTGCTCATTTGTTTTTTCTAATGAAATATATATGAATTAACACTATTTATTACATTTAATTTGAGTGACGTGAAGGCATATAATAAATACTTTACTTCACTAATTTATTAATATCTTGATGCACATTTCGATGACCAAATCACCATCGTTTTGTGCTACTGACGATGGTGAATTAGTCACCGAAATGTATCTAGATATTAATAAATTAATGAAGTAAAGTTTTTATTATATGAAATCTGTAAAGTAGTATATTTCGGAAATAATCGATATACAAGAGACATTTAATAAAAAATATCGATTCTAGAATGATGATGTACCGGAAACCATAAAACCATAAGTTTATACCTGCAATGCATTTCTTGTAACCGCAATAATTTCCTCCAGGACCGTATTAAAATTTTAAATCAAAACTTTTATTACTATTTATACGAATATAAAACCAAATACCCTAACGCTTATATATTTATTTTATTCGTGTTATAACTTAAGATTACAAAAATACATTTTTTTTTAATATAATCTTCTAAACACGGTTCTGTATATTAACCCTGCTGAGACGATTTTTCAACTTGTATCCATCTTGACAAACGATATAAATTCAACGTTATATAGCCTACAAAAGTAATCTTTACTTAATTGCGTATACGATATTAGTTATTTCCTCATGTAGGGCAATTTATTACCGAGTATTTAACAAAGAAAATGTTCACTTAGATCGGAGAATGTATGTTCAAGCATCTGCGCACACTTTTCATCCTCATGAGACATGTTACCGTTAGTATACTTAGTGAGATTTTTCATTTTCTTTACACATTGTATATGCACATATATGTATGTTCCATAAGAGTAGATTGTGTAGGTTTTTACAAAAAAACAACAACAAACATTTCAAAAAATTGTTTTAAAACAATATAGCTCAAATTACATATAGCTTCTCACCATGGTGTATTTCCGCTTAATTCATTTCACTGGCTGAAAATAATAGTTCAACGAATTCTTTAACCTGTTAATGGCTAAAAGCGTACACCTGGGCATTTTCAATATTACATCACATACAAATACGTACAGATTATAATAACAGTATGTGTGTGTGTGTGTGTGTGTGTGTATATATATGTGTGTGAGTGTGTGTGATTTTTCATCTGTTCGCTATTCGCTTTGACCGAACATGCGATTGGGCAACCGTGGATCATTTTTAACTTATATATTTTTGCTTGTAACTCAGAGGTCAACCTAGTCTAACTTTGATCATCATTATACTCTAAAGGAAATGTGCATTTTGGATAATTATAGTAAAACATATGTAGGTATACACAAAGTTTTGAAATTTGTAATAAAGTATTTTGTATAAAAGATCTTAATTTCTAATTTTTAAAAACTAGCTGAAAAGGATTTGCAAAAAATTAAAAACTTAATGCATATTTGAATTAGTTGATAATGTAACATTGCCAGCGTTGTTCATGTTGAACTTTGACCCTGTCCTAGTATGCATTTTATGTATGTTCTTAACAGTAAGATATAATAAATAAAAGAGTACCGCAACAAAAGATGCGAAACAATGAAGCCGTCAAAAACAAAAAAGCTTGTTCGCACAACGAGGGGTTGGGTACTACATGACAAGTAGATGAATCTCTTCGTATATGTAATTGGCTCTAAACTAACGTTCTTCTTGAATGTCATTACGCGATTGCTAACCGATAAGACTTCATGTAATTGGCTAACAATTCGCTAACATGTTACTAGAATTTTATATTCGTTCTGTGTATACCACTAATGATTACAAAGACATATACATATTTAATTTTCGAATGACCACACGCAAACAATAGATTTTCGTCTTATGTATACCTACTGGTAAGTTTTATCAATGGGAATATACACAGGTGCTTCGTATTTATGTATCAATAAATTTTACTTTTAAGCCATAGCAAATAGAATAAAAAGAAATAAACCATAAATATACTTTTTAGAAAGCTTTATCATATCATATAGTTATAGTAAATATTCATTTTCTTAAATATAGCAATTTTATATTTATTTGATGAATTGTATATGCTACTGGAAATGTATAATATAATGTCTCTTTGTGTGTGAGTGTGTATATTTTTGAGAGTGTATGTGTGTGCATAAATTTACTGTATCATATTTATAAGAGTAGGATATTATTGTTTGAATTCCATGGAAGATACAATAAATACCTAACTCCTGGAAAACAGATTGCCCGCTTTTATTTTTGGAGTTTGAAATTATATTTATAGAATGTGTATGTAGGTAGAATTTAACATAGTTTTATAGTAAATAAATAAATACATCGTTCATCTACTCAGTTTTATAAAGCAACGTGTTACTATACTATTAATCGGTTTGAAACACAAAAATGACATGTCTCAATATGACCTATTTGTAAATCAATAAATCTTATGATTATATATCATCAGTTAGTTCTAATTCGAAATTTACGATTGCAAATATCTCTGAAAAAATGACATTTTGAGTTAAAAATTAAAAATGCTTTATTTGTATATTCGGAAATTAAATAATTGTATATAATTTTTTTTTTTTATAAAATAAAGTAATTATTCGTGGAAATTACCAAATGTTTTATTTACTTTTATAATTATATATGTTCCAGCAAGTGCCAACAACACAATCAATTAATAATTGTAATAAATTTTAACAAATGTTACTACGTACTATTATATATATTATTTCGTGAAATAAACATTGATTCATAGCTTTGGATTTCCTTATTTTTATATGTCACCCGATGCTATATTATATAAATCAAGACCAAATCTGGTCTATAATATAAATGTCATAGCAAACACTTGCAAATAAAGAACACAACAGGAAGAAATGAAAAAATAGTTATATCATTTAGGCACAAGATTTTTACAAATGTCAATCTCATCGTATGTTATTCATGCAAGGCTATTTTAAATATCTGAATTCACAGCAAAAAACTCTATGAAAATGGTAAACCATTATGGTATTTAGTGAATGAAAGTAAATAATACTCGTAATTTGTATGCATGCACCACAACATGCATACAAGGCTGTCTCAATAATACTATATTTGTTTTTTTTTATTATTCGAAACTAGATAACACTGAACGCGCATAGCAATTTAAAACCGCCTATCTCGTCTATTTATCTCGATAAGGATGCTTCTGGCTGGTCCCGCTCCGTGATGGGGAAATTAAAATTACTGTGGGAATACTAAATTAAATTATATGTAACAGATATAAGTATTCCTTCCTGATAAAGAGAACATTACATTCAGCATTTAAACTTTCATACATTCATACAATAAAATCATACTCGTGACAACTGATAGTTTTTGAAAGCTGTTTCTGTTTGCATAGAAACATATAAAACTAATGAATGAGTTGAAACGGATGTGAATGATAACCCTCAGTATAAAAATAGCCATTGGTATCAGTTTTATATACATAAAATATTGAGAGCCTCCGATACATACCACCGGATGTATTATCCTTTCCGTGTTTCCTGCTTGCGTTGATTTACTGACCTGATTCACAAAAATTGCGATACTGTTGCCCCTATTACTAATTCAGGGCAATATTCTATATCAGGGCGTATTTTTGTTTGATATTATATCAATTTAATTTATACCAGATGATATATTTAATTTTAATTTAATCAGTACTTGTTTAACAACGATTTAATTACGATATCACATTATTCTCATACAATAATAAATCTTAATTGTGTGTTATTTAATCGCAATCATTTTAAGATCGACTGTATTGTATATCTATTAACTAAAGACCGCTTTAAAAAAAATGCAATGAAAATAAAAAACATTGCCTGCAAGAACATCGGCATATAGTGTAATTAATATTGCTTGTAGATGCGTTACGATATAACACAGATGTGCAGGCTCGGATTTAGTCTTTTTGTATTTTATAACTTAATATTTGTGTTCTATGCTATATTATTAAAGTAACTTTAAACTCTGATACGCCCTTGTAATTTAGTATAAAGCTGATTATGGATATAAAGTGGTCAAATACACCCCTGATGTGTCTTCTTGAATGAGTAACGAAAAAACAGGAATACTTGCTTGTAGTAAGTGCATGCTGTGGTAACGTTCAATGGATGGAACAAGATCCGACATACGTTAAATAATGGGTATTTATATCGTATATAATTACTTCGGATTCGCGGTTGTATCATGTTCACGTCGGCGACACTCAACAAGTTATGTCACACACGTGCTTACTTAAGCCCCTGGCTCTCACGTACGCCCATGTGGCTCCATGCTGTCTGTTTTCGCGATGCCATCTCATTGCATTACACTTTTTTCGATTGAATAATTATTAAGTATTTTACTTTGTCATACAATCATTTTATTAAATTCGGGACGCAAACTCCGATCAGTTACAAACAATGAATGTATATATTTTAAGTGATTTAAAAATGTTTATGAGGTATAATCAACGTAAAAAGTAGCTAACTGTCCGTGAACCGTTTTACCATTACGCTCGTATTCATAGAGAAAATAAACCTATACTAAAATAATACTAACTTTCCATCCTCTTCTAATTCATGTACAACTACATAAGATTATCTTTCAAGTTTAGTCTTGGTCTAAAATTAAACGCTTAACTATGAATACGTTAAATACATTTATAGTATTTTGTGAAACGTTTGTGGAAGTTTGTAGATTGTATTTGAGATACAAGTAAAAATATTTTGAAATAATTCTGTAGCATTTTGATACGTCACATGAACGAATATCTTTCTAGAATATAAAACAATGAATCTTATATGTGATTAATCAAGTGAACATGAGCATTCCAGATAAAACAATTTTAAAAATTCTTATAGCTATTTGACGATGTGTAATATTTATCGAATAAAAAATTGAAAAATATAACGCTATTTTTTGAAAAATCCGGTGCTGAGGCATCTGTCACTTGTGGTGATGGGATTGCTCGAAGACACAAGTTCTCAACATTGCACATTGTTTTTGTACCATTATATCTAGTGTTACTTATATATTCTAACTTATCCTATTACACAATGGTACAGGAAAAAAATTACAGGAAATATTTTCTATGTATATAAGATTTTTATTGCAAAATATTTTTTTATGAATACAGTTGTAATTTCTGATTTTCTTCAACTCAATTTAAAACTAGGTCATAGAAGAGTCTTTTATTATGGAGATTCTGTATTGTATAATATATATGATTCATCTTTTACTTTTATAGAAAATCGATTAAGAGTTAAAACAAACAATTGTGCTATTAATTTTGAGTAAATAGATATATATTTATAAATTTAATTTTGTGTTTTAAATTTTTCTTTTTAAGAGATTTTATTAAATTTACATATTATCTGGTTGCAAATAAAAAATGTGTTCAAGTAATTCCGAAAAAGAGCAGGCTGCACTTGAACTCTGACCTGGTGAGATCTTTGTATGCGCGGACGTGCAGTTATACAAACACACGAAGCACGCATATTATATACAATAATACCGCAGCCTCTATTCTCGCTAGGCATAAAAATATATATTTTATATAAAATACAAAAAAAAAAAAATTATTTCATTTCAAACCAACGAAATAAAAATGATTTCAACCCGCATTATAAGTAAATTTATTTATTTTTTTGCTGTTCACTGAGAATGAATTATGTGCATTGCGAATTCTAAAGTTTTTTATTTTACACTGTGAACAGGTTCGCCTTACGGCCTCCCTTTGTCGGGACGTACTGTAGTGCAGTATACATATTTGCAAAATTAAAAATTTAATATTTGGTCATGCCTTATATTTGGTTTACCAATTAACGAAATTTGCGACTTAAATTATAAGTAGTCGAAAATAACGAGTATTCATAAATCAAATTTTGTCAACCTGTCATCAAATTTGCCGAAAAGCTAGAATAATTAACATTAATCTATATCGAAAATTTTACAAAATAATAGATATTTCTTACAGTATACAGACTCTAAGTACTTTGGTTAGTTATTAAAATCTGAATTTGAAATTTATGTTTACTTGAAATGATAACTTACTTAGTTCTTAAAACGAAGTAATTTTAAAATATTCATTAATTAAGTTTGAAGATGATGAAAAATAATTATTTTGCATATATCGTGATTTTATTTTGGTACTTTTAATTTTAGTGGAAACTATATTTGCGATTTTAATAGCAGCAACCATTGATGAGAAAATATATTTTTTTATTTTTTTTTAAATTGTTTACGAAGGTTGGTAAAAATATATTTTTCAAATTTTCTGTGACGGTATGATAATTATTACATAAAAGGTGTATAATTATAAATACTTGGCGTTTGTTAAAATTTAGAAATGGAAATTATTATAATTTATAATAATGAGTAATTTCCATCATCGAAAATGCATAACACTTAACAAATATCGTTAAACTGTTAAAATGATTAAAAATGCATCAGAAATTAAAAAAATATTTCTGTAGTTTTAATTTTTTTTTATTATAATTTATTTTGAATTCCATTGTTAGCTTTGATAATCCAATGTTGTGGCAATGATCTGCACAATTTTGTGGCTATAAGAAGATGTTTCTATCTTACTTTATTGTCTCTTTTACCATCTCTCTTTAACCTCAGGGACCACACACCACCTCTATTAGTTCCTGTATGTGTGGGGCTACCGATTCTGAACAGGAGCGTACTCAAATAAATGATTTTTGACCTTATTTCTAACTGATCATAACTCGTTATAAATATATTTGAACCTAATTAAACTTATTAAAGAAAATTTAGACTACTAGATTTGCAATTGTGTGTGATTTTGAGTTATGATAGATAATTATTAATACGCCCCTTACATTTGAAAGTTAATTGAGTCGTTTGTCTCCTGAGAAGCTTTTCAAGTATGAGAAAATGATCTTTTTAAACCATAGGACGTCCCATAACGACTAATATCTGTAAATATATTTAATAACTATTTAAATCTTCTAGGCACATAGACAATTGATAATGCAAGCATTTATTTTTTTTTACTGGGTATACAATCGATAATATAGTTATATTTACCCCCACTTCTACTGCACTGGTTCCGTTGTGTCGCAATGATTCTCTTTTATATATTTGTTGCTCTTTTGTAAACAGCTTTCTGCTCAATTCATCCGTAAAAACTTATCATGCGATTCTCATTTTTTTTGCGTTCATTTGAGAAAACTATGCATTGAATTCAATTGTTGTTTTTATATGATATTTTTTTAATTAATAATATCGGACTTGAAATTAAATAATGCTAATCTGTACGTTATTTTTGTTTTTGTTTTTTAACCAAGGTGAACGTGAGCTGCAGCTGCAGTGATACAATTGTTTTTACGATATAGCTGTTAAACCAATTATACTATTCAAATGTAAATCGTAAATGTAAATAAACAAATAAAACAATTTACATTTTATAAGAACAAAATCCACTCTACGAACTAGTATTTTAAATGGTCATGACTCAAGCTTTTGCTATAATAAAAATATCATACGTAGGGTTGAAAAGTTATTGGCATTTATGTATGTTTCTATATGCTTTATTTACCACACGTTAAGGTAACAATATTTTTAGCCAATAAAACAATTAAAGTATACAAAATGTATAATACTTATATAGTATATCGACTTTGTTTATCATTTTATTTCGTTTATATTCGTTTCTTTATTTTCTGTGTTCTGCAGTTAATATACGTATATCTCTTTTACATGTATGTTTCTTTTACTTTTATCTTAAAAATTTCATATAAACAAAAACCACAAATATGGTATCACTAAATTCTAAGTTAATGTTGCCAAATAAAATCACTGTGCGTTGATGTTATAAATTTTATTATTATCTCACTCATATATTCATTCATAATTCCGGTGGCGACTCCGTATTTTCCTGCAAGGTATATCGCTCACATAAATCCTGTAAGTCAACCTTTTATTTTTTGTTTCAATCTACATGACGAAACCATCTTCTTTTTGACCCACTCTACCATACTATAGTTCTTTAATTATCTCAACACCCACTTGTTTCTCATTCTGTTTCTCCAAGTTATACCACCAATTCATGATATGGCATGGTTCGAAAAGTGTCTGACTGTACATGTAAATTAACTTCATAAACATGTAAGCAATATTCACGAACAGTAATTAAACATTTAGTTAGTTATAACAGTACATCGTTAGTGTACATCTATGGGGTTTAATTATCTAACCTGTTATTATTCTTTTTTTTTGTTTATTTAAGTGTTAATGTTTTTGTAAATTTAATGTTTTTTTTCTAAACTATGAAATCGGTTTTAATTAAAATGCGTTAATAGAATAATAGATAAAACAAAATATTTATGTAATGTAAGATTAAACGCGAAACGATATAATTACAGTATTTCCACAATTTTGCACTTACACTACACCAACATATTTTCAAATTTAAATGTTGATGTTTAATAAATGTTTACTTAAAATATATTTTTTCAAATACTGAGATCAGATTATTTAGACCTACTGTAACAGTTTTTGTCTTGGATGATGAGAGCTATAGTAAAATGGAACAGAACAGTTCTCTTAGCATCAACTCTGGTCTGATCTGAGTATTGAAAAGATAAAATCTATGGTAATGTTTTTTTTCAAAATGTGTAAAAGGCGCAAACAAACTATTTTCACATATCATAAATAGAAGTAAAGCCAAACTATATCTAAACAAAACTTGAACATCTAAATCTCACTAGGATATTCTGCATAGCAACATCTGATATTGCCATACATCATCATTTGCAGCAACATCATTGCTATAATACAGAACAAGGACCCCGGTTAGTTGCGCACGAGAACCGCTATGAATAAAATGCATCTATTTATTGCTTTATTTGTTATACCTTCACACAAAATTTATCAACAAGTAGATAAGATCTTAAGATCGACAAAAGGGTTAAAGGTTATTAATTAATAATCTGCATCGATTGAGTCTGTCGTCTAACATCTGCAATAATAATGATACGTGCGTGTTCATGCGTACAAGATTCAAATGCGTTATTTATCTTTGCATTCAAAGGTGATAGCGCACGCATATGCATTGGTATACACTGGTTGTTCACTATATGAAACTCTATGGGCAGGTGTCCACCATAAATAATAAAACCTTAAGGTACTAGAAGATATTTTACTGCTTAACGTCAAACCACTTTTTTGTTCGTTTTAATATTACTGCGCTGCACCATAACATCTCATCTCAATACTACAGTAAAGAACTCAGTAAACGTATATTTTTATGTTTAAATAAATAGCTTTTACAATGAAATAAGTAATAATGCCCTTATTAGATAAGATTTTATTACTCTTATACGTTTAGTTTTATGTTTTACCACAGTAATTGTGTTCTATTCTTACAAGCCCTTTTTTAGATGTACGTCAATAATTAGTACGTAACAGAGGTAGTAAAGACGATTTGGTTTTAATAAAATAAAAAAAGCAATATAAAAAATTTTAAATGTACATACATTTTACATATTTTAATATTACACTACATATCATTTTAAAAATCTGAAAATTTTTTGTTTAAATGTTTTTATTTTACGCCATGTAGACACAAAAAGATTTGCCATCACTAAATAAATACGAAGTTAATTTTCTATACATAGGTCGTGGGTGCTTACCAAAACACCAAATATTTATTTTATTTTGAGGGTCTGTAAGTGTTATAACAATATTAACAGATAGGGCATTACTAATCCATATTATTCAAAGTGTTTCTCCCACTCTACAAATGGCACATTTCCTAGAATCCTCTAGAAAAATGGTACCACATTGAGAAGCAATCCATCACTGTAGCCCCTCGACTATGGGTGGCAACCGTGACGAAAGCTACTTCCCTAAAAACATTTGGAAAATGATTTATTTTGTTATAGTCACGTAAACTCCTACACAGCGTGATCAATAAATAAATATACTTGCTCAGAAAATCATAAACATAGGCAGTTTTCCTACAGAGAGAAACTATTTAACACAAAAACATCTTTATTTATCTAAACATTTTTTATTTTATTTTTATTAAAGTATTGTGTACATAATCTAAAAATAAATCTAACCCTTTAACGGCGTGCCCTTAGTTAGAACTCATTGTAAATTAACGATATCGTGACGCACCTTCGTTACAAGAATGCGCGATTAGATCAAGCAGCCCGTAGGCGATCCAGTTTGTTTATTCGAAGACTTTTTTTAAATTCAATTCTCACTTTTTTTGCTTTTTGGATATACTGTATCACACAGTGTCTGCTTAATGTCTGGTTACACGTTCTTAATTTAGAACACTACCTGGTTATATATTTGGTTGTATAACTGGTTGTGAATTTAAATTAACCGGTGGATCAGGTCAATGGATTTCTTGTTATTATAATCTAAATATTGTTTTTATTTAAATTTAAAAAAATACTGATCAATTAATTTTATTATTATAACTCTCATTTCTTGTTAGCGACGTTCTTTATAAGATATCTTGAGTTGATAGAATCATTTGTGAAATGAGTGCGCCTGAAATATGTTTACGTTTTGTTTTGCGGTAAATTCGTATCGTAGTAACATTGCATTGCAATAACTATTAATGTTCTCGTTTATTTTATTAGTAATAAAAGTAAGAAATTTAAATTAGTTGAAACTGCGTTTTAAAGAAGATTAGTTTTATGTTTATAAATAGGCTATAAAATATGTTCAAATGCCTTGAAAATTGATTAAGTCTATAAATTAAATATTGTTTTTAATTTGTTTTAATATGTATGGACTTGTGGACGTAAAATATAACTTTTTTTTGGGTTTATAGAATGTTTAATACGCCCATTCAACAAAGGGAAATTATCTTTTACTACTGTGTATATCCTCTTACCTTCACAGTTAGCTCCTAAATGATATTTTATCAGTATTTAGATTTATTATACATTACATAAAAATAGTTTATAATGTATGGATGTAAATAAGGACCAATAGTTTGTAAATTATTACTAATATAATAAATTTCAATTGTATTTTATTTTTATTACTCTACATGTCTACTCATAGTATAAAAATTATCCTATATTACAAAAATTGCATTTTTTACATCTGATTAATATTCGATATACGTTTACTATTGGACGTGATTGAATTAAATTATCTAGTTTATTATTGAACATTTATTGGTATTTCATCGGTGTTAATTGTTTATTTATATTTCCTCTTTCTGAAAAATATTTAAAATCTTTGCGTGTAACAGATATAATAGCTCAATGGCATTTGATGTATATACAGGTATTAGAGTTGGCGAGACTGCGTGTCGCTTAACCGGCGCCCGTATTCATTTCGCTTTTATGTTGCGCACCATGTGCCAGGAGCACAGAAGTCTCCATTTACACCGTATACCTGTTCGTACCAATACACCTCAAGGTTTAATTCAACAGGTAAAAACAGCAAGTCCAGTAAGGTGACACCTATCCAGTGGAATATTGAACTCTGCGTTACTCTGCGAACCTAATACACAGGTGTAACATAGGCTCAGGTGTAGATTGGCACACCGGTGAAACGAACGCGATTTCAGACACTTTTTTTTTATGGGATTTGTCGAGGAATTTTTCTATCTTTGTCGGTGTATGTATTCATTTAAAAAGAGTTTATTAGATTAACCCTGGCCTTAATTTGTAATCGTGTCGGTATTCATAAAACGCGACATTTTAGTGACTAAAATACAAAAATTCAAGGTTCCATAATTTAATATATGTACTATATGGCCTGCGGTACCAGATCTTATATCCGAATTCAGATCCGGCGACATAAAAAAGGACGATATTTATTTTCTTTCGAAAAGTACCTTTGTGAACTAATTTATTATGAAGAATCATAGAGACAAAAAATTTAAATTTTCATGTATGCTATATTTATATTTATGACAAATATATTTCTATAAAATATTTCAATTTAAAAATAAAATGATGTATAAAAATCATATTTGGTGAGAACCAAATTATCTCAAGATGTAGTATGACTCAAATGGCTTATTAAAAAAAAAAAATAATAAGAATAATCCTCAAGTATCAACTATTATAAAGTATAAGTAAAGTTATGCACGTATTTACTTATATTTGTCTGTAATTAAATAAGTAGAATCTGTAAAACAAATTGAAAGTATAATTGAATTATAAAATAAATATTCATTGAAATTACTAATCGAAACTTTTAATTTTTAATAACAATACACCAAATTGCAAAATTTCTCAGTTTCGCACCATATAAGTGTTTAATTTGTAATCAATTCTACATTTAAATTACTACGCAACATGTCATTGCTCGATTGGTCACGTTATTAAGTAATTTTGACCAATGTTCATGACGTCATGTTGTATGTACTCTAGTTGTTAACCATTTAAAACTAACATATTCTAAAAAAAAACAATTCATCTGCTAATACTACAATAATTACAAGTGGTAATACTTTATTACTATATATCCCCTAGCAATTAATCATGACCATATACACGACTCAGTCGTGCTATCTCTGGATACCAGAAGGCCTCGGACACGAACATAATCTACTACCGATACAGCCTACACGAATCTAACTCACCACCCCCAGATATCCTGTAACACACACACACACACACTACGCATTCCATTTAATAATTCATAATTACGTATATCTTTTATTTGCCCTATATACCCATTGATAATATTTTGTACCTTGTATGTATGTACATGATGGGGAATTGAATCCTCAGGTGAACTGAATCGAGTATAAACACGAAACTAGGTACCGGTTATTGATCTCAAAATGTTATCATGCAAGTAAAAGTTACTCGTAAATACGATAAGATTGTTATTATTTTCGTCTGAAGTGTACCGGTTCTAATTACCGTTAATTGTTTTTTGCAATATCCATAATTTTGTTTCAAGGTGTTTCCAGTATTTAGCATAGTAGGTAAGTGTAGGCTGAGTCCGACCAGCAGGATAGCAGCTTTTTGAGAAGTTTACAAACTCGCAATTTACAAAGGACACCTTCATTGATTTGCGTTCGTGATTTGAATTTACTCTGCAATTTGTATATCTCCTGATAGTCGAATTTGGTAACTGGTCCAAATTCTGACCCGGTACAAGGTTACCAACCAAAATATACATTCACTGTCATTTGTTTCAATTACTCATTCCATCACAAATTTATTATTTTATTTAAAAATATATTTTTTTTTACTAAATTTACTTGACACTCCCAGTATATATAGTATATTGAAACAAATAGAAATACAAGTTTAATGGTACTAATTAACGATCCATTTGAGTGATAACATTTCGAAAAATACTCAGCTTGATGTCTAAAGAAAGCCGTTTTATCGGCCATTTAAACTTCAGCTCTATATACGCCTATACATTTCTTATTATATACCTTAATGAGATACAACAATAGAAAACAATATTGAACATTTTATCAACCAAATCTATGAATTAAATTGATTCTAAACTCAGAATAATAATAAATATAAAATATAAGAAATTGTTCCCCAATACTGTACGCATAAAATTGCGAAATGTATTTGATCAAAAAAGCTGTATTAAATTTAATAGTTCAATTTTGTGTGAGATGTTAGTCCCTAATAACACACTCACGCTTTTTTCTGAACTTGCTGACAGTTAAAACTAGCCTTTAGCTCCTATATTATATACTTTAACGTGTTGAAAACAAAAAATATCAAAAAACAAACGGCTGGCACGCGGGGCACACGATTATTTCTTATCTAAATGTTATTTATGTTAGATGAACATTTTTGATTATATACCCTCTCGGGTATTTTGACAGTGTTTTTAATTTTATCGTCTTTAAAATGATAAATAATTGTTATTTTATACGAAACTTTAATTATAGAAGTAGTTTTTATTCAATTTGAAGTTATTTTATTTCGGTGCGTTGATTTTTTAGATGTAAATTTTCTGGTTGAAGTTACATGAGAGTAATGAAACGAGATTTAAGTGGTGTAAAACGAGTAAATTATTATTTACACTATAAACAACATATAATTTGATTTTTCTCCTCTGAGAATATTTCAATATCAATCGCCGTTGCTCGTAAACAAAAACGAGGTATGTAATTATTATTTTCCAGAAATAAAGTCGGACGATTTTAATGAAATTCACATGATACGATATTAAATATAAATGCGTGCACACAGTCGTGAACGTACGACGAGCATTGATCAGACTGTGTAGTGAAATATACTAAAATTAGCTAGGTAGTGATTATAGCATCATTATATTTTAAAAAAAAACATGATATATGGCGGCCTTACCGACATTTAGTAATAATGAACTTTTTTATTGTTTCAGGTCGCTGGTGTTACTCGCTTTTGTTTTGGCTACATTCTTTAGTACAGCTCTCACCAGACATGTAAGTTATTTGCAAAATATTTTTTAAGCTTATTTAAATTATAAAAATATTAATTTACAAAAGAAATTAATAAATTCACGTAATAAATCACGTACTCATTCACAAAAATATAATTATTATGCAGTTGTTAGAGTAATTTAATTTTGTTAATAGTAATTTCCTAGCAATATAAATAATTTCTTCGATTTGAATTTCTAAAATATTTTACTTAAATCAATAAAACATCGAGAGACTTCAACACGAGGTCAAGCGTGAAACTTCATACACATTTTCATATAAAATGATTTCACCTACTATAGGTAACCAGTGGTTATCTCTGGTTATTTCCGGCATCAGTTTATTGAATACCGGGTCAAGGAATCTCGGTAAATAAGAAAGATATAGGCTCTATAATTTAATTTTACATACATATATAATATAATTTTATAAATCATATATTTTAAACCAAATAAAAAATATAAAGACGAACTTAGTAAATAGTTGTACTAGTATATGATTGGTTCATTGTTTTTTATTTATTTCCGATGATTGGCCAATGTGCTCAATTAAATTTGATTGGCGAAAATGTCTATTATTAAATTATTGGTTTCCAATTTTGTTTCTTGTGATTGCTTGAATTTTTACACAATTTAACCAACCGATGGCAGCGCTGATAACTCCCAAAAATTTCTAATAAAGTAACTTGGAGTTTGGGGTCATTGATTTAAAATAATAATATAAAACCTTTAACCACAAAATAATTGAAAAAGCCAAACATATAACTAAGTTATTAATAGAGTAAGAGTTTCCCAAGTGTGCTACTGATTTACACAAGGTCTTCGGATTTTGTTCAAAATTCATATTTAGGTAGATCTAATGAATAAAAATTAGGTTCTGAAAATATTTTGGAAAAAAAATATTTAATTTTTGAGTTATAAGCTATTGAATATTTATGAGTTAATCAATTAAATAATTAATATCTCAGATATTAGTTGATCGAAATTTAATTAAAATTAAATATTTTTTTTCCAAAATATTTTCAGAACCTAATTTTTATTCATTAGATCTACCTAAATTTGAATTTTGAACAAAATCCGAAAACCTTGTGTAAATCAGTAGCACACTTGGGAAACTCTTACTCAATAGCAAAAATAGAGAGACAGTGTAGCTAAATATTTCTGGGAAAGGTATAACTTTAAAAGATTTGCACTTACAATTAGTGTAACCACTTATAATCTAATGAAGAACATATATTATTTGATTTTACTTTAGCCACTTGGTTATCTAAATACTAATTTATCTTTTTCAAATACTAGTTAAGGTTTTTATATCATTATTTTTACACAAAAATTGAAGAGTAGATACATACAATCCAATTATTTGTAGCATTTAATCTGTAAATGTAATGTTGGGATGAATTTTAATTTGCGGGTTTCGCGAAAATGTAGTTAATTTGGTTTGTTTTATTATTTTATTTTTTAATGCTTATCTTTACTAAACAAAAGTTTTAGTCATAAATTCCGGGTATATCAAATAATTTTTTTAAAAAAAAGTCTACAGCAATTCTTAAACTAATGTAACTGTTATGAAATATGAATCAGCTTGATTAACGCATTTATTAACATATTTAAATTGTACTCAAAACATGCATTTGTTTATAAGATTGTATCTATGAAAGGATTCACTCTTTATTTATAATTTCATATTTGTCATTATCAAATGATACAAATTGCGTTATATGCGTAATAATATTTCATTTTGTTGAATTGTTTTTAATTACATTATGATGAAAATCTATTCTAAGTGCACAATAGCTTAAAAATTAGTATACGTGCTTTTCTTTAGCAATAATTTAACGTAAATCGCGGGAAGGATCCAAAAAAAGATTATAGGAACTTATTTTTTTTTAAATTAAATTTTCTGTAAAAGTAATTTTACGTTAATATTTATATTTAGCAATAGACCGAATTGTCTCTTATTACAAGCCGGGTCTCGGGCCGTTTGAAGTACCGAAAAGATAAAATAAAAATAAACTACTATCGTATTAAAGCCCTTTCGCCGGTTACCACTTAAGATGCAAAGCCTCGTGCCTCGAAGGCCTAAAAGAATCTCACCTAGTACCTGCATATATTTACCCTTTGCCTAAAGTATTATATTTCACGCTTATAAGAGTCATGATATATTTGAATGACTAAAATTAGTTATCTAAACAATAATAAACATAAACAAATAATAGAAGAAAATACTGATTCATTCAAATTGCAATGTCAAAGATCGCCTCTGTCAATGAACTTGCAACAAGTCTTATGTCATCAACACATGTTTCAACACAATTAGAAAATTATTGTTTAATGTAATAAAGTATTTATAGTACCTACTTGTCCAGTTATTTTAATCTATTGTTCATGTGCTGAACTTTATTAGTTCAATTTATTTAAGCATTTTAATGTCTCTGTTTGTGATACACATTTTCATTTAACTATTAAAAAAAATGTTTATTTTTTATTGCATTTAACTGTAATATTTGATGCATAAAATTGAATTTATTTTTTGAACGTGAAGTTATGCAAAACTCTGTCGTCATGGTCTGCAGCTAGTACCAAAAATAATAAAGTAAACAGATTATTAAACAGTGGCTATGTGTGGATGCTAAGTATGTAAATTAGAAATAGCGTTTGTAATGTTTGTACTAACATACATATATGCATTTGTACATACACATATAAATAGAAGACACTAACAGCAAATCGTAAAAATGGGTTTTATGAAGCACGCAACATATACGCATAATACTCATTAATATTAATTGGTATTCATCGCGCGTACACGTGCTCACGTCTGCATATACTTATAACGCATGCAAAACGTTTCGTGCTAGTTGGGAATTATGATCTATGGGAGATTTTCTATCTTGGCGATATAACACTTATTTTTAGCTATAGATTTTCCCACTTTCAGTATTAAATTTATTTGTTCGTTTGTCTTCGTGAACTATGTTGTTATATAACAACAATATTTACTAAACAGGATATCACAATCGCCACTCATAAATTCTACTTTTGCTAAGCAATTTACACAATATTCATTTAAGGGAATCAAAATTTCTTGATCCATGATTTATGGTGGTAATTTGGCTTGTGGAGCTTTCGATAAATATATTGTTTGAAGTGCGTTAAAAATAAATATAAGAACTCTAAAAAAAGATCGCGGCAATTGATTCTAACCAGGCTTAAGTTTATAGTTTGTAGGATTTATCTATACAAAAATTATTTATAATTATATTAAAGTTTTTATTGTTTGGAGTTCATATTAATAATAACTTAGGACCTTTAGCAGGAAATAAGAGAAGGAAGATTTCAAGATGAAGCACTGATTTAATTAGAATAATTCAATGATCATTTAATAATAATTTATTAATTATGTATTAAAGATAATCCCAACAAGATATTTACAAATTATTATTAGATTTATTTAAAGAAAAAATAAGAAATAAATATCGATTGGGCTGATAAATATTGAACAATATGAAGTCTGTCCCAATGCTCTTGTTGATAATTGCTTCATTCGAGTACACTCTTCTCTTATATACAATATTTTGTTTTATATTTCACTTTTTCATAAAAACGATTATTAGTGAAAATATTTGACCGTGAGTGTAGGATGTAGATTTTTGTAAACCTCTCAAGTCTTTGAATGTAAAGGAGTTATAACTAGAGTACCTACTCTTAACGCAGGTATTGAATATTCATAAAGTAGAAAAAATATCCGTAGTTAATTGTGGGACATGACACCCCAGAGGCAGCAATAAATCTATGAACAGCGCTTCACAACCGAAAGGAAATTCACTGTTAACTTTAATAGTCTCTTGTTCTATTCATCCACTACCATTCTTTGGTTTCTTGTAATAAGATTTTTCATTTCAATTTATTTTATTTAATAATACATTATTCCTTGTAGCGTATCAGACATCATCGCGACCGATTTAAACGACAACATGGTGCGCATTTATATCTTCCGGAGACCTTCGTTACTGATGACGACTCCGGGGGGCGAGAGGCAGGCCCATGGGGCGAATGGAGTCCTCCAAGTGCATGTTCTAGAACCTGCGGAGGCGGCGTCTCTACACAAGAACGCCGGTGTCAGTACGAGGGCGGCTGCCAGGGAGCCAGTAAGAAGTACTTTTCTTGTAACACTCAGGTAATATTTTGTTCAAACAGAATGCATATTCAATAAATAAAGATTCTTCGCCGATAAAGTTACAAACAATAGGTATCTTGTATTCGTCGGCGCACAAAGAATTTTTAGTGGGCGTCTTGAAACGAATCTTTCGACCTTAAGGGAGACTTATATTCTTACGGTTTTCAATATCTATTTGATCTGACATAGATTCCTTTATCTAAGTCGTTTGTGTGCCTAGAAAAACTATACATAATTTAAATATTCTTATAGGATTGCCCTGATGATGGCGACTACAGAGCCGAACAGTGTTCTGAATTTGATAGGCAACCATTCGAAGGCGTCTATTACCAGTAAGCACTTTTTATGTGGCACCTCTTTTTTAATTTTTCAACATTAATAATTGAAACAGTGATTGCAAAAGCTACTAATTTAAATAAATATGTTTCAAGAAAAGTACGTAATATTTTGTTATTTGCCGACGTCATAAATATGCTAAAACTATAACTATATGCAAATGTCTTTATTATAAAATATGTTTAAAATATAATGCATTTCCAAGAATTATTCTTCAATAATCCTCAACCAGTCAAAAAAATCTACCATTTCATTGAAATGAGTAATATTCTAACAACGATGTGTGAATCCCACACTACATACACGTATAAAGTTATCATTTGTATATGTATAATATTTTCGTGCTTTATTAATTATAATATTAATTTTCTAAAGGTGGGTCCCTTACACTAAAGCACCAAACCATTGCGAGCTTAATTGTATGCCACGTGGCGAGCGCTTTTATTACAGACATAAAACGCACGTTGCCGATGGTACAAGATGCGATGCCGAAAAACTGGATGTTTGTGTGAATGGCAAATGTCAAGTGAGTTATATTTGATTGATATATTAATTGATAATAAATTTTCTTAAGAAAAACAAACGTTTTGATATATATGTATGAATTTGTAGCCGGTTGGTTGCGACATGATGTTAGGTTCACACGCACGAGAAGATAAATGTAGGCAATGTGGAGGCAATGGTACTACTTGTAATACTGTTACAGGAAATGTAGATATGCAAGATCTTCAAGTTGGTGTGTTTTTATAAATAAATTTATACATATAATAGTTATTAAATTAATTGCTTGTTTACATCAGGGTATAATGATATTTTGTTAATACCGGCGGGCGCTACCAATATAATAATCCGAGAAGTATCGCCTTCTAATAACTATTTAGCTATCCGAAACTTAACGGGTCATTATTATTTAAATGGAAATTGGAGAATAGATTTTCCGAAAACATTAAGATTTGCTGGCTCTAATTTTCATTACGAGAGATCTCCGCAAGGGTTTTCCGCGCCTGATACTATTACTTGTATTGGACCTACCTATGAGCCATTATACTTAGTAGTAAGTATTTAGTTTAAATTATTTTCAAACAATTATCTGAATTGTGCTATTTTTAATTTATTAGCTCTTGTATCAAGATATAAATGTTGGAGTGCATTACGAGTACAGTATACCAAAAGCATTTTCTTCAGATCCTGAAACGTATACGTGGACGTTCCATGAATTTTCTGCGTGCAGTGTCAGCTGTGGCGGAGGTATTTTATTTCGATACTAAACAATCCCAGTACTTAAGAAAATTTCTTTAGTTAAAAAATAATTAATACATATTTACAATTATTATTTTCTTTGTTTATTAATTACTTCAGGCTACCAATCAAGAAATGTTTCTTGCGTGGGTCGTCAAACACTTGAAGAGGTCGAGCACAACTTGTGCGATGCCCAAACTGAACCACCATCCACGCAGAAATGTAGTGACCAGCCCTGCGAACCACAGTGGCTTGAAGGAGAGTGGAGCGAATGTTCTGAAGTTTGCGGTGAAAATGGTATCCAACGCCGGGAAATTAAATGCGAAAGAGTTATCGCAGCTGGTGTGTCCAGTGTCGTCAACGATCAGTTCTGTCAAGATCGGTATGGACCCAAACCGGAAGCTATGAAAGAGTGTAATAGGGGGATACCGTGTCCAACTTGGTTTACAGGTCCCTGGAAACCGGTTAGTTGAAAATATAAATTTTTAACTTTTGACCTCGTTAATTGATTACTCATACTGACTTATGAGGAATGTTAGTGTAGTAAATCGATTAATCGCACGTGTGTAATAATATATATCGACTTGAAATGTCGTATTATAGCACGGCATGCACGACGGATTTTTTAATAAAATTTAAAATTTCAATGAAAAATCTGCAATTAAATAATAAACAGAAAGAATATTTTTAATTATATTTATTATTCATATTATATATTTTAGTGTGATCACTTATGTGGGCCAGGCAAAGAAACTAGACAAGTTATCTGCTACAGAAAAGTTGATGGTAAAATTGAAATTCTTGACGAAGCACACTGCATTGCCAAAGAATCTAAACCAGAAAGTGAAAAACAATGTAACTTTAGACCATGCGAAGGAGTGGATTGGGTGTCTTCAGAATGGAGTGGGGTAAGTTATATATTTAAAAAAAAAACTGTGCATAGTGTCTAAAAGCAATATTATTTCAGTGTGATATATGCGGTTTGAAAAGCGAAACTCGCAAAGTACACTGTGCAACGCAAAAAGGAGAAGTATACGCAGATGATCTCTGTCAAGGTGAACAAAAACCTGATATAGTTCGAGATTGCGAAGCTTCCAAAGCATGCGATACTCAATGGTATGCCTCCCAGTGGAGCCAAGTAAGTACCGGAACTAATTGCAATACCATTATTTATAAACTAGTCCTTAAAGAAAACTATAATATATTAATTTATTCCAGTGTTCAGCAAAGTGTGGGGAAGGAATTCAAACTAGAAATGTCTTTTGTGCAACTTTTGAAAATGATTCATTAAAGAAGATTGAAGATTCCAGTTGTGATGCAACCAAGAAGTATGATGCACTTATGAACTGTACTGCTGAAGAAGAAATTTGTCCAGGGGAATGGTTCTCTGGTCCTTGGAGTAAGGTGAGATTATTCTACCAATTTATAATCTCAAAAGTATTGTGTCTCATCAAAAATATGATTGCAGTGTGATAAAGAATGTGGAGCAGGTACTCGATCGCGAAAAGTGATTTGTATGAAAGAAGAAGAAGTGATTCCGACTTCTAACTGTGATCCGAACTTAGTTCCATTCTCTAACGAAGCATGCAATACTGCTCCATGCGGCAAAGGTATTTTATAATTTATATTTATTTCGCAGAATATTCAATTTATAATTATTTTCAGACGAAGTTCTGCCGATAGATACAACCAAACCAGTTGAAGATTCTGATGATATTTTAACGCCAGAACCTGACATAGACAAGGATATTGAAAGTGTAGACGAAGATGATGAATGTGAAGATGGAGAATGGGTGTATGAAGATGAAGATGAATTGGAAACGTTTCAGAAACTCGTAGCTGAAGAACCATCTACAGTGAGCTTCAAACAACTTTGAAAATAAAAACAATAGTGTATCTTTAATAACTTATTAATTTATTTGCAGCAATTTGGTTCACCACTATCCACAGATTCTACCACTGAAACTTCTTGGTTCTCTGAAGATTTAATGTTGAGCGACTCAACAGATGACACTAGAGAAACCGACTTGACTTCAGAAGGTTCTGGAGATTTTACAAGTCCAATTGATACTAGCAGTACTATTTCCGGTTCAACAGATAGCAGCACTGAAACAAATATTGAAGGCAGTGGCGATTCTACAGTTTTTGAAACTACCGTCTCAGGCGTATCGGATGAAACTACTGAACTACCATCCAGTGATTTGAGTACTGATAGCAGCGATATCAGCTCAGATAGCACAAGTCCAGCTAGTACAGGAAGTACTGATATTAGTGATGCAATTTCCGGCAGTACAGACGCGAGTTTAGATAGTACTGATGCTTCTCCGACTACTACTGATGGTATATCTGACAGTACTGCTGAGAGTCCAGAAAGTACCGACGTTTCTGATACAACGGATGGTAGTACGAATGCTAGTCCTACGGATATAAGCCCTACAGATATAAGTCCTACAGATGCAAGCCCTACCGATGTAAGCCCTACAGAGACAAGTCTTACGGATATAAGTTCAGATAGTACTGATGCAAGTCCGGCTAGCACTGAAGATAGTACTGATAGTAGCGATATAAGCCCAGTTACTACAGATGTTACAGCAAGCACTGATACCCCTGATAGTAGTGATACTACAACTGGAAGTTCTGACAGTACTGATATTTCTTCAACTAGTAGTGACCTTAGTAGTGACAGCTCCGATTCCAGTACAGATAGTACCGAAGTAACAAGTCCAACGCCAACTGAAACTACAGAAGACTCAACTAGTGATAGCACGATAGAAACAACATCTATTTCTACTGAAATCACTTCTGAATCATCTGACTTAACTTCTGATGTAACTTCAAGTGATTTAACATCTGATTCAAGTGATTTAACTACAGAATCAAGTGACTTAACAACAGATTCAACTGACCCAACTTCAGACTCAGGTGATTTAACCACCGTTGCACAAACAGAAATATCATCTGAAGAGTCAGACGAGATAGAACTTGGAGAGAGTGATCTCGGTGCTGAAAAATTCGGCACACCTCCAGCAACTGAAGTTACCGAAATAACTGAAGACATTAGTACCGTTTCTTCAATTACTGAAGAAACATCTTACAGTTCTGATTTTACAACTGAAACTACATCGGCTGGTTCTACTGAAAGTGAACTGACAACAGAATCCGGAATGACAACAGAATCAGGCATGACAACAGAATCCGGCATGACAACTGAAATTTCGGTTGATACAACAGTTACAGATTTAACAGAATCTTCAACAGCAACAGAGTCAACTATTTCAGGATCTACAGAAGAGGACCTTTCAACTGAATCAACTTCTTCTGGAATGACAACTGTATCACCATTATCTTCAGAATCTGAAGGAACCACTGAAGAACTATCAACAGTTTCTGCATCCTCCACTGTTGAAATTTCAACTGAAACTGAAATGTCTACAGAATCCGGACCAACTGAAGCCACCAGCGAAATAGGATCAACCAGTGAAACTGAAAGCACTATATTCGATATTTGGTCCACGACTGAATCTGGCATAACTAGTGAAACTTGGGAAACTACTCCATATACAATCGAATCTATTACGAAGAAACGAACGAAATTCTGCAAACGAAAACGTCCAAGCTGCAAAACAAAACCATTTGGTTGTTGTTCAGATTTGGTCACTCCTGCTGAAGGCCCCTTTGATAAAGGTATTTCTGAATATTTATTAATTAGTTCCAAAAGAAAAGTCAGTTTTTTAAATAAATTATTTATACAGGATGTCCAACTCCAAAAACTTGTAATGACACCAAGTTTGGATGTTGCGAAGATGGAGTTTCTCCTGCTCAAGGACCTGAACTTAAAGGATGTCCTAGTTCTCAATGCGCTGAGACATTGTTCGGATGTTGTCCGGACGATAAGACACCTGCGGAAGGAAATGATTTTGAAGGATGCAAGAAAGAACCTCCACCTCCTGAATGTCTGGCGTCCACGTAAGATGTTTAAATATAATTAGTTATTATTTTACCACTTGAAATGTGTTTCTTAATATTAGGTTTGGTTGTTGCGATGATAACTCAACAGCAGCAACTGGTCCGGACGGTGAAGGTTGCAAAGAATGTGAATTATCTAAATTTGGTTGTTGCCTTGATGGTGTTCAAAGCGCTACTGGTGAAAATCAAGAAGGATGTGAACCAAGTACTATTAAAATATATAAAATAGACTTTGCAGAGTTATTGTATACATGATCTAAACTATTATTAGGTATAACAGAAACTCCAGTCGAAGAAGATTGTTCCAACTCCACCTTCGGCTGCTGTCCTGATGGGGAAACTACAGCGCAAGGCGAACATTTCCAAGGATGTGATATCCTCAACCAAGACAACTGCACTTTATCATATTTCGGATGCTGCCCAGATGGAGTTGCCCCAGGTATTTATTCTTATAGTTGGTAATATATACACATACTAATTAAATTTAATTTTCAGCTCATGGTCCTGAAAATAAAGGATGCCGAGCTGCGTGTGAGGACGAACGTTATGGCTGTTGTTCTGATCAAATTACCGCGGCTCATGGACCAAACCAAGAAGGATGTTGCCTTGCACATCCGTACGGTTGCTGTCCTGATAATATCCTATCTGCACGAGGACCGAATCTAGAAGGATGTGGATGCCAATACAGTCCTTATGGATGTTGCCCCGACAACCAAACAGCTGCTAGAGGATATGGAAATGAAGGGTGTGGATGTGAACACACTGAACATGGATGCTGTCCTGATAGATATACACCAGCAATTGGTGCTGATAACCAAGGATGTGCCTGTCATACATTCCAATTTGGATGTTGCCCTGATGGAGTTTCTATCGCTAAAGGACCTCATAAGCAAGGTATTTTATATATTAAATAAATTTCAAACAAAATTATTTATTTTTGTTATTCCCAGGTTGTGGATGCCGAAACACTGAATATGGTTGCTGTTCTGATGATCAGACTCCCGCGCAAGGAGAAAATTTGGCAGGATGCGATTGTTCATCTTCAAAACATGGATGTTGTCCTGACGGTCAAACAGATGCGCAAGGCGACAATTTTGACGGATGCACAGATGTTCCAGTCAACAAACAGGAGAGTTGTCTCCAAGAAAAAGACAGAGGCTCTTGTAGGAACTACACTGTTAAGTGGTTCTTTGATATGCAATACGGAGGCTGTTCCAGATTCTGGTATGGCGGATGTGATGGAAATACAAATCGATACACTAGTATGGAAGAATGTAAAAATATTTGTGTGGAACCACAAGGGAAAGGTAAATTAAGTGTTTTTATTAAAAAATAATAATAATAAATAATCTAATAAACTAATATTTTTCTATAAATATAGAAATCTGTCAGTTACCAAAGGTAACAGGTGCCTGCGAAGGCTACTTCCCAAGTTGGTACTACGACAAGGAACGTAAACAGTGTGGCCAATTCGTCTGGGGTGGCTGTCTTGGTAACGCCAATCGTTTTGAAACGCGTGAAGAATGTCAGAGTTTATGTGCAGTGGACAAAGACCAGGATGCGTGTGAACAACCAAGTGAAAAAGGACCGTGTCACGGTAATTACAGAAGATGGAGCTTCAATAAGGAAACGAATATGTGTGAAATGTTTGCGTATGGAGGGTGTAAAGCGAATAATAATAATTTCCCAACGGAGTCAGCATGTAAACAACAATGTCTTCAACCAGGCAGAAAGAAGGGTAAGTTTAGTATAAGATAATATTTAATTTTGTAATATTTTATTTCTACTACTCAAATACAATTTAGTTATTATTATTACTTTTAAAGTTCTACAGAATGTTACAAAAATAATAATAACACATTTAGTGCCTAGTAGTTAGTTGGTCTTAAGGCTTGCGACTTTTAATTCAACTCTTTGCATGATTACAATATTATTTAAGTTGCATTTTGGGTAGATTTATGCACGCTACCTCGGGAACAAGGTACTTGCACTCAACGCGACGCACGTTGGTACTTTGACCAATCAGAAAACCGCTGCATGCCATTTTATTATTCTGGTTGTGGTGGTAACACTAATCAGTTTACCAGTAGAGAAGCATGCGAAATCGATTGCCCGACCGAATTTGGTGAGTGGTTATGCTTCAACCACAAACCAAACTTGTTTTTGTAATCGTTAAATGTATTTCAGAACGCGATACTTGCACTCTAGCGGCTCAAGCTGGCGAATGCCATAACTATACCGATCGCTGGTATTTTGATACCAATGATAAGAGATGTAGGCAATTTTATTATGGTGGTTGTGGAGGAAATGGAAATAACTTCATGACGGAGTCAGAGTGTCAACAACGGTGTGAAGGTGTTCAAACTACAGTTGCGCCTGCAGAACTTTTCAAAACTGGTAAAATATATATATTTGTTTTTTTGGTCTATTATTTTTGATTGTGATTATTTGTTAAATGTATTGCTTGTGATGAATTAATGAAATTTTGGTAAGTGTTTTTATTATATATCGTATATCCTTGTCTGTTTTTATTATAAATTATTACGGTTTTATCATCCACTTAATTAAGTAATTATCTGAAAATTTTGATGAAAGATCTATTTTTTTAGTTTTTTATATTGCGCAACAACTCCATTTTTGGAATGCCGTATATGTGTATATGCGTGTGAGTAAATGTGCGTGTGTGTGTGTGTGTTTGTTTATACTAAACGGTTGAAGGTAAAATTACGAAACTTTAAAATTAATATTTGTATATGTTTGGCAAGAAAATATCTTATTACCTTAATCTCTATATTTTTGAAAAGTGAATATTTAATCCGAAAATGCTTGTTTACTTCAGTTGTTTCTTGCAGTTTCTGCAATGTCACCAAAACGGCAACACTTACAGTAAAATAGTTACAATAAAATATTAAATTACCATATAAATCATTAAATGTTTGGAAGCTTGTAAAATATTCTTAATTATTTCTAACTTATGCGCAGAATACTGCTTCATATCAAGCGATGCAGGGCCATGCCGCATGTCTGCAGTTCGCTGGCATTATGACAGTCGTGAAGGTGTTTGCAAGCAGTTCTTGTACGGAGGCTGCCAGGGCAATGGTAACAATTTCGAGACACGCGATGAGTGCCATCAAAGATGTAGCAATGTACAAGGTACATTTTTTCAATTCAAATTAAATTCTGAAACGTTTACTATTTTAATTTCATTGTATTTTAATGTAAATGTGAATTTTGTGTATGAAAGGTTTAATTGTAAACCATGCTTTTTTTTAGATTTGTGCACGTTACCAATGATAGTAGGGCCATGTAACACTGACTATCTACAATGGTTCTATGACAAAGCCACTGATACATGCCAAGAATTCAACTACGGTGGTTGCCAGGGTAATGACAATCGATTCAGTGATCAACAATCGTGTGAACATCGATGCAAAAAGACACCATCAGAACCCAGAACTGAAGCTCCACACGTTTTAAGTACTGCGGAGCCCAGATTCGAGCGTAAGTATAAATAAACTATTTAACACATGCTTATATGAACTAAATTGAATAGTTGGACAGCGATAAAATAAAAAATGTGCTTTTGTTTTCGTGTTAGCGGAGAGATCAGCCCAACCATCCGAAATCCAAATCTGTTACTCGCCAGTGAGCGTTGGCAATTGTTCTGACAGTGTTGCGGCGTGGTTCTATGACGCAGCTAACCAGAAGTGCCAAGCATTTGTGTATACAGGCTGTGAAGGAAACGCAAACCGGTTCATTAGTGAGGAACATTGTGAAAGAAATTGTGGTCGACTCCGAGGTTTAGGTAAGTTGCAAATGATTTATGCTCAATTGCACCGCTAGTACTAAACTTTAAGCGGAACTTAAACGGTGTTATATATTCGTATATATTGTGAACGAAAATTAAGAATATACTAACTGCTCCGAAATGATTTTTTCTTTCAGATGTTTGCAGTCATCCAAGAGATGTAGGTTCATGCGAAGGCTCAATAACCAAGTTCTATTATGACCGTAATTCTGGTAACTGCCAAGAGTTTAGCTACAGTGGTTGTGGTGGAAGTGGAAACCGCTTCAGCTCAGCTAAAGAATGTATTTCTGTTTGCCAGAAGTTAACAGATCCAGGCCCAGAAGACATTACAACAGTATCACGTACTGGTATGTGGATATCTTTTTAAACCTTAGGAATGTACATCGCGGTACTAGGGAATTTATTTAAATTCGCATGTTATATTTGAAAACGCATGTTCTCTCCAATATAGCCATCTGTCGACTCCAAGTCGAAGTGGGCCCTTGTGAAGGACACTTAAATCAACTGCGTTGGTATTTCGACGAAGAACGTGCCACTTGCGTTTCATTTATCTACAGCGGTTGTGGTGGGAATCAAAATAATTTTAAATCACATCAAGCATGTGTTGATTTTTGTCACGGCACTGCTCAGCCACAACCACAACAACCTGACCGACGTAAGTGTGGCAGTGTTGCATTTTAATCAAGCACGATCATGACGTCACTACACACGAGCACTCATGCATTTGTTGTATATATTATTTTTCACTGTAGCTTTGTATGATACGTTTGTTCATTATTTGTTCATCATAGCAATTGTTGTACTATTAAAAGAGCGCATTTCTTCTATTTTTTATTTATATGTTTTTAATAGAAAATGAAATTCCTGTGGATGAAACCCCTGCTAAGGATCCTTGCGAAACATACAGAGACGAATGTACCAGCCTGTTATGTCCTTACGGTACTGAAGGCTACGTAGATGCTGAAAATTGTAATAGATGTCGCTGTTATGACCCATGTCGGGATACGGTCTGTCCTGAAGAGACATTATGCGCTATTGATTTGAATCCAAATGCTTCTCAGCCCCAACAAACTCAATTCATTGCGACATGTCGACCAAGTAAGCTATTATAATAAGTAAACATTCGTATTTATAGCTAATTTTAACTATAAATATAAAACTGAAATTCTGAATGTGATATTGAATTAGCATAAATATATTCATAATACGATGCAAAACATATATTTTGTGTGTAACAGTTAAGAAAGATGGAGAATGTCCGCCATTATCTAGTAGTACTGATTGTACTCACGAGTGTCGAAATGACGCTGATTGTTCCGGTGAGTTGAAATGCTGTTCAACAGGATGTGGATTCGCTTGTGTGGTTCCGGCAGTGCAGTCGCCGGCAGAACTACTAACTACTTATCTACCAGCATACACAGAAGTACCAGTTATCGTAAAGGGTAAGTGAAGAATAATAATTAAAACTATTTTATTATTATTGATTTATTAGCGATTATTAGTTCAAAATTATTAGTTAAATATTTATTTATATATAGGGTTTAGGTATTTTTTATGGAATAGCTATTGTATCCTGTGGGTCTTTCAATTTTTGTGACTCTCCATATCTGAAACAAAAATTAATTTCTATATTGTTCCAATGCAAATATTTTCTATCGTGATCGTATACTTATATGCGCGATATGCTTGTATTAGATTAGTTCCACCAACAAATAAATTAACACTAAATAGTCCGTAATTTTTGGGTATTATCTGAAGCGAATAACGTGCCCAAATAAAACCTGTTAGCGCTAGTGATCCGGATTGGTTCATGCTTAGTTCACTTGCGGGTCTATTTATGTCACTTAAACCTGCTACCACTAAACCCTATTTAAAAATTCAAATTATATAATATTTTATTCATATTTTTTTCTGTGTGTATATTTACCCATTTTACGACCGGGGCCCAAAAGAAGACAGTTTTTGGACCTAAAATTTATTTCCATATAAAATATTTAATTTATAATAGAATTCGGTATAAATTAATCATGATTCAATAAACAATAAGTTAATTTATTAAATATTCGATATAGTATTGCGTACAATACGAATAAATTTAACTTCGTACTTTATTGTACAGTGTGTCACTTGTTTAGTATAAGCAATAAATTAAGTGTTTTTTTTTTTAAATATTACCTGCTCTATGATTCCATAGGGGTTGTAATTTTTGCGGGACCAATTTATCTAAAACGGCAATAGTTCGTCTATATGCGACTGCCATCGTTAGACTTTAATTCTATACTAAACAAGTAAGCATGTGCGACCTTGATATATGAGCTAAGCAGAATATATTAAAAAATAAAGATAAAGTCAAGGAGAATTTATATAATTTATTATGAAACAAGGAGAGATAACTTAGTTCAATCGCTTTTTTTTATCGATTCATTAGGCCACCCGCCTGTTATCATTGATGAATTGTCCAATACGAACATCAGCGCAGAAGAAGGCAGTTACATTACATTGAAATGTGAAGCACAGGGTTACCCGCCTCCTAGGATTATTTGGCGCAAAGGAAACTCAGATGTGATTATTAATTTTTTTTTGTATATTTCATTATTTATAATATGTCTATTTCATTGTTTGTTAGGTTGTTGAAAGTAGTACTCGCCACCGTCTACTGCCCGATGGCTCTTTGCAAATTGTTGGTTTGAATAAAAATGATGCCGGTACTTATCACTGTCTTGCCGACAATGATGTAGGCCATTCGGCACGTAAAGACGTCGACTTAGAAGTCACAGGTATGATTTATACGGTTTATTCCAAATCACATATTGGTATTGTGTTCAAAATACTACGTATAAATCATTTTACAATTAAATCAAAAAATAGTTTACATGTTTCTTGCTCATAGAGACAAACATTTGTTATTGCACAATACTTATGTGACCTGTAATAAACCTTAACAGCAATTCTTATGGTTATGGTAAGCATGAATTAAAAAGAAACAATAAGATTAACTTTGCATATAATATTCTAATAATTGGTGTTTTGTATTAAAAAAAAATTGTTAATGTTTCTTTAATAACAATGGTACGCTGTAACTATTTTAACTTAATATCTAATTAACTATAACAAAAACTAACAACTGCATGACAGATCCAACGCCGCATCCAGCCAGTGTCATAGGCGATGATGACACAAAACATACGGTTGCCTTCGGTGCGCCTACTACCCTACGTTGCTACGCCTACGGCTGGCCACGCCCTTCAGTCACGTGGTGGAGGGGCTCAAGCATGTTACCGCTGTCCTCCAGCGTGTACGAGCAACGTCGAGACCATTCCCTCCGCATCCACTCTATACAGCTAGCAAATCTGGGCGTATATACTTGCCAAGCATACAATGGCCTGGGTAAAGCAGCTAGCTGGTCCTTAACTGTCCTTGGATTAGGTCCTATATATACTGAAAATCCCGAAGATAATCAGTACATGAAATTTGTGATCCTAGCAGCCGATAAAGCTCACACACCTAAGCCTAGCTGGCCTTACAGACCAGAACGGCCTCCGCCACCGCCTACTAGGGCTGTGCCTACTCCTGAACCTTATATCCCTGCACCTTACACTGATCCTTCACCTGAGATTGTTCCGAGGATTTACACCGGTAAGGATTTTTTGTGTATATATATTTAATTATGGGTTTGTGTTTTACTAAATAATTAAAATACTCTAACTTCATCTTCTAAAATTTCGTAGATTTTTTAGAATTCGAAATGTTTTAAATTCTATTATTTTTTTAATAATTCCTTAGTACCAGTTCGTACCAACATCACGATGAGCGAGATGAAATTCCCTGTTGGTAGTGATATTTCAATACCATGTGATGTGGATGGACATCCAACACCACAAGTACAATGGTACAAAGACAGCGTACCATTATATCCATCTCAAGGAATACAGATTTCTGGTATGTCATAGGCACTTGATTTTTTTAAACAATTTTTTTTGTAAATATATATATATATAATTTTAGTAAAAATATATTTTTATTTACAAAAATGTTTGATTTTCCTGTAGAAAGTCACCGACTTACCATTATAAGAGCGAATACAAGTGATTCTGGCGAATATATTTGTAAAGCAGAAAACGAGTATTCTGTGTCATCTAGTTCAGTGAATATTGCTGTAGAAGGTAACAAATGTCTATAATCTACATCTACAACATTTTCTATTGTTATTATTTGTTTTAACTAGGTATTTACATCCACCAAAATTGCACGGACAATCCATTCTTCGCCAACTGTGGTTTGATAGTGCAAGCACACTACTGTACGCATAAGTATTATGCGCGATTTTGTTGCCGCTCGTGCACCCAAGCGGGACAACTTCCGTCGCATGGTCCTCATTTAGCTGATACCAGACAAAGTGGGGTCCGGTCTCCCAATCTATTCAACTGAAAACTACTATAGAACACTTAAGCTAGTCTTTGATTCATTTTTAAACACGAAATTCTAATAAAAATAGATTTATATTTGCGATTGTCGCTGCCATTTTAAAATTTATAAGCGAATTTTATTGTCATTTTTATGTTGCAGTCGCTGCTATTAGACAGTCACCGCCATTTTTATTTTATATTTTAATTTTCTGACTGTAAATAATATATCAATTCAAACAAATTAGTAAAGGTTTATAGTATTAAATTATTTTTTAATTCGTATGTGCAATTTTCAAAGTTGCTGATAGTGTAAATATATTTTTATACTCAGTCATTTTTATTTTTAAAATGTCTTTCTCATCGTCGTAAGTTTGACTTACTAAATACATGTCCTGTTATTGATAAAATGATGAAATATTGATTTTTTAGTTAAAATAAATAAAATGATTCTATTTTGATATAGGAATGCATGTATATATTACAATCTTGTACGTAATTGTGTTCATTTTATTAAGATGTATTTTTTAGCAAATGTAGATATACAATCACAGTCTTGTGATAAATAAATAAATAACAAGTTTCATAATCTAAGTGAATCGAAATTTAATCTATTTCGTATCTTATTTTTATTTACTTCAATACAAAAGCTCAGATTGGGAAACATATTTTACTAAAATTCTATCAATTAACGAAATAGTCTAAATATGTGAAATAATTTTGAATATTTTATTTCTATATTAATAACTAGTTTTATTGCATTTAAAATAAAATTATCACCAAATTAATAATCTCTGAAATTAATTTCTATATAAATAGGTAATAATTATTAAAATAATTTCAAATCTGATTTTTATTGGTATATATAAAAAAAAACATTAGCTGGCTACACTGAATGTTTGAATTATGCAGTGTTGCCCAAAGACTATTGGAGAATTTTAATATAATTTAGTTGCTTTTAAATAAATTTGAAGAAAACTTTCCATGAAAAATTAATGACGTTGGCCTAACAACACAATATATGCGGTTTTAAAGCCGTAATTTGTGAAAAATTTGAAATCAGGTGATTTTTCTGAGCTTCTGTGAGTTTTCATTTAGTAGAGCTGGCAACATGCCAGTTTGACATCAGCCGTTATCACATGAAGTTGAGTAATGTTAAGTTAGTCAATGTTTGTGTGTTTTATGCGTTTTATGCACGCTATGTCGACTCCCATAGAACGAGTGGTACAAAGCTCTGTCTCTTTTTTTTGAAAAGGTTCCTTCCCCGTACACATAGCGCTGCTGTGCCTCAGATGAGGTTACTTCTGCGCGTGCGTCAATCATAAACGTCAGTCGCAGTTTTAAACTTGACAAAGTTGTTTACAGCAACAGGTTACCAGTTTTAAATTTATTTGTGACTTTATCGAAGTTATTGTTGTATATCATGCCGATCCTTTGTTGTGTTCCCGGTTGTGATTTTGTGTGTCTCGTCACCCGCAACAGATTACCTGTATACGAGCCGGAGATTTCTAATAAATGAGTTGAACAACAACAGCAAATCCTAAATTTGTAAACTTTGATGATTTATACATCATCATCAATCATTTCGTATATGTAGTGGTCATTTTATCGAAGAATGTAAATATTCTGGGACTAAAAGACTGAAAATGTACTCAGTACCGTCAATAAAAATGCCAGGTAATATTAAATAATTATGTTGAATACATGGTATTCTATTCATATATATTGAAAATTTACTACATTTATATGTTATTTAAGACAAATATATCAATTTGTAATTTGTAGGATTCCATGAAGAACTTTTCTTCTGCTGCACTTTCCACGCGAGGTAAGTTAGGTTATGTTATAGCCGAAATAATCAGTAGTGTCACTAATTCGATTATCACTAGTGCATTCCAAAGTGCGAGTCCAAATAGCCTCAATCCAATCCGTTGTTTCTTAGCATTAACAATATTGCAATTGCTGTGATGACATTCCATATGTAAAGTCTATTAAAATCTCTATGGTACCTCAATAATATAATGGCCAGTCCAGCGGTGCGTTTTGTATACTTGTCCACTAAATTTCTGACATTCCACTAATGGATGGTAAATTCAAATGTGTTATCTGACTAGGCCAATTATGATTTAAATATTCAGATAGACTGTTGATATATTTTGTGCGTATAGTGGATTTATTCTGAATGATTTCAGGTTCGACCAGGTTGCTGGAAGTACGTGTACTATTCCGAATGTCACACTGTCTTCTCCACATGGAATTTTTCTTGGGATGGTTCACGTATAGTTAGCAGTTACAAGGCGACTGAATTTGTAACACTCCTGGTTGATTTATATATGTTTCCTTGATGCTTCTTATCTCCTTTGGGCAACGTATCTTGGTATTATTTTGCGGGTGAGTTATCACGTATGTGTCAGAAGATTCTTAGATTAATATTTAATAAAACTATGTATTTCTTTTCAGATTCTTAAATTAATATTTTATTAATCTCTATTTCTTTTCAGATCCTTAAATTAATAATATTATTACACTATGTATAATAATTTTTTATATTTACTAAGAAATAAGTATTATAATACATATATATATAATATCAGTTTTTTTTTAATTTTCATTATTTTACCCAATTTTTGGTGATGGATTACAATATAATTAGAGCGATTTTTAGTGAAGACCACGATATTCTGAATCATAAATAGAGAAGCGAGAACAACGTCTTTGTATAAATTGATATACTAAGAGCGTTATTTTCGCATCTCTATTCATGATTCAGAGTATTGTGGTCTTCACTAAAAACCGCTCCAATTTTTATGCAACCTGCACTGCTTCTGGAATTCATATTTCCCGCCATCTGTTAGTTCAATTTCCATACGCCAAAATATACTCTTACAGCGCTTCTTTAAGGAGTCGACGATCTATTAGTGAATTATCTATGGTTTTATGTATAATAATCATAACACAAAGTTTGTGTATGGTTTAATTCGTCAAAGTGTGGTTTAATTTGTCTTTGCGCTAATATTGCAATACACAATATTTACAAATATACGTGAAATGGTAGAAATACCTTTAGGATACAGGTAATTTCCGCAACTTGTAGTTTTCGAAACTGCAACAGGTTCTTGGTCAATTGTTCCTGTCAAAGTTGACAGTTTTGACAAACCATGCAGAAAAGAGTACGTAAATCGGACGATATTGTCTTAGTACTTTCTGAAGAAGAGGAATTGTTTCGCCATAAATTTTTTCTAAACGAATCCGGTATTTATTTAGAAAATAGTCACACAATTGTGTACTAGATTTGCCGCTTATAGGTTCGCAGGAGAGTTTACGATGCACAATATGTTCGAAAACAACATACGGGAAAATATATCCGCATCCAGCCTTAAAGGTCATTGTGTGTTTTGATTGCTTAAATAATTACGAAAAACACGAATACCTAAGCTATCATAATCATGACGATATTATGTGTCGATGGTGCACGAAATCATCGCTGAACTATAATTGTTCAACGTGTACTTGTCTATTTTGCAGTGTAAGTACTTTTGCAATTTTCAATCTGGGTGTTTTTTGATTGTAATATTTTAGGAATGTTTGGATCGCAATTTCGGTCCAAATTACGTGCGAGATAATTGGCAATGTTTCATTTGTAATCCGAAACAATTATGGAGACTTCGCGCGATTTGTACACGCGCTATGGACGATAGACCAAGGTAAGATCATTTATTTTGCGGATTTTATATATTTATATATTATTTAAAAAAAAAACATTATTTGGTGGTGATGTCTGTATGTAACATAAATTAAGTATTTAATTCTTAATTTATGTTACAGAAATAAAAATACCAAATCCATTAAGATAAATGTTGATCTTGATAAAAATCATTTATCACAAACGACCACAAATGACTTTGTATCGTCAAGAAACGATAAAATGATGGATAGTGATACCAAAGTGCCTCAAAAAGGTGCGACAGACACTTGTGATATGATGTTGGAAGTAAAAAAAAACGTTGACTTTTTTATACACAGTTTCAAAACGGGTTTTGATGCATTTTACGATCGTTATAGTAAATTAGAATATAACAAAACGTACGAATACGTTCAGCGGAACAACGAAAAGCTATCAAAGTTTTTCGATAGTGCTATCGAAAACATAGAATATGTGAAATCGAAAAATAATTTGAGTTTTTGTGCGTGGCAATCGAAACACTTAGAACATCTTCCAGTTGTTAATAAACGACGTTTAAGTGAGTGTTCTAAAAAAACTACTTTGAAATCAAATGCAATAAGTTGTCCGAAGCGAAAATCGGATGACCTACCCGATTCGAGTTTGTGTCCGCTGAAAAAAACCAAAACAGAAAACGATTCTGATAGCTTTGAAAGTCAAGATACTGTTAATCGAGAACATCTTTCTGAATCATCGGATGATTCGTTGGATTTGCTAACGCAAACTAATTTGTCTATATTACGGATGCAAAAAAATGATTCAGCTAATCTACAAGATGCTCAAAACGAACCATTATTAGATGAAAATGATACATCTTCCGTTCAATCGCTAGAGAGTCTGAATGCTATTGAATCGAAATCTAATAATAATAAATCGGAAGAAGGTTCAGTTCATAACAGTCAAATTAAATCGCAAGAATGTGATAATATCCGATCCAATCAGATTTTAGATTTGATCACTTCGAATCAATTCGAAGGCTTGCAAAATATCGATTCACAAGAGAAACAATCGTCGACAGAATTGAAAAATGCTCAAACGAAATCGAAAGAAAATCAAAATTTGCCATCATCTAACCAGAATTCACAAAGTAATCCAACCAAATTAGAAGAATATTGTCACCCATCTGAAGTTGTAGATTCGCAAAATCAAACTGTTATGAAAACATCAAATTTGGCAACTGAATCACAAGAAGATTCTCATTCAATCGAATCTTCTTCGGAATTGCCTAAATCACGACTTTCGCAATCATACATCCATTCGCCAAATGGCTCAGATTTACTCCAACCTTCAGAAATTAAAGTTGAGTTAGACGAATTTGACAATAACTCAACCGCTACAATAATCCTAAACGAAGTCGAAGATTATGACAGCATTATCACAATCCAACAGATTTTGTGCGAAAAAACGGGAACGTTCTACCAAAGTTTTAGTGTTGGAAAAGACCAAATACATTTGATGAATGGCAATGAAACAGATTCAGAAAATGCCACGGAACCAGAGGAGTATGCGGATATTATTAAGGAAGTTTTAAAACAAGGTGGTTATACATCAGATGCGGACAAAGAAGAGGTAGGACAAACGAATGAAATTTCACATATAAATGACGAGGGAAAGAATCTTAAAGTTAAACCAGAAAACATGAAAGATGAGAATTCATCAGGAATTCAAATTAAACCAACCCACCATTTAGATGACTTACAAAATAAAGAAGACTATCAAATTGCGTTACAACAAGAAAGATTTGCTGAGACTCAAGTCAAACTACCTGAACCAGAACAACAAATTGCGGAGGCGTCACAAAGTGTTGGAACAGATTCAAACTCTCAAGAAACAACACCTGGAACGAATTCAGAACACGTTTGGGCCGATTTTGATGTTGATACCATTGATGCCGATTATAAATCGGATCAAGACGAAACGAATCAAGAACAAGTAGATCAAGCTCAACTTGACCAAAATCAAAATAATCAAGGTGTAATAGATTTGGATGAAATAGAAAATGAAAAAAAATTTGATATTGCTGTGGCAGAATTTGAAAAGTTAAGTCAAGAAATCATTAATTTAAGTGGGAAATCAACTGACAAGGAGGCACCTGCTAATCAATCAACCGATATCGACCCATTAGAAAGCGATATATTTGAATTAAATTTCGAAGAATCTGAAACTGGGAGTTCAGATGGTGAAAAAAGAGAAGAAGCATATAACAGTTTATATCATAATATATATAGTGACGAATGCAACGATTTATCTTTAAGTGATACATCAAGGTCTTCTTCAATTCACTCACTGCAGTCCACAATGTCTGAAATGGAGATTGTACTAGATCCTCGACAGATAACTTACGATTCAGACACTTCTAGCTCGGATTCTCCTACCGAGAAAAATACGATTTCTGCACAAATCAAGGTTGATCCGAAATTGCAACAACAATGTCGGATTCAGTTGATTAAGTCTAAGGAGGATTTACAGATTGAACGGTAAAATGTTTTATGTTTAGTAGAAGATTTAAATTACAATAAATTGTTCTATTTTGCTTAGATTACGCACTCACACTTTTACTCACTGACACACTCTTGCACATGCACGCATACACATAGGCGGCTCGGAATAACTTGAACCGTGATAAGCGCAGAAGAGTTAACATTATAATAAAAAATAAACAGCGTGTGGTCATTTGTGCACAACAAGGTCGCTGTTATTCCGATCCGCCTGCATATATATTTTGTTGCTACATTTTTCTTGTTACACTTTTCGAAAATGGCTACGGTCGTTACTAATCGATTTAAAAAATCAGTCGGTAATTTTGTTAAAAGATGTTAATTGTGATCGACTGATCTGTCACCATTTTCGGAATATCTCAATAACATGATTGTTATTTGAAATAATTGAATTTGATTTGATTTCATATCAATTGAGTTTACTTATAATGCTATCATTGTTATAGATATTTGTTGATTTATTTAGTTTCTTACTTTATATCTGACTTTGATTAAAATTTTATATATTTTAATTTGAATAAAATATTTATTTGTTTATTTTTGAAATCATTATTAATACCTATTCGTGAACGAAATTATCGTTGGTGCCGTTAGTGGCCTTAATAAATATATATTTTTTAAATGTTTCACAATTGTGTTATCACAATGTGGAGGCGAAGTGTCCTAAAGCGAACACAACTGAGTCAATTAACAAATTATGGAACAAATAGACAGCTGATCGATTGATAATGCCCCATGTATTGACGAATTATTGTTACCACCAGAAGACAAGTTGTTAATTTCGATCACGAATAACCAGTTATGAAAAATGTACTATTACTGGACAATTTTCTAACTCATCTATAAAAGCGATTTCAAAATGTTTCAACTTTTAATATTTAACGTTTCAGTTTAATAAACTTAAAAACTCTAAACAAAACTATACGCTCGCGTAATTCGAGTAGTGATGGTTCTGTAATAGTTAAAAAGAAAAGGAAAGATACAAGAACAAATAAAATTGAAGATGACAATGATACCACATCGTTAGCATCGGATTGTGCAATGTCCGATGATCCCGAAAGCACACATAACGTGAGTAATGCGGGTTCCATAAACTATTCACCAATTCCTCAAGTTGATTCTGCAAATGACTCCGATGACGAATCTAGTCATGACTTACTTGCCGATAAATCTGTAGTAAAACCAAAAAAAGCTACGCACATTCCGAATAAATCGAACGTACCTAACGACGATGAAATTGATAAAGATGATCCGGATAATAAATGGAGGCGGGATAAATTATTAACGGGCGCTTTGAATGATAATGATTCGGATTCAACGAATGATTCTGTCGCTGATGCTTTACTGGAGAGATATGCTGCAAAGAAACATAGAAAGTAATTTTATAATTCATTTAATGGAATATTTCGCATAACATAAAATTTGAAATAAAATTTCTATTATTATTATTTTTTTTTCTTCAAGAAGGAAATCCAGTACATGTGATTCAGATTCTAAAGTACAGTAAGTAACTACGCTATTTTATTATTATTTTATTTTTTATAATACCTTTTATTTGTAAAGGAACTTAATTGAAATTGATGACACAGAATCTGATACGCAGTCAAATGATAGTGATGTCCAGTAAGTTATTTTGAAGATATATTTTTTAAAAAGATATTTTTCATTGTAACATTAATTGTTTTAGGTTTATTTTACCTAAGAATAAGAGTAAAGGTAGACATAATATTCGAGAAGTAATTCCGGATTCGTTATTGCAAGCTGAAACACAACAAGCTGATAAAGAAGAAGCAGAGCGACGAAAGAGAATTGATCAAAAAAACAAATCGGTAAGTGATAATTAAAATATAATAGTATATAATAAAAATAATAATAATTTTAGCTGGAAGTCGTTTTATCTCAATCCTCTTTCAACAAAGATCAACCCCAATTAGTCCTCGACTGGGATAACGACTTGAAAGAACCTCTAGTTAGCGTAGACCCTCTATTAGTTCCAATTTTAAAAACACATCAAATAAACGGCATTAAGTTCATGTGGGATAATTGTTTCGAAAGTGTGGCCCGCTTAAAGGACAGCAGAGGCGCTGGTTGTATTTTGGCCCACTGTATGGGCCTAGGGAAAACAATGCAAGTTATAGTCTTGGCCCATACAATTCTCACCCACTCAGTCACAAATGTAAAACATATTTTAGTGCTATGTCCACTAACTACTGTTTTCAATTGGTGTAACGAGTTTAAGAAAACGTTAAAAGATGTTTCTGATAAGTTGATGATTTACTTTATAACTCCTGATCGATTTAAGTCGTTTGGTAGAAAAGTTTCGGAAATTAGGCGCTGGAGAAAAACGGGTGGTGTGTTGATTATTAGTTATGATACGTTTAAAAGTGTTATCCATGCTAAACGAGATGTGTTGCAATCATCGACGTTTTTAAAAGAAGCACTTTTGAGCCCAGGCCCGGATTTGGTGGTTTGCGATGAAGGTCATATTTTAAAGTCGGGGAAGACGAATATTTTTATGTCGCTCAAGGAAGTTAAAGCGGCTCGGCGGATTATTTTAACTGGGACACCAATGCAAAATAATTTAAAAGAATATTACTACATGGTTAATTTTGTTAAACCAAGTTTGTTGGGGACGTTTAAGGAATATTCTAGGTTAGTATGAGAACGTTTTATGAAAACTCTTTGAATATCTCCTTTTTTTGATTCTTAAGTTTATAGTATCAAAATGCTCAAAACGTGTCCCTTAAAATGTTCGAAAATTTTCATGATTATATGATATATACATTAGTATAAGAAAGTAAAAATTAATATTTATAATTTCTAAAATCTATAAATAAATATAATATAAGAATCTTTTTTAAAATTCAGAATAATATTACTAAATTATCATTAATATTATTAAATTCTATGCCACCTTAAATCTAACATAATCTAGCTTAATGTACAACCATCTCAAGATCAAAAATAATTGTCTAAATTATATATATATATATATATATATATATATATATATATATATATATATATATATATATATATATATATATATATATATATATATATCAATAGTTTGTGTGGTTGGCACTTGGTGAAACATTATAAATATGAATAATTTAAAACACTTGGTAATTTTCACAAAATATTTATTAATACGACGCGTTTCGACTTTGCAGTCATTTCAGAATACCTGAAGATGACTGCAAAGTCGAAACGCGTCGTATTAATAAATATTTTGTGAAAATTACCAAGTGTTTTAAATTATTCATATATATATATATATATATATATATATATATATATATATATATATATATATATATATATATATATATATATATATATATATTTTCTATTTGTATTCACTAGATGCTTTATAAATCCAATTGAGAATGGACAGTTTGAAGATTCAAGTAAAGCTGATATAAATTTAATGCGAAAACGTTCACATGTATTACATAAAAAACTAGAAACGACCGTTCAACGATTCGAAGTGAGTGAATTAAAACCATATCTACCAAAAAAGAACGATTATGTTCTATTTCTTCAACTGAGTGAAATACAAATCGAACTATACAATCTATATTTGAAATTACGCGATATTTCATATAAAAAGATGTTATTCCAAGATTTCCATAATTTACTAAATGTCTGGACGCATCCAGCAATGCTGCAATTGAAATTGGAAAAGAAAGAAAAAGATGAAAAATTGAGAGCTAACAATGATTCAACAACGAAAAAAGATGTAACAAAAGACGATATAACATTTCCCAAAGATTTTGAAGCAGATAGTTCTACAGCCGTGCCATTTGATTGGTTTAAAGGTCACGTTCCGGATGATTTAATGACAAATTTGGCACATGGTCCAAAAATGGTGCTTCTTTTCTCAATTATCAGGGAATGCGAATTAATTGGTGAAAAATTACTGGTGTTTTCTTCATCGATAATTGAACTGGATTTAATTGAACATTTTTTAAAAGACACTCAAATGATTGAGGGGCAATGTTGGCGGAAAGGACAGAATTATTTGCGAATGGATGGGGCAGTGTTGTCGGATGATCGGTCACATTATTGTGATTTATTTAATAATAAACATAAAAAGATTAAGTATGTTTTTTTTTGTGTGTGATATTAACATGTTATTAATTTTGGTGTTTAGGTTGTTTTTAGTTTCGCATAAAGTCGGTGGTTTGGGGCTGAATCTAGTCGCTGCAAGTAGAGTAGTATTGATGGATGTTAGTTGGAATCCAGCATATGATTCTCAGGCTGTGTTTCGTGTTTACCGGTTTGGACAAGAACGAGAATGCCATATTTATCGGTTGGTTGCGATGGTAAGAAAATTTGTTCAACCATTTCATTAGGTTAAATTAGTATAATTGAGTTTTTATGTACTTGCTAAATTAGGGAACTATGGAAGAAGCTGTTTATAGTCGTGCTGTTACCAAGCTAGCAATCTCTTGCCGTGTCGTTGATGAACAACAAATATCAAGACATTTCAAAAGTGATGAATTACAAAGAATGTACAAGTAAGTTGTATGCAAATTTAATGAAAATAACTGTTTATGCTCAATTTGTTGCACTTAAAATTATGATTATGCTTGAACGTAATTTATAAATCATTTTATGAACCTAATAAATATTCATATTTATCGGGTCAGTCATTTCTTTCTGCCACCGCCTAACTGTACTAAAGATATAAAATATGCCACCCAATTTCAGGAATATCGCTAACCAATTTATTATATTTAGATTAGATTTAGACTTTTTGAAGAAACGCCCAACGCCAACTCTACCGCCTGATCGGCTGTTAGCTAAATTGTGGATTACCCACACTAAGATTCTGCATAATTTCTGTGATCATGAAGCTTTATTGCAAAATCAAACGCATGAAGAGTTAAATGAAGAAGAAATGAAGATTGCTTGGGATGAGTACAACGAAGAAGAAGAAAAAGCAAGTAAGTATTGTAAAATCCAATTAATTGATTCACAATATGACCTACATATGTATTAGCGAGCATGCTTAGCTTATATATTCATGTGTGAGCATAAATGTAAGTTTAATATCATAATTACTTACTACATTTTTTTAAGAACTGCTTATTATTTATTACTTTTTTTTTACTACATTTTTATAATTTTATCTATAAATGAAACACATATACGATAGATGTATTCTTATGTAACATTTATGTTTACTCTGTTATTTGTTTGATTAGGAGAACGTGCTAGAGCAATGTTAGAGCCATTTTCATCAACTTCTGGTTTGGCGAATAATATGGTCAATGGAAATCCGTTATTGCCATGCATACCAATCAGGCCAAATATTCCTACGAACTTCCCATTTCGAAATAATCTTGCACAAAATATTTCCATAACTAGTGCAAATTACAACCAACCGAAAACATACGATAATCCTAAAATAAATCTACCTCTTTCTAGTAATGCCCCACAATTTCAACACAATAATCCACAACAACATATTCCTAATGCTACCTATACAAATCCATCAATGTGTTATAGACAACCAGGACCAAGTACGTCCAGATATAAAAGTAGCACCAACAAACAGTTACCACCAAATTACGGTAATACCAACTATCAAAAAGTATACGATATTTCCAATTTACAAAACAGTGTACCAACACAAAATTTGCCTGGCTCTGCCAAATTCAGTCATATTAACTCAGCCAAACCACACAACAATCTAACAACAAGTACACTTGGTAGTAACTCTAATATCAACTCACAATTTACACATGGCCAAACATATAATAACTCTACGTCTAGTGGAAATTTAATCCCAAATAATAATTACAAAATAGCAAATAAAAGATTAAATCAAATTAACACCAAAAAAATGGAAAACATCCGTATCCGTCCAGCATACTCATATGATCCTATTTCCGATTCGATGCACCGATACAAAAAGCCAGTAACAAGTAGTAATTCAACGAAATTAACCGAAAAAAGTAATTATATTATGGTATCTTTAAACCAAAATCTAAAAGTTAAATTTTAGATGCAAATGATGTTCCTAAAAAGCCAGCACAAACAAATTCAATTGATTTTCATGATAAATTAAAACAAATTTTATCTAACACGAAACCGGCAATAAAAAATGGCGACCATAGAGCGACTGCAGTACCAAGTGATGAAATATTTGAGAAAGCATTGAGAAAAAATGGAGTCTCTTTAACTGTATTGGTAGATGATGAACCAGAACCAACTATAAATGCGATTGATAGACAAATTTCTTATTTGTCGGAAAATAGGCTTATTCAAACTGGTGATGGAGAAATTCAAGTACGAAGTAAGTGTACCTATCCATTTTCTATTTGTTGTCAACTTTGAATTAGTGTTTTTGATATTTTATTTTCTTATAAGTTTTGGTAACATTGTGAAAGTGACATTTTATTCCGTTATTTTGTAGTTTGAATAATTTGTCTTATAATGTATCTTGTCGCTCTCATTTATGAAGTATTGCGGCATCTTTTTCTAACAATGGTTACTTATGTTGGTGAGAGCGGTGCATTATAAGACTAAAGGTGTATTTTTTTACTGACTTTCTTAGACACTAGTCATGTAAGTTAGATAGTTGCCGTCCTATTTTCGGATAAATAATTCTCTTTCTGACATCACAAAAATAGTAAAAAACATCTGCAGTGTCATGCACCGAACTTTCTTATACGCATATGGGTTAAACCACATCGTAGTTACATTATTTTTCTAATTTATAATATTTGTTCTAACCTTTAGATCGCTTGTACACTAAATATATTTCTTAGAATAAATATTAAATGTCAAACTTCAAATTATTTAAGTCTATTTTGTTAAACAATTGACAGGCGCAGATGATACGATTTATGTAAAAATATATATAATAAGCAGAAATTTATTTTGAAACCAGTACTTTTTTTGGAAAAAAGATTCAAACAAAAGTTGTGCTAAATATAAATACCATTAATTTTTGTTCACGTAAATTTTTTGTAACTGTAACCATTTTTGAGTAATTGCAGAAACTGCAAAAAATGACTAGAGTAATCATGCATTTCCGGTTGGAATATGGTTTTCAAAAATAGGTTTTCGTGCCAGGCACATACAAGTCTTAAGTTTAAAATTTCATAATTTTCCATTTAGCCGTTTGGGCTGTAGAGCGCTCACATACACACACACACACACACAGACGGACGTTATTCCAAAAATAGTTGGAATCGATTCAGGGAAGGTCAAAACGTATATTTCCGTTAAAATCTCGAGATCGAAATTTTTCATGATTACAATACTTACTTTTACTGCGTATAAGAAAGTAAATAGTTGGAATCGATTCAGGGAAGGTCCACACGTATATTTCCGTTAAAATCTCGAGTTCGAAATTTTTCATGATTACAATACTTACTTATACTGCGTATAAGAAAGTAATAGTTGGAATCGATTCAGGGAAGGTCAAAACGTATATTTCCGTTAAAATCTCGACATCGAAAATTTTCATGATTACAATACTTATACTGCGTATAAGAAAGTAGTAACGAAATTTTAACGTTAATAATCAATAATGTCTAAAAGGAACAAATGCGATAAATACTATTTAAATTTCATTTGGTGATTGGAAGTTAAGAATTTTAAAATTTACTGTCATTTTTATTTATAGGAATAATTCAAGATCCAGACAATGACATCGTAGAAATATAACATTCCTCTAAACATATAATAAAATCATACATTTTTAAATATTATATTTTAATATAAAACAAAATTAATTATATATTTTGTACTATAAATAAATTTTGTTTTTTTTTTTTTACTGTCAAAATTCTCCGCTACAATTAATAAAATGTTTAAACGATTTACAAAAAAATTCGCAACCGCATGTAAAACGAAAATATGCGAATCTTTAAAAGATATCAATATAGTGGGACGCGATTTGGTCGACCCAAAATGTTTCACATCACCTGAATTCAAATCACTACTATGGACTGCATTAGATTTAAAGTGTCTGTCGAAACAAAGGAATCTAAATGTTACCGCTGTCCAAGATGCACGAATTTCCCTAATTTTGGATAAGTCTTGTTTGAAGACGCAATTAGCAATTAAAAATGGGGCGAAATTGTTGAATGCTAGTGTTAATGTTATTACTAATTCTAAGTGGAGTAATGCGCCGTATTTGGAAGATTTTGGTCGTATATGCGCAGCATATTCAGATTTGGTTTTTTGTAAAATGGATAACCAGTGCCATATATTATGCATTGCGGATGGGGCGAATGTTCCAGTTGTGGGTATCTCCTCCTGTGAGTTTAGCAATGTAAAAGCCTTAGCAGATATGATGACAGTGTTGTCACATTTTGAGTACTTAAAAGGCTTAACACTAGCGTGGGTCGGCCTACCAGGATCTTTAATCAACACATACATGTATATGTTACCGCGTTTCGGTATAAATTTAAAGTACTGCACTGACAACAGCACTCTTCTTCCAATATTTATGCAAGACGGATTGATAACAAGTCAAAAGTTTGGAACAGAAATGCATGAATGTTGTACCGTAATTGACGCCATTAAAAAATCTAATATTATATCGACTTCCGGTCATGACAATCCCAACTTACGCGTTACTAATAGGGACATGGCGGAAGCTGCAATGAATTGGGCTTTGCTGCATCAACTGCCCAGAGGGCAATGCGATGTTGAAAAAGAAGTATTTGCGCATAAGAATTGTTTAGTTTGGGAATCCTTAGAGAATGAAAGATGGATTTATGCAGCACTTATGTTGCGATTGTTAACTGGACATTCACATAAGATTCAAGTACCGATATTTGAGAAAGAAAATACTTTTTTAAAATAAACTTGCCTTAGAAGACGTGCGCAAGTCCATGCCGTCTGGAATTGCAACAATAATTTACTCTTAATGAATCAAAATTTAATTTTTAATTTATTTATTTTATTCGATTTGTAAGTTTCTATATCTTTTAGTGTTTGTTATTATAGCATAAGTTTCGTTTTAAATAAAACTATTAGTTATATTCATATAGTGTAGAAAAATTTATTTTGCAAAAATCACAATTTTACGATAAAATAGAGTTATTAACTATTTTTTTTTCTTTTCTTTTGTATTAATCGCGTGCGTCTTCTTTCGCAACACTGAAAGGTTCGCTGATGACTTCAGCGCCGCAATCAACAATCGTAACATCTTTCGATGGACGGTCACGACCGTCGGTACCTCCACTTTCGATTTTTCGGATAGTATTCTGTAAAAAATTAATACTATATTAAATTAAATATTAAATTTTACTACGGGAACACAGCTAAATAGTATAAAGAAACCATGAACGAAATTCCTAGTAGACCAGAGATTGCACCGACAAGTCAACGGTATGCGTAATATTTATGCTATATAAAAGCAAAGACAAGGCTCAAATGGGGTTAGCAAGACCCTATAGTAGTTTAACAACAGTTATATTGATTAAAGAAATTGGTCAATGCTAAATAAGTCACCAAAAGCGAGCTCTGGACATTGGCGGAGCCAATGCTTGTTGTTTAGTATACGCTATAATTCTTACCATTCCTTTAATGATTTTACCAAAAACAACATGTCTGCCATCTAACCAAGTTGTCTGTTTAGTGGTGATAAAGAATTGTGATCCATTGGTGTCTTTACCAGCGTTGGCCATCGAGAGCCAACCAGCGCCATAATGCTTCAATTTGAAGTTCTCATCGGCGAACCGTTCACCGTAAATGCTGCGACCTTTAGGTTAAATCGTGATTAGAAAGCTGATTGTTTATAAACAAAAAAAAAACAAAACAAATACTAACCTCCGGTTCCATCTCCTTTTGTGAAATCTCCACCTTGAATCATGAAATCTTTGATGACGCGATGGAACTTGCTGCCCTTGTACCCTTCGCCGGCGGGTTTTTCCGCTAATTCAACGAAATTTTGGACGGTTTTTGGGACAGTTTTTCCGAACAAACCAATTTCTACACGTTCGGGTGCAGCATCACCGATTTGAATGTCGAACCATACCTGTTTCAAACAATTTGTAATATAGCAACTGTTTTAATGCACACAATAATTCATTAATATTACTTTATTTGTCACTTTTGGTCCTTTTGTTTTGTCTTCGCATTTCGTGCCCAAAAGCATGCACATCAGCGTTAAAACTGCAATATATGTCTTCATGTTGTCTCGGTTTACAAGCGGCCACTGATCTCTAGAATTCTTTTGCACAGATTCTTTTGTATGACCGTGAATAGCAAGTTATATACTTTTGCCACACAGCTAACGCTGGGAACATACGTAAATAAGATAAAGACTATCAGGTTGTGCAATGATGCAGAGAAAGACCGAAAATGGGAAGCATTTGCGCATAGATCGAATACAACCGGTTTTTGTAGCTTTGCGATTGGCTGAAATCGGCATAATGGATTCATGTGTGGTGTTTCTATTTGTGGAATTGAATTAAAATATAAGCGCTAGATTTAAATGACTTGTTCTATATAGTTCGAATTGTATTAGTAAAACGTTAAAAGAATAGTTTAAGAAATTTAATATTTTTATTTGATATTTATATTTCATGTTAATCTTTAGACATTACTTTGAAATAATCATTAATATTGAGTGAAATAGGTCACAATAATCATATAATTTAGTTAGATTATTCAATTGTAAAATATAATACATTCTCACTTATTCAATTGATTAACATTATATAGTAATAAAATTAGATTCTAAATACATTTGGTGTTAACATAAATGTATTATGTCGTAAAAATAAATAAATATTTATAGATGAACTAAATTCGAAACCGAACGAATAATAGTGTATAAATAACGGTTCAGTTTTTTATTTGCGACAACCTTAGCTAATCAATTTTTTGCGTTCCTAAGTATTTTTTTCTTTCTTATACGAAGTAATAAGTAAGTATTGTAATCATAAAAAAAATCAATCTCGAGTTTTTAACGAAAATAAACCTATTGTTTGCTTGTGTGTGTGCGTAAGCGCTTTACAGCCTAAACAGTTAAAGGTAATGCACCGAACTTTCTTATACGCATATGGGTTAAACCACATCGTTGTTACCTTATTTTTATAATTTAAAAAATTTGTTCTAACCTTTAGATTGCTTTTACAGTAAATATATTTCTTAAAAACAATATTAAATGTCAAACTTCAAATTATTTAATTCTATTTTGTTAAACAATTGACAGGCGCAGATAATACGATTTATGTAAAAATATATATAATAAGCAGAAATTTATTTTGAAGCCAGTACTCTTAATGGAAAAATAAATCTAACAAAAGTTGTGCTAAATATAAATACCTTTAATTTTTGTTTATAAAATTTTTCTGTAACTTTAACCATTTTTGAGTAATTGCAGAAATTGCAAAAATTGACTAGAGTAAACAGGCACTTCCGCTTTGAATATTTTTTTCAAAAATAGGAGGTGCACACCTTAGGCATATGCAAATCTTAAGTTTAAAGTTTAAAAATTTTAGCTTCAACCGTTTAGGCTGTAGAGAACACACACACGCACACACAGACACACACAGACGTCATTCCAAAAATAGTTGGAATCGATTCAGGGAAGGTCAAAACGTTTCCGTTAAACTCTCGAGCTCGAAATTTTTCATGATTACAATACTTACTTATACTGCGTATAAGAAAGTAAAAATGATGTTTTATAGAAATATATCTGCATTATTTTACACTGAACTTTCTTATACGTATTTTGATTAGATGGAAAATTTTGAAACAAAGGTGTGCAAAATATTAATATTTTTAATATTTATTCTGCCAATAATTAATTGAATAAAAATTAAAAATATTAATATGTCGCACACCTTCAGTTTGAAAATTTTCCATTTAAACAAAAAACGTATAAGATAGTTAGGGTAAAACATTGCAGATATAATAAAACGGGTTGAAATGAATTAAATATCTCGTTTTATTTCTATTTGTGATAAAATTGGTTCAAAACAAGCCTATTAAAGGTATATAATATAGAATAAATTATATTTTAAAATGGTTTTCATTTGCAACAAATGTAATTGTGGTTCGAGAGTCCGGGTAATTATACAATATATATACGCTAATTACGTTCGAATGACCGCCTTAAAAGTTTGTCGCAGTGTGTGGCGGTACACTGATAAATCTGCACAAAGAGGATTAGTGCTAATGTTGCGGGCGTAAGATTAGAATGACGAGAAAATAATACTTGGCCTCTTAATCCACCAATTCTAACTTTGCACAGGCAAGCGCGACTGTGTTTCAAGTAATTTTCTGGAATAAAAAGATTGCTGAGTAAATAAATAAAAGTCAATGCTTGAAAATCAAATATAATCTATATTCACATCCAAAAAAGTGGACATCCTTTTAACATTCATCATATTTAAATATTCACAAATCACCATGGATATACATAAGTACAATTAATAAAATGGTTAATTTACAAAATATATAGGTATTCACATAGTGTTCAACACTTGTTGAAAAATCGAGAATGATTTTATTTACAGATGATTGAAATAGATTCTATAATCGTAATTTTATCATTTATAATATGTACACATATTTACAAAGTCCGAATGGTTAGTTATTAGTAGGTAATGATATTTTGAATATACGATATTTATTTTTAGTACAAGCTCGCGCCGAGCGAGGATAGATGGAATCACAAAATGAAAATATGTTACAACTTAATTCCATTCAAACACCGACATATTAGTAGCTACATATATGCCAGTGCATTCAAACAATTTTAGTCTGATACACAGATTTATCACATTTAAAGTTTATAAAATATATACAGATTATGTCAATCGCAATTACAAACAAGCGTGCTTCAATCACGTCATTTGAAATGCGCGCTTTTTTTTTACTCTCTTATTAAAGTAGTATTACAGTAGATACAGTTAGTTAAAGATCACGCGGCAGTCAGTGTCTATGAATTTTTTATTGTTAGCAATAAAATCATGTGTTATAATATAATGTTCGATGTGTTGTTTCTGCAGCGCGCATTTCCCTATTTATTGAGCATTTTTAAAATTCGGTCACTCGTCAAACAGTGCTCTCCCGTTTGGTGACCATCAGGGGTGTCTCGACGGTTGGTTCCTCGTCCAGTAAGGGGCTAGAGTTAGTTAGGGGTTGCAGTTGAATGGACTGTTCACGAAGAGGTGGCTGCGGCCGTTGTCTCTGCGTGGGTATAGGCGCTTGTTGCGGCGAACTGCGGTACTGCATTGTTGGGTAAATTACAGGCTGAAGATGGGACACGGGTGGGCCACCGTACTGTTGCCAAGGTTGACGGGGCAAAGTGCACGAGACAGCAGGGAATTGCGGCATTAGTGAACCACCACCGACGTGCTGGAATTAAATGAAAATTCATTATAATTTATGTTTTTCGTATAAATAATATATGTAACAAAAATATTCATTTTTATTATTTAAATCATTCATAATATTAAATAAACCAAAAATATAATGAAACAATAGCATCTGCTATAAACAAAACATTTTATTTTGGACAAAATAAATATTTTCACCAAACGGTTTAATTACTTTAAGTTAATCGATATATAGATTTTATGAATAATTTTTTGTTGCCATTCAATTAATCATGTTTATTATTGTTATGCCATTCAATATTGAATAAAACGAAACGAAATGTGTTTTAATTTAATATTTTATTTTATTTGAACCTGCTAAAAAATGCATACTATAGTACTAAAAGTAAATAATTATTTTTGATATAGTTGCGTAATTATTTCAATGATATGAGATTAGAAAAACCTTCGCGCTTCTTTCATATAAAATGATGCAGAATAAACTCTAGTTCAGCTACTGGCCAACAGTCTATTACTATTACCAGTGTGTACTGCCACGAAGCGGTTTCCCGTAAGAGCTCAAACCCATGTTACTTACAATTAGCGGGTTTTATGTATAATATAAAATAAAACATACGCAAAAAGCTAAATAACCAATGTTTAATATTATGAAACGTAAAAGCCTTTTAATATTGAATATGTGCTAAAAATTTGTCTAATTACCTTATTCATAGTCGAGCGTTTAATTTTGACCTAAACTAAATTTGATTTGGTATAGACGTATTATCTCTATAAATACGTACTCAACGGTACATTGGTAAAAAATGGAGTCTTTAAATATAAAGGCCTAAAACAGTCATCACTTGTGGGAAATTTTCTATGATTTTTAGAGCTCATTTACATACATACATAACATGCCAATTTCAATAAAATGGGGTGGCAGAAAACCCTTTACATTCGGTTGCATCATGACAATTTTTCACCATTCAACTCTATCCTAACATACTTCTTTTGTTTCATTGAATTTCTACATACATGCTTGTATTCACTCTTCTTTGACACAATTCATTCCCTTTCATATTTATTCAGAAGATGACCCAGTATTTTCAAACCATTCATTTCTCTCACGTATATATTTTTCTATAATATTTCATTCGGCATTTGACTTACCATTTTTGACTGAGCGTTCATTTCATGTAGCGGCATACCATTCCTCAGGGTGCAATAGCCCATGTATCCCGCTCCAGAGTTCCCCGGCTGGTGATGCAGCAACCCCCTACTCGGTGAAGATGTTTCAATGGTTGAAATCAACTGTCGTTTCCTTATGAAGTCATTCTGTTCATCCGAGTCGACAGGCTGTGGTATGATGTCGGGATTCTTCTCGTCGCTGTCACATTCGCCTGCGGAGGACTCGTGCTTACTTACAGGACTGCCGCCGGCTTTGTCACTGGACGCGGGACCACTCACTGAACCCCTACGTTCTAAACTTCCCACCGAACTAGCATTTGTTTTGTGTCTTTTGCGATGGCCGTCCCCGTTGGTGCACTGGAACTTGAGTACCACAAGCACAACTAACGCTACGATTAATAAAGCGCTTGCTACCCCAATTAGAATTGACATCATTGGCGTGAACTTGAAATCCATTCGTGGGTGATCTATAACAGGAAGTCATTCCACGTATAATAACAAGCAACATTAAAATTCTATTACATTTATACAATAATGTAGCAAATTTAATTCCTAAACATTTATATACCTACCATATATCGACATTTACCGACATATACTAACATATACCGGCATATATCGATATATCCTGCCATATCCTGCCATATACCGACATATACCGACATATACCGACATATACCGACATATACCGACATATACCGATATATACCGACATCTACCGACATATACTGACATATATACATACTGATGTATATATAGATTTACAATCGTGAATGCCGCCACTCACTCATATTATTTTTTATTCTATATAATCATATTAGTTACCAGTTTCTGCAGTTAGTTGTTTCTCCGGTAGACGCAATGTAGCCGCTTGCATAACCACAGGCTCACTTCTTCCTTTCGCATTAAATGAATAGAATCCAGCCTGATAATAGGCTCCGGCTTCGAGGCCCGTCACAGCAAACCGAGCCACCGGCGAAGTGATGTTAGCGCGTAAATCTTGACTGTGACTTTCACGCACCTTATCAAAAACAGAACAATTCATAACGCTCACGTCGACTTGCTGGTGTAAGAAGGTAACTTACTTGCAGTAAGAAAGATTGGGGGAGCCCGCCATTGAACCCTTCATTGCAACGAATTGAAAAAGAGCTCATGGAAATATTTGAGACGGAGCAGTTGTGAACTTGGTCTGGTCGACCTACGATTAATTTTATAATTTAGAATCTATTCTGGGAGCGATTTTATTTAATGAAAAGTACTTTTTTTTGCCAACAAAATGTAACAAATTATAAATTTCATCTAATATTAATTAATTCTGGAAAGTTTAGCTTCAAAATAGTAATTTTCATAAATTATCACCATCAAAAATAGGAATCGCTCGAATGTAGAAAATTAGTAATTTTGATGAAGTTGCTATTAAGTATGTGTTTGAATATGATTTAAAAAGCGTAATATATATTTAGTAGCTTCTAATATCTTTTGAAACTTTGTTAATCAAAAGTTTGTTAGTTAAGTTTTATTAAGACGTAAAATACATAAAATATTTTGCAATACACTCTCACACATAAGAAATCAATATTAAATTGTCAAGTCGCTTGATGAAATAAATGATATTGAAATATTACAAGTACTTATATTTATTGAAATAGACACGATAAAAGAAACGAGGAAGCATCAACCCTAAAACAATTCGATTTTGTTGAAAATTAATTTCGTGGGTTATTCTCTAGGGGTAACCCTTTTATTTTTAGGGCAAATGTCCGAAAGGAATCGCCGGCACATGTAAAGTAGTTGGGCTATATCTTTTCTGTTCAAGATTGGCGAACGGTGGGTGGGTCAGTCAGTTCTGATAGCCGTGTCAGCCGGCGTTTTCAAACAAACTCTTCGAGTTGTTGCAAAGTAGTTTGATGGAGACACAGGGTTTTTTGTGACTGCCCCAAGCTGTGCGCAATGATTACAAAGTTAAGTTACCGGCAACGAAGACGTAGAATGTTCAAGTTGAGATTCGGTAGAAAACGAAATTAATTTACAATGATGACTAACTGCGGAAGTTACTTGTCCGCAAGGGGACATGTAAAGTTATTCACTTCTGTTTTCAATGAAAAGTTTCTTATTAAATGAGGTTTTATGAGATTTTTATATGTTCAACTTTAATTGCAATTTTTATCTTCTTCGTACGTATTGTATAATCGTTAACAATTACGAAATCGAAAATATGCGTTTTGATTATTGTCAACAACGTTGACTGTTTTCGCAATATTGTATTTTTGCGAGTGAATGTGAACGCACCAGCATCAAAACCATTGAATATATAAAAATTAAAATTTAAAAGTTTTGTGTTCCCAAGCAGAAAAAATTTTGTTTGAAAGAATATTTAAGTTTACTCTTCTTGGTTTTTCAGTATTTAGGAAAAATTAAATATGTTAATTGTTTGACATTTTTTTCCCAATAAGCTAGAAAATTATAATGTTAGTTCATATTTATTTATTTATATAATTAATCGCTATAATTAAAATATATATTTATTTGTGTAGAATATAAAAAAGAAGGTTGCTTGAAGATTTGCCTTTTTCACAAATACAGAAATGATTTATAACATAATAACAATTACATTATGCAAAATTGTAAAATGAATAATTGTTTTTTCTTTATTTTAATATTCTTTTTATCTTAACAAGCACACTCCACATTGGTGTATTGCTGCCGGATGCAAAGAAAAATAAGCATCCTTCAGAAGGAGCTGTGCAAAACACTTCAACGCTTTTCATAAAATTTTAGATACCCTAATTACATGTCGATCTATGGAAACACATACTATATCTTATATCCTTTCACCAAAAAACATTAATTTTATTTATAACATATCTAAGGTCTACGAAATAATAAGTAAATAATGAAAGAATTTGATCTTGAATTATTAAAAGAAATATAACTTTTGACCTTCTCTGATTTGAGTCCGACTAATGTTGGAATGACGTCTGTGTGGCGTGTGTGTGCATGAGCGCATTTTTATTTCAGACGTGTTTTGCAGTTTCTGTAATATCATCGAAATGGTTGCACATACAGTAAAATAGGCACTATAAAAATGAAAATTATTCATATTTCTCACAATTTTTCAAAAGAGTGCCGTTGCAAGTATATTTTAAAATTTTTTCTTATGTTTACTCTATTAATATCTATTTGTAAGAAATATATTTAGTGGTAAAATTGTTTCAAAAGTTAGTAAAATATTAAAAATATAATAATTATATTTTTTCAAATTATTCTAAATTTGTATTTAAATATTTCCCCTATCTAATATGTATAAGAAAGTTTAGTGTAGAACATTACAGATATAATATAACAAATTTTGTCTAACAGTAAGTATTTGTTATAATAATTTTATAAGAATTCATAAGAAAAATCGAGTTATATTTTATATGCTGTTTAAAATCAATCATCTAGTTCCAATAAACTAATTACATTAAATGCATTGCAAAGAAAACAGTCCTATGTACTATAAATCGAAAATTTCATATAACTTCGTGTTCCTAATTAATTAATTGACTTGTAGCTAATAGATGAATGTTATATGAAACGGATACAATTTAATTTGAATAAAAGCAGGAATAGGTAGGTAGGTAGCAATAAGCTTACATAGAATGATATCCCGATTTCCTGGTGTAACCGATTAGTCGTTACGATAACGGAAACACTGCGCCAATATCCCCGGTTCTCTCTGCCAGCCCATCATCCCATACTGTATGTATAGCGCATACCCACACACACACACACACACACACATACGCATCTTGTTTCCGGTATCCCGGCCCCGGACTCGGCGATGACGATGGTATTTTATCTTGTGCGATGATCCCCCAGTAATAGGGAGATCTCGCTGTAATGGCCATCAGCTAATAAAAACGCTGGGACGGGTCATGTGCGCCTCAAGCTATTACCCAGCTTACGGTTATTTGTGTGTGTGTGTGTGTGTGTGTGTGTGTGTGTATGTGTGTGTGTGTACAACATTTTCAGTATCTAATGAACGTATGTAGGTATATACTTTCCTGGTATCCATGGCAATATCAGTGTACTAAAGTCACAAAGAAACTCGAACTATATATGTATGTGTATTACGTGATATAGTGATAGTTTCTAAGTGTACTCTTCGAAAATTTATTGATGACTGTGTGTAGGTGTTTAGTTTAAACATGTTTACGTTATGTATCCGTGTGTGTGTGTGTGTGTGTGTGTGTGTGTAGTACCCTGATGTCCATAACGTTTACAAAAAGTTTGTCCCTCTTTTTGTGCGTGTATGTGTGGCACTATTATTTTTGTATCAGTGTAAGTGTGATCTCCTAATAAGATACTGAACATATAAAGCCGAACCCTCTGCAGTAAAACCTCAGTGAATGGGTACACTAAGCAAGTTTAAATACAATATTGTTAAACTCTTTCGTGTCGTTTCGTTTTATAATCTTTTAATTCTCTGTCTGTTTTTGTGCTCGGCCGAACCCGGGCCTTAGCTGTATCCCTAAGGCTACTCCATGAAAGCAAGACTGATGCTTTTCCTGTGCCTCGGCGCGTTATCATTACGAGAAGTTTTCGACAAAGTTTCTTTTTTTTTTTTGTAAATTTGTGTGCCACTTTCGCAAAATGACACTTTTGCTAAATGAATGGTACTCATTTTAATTTCGTTCTGCTCGTAATTTATGTACGAATAAGAAAGGGAAATAAGGACGCATCTTAAAATTAAAAATGTATATTTAAATTGTTTCAATTTGGGTGAAAAAATAAATTATGCATACAATGATAATACAAAATAAAATTATAATATATGCGAAAATAATACAAAGAAAACTGGAATAGAAGTTAGGTGAACTTACCAGCGGCAATGATGTGAAAGACACATGGAATCCGTTGTTGACCAACTCTGTTTGAAGCATAGCACAGTAATGTGCCGTAATCTAGTTCAGTCATTGGTGTATAAGAGACGACGCTAGCGGTGCCGGTTCGGGCGATGTGCGAAGCCGCTACGTCGACACTTTCTGCCGAATTGTTGAAAGTCCACCGGAACTGCACATCTGGAGGATTGGCGTCAACTTGGCACCGGATTTCGGCTTTTTCTTGCTTGGCCACTCCGTGGACACGTGCTTGGTTTGGTCGGCATGTAGGGGCAACTAAATATGGACATATACAAATACATATTAAAACGATTTTTTATTCCCATTAAGAGAACACAGCGTTAGAATAACGCAAATCTGTGGCTACATTATGTACTTTTAAAGTGTTTTATTTTCAGTTAAACAACAATTAACACTGCCATAGTACTTACACATAACATTTAGAAAGAAGGCATTACTTTCACCGTCGCCTTCCGTGTTGTATCCGACGCAGGTGTAATTTCCGGCCGTGGCGCGACTTACGCCCTGCAGAACCAGGCTTTGATTACTGATTATTATGCCATGGCCCACGTTGTGCGATAATGTGCGCCCCTAAGAAAACCAACAAAATATCGTAGAATTTAATAACATTTTCAACTCGAGGTTTTTAACGGAAATATACGTAATATCATTCATCGCAATAGATTAAAAATATCCGCAGTGTCTTGCACTGTTCTTTATTATACTTATTTTGTTTAGATAGGAGGGATATTTATTAACAAATTTTGTATAATTCAAGGACATATAATTATTTACTATACTATATTTGTTACGTTTTAAAATAAACTAAAAACCTACCTACAATACACACACCAGTCATCTTTTTAAAAATAGTCAAACTCGATTTAGAGAAGGTCAGTATTCTCGTTAAACTATCGAGATCGATTTTTTTATGATGACAAAACTTTGTAGAGGTAATTAAAAAGAGAATTAAAATGCTTACGTCATGTCTCCATTCGACTTTGTAAACGGGTGGATGGGCGTTGATAATGCAATCAAAATAAACATCAGTGCCTTCCCGAATTGTTTCTGGATCCAGTGAAGTTCCCAGTATGATTCGTGCTTCTGGAATATCTGGAAATGATAAAAAAGCAAGTGTGTTTTTATATCTGTTCCGGACTGATTGAGAACCTCAACTGGTTTTACTATAAGTTGAGTGTAAGTGGAACAGGACGACATTTCGCAATCACGCATGACACAAGTCCGGCGCTAAGCCCAGATTTGTCACTTTAGGCTGTCACGATATAGTAGAAGTAGTAGTAAAAAGTAAAAATAATAAGTGTTCTTACATTGTATTTCTAACCGCCAGCCATCTTCCAGGCCTTCGGATGAGATGACATGGTTCTCGGCGCGACATGACAAATATTTGCCGGCGTCATCTTTTGAGGCGATGAACGAAAGCGTGCTGGTTGTCGTGTTACCATCGTTTGATGTCTGCAATCGAATTTTCTGTCAAATATTTTACTTCTGGTTTATTTATTCAAGAACCACAAATAATTACTATTAACAATAACTTATAACCACTTATACATAAAAAACATCACTAACAGAAAGGTATAAAAACTATAAACAAGCAATGTTCACGCAAAGGCAACTGTGCATATAATATAATATACGATTTGTACCCAACATATTTTGCATGCGCGGTAAACTTTTGTCCGCGCGCGTTTTATTTTCTCTAAAGCTAACAAGGAAATTAAATATATTTTCCCGGGTAATTATATGGGTATAACGTGCTTATGAAGAATTATGTAAACCACAATTATATATTTTTATGCTAATTATTTCATACAGCACTCGCGAAATGTTAACTAGCGCCATGTAAAATTTTCATATTAAAACATTTAACCACACCAGAGCGTAATGTGTTCATTACCAAAAAAAAAAAACAGAGAAAAAAAAAACGGTTTTCAAACACTGCACAAGAACAATTAAAAAAGCAATAATATTTAGTTTTATTACAGCGTAACGTGGTTTCATAACAATGAGAATAACGGTGGTATGGTTAAACTTGGATATTGGACAGGACCTTATGCGCTAAAAATTTAGACGTTTTGTAAATGTTGTTTCCAGAATGTTCTAGACATTCTGGAAACAAACGATGGATAATCGGGTATGTAATTGGAACACAAGGACCGGTGGGGAGCAGAATTGAAAACGGTGGTCGAGAGGGTGGGCAACGAGCGGATTATTTTCGTTCGTTTGTTCCCAGTAATTCATCATTGTTCTTCCAATTTTGATGATGAGCATCCAATCAACCGCAAAAAAGAAGAATATTCAATTGCATGGGCGGCGACCGTATTCTTATATAATTTTAAAAAGGGCGCACATGTTTACATTTTCCATAGAAATATATTCGAAATATCTGTAGATTGGCGCCAGTAGGTAGGAGTAACAGTTGGTAGTGTCATAAATTACTAAATATTGCCTTACATATTTGATCTTTTTTACATATGGCGGATTCGTTTATGCTTTGTTGGCTTTTTCTTGTATTTCTTTTAGTGTTGTACAATTTTATATATATTAGAGATAAAAGTAGATTGTTAACTGAGATATCATACAACCAATAAAAACCTAACTGCTGCTAAATCTGGGGATGATTGTAAATCTACTGAAAGCTTATTAGGTTGACGTCAGTGTTACTTTTTTGTTATTTTAATTAATTTAATTTATCGAGTAGAGCAAGATAAAGAGTTTGTTTATTTGGGTTGCTTATTCTCTAACGATGGAAAGTATGATTGCGAGATTGAGAGAAGAGTGTCTGCTGTTTTTAGGAGCATTAGGAATGTTTGAGAGAAATTTTAATATTTGTAAGGATGCAAGATTATGCGTGTACAATGGTGTACTTGTGCCATCGTTGAAGTATAGTAATGAATGTTGGATTTGGCATGTATAGAGTTGAATAGTGAAGATTATCAAGATGTGAAAGAATGTAAAGAATATCCCCATCTGATGAGAATAGGAATGATGTTATGTATGTATAAATAATTTTGTATTTTACTGATTTGATATCTTATAGCCCCGTTTAAAATGTATGGCACGCCATTATTGTTTCTAGTGTAAGAAATACTGCCAGTTTGAATAAGAGATGATTTCTTGTTACGATATGCAAAGATGGGAATCTTTCAAGAGAAAAGTTAAATGCAAAGCATCTGATAAAACGATATTTTTCTACAGTTTTAGAAAATAATATGCTTTTTGCAATTCATTATAATATTTAATCGGTTACAGTATTACAAGGGAAGTATATTTATTGATTTTCTTTTAGGTACTCACCGTCTCTTTGGTTCTTTCCATACGCTGCCCGTTTTTCCACCAGGTGATACTAGCAGGGGGTCGTGACCCTGAACTTTGACATAGAAGGTCATATCGTCTTCTTGCCGATAAAGGCTGATTTGCACCCAAAATTTTCACTTCTAATGGACCGACTGTAAAAATAACACATTTATCTTTAGAATACAATTCATAAATATACGCATAGAACACATCCTGAATTTGACATTTTACTATGTACAAGTAGTACGGCGTTACTTGAGCTAAATATCTAAACTTAAAATATATAATATATTCTTTTAATAAACATTTTCAATAAAAAATGGCTAGTCATAATTTCCATATTATTGAAGTATTGTAATAACAAAAATTTTTTTTGAGCTAGGAATTTTAACGTAATTTAGATGGAAATAAGCTTACATATAGTTTAGACGTGAGGCTCTTATTTTTGAAACGAATATTTAAACCGGATGTGCATGTTTACTTTAAACTCTTTCAAAACGTGTACCAAATACAAGAAATTACTAAATTTCATATTTATGTTGCCACAACTGACCAAAAATGGGAAATTATATTTAATAAATGCACACATACGTACATACAGACTGATATATTTCTGTTAAAACTCGTCATCAATTTCTCTCATGATTACTTACTTATTACTTGGTATAAGAAAATAACAATTATATTCTATAGAATTTTTCTAATAATCTAAACAGCATATATCTATTACGTATAAAAAATTCTAGTGTGAAACACTTTAGATGATTTATGAAAATAATGATGAAAGAAGAAATTTAATTATACGTGATACGGCACACTAGATTCTATTGATATTTGTACATACAACAGAAAATCAATTTAGTGTAATTAATTGAAAGATTATTATGCTTTTAAAATAAACAGCAAATATGGACCATATATTTTAATTTCTCTAGTTGTCTCACTCATGCGAAACGCTAAAAGCCTCGTATCTCTCATGGGCTTCGATAAAGCCCTCACAGATACAGTGAATATATGTGAATATAACTAATCATAGCGAGATCAAGGTACTATTTGCTTTAGAATTGAACTAACTACGTTATTTCTTAATTTACTAAACCGCCGCCTGATTTCGGTGAAAGCTTCAACTATGGTCTTAATATGATCACAGTCTATGCTTCGCCTATGATTTAATCAATTCAATTGTGCTGAAGAGTGAGGGAAATTACTATATTGAACCTAGATTTGGTCAGCTAATTTTAGTTATAGCATTTTCAACACGCAGTGCCTAGTATGACGTCAAGTACGAAATGAGGTTTATAATAAGTTCACAAAATCGTACACAAAGTAGAAAACAATACAAAATACGAGTGCAGTGTAGTGTGAAGTATTGATATTTACGGATAGGGAGGAAATTCTGATGATGAATCCAGAAATTCTTGCATTAATGCAAATATTTTCGCAAGATTTTTCATAATGATTACGTTTACACTTAACGTGAACTGGGTGTAATCTGAAGGCTAAGTTGAAATCGCGGCACTAATTAAGTGTGCACTGACAAGTAAATAGAAAACGGTACACCAAAAAAATTCACACTCAGTGCGCACTCAACAGGTTATTTAAAAATGCTATTAGAGGTAATGATAAGACTTGTCCCTAACTGAGCAATATAGCAACATTTGACAGGGAGTACCGATTACCGATTACTAAACTAATAAAACCAAGCAAGATGAAATAATACAAACATAGTGTTAGTATAATAAAAGAAACATTAATTTAAAATATGTTTAAAAAATGAGGGCAGATACGTGTATTGCATGAACAATATCGAAATCATTTTTTATTAAGTTTAATATGAAACAAACACACACACACATACACACATACGCATACGAAATGTGCTGTCAAATAGAAAATTGTACAACGGCCAGTGCACAATGTTAGGCAAGCGTTGCGAGCCAAGCCAAGCAGTAGCTACAGCGCGATTGGCTCAAATTACTCGGAAATAAAATTCACTCAAATAGAAATGCGATAATCTTCTATGTGTTGTTTTGTTATCCTTTCTGTTCTTTTTCCCAATTTCTTTTTGTTTTTCTCCACTATTCTATGGCTGCTGTGATTATGAATTCTCTCACGTACCGGCGGCACTGTGCACGCTGACAATTGAATGCAATCACTATTGACTTGGTCGTATGGGACGAAAGAATAAAACAAAAAAAAAAAGAAAAAGAAGCCTGCGCTAGCATTCTTGATTCTACATTCTTCTTGTTTAACTAAATTTGTTATTGCAATTTATTGTTTCACTGCACATTTTGTTAAATATGTATGAGCAGTGACACGCATACACAATATCCTCATATCCTGAGTGTGTCTGGTAAATAGCGAGAGAGAGGCTCTGTGCGCGCCGTGAAGAGAGAGACGAGTGGATTTGTAATGCAGATAAATGATGTTACAAGTATTCTATGATGAAAACCGCTATACCCATGTATCTTATTAGAATAGAGATTAATGTTAGGAATTCAGCCGTGGTGTCTCTTGCTACGTATATTATACCTTCCTTCACATATGTATTCGGCGTACGTTTGTTACAGCATTTACAAGAGGTACGTATATTTGAGATAAATTCTGTTTGAAACCGCGATTGTTAATTTGCATTGGCAGCGCGCACCTTGTATTTCCGATTCACTTCTACCCACTAAATTATATCTATAGGCTATAGAATTCATATACATATACACCAATATTTATTATCACTTAGAATTTCTCTACTACTAATAACTGCAATACCATTCGTGAACGAAATTATCAGTGGTGCCGCTAGTAACATTAATAAATATCCGCAATGGCTTGCACTGAACTTTCTTATACGTATTTTGTTTACATAATTTATAAAATTCATATTTTTAATACTTTATTAACTTTTGTAACACGTTTTTACTAAATATATATCTTATACGCAGCATACGTAAGTATTTGTAATAATGAAAAAAATCGATCTCAAGATTTTAACGGAAATGAATGACGTCTGTCTGTCTATGTCTGTGCGTGTGTGGGCGTGTGTGTGTGTTAATGGTTTAATTTGTATGTGGCTGGTAAGAAAAATCTCCTATTTTTGAAAAACCGGAGGTGTTTGTTTACTCTAGCAAACGGTTTCTGTAATTACTCAAAAATTCTTGAACTTACATCAAAAATTGTTAGAATAAAAATTAGAGATATCAATATTTCGCTTTATTTGAATTTTTTGCTGCTTTAAGTGACTATTGAAATTACTTTTTATTTTATTTATTTGTACAAAAATCGTATCATCTGCGCTTGTCAATTGTTTAACAGAAAAATAAAATAGACTCAAATAATTGGAATTTGATCTTTAATAATTATTGTAAGCAATATATTTAATGAAAAAGTGTTAGTAAAATATTTAAATATGTATTCTTGCCATTTAAACAAAATTTGTATAAGAGAGTTTACTGTAAGAGAGCGAGTTGTTAATTTCGTTCAGGAATATTATTGCTTCGAAATACGTTGTGTTAAATTATAAGAGAATTCCCTTGCGGTTTTCAATTGGTGGACGACAATATCGATACGTTGAATGTAAATTGAATGAATACCATAAATACTAAAGAGCTTTTCTAAGGAGAACGAAAAAGCTGTTGTAGACATTTATTCAACTGATTAGTAAACATCAAAGTATGTATGTATACTTGTGTCTCACTTCAGTAGACAAAACCAAGAATGAAACAATCATCTGTAGGTACGACTGTCAAATTAATTATATCCTTTCAACGTTGTCACCAAAACTGAAGTAATGTGTAATGTAAATATATACACCACACACCCATACACGCGCAGGTATTTAAATTTCCTTGAATACCTTTGCCTGAAACATTTCAAGCATCAAGGCAATTCAGACGTTTAGTTATTTCTTTGTACACCGCTTGTCACTGTCGCTGGCGTGTACATGGTGTAAGGGAAGATATAGTCTATGATGATTTTATCTTATGTTGTGTTTGCGTTTCATGCCTTTATGAGCGCTCATATCGTCATTTTGCTTTATATTATAATATACGAACATTCATAGCGCATTTGTGTCTGTGCGGTTTGCGTTACATTAAGTTTACTGCACTTACATAATACTTTGCAGTCTGCAAATATGCATTTATAACATTTTTAGTCTGCATGTTACACACAAAAACATCTGCTATATAAAATATACTTGACTTTCTTAAAGTTATGTAGTGGGTGTATTTTGTTTAGATATGGAGGATACTAAAGTATCAATTTTGAAAAAAATCATGTTATTCGTTTTGCTATATTGCTCGACAATTTTTAGTTTTCAAATAAACGAAATACTAATTTATTCTAATTGTAACTATTTATACCGTAAATGCAAGCTTTTTAGAGATATTGCAGAAACTACTAAAAATGAGTACAGTAAACATGCACTTCCGGTTTAAATATTCTTTTCAACAATAGGTTTTTTTGCAAACACTATTCAAGTCTTATGTTAAGACTATAGAGAGCTCATACACACACGATTGTTATTTCAAAAATAATCAGACTTGATTCAGGGAAGGTCAAAAGGTGTACCTTCGTTAAAATATGTTTTTTTTATGATTACAATTCTTATTATTTCGTTTGTGTTTACCCTATCATAATATAAACATCAAAAGTACTTCTAATAAAAAATATAAAAGACAATTTACGTTTTAATATGATCAACATTGATTGTATTTGTAAGTAAGGACATTAGGCAAACTCGCGTTGCGCATTAATAATCGGCGTACACTTATCCTAAATGAGACAAAATAAAAAAAAAGACTTACAGTTCATATCGACGTGCAGAGTCGCAGCCAGTGGCGGTGTTTTGGGATTGTTTTGCGCTTGGCACGTGAGCTCCGAGTGTACATCTTTTCTCGACAGAACATTGACCCGAAGTTCGTTCCGCACATGACTGGGACCGCCGCTTGGTAACGCTAGGCTGCTATTGCTGACCGGATGTTCGTTCCGGTACCACGTGACCGATGGTAATGGTTTACCTGCAACCAGAATGGATTGTGCTTAGATATATGTTGTGTTTGGTTTACTATTGGTATATATGTTTCAGTGGTTAAAAGAACAGTAACCATGACTTATTGACAACCATAAGAAATTTATTACTATAAGATTTTATTTTGTTATTTTCTTCCAACTTAGGATGTTACATCTTACGGCAACATAAATTTCTGTTATTAGAAAATAAAATTATTGATTTTTGTTTACTTATTAAAACCCATAAATACATCGTTTAGCTATTGATCTACATATACCACTACTATAGTAGTGATGGTTGTACAGTTCGTGTATGTAGGTGACTGCAGTTGTGCCGTAATTTATAGGTTTTTTGTAGTTTGAATAAATAAATGATTGTTTTGTAAAATTGTTTACATTTTATGACAGAATAAAGTTCATAGTTAAACTGTTAAATAATGCAAACATGTATGCCTTAAGGAGTTTAGGTTTGGTTTAGTGTTTAAGACATACAGTAATCGGTAGTCCTTGTCTGAATTTGTGCTGTACTGTTTAGTCAAGGAAGTTGGTTCTATAAATATCTTTTACCCAGCTATCTCTAGCTACAATTAGAGGACCAAAACAAAATTTTACATAACATCACGCTTATTTTGCATAACTGATCCATTAGCTACCGGAACAATTTTGATTTAACTGAAGTAAAAGGATCAATGATGGCTGTTGTGACAATAGTGATACGATTTATGTAAAAATAAATAAAACACATTTCAATAGCCATTTTCTGGTAACCAGTAAGCATTTGGAAAAAAAAATTTAACTAAAGTTGTGCAAAATATTATTATCTCTAATTTTTACTCTTGATGTTTTTACTGTAAGTACAATTGTTTATGAGTTATTGCAGAAATCGCAAAAAATGTATAGAGTAAACATGAATATTTTGAAATGGTTTTCTTGTCAGGCATATCCATCTCTTAAGTTTAAAGTTTTATACATTTACCTTCAAGCGTTTAGGCTATAGAGCACACATTTCCACTCTCTAATGGACTGTTACGAGTTTTAATTTATTAAAAAATATTCCATTGTTTCATATAAACATCATTTTTGGTACTCATGAAGAAGAGTATTAAAAATTGTAATAATATAACCGTAGCTATAGGTTTGTTAACATTAAATACATTTAAATTACATGTTACGAATTCAGTGAAATAATGTAATTTTCAAAATGTTGTGTATTTGGAGCGTTGCAATGCGAAACAATTTGCAAAACTTACTATATTATGTATGTAAGGTAATTAAAATAAAACAAGAGCTTGTTGAAATGATTGAAAATTTCCAAATGCTAATTTTCCGTGTCCGCAATATACAAAAGTGTTGTAATGTTGGTTTGCATAACTCATCCAACACTTAAGTAAATTGTGATTTTATTCATGAAATTGTAAAGAATACGACCGAAACCGGATGGGTTTCATTTAATTGCATAACAGACTCTTTTACAAGAAAGATGCTTCATGAGAATTATGTGAACAATAAATAGATCAAAGTCGTAGGTACTACTTGAATATCTAACTGAAAAATTGTAAGCAATTAGCGTTTTTCTCCAGCGTGACTATACTTTACTAGTGTAGGGTCGCAAACGGCCATTTTAAAACAACGAGCAACAAAATAAACGTTGCAGCAACAGTTCTAGTCGCTAGAAACAGGCCAGAGAAAGTGGTGCGTCGGGGGCCGAGAAAGGCGCGCGGGTGGCGAACGGCCATAACTCTAAAACTTAGCATCCAGATTACTCGAGGGACTAATGAGGGAACAAAACAAAGATGTTAATCAGTCAGCCAGTGCAAGCAAGCACAAGCATCACAGTCTTGTTGTGAGACTGGCGTGTTTGTTCCCCAACTGAACTTGCCTTTTTACTTTGCGCAAACTTTGAGCGCTAAAGTTTTGCAAAAAGAAAGCAAAAAAACTGGTTTATCGTCGATCGAAAAGTCACTTGCTTCACGGTTGATATCATCGAAATCTTATTGAATTTAAAGTTGATCCAACGTTTTTGTTTATAATACAGACAATTTATTGAACCGTTCAAAGTATTATGGGTGCAATTCGAAACTAGCACTCTATTAAGCATGTGACTAAAATTGACAAAAAAGGTAATCTTATGTAGTTAGTTGTACGTGAATTAAAAGAGGATGAACATTTTGTATTACTTTAGTATATGTTTATTTTCTCTATGTATACGGTCATATTGACCCAAACAACTGCTCTATAGCGGTTACAACCCTATATGCCTGCGGATGTATGTAAGACGCAAATGAACATGGTGCACTGAGTATGTAAACGGACTAGTGCGTGTAAATGTAAACAAGCCAAAATGATGTATTACAATCATTTACATTCCCTAATCATTGCTACGTTTAATAATAAGCGTAATTGCAATTTAGTCAAGACAAGGCGTTAGAAAAAAATGATGTGCAATTAAATAATAAAAATACTCATTTATAATATAATTTATTCAATATATATATTTTTCGAATAATACAGAAGTATGCAATGATAATGAAAAAAAAAAAAAAATAAATCCATTATTATTTTGATATAAAGTTTTGGATATATTATTTCATCTTCCGTCTTTTTCCATTCACTGCATGTGAGAATATCGGCAATATTGCACAAAACGACTATCACAATAATTGATATTTTTGCCGATAATATGGCATGTCGCACATACGTCTAGTTGACGTATAATAATATAATCTTGGTAAAATAAAGTGTTATTACGATTAATCAAAATATACCGTGTACCCTTGTTGATATGCTGACATGCAGAGAACACCATAATATGGCAAAATAAAGATGCCTAAATTATATCATAATATTTATTGCATAATTAAAGTAGATGATCGTTCATTAAATATATTATACAAAAAATTTTTTTTATATAAAAGTTAAAAATTCAATATTTTATATATCCAGGCAAACGGCATTCCAATAGTTAGAATCGATTCAGAAATGGTCAAACGGTATATTTTTTTTATTATAACTTTGTATAAGAAAGTAAAAATTACCATTAAAAAAATATTTAATTTTAACATAAACAACGCCTCATATTTATTAGTGATAATTTATACCAGCTATAAACAGTGGATGTATAAGTTGGCAAACATAAAGAAGTCAGCGGGTACAAGATTTACGACCACTGCCATAAATATTTAACGTCTCTTAATTGGTGTGCCTACACTACTTATTGAGTAGTTAGGACACCTTTGAAAATGAGCCAAAATAGGAGCATGTAAATACAATTTGGTTCCAATAAAAAAAAAAAAAAAAATCGAATACCGCCAACATGTAAGTATATTGAAAAGTGACAAGTTCCGATGATCAATATTTGATCAAACATTTATCTACAGACAGAACGACTTGTGCGAAAAGCTACTTACATGTATACTATATATATATATAGCTGGAGAGTGAGCACCTATATATCTTTTCAGCAAATACGTTTATTGTTTATTTTAACATTGATGTTAGAAAAACAAACATTGCACACGCGGCTAGCTTTGATCCAATAACAGTTTTCGCCGCTCAGCTTCTTGTGTAAACCAAGATGCTGAGTGTACACTGGACTTTATACCTTATATAACACACTATATACTGGGCCAACTCCATATTGGCTCTACGTACGAGCGAGCGAACGAACGAACGAACAACAACAGTAATTCAAAAAAAGAAAATGGCAAATAAACGAAGGAAAAGACTAGTGAGTTAATAGAATGTTCGAAGGCGGACATCGATAACTCTTGTACCACAACGAGAGGAAACGATATTTCCAGTAGAAAGTTTTGTGCGGTACATCAGATTGTTCGTAAGACATCTGGTTTAGGAGTTCTGATCAATATTTGAGTCTGCAACGATCTATAGATAAAAAGAATTATGTCTATACGATTAGGAAAGACCTATAATGATTTGTAATATCTTATTAATTCAAATAAATTGGTTTATTTATACTACTTTACTACATTTAATTGAGTTTATCACCATAGTATGAACATTTTCATCATGAAACATTATATAACCTTGCAACTAATGTATTTGGAGTTGTTTTTAATCTGATTAAAAATCCATAGGAGAGTTGGACTAGTAAGAGAGATATACCACTGGTGATATCGTAAAATATCCAGTTGCTATTTTATCTTGTAATGTGTTTAAATACTCATATATAATCAGTAAAACATTCGCACATCTAATTTAGCAAAAAATAAGAATGTTATTGTGTATTCTAATTTTCTTCAGCCATTTATGAGTAATTGCAGAAACCGCAAAAATGACTAGAGTAAACATGCATTTTGAAAATTCATTTTAATAAGTTTTTTTTTGCTTGGCATATACAAATCTTCGTCATTCCAAAAATAGTCGGAATCGATTCAGAGAAGCTCAAAAGGTATATTTCAGTTAAAATCTTGAGAGAATTTTTTCAAAATTACAATACTTACTGCTTACTTCGTATAACAAAGTAAAAAGTGACTTGTAATTTTCTAAAATGTGGTCTATATAATATAACATTATTTAGAGATTGGAATACTGTTATTTTATTGCCAAAAAGAAAAAAAGCAAGACATACACTAGATACAACATAAGTAGAAACCCCGTCACAAAACCGCTATTGAAAGCACCGATAAGCAACACTTTTTTTATCCTCTTCAAGTCCACACGATTTGTATGAAACACATAGAATACGTTCGTTATTTAGCTAACCGGCACTGACATAAGTCTCTAGCTTTTGTGTTTATTGCATAGCATTGTTTGAAAGAAAGTTCTTTTTTTAAACACAAATATACCGCATTGAATCTCTAAAATATAAATAAATTACAATTTAAAATGCTTGTCAGGAGTGTATATGCAAATGAAAAGCTCTCTGACTATGCCAAATTTAATAGAAAATCCACACAAGATATTAACTGTTTATTTTGCAACAGTAATCAATCATGACAGGTTAATCCGAGATTCAAACTGTTTTTATTCCTATTTAGAACAATACAGTTTGATGAAAATGAAACTCATGCGAATGCAAGTGCTATAACATGGGGCTTATCGACATAAATAAATCCAAACACTGTAAATCCAATATTTCGTATTTAATTTAGTTTGAATTACCTACATTATTGTTTTTGTTTAATATTTATAAATGAAACAAACAAAAAAATCATATAGCCATTTTATATTTGTTTCGAGATAATTAATTATTTATAATACATCAGATATGAATGCAGCTAGTTCGTAATTGTATTTGTGAAATGTATTCAATATTTATTATGAATAAATTTATTGAAACGCAAATAACAAAATATAATTCAATGGCAAATGTTTTGTATCCAGTTAAAAAATATCACACAAAAATACTTTATCTGTTTAGGTAATTAATTATTTTTGATATTAATACAGTATATATTGTACCGTATGGAAAAAGTGTTTTGATGATATTTATATAAAACACGTTTATCTATCGTCAACATCGCGTCACATCGTTTGTTTGACACGTTTTTAAATATAAATTGTATATATGTACGTATGTATGTATGCGTTCGGTAAGGAAACTTTATATTAAAACCAGTTTCATTAATGCGTTCACATTTTATTATGATTACATGAAAATTCATTTAAAATATGGCACGAGTACATTTTGTATATGAGTTTGTGTGTGAACTGAACAACATAAATGCTATACTAATACACACGTTTTCACGAGCATATAATTAAACAGCAATTCCTTAATGCACTACCCCTATATAGAAATAAAATGTTTTATTTTAAATGTATTTTATATTATTTTGCCACGCCGGTAAAACCCGCATTAATCTCTGGTTAAATTTGTTTGGTTTATTGTGCATTACCTAAAAACATTTCATTAATTAGAATTTTATTTAAAATTACACTTCGTTATTAAGTGCCTTTTTAAATTATAATATATGAATAGAATGTTGCAAAATATACGTATATATACTCTAAGTGAAATGTATCCACAATAATATGTCTAGCGCAATAAATTTTAACGGCAATTGCACTGCTGATACTTTACGCTAAATGTGACTTAAATTAATTTCAGTTACTGCAGCATACCGTATCTGAACGCTAAACTCAACTAAAATAATTAAAAGTGGGTCAATTTCTACGGTATGTAAGAAAATTTATTATTTAAATTATTTTATTGTCAATATAAAACATAGTTTAAAATCCACTTAACCGGCGATAACTTACGTATCAATTTGTAATGCGATTAAAAAAGCAAAATATCAAAAATGTTAGACAAAATTTAACAACGCGAATAATCGTAAAGTGCTAGCAGTTCAACTAGACATTAGATTACTTTGTATGAAATAAATACATAAGCTAGATTCCTATGTTAGCGCCATTTAGCTAAATAATAAACGTATGTCTGTTTCGTACAAATTGTATAAGCGCGAAGAGGATAAAAATATGTTGCTTTATCGATTGTTTCAATAGCGGTCTACTTTTATGTTGTCTCTAGTATACTTCAGACTCTTCAGAATGATCCTCAGTCTGGATCAGGAGGTCTTAAGATCGTGGATGCACCAATTCGTGATAAAAATTAACGCAAATGTCGGAAGAGAAAAATTGAGAACTTTCGCATAGAGGCATTTCTAAATAAAAAAAACCCCCAGTTGTTTCCCACTATCAGTTACTTTTACATTAGTACGTACTAGTAGAACATTACAAGTATAATATTCTACAGTTTCTGTGCTAATATTGAAAATCACTAATGGTATTTTGTACAAATAAATCAACGAAAAACAAGCATACTCTCTGTTGTGTGCATGTATGCGTAGCGTATTATTAGCACGTAAATGCATTTGCACTTCTCAGTCAAATGTATTGCACGTACGGGAATTTGCTCGGATTTTCGACTACTGTTCTAAGCACTTATTAGCATGTTTTGGAATTTGGACTTATGACCAATACTACAATATACCAATGTCGACAACGGACTCTAGAGCAAAGCTCAGGTTTGCTAAAATTAAAGTGGTATACATGCAAATTGTGATACGTGCAAATAACAGATAAGTATAAATGGCGGATAAGTGCAAATGCATGGAACTGCTTTTAAAAATAAGTTAGTACGCCATTCGAGTTAAGATTTAAAAAAAAAAATGTTTTTATTAACATATACAAAAAACATCTGCAATTTCATGCACCGAACTTTCTTATACGCAAATGGGGTAAACCACATCGTAGTTTCATTATTTTTCTAATTTATAATATTTGTTCTAACCTTTGGAACACTTTTACACTAAATATATTTCGTAGAATAAATATAAAATGTCAAACTTCAAATTGTTTAAGTCTATTTTGTTTTTTGATAAACAATTGAAAGGCGCAGATGATTCGATTTATGTAAAAATAAATATTATAAGAAAAATTTCAAGAACCATTTTCTTATTTCCGGTAATTTTCTGTAACTGCAACCATTTTTGAGTAATTGCAGAAACCGCAAAAACTATAATAAACTTGCACTTCCGATCGGAATATTGTTTTCAAAAATTGAAGGTTTTCTTCCCAGGCATATACAAATCTTAAGTTTAAATTTTCATAATTTTTATTTTAACCGTCTAGGCTGTAGAGCTATCACATACACACACACACACGGACAGACGTCATTCCAAAAATAGCCGGACTCGATTCAGGGAAGGTCAAAACATATATTTCCGTTAAAATCTCGAAATCAAAATTTTTCATGATTATAATACATACTTATACTGCGAATAAGAAAGTGAAAAGCTTAAATTGACTACAACCTGTAGTAAGTCAACTGTCAGTCCTCTAAGTAGCAAAAAACAACCATTTGTGTCTTGATCCTTAGATTGAATATAGCTATATTAATAACTGTGATAAATGAAGTTTTGTGTTTTGATTATTTATGTTATTTATTATTTTTACATTATAACTATTTTTGTTACAACATTCATATACATATATGTTTTAAAAAAAGCTGACTAATTAATCTCTAGATGAAAAAATACATTATTATACCAGGATTGCAATCTCACCGATTATTGCTCCATATTTACAATAAATATCTGCAATGCCTTGCACTGAACATTCTATTATATATATTTGGTTTAGGTATAAGGTATATTAAAATGTAATATTTAAAAAAATTAGTTTTTAATTTATAATATTTACTAACATTCAAAACACATCTCCACTAGATATATTGCCTATCTGTCTATCTTGTTTAAGCTTTAAAATAATTGATATGTATAATCGGTTTTTTGAAAAAAAAACTATTTCAAATAAAACTTATAAGAAATATTAACTTCGCTAATTTTTATCCTTATTATTTTTGCTATAACTGCAACCATTTTTGAATTATTCCAGAAATAGCAGTATTGTTTTAGAAAAAAAAAATCCGAACGGAATATGTGAGAAATATTAATATCTCTTATTTGTATTGAAACTATTTTATTGTAAGTGCAGCCGGTTCGGTGCAGATAATGAACACACTCACACATATGCATACATACATACATAAACTCATAAATCCCCCCCCCCCCCCCCATATCAACACACAGGCAGACATCATTCTGAAAATTATCAGATTCAAATCAGGGAAGGTTAAAAGGTATATTTCCATTAAAATCTTGAGGTCATAATTACAAAGTAAAAGCAAATATTACTATAAGCGTTTAATTAAATACACAATAGGTGGCAGTGTCAATATTTAACTATACTAAGTCGCTCGTGTAACTATTTTGCGGAAACAATTTCATAGATATTCGTATAATACCTATATGGTGACCTACTTCGGGATAGTTCTCAAGAATTGCAAATATATGTAGTAGTCTTATTGATGATAATCTACAAGGGGGTCCAAAAGCCAAACAAGATTGTAAATAATAGTGAAGAAATTCATTTTTTTGTATATGTTCATACATAAATAACGAGTGCGTCAGTAGATATTATTTTGCAAAGCATTGTTTCGCAGAGCAATGTGTGTCGTCTGGTTAGCTGCCAACAGTTTTACAGTTTTTCATTTGTTCTGTGAAGATGTTTGAATGATAATGCAATTTCGTTCGATTTCTCGCCAGACGAAGAACATTTTCTCGATGATTCTGTCCGTACAAGATCTCAATCGTTTCTTTTAATTAACTGTTTTCTTAGTCTCTCATTTATTCTGGAACCATTTAGATAATGATTGTTCTGCTTTCTCCCACACCATACAACATCAGCAGCGTGCACAAGAGCGTCCCCAGGGTTTTACACAGCCACAACCCACCCTCTACCCGTACACCCTCGACTTTCAGTTGTTCACAGTCATACCAACTTGGTTTTCGTTTTTCCCTCAGGAACCTCTGATACTCGTACATAGATAATTAAACTTGTTATGACATATTGCTGTAATAATTTATGTCTACGCCACTGGTGCCATACATTTCTCTATTGTGTGCCCCATATATATAATCCCATCCTATATAGTCTCCTGATGATAATGTTTTTGTTTATTAGGATGAATAGGTTAAATAACTTAACAATACATGTCAGGTCGTCTAAAATAGTGTTTTTTTTTCTTGTGTAAAAAAAAGCATTTTAGTAGATTCTTTTCACCTTCTTTGGTACTGCGTATATGTATTGGCATATAAATGTAGAAGCTGAAGAGTTGCTTTCGTTCCACTTTCCTGCGAGATACATTTCAGGCTACTACATGTATGTCGTACCTACGTCACTATGACAAGTTGGTTCAATTTGGAGGCAACGAGTTGCAATCTCATTCCCGCTCAGTCACGCAAGCCGTGTAGGTGTGTGTATTAGTAAGAAAATCGGATACAGACGGCACCAGTGTGGCACTGTGCGCTAAATCACGACTTTTTCTAAGTTAAATGTCCCGTTTGTGCGAAACTTTTCTAACACGAAACTGTTAATCTATATACGTACATACATACATACGTTTCTAAGTATGCTCTACTGTAACACTGGTTGAAATAAAGTCATATTGTGAAATGTGTAACTTTACTTTTTGATATTCGGCATTGTCCCCTTGCTTTAATTTTCAATCAATCCTTAGGCTTTTGTATCTTTTGTTTTCTACTTTTTTGTTATTTGAGTGTTCTTGACAGTGTTGTTGATTAAAAAGTAATATATTATTTGGAAAATGTCGAATTGGTTTATAGAGTATTCAAAAATGTCGAAATCACTAACACCAACTATTTTTTTTTCTCTGTAGAGATTGATTGCATTTTATAAAATAATATTTTTATCAACGTCTATATAATACCGTAGTACCATTTTTTTCTTTTATCGTTTAAACGAGCAGATACAATGCGTTTTTAAAAGTTTCGCGCTAAGGGAACGTGACGTAATGCTTCCTTTGGGATTTTTCAGTTCATGTTAAGGATACGGCTGATACAATATTGAGAAATTATTATTTTAGAAGTTGCTGTTCTTCGCGTAATAAAATGTCAAAATAACTCAGCATTTTTGTTAATACGTGTATGTTTATCAAAATGTTACTTTTCTTTATTAAGAAATTTGAACAAAATATATAAATAAGCATGACTAGTTTATATCACGTCATTAGTTTTACTTTCTTATACACGGTAATTGCAATCATGACAAATGTTGATTTTATTGGAAATAACACTATTTACCTACTACGTATAAGAAAGTTCAGTGCAATACACAGTGGATATATATTTTTTACCAATTATAATAAAATAGCTCCGATATATTATTAGTAAATTACAAATCGAATTTAATTAAACGAAAGCTTACGATTTGCAGTTTAAGCAAATAATCGCAAATTCTTGTTGGAGTAACAAAATGTCATATTTATCATATAAATACGCTTATTGAATATTTGTAGAGTTAAATGCAGGATTCCAGTGTTTGGTTAGTTGTTCAAACAGCCGCTAGAGTTATCTTTGGATTATTTGTCTTATAGATGTACTAACATACCTTTATTACTGGAAAGAAATACTCAATATTTACGTTACATATCATCAAATACACATGTACTATATATGTATGTATGTATGTATGTATGTATATTGGGGCCAAGCGGAACACATTATTTAGTTCGCGTAAATAGCCCAGATGGCAACGTGCTGGCATCGTTGTTCTTTCCCAGTTCTTTATCAGCGGAGTCTGTCGACTTGTGTCGTTTAAGGTCCGTTTATTTTTATCGATTCAACCCTCGAAAAACGATTATGTTATCAAAAACGAACATTCCTGACGTCGCGTCGCACTCATATCAAATATCTATACCGCTCTTTTGCCGTATGTACGATTCGCAAACATATGCAAAGTTTCGACGATTCTCATCAAATAATGCCGCTTGCCTTTTTCTGCTTCTATATACGAATAAAACTGCTATAAACTTATACATCCGTATCATTCAAAACGCAATATTACAAAATATATTAGTTATTAAGTACATACCAGATATATCCTTAGCAAAAAAGATATATCCTTGCCACAAACACAGCCCTGTACCATACTCAAGTAGTAAATATGGATTATTTGATGTAAACCATTTTTATTTTCTTATACAAAGTAATAAGTAAGTATTGTAATCATCGAGATTATAACGGATATACACCTTTTAACCGTCTCTGAATCGAATCGGACTATTTTTGGAATGATGTCTGTGTGTGTGTGTGTGTGTGTGTTTGTGTATGTGTATGGCAATGTGTGTGTGTAAAATTGAAGGTAAAATTATGAAACCTTAAACTTAAGATTTGCTTATGCTTGGCAAGAAAACCTACTATTTTTGAATAGAATATTCACACCGGTAGTGCATGTTTACTCTAGTAATTTTATGCGGTTTCTGCAATAATTTAAAAACAGTTACATTTACAGCAAGAATTTAAATTAGCAAAACTTTTGTTAGGTACCGCTTGCAAGAAAATGACTATTGAAGTTTGTTAACATTTTATTTATTTTTACAAATTGACATTTAATATTTATTGTACGAAATATATTTAGTGCAACAGAATTACAAAGGTTAGTAAAATAATAAAAATATATATGTATAAGAAAGTTCAGTGCAACCCATTGCGGATATTTGATTCATCGATAGGTGTGCCTGCATATCTTCCATTTGTTCACTACGATGGCCAAACTTTTTTAAAGTTGTCAACAGCAGTGTGACTTATTTACTTGGCCATATCTTACGAACTTAAGTGCACTTAGATCAACAAAATATATCTTCTCTCCTTCTCTAACGTAACACTACTGTGTGTATCTACACACAAACTCATATCTCAAGAATAGACCCATGGATATCTGGATATCGCACTCGCACACGCATTCAGTGATCGATTCCGAATGAATAACATTCTCGCTCTCTTCTTACCGTATTATAGTGGAATAGTACGTGAATGCATCCGCAGACTTTAATGGTAGAGCCACCGTCGACATTCGGCCGCGCGCTGATTTATTATCAGATGCATAGCGCAGAATTCCACCGGATTTATCCTTCGCTACCGGTTTTTAACGATAATATAAATTTTACTCGGTTTTTTATTCTCTCCCTTTCTTTCTCTCTCTCTGCATATATGCTGCACAGTATATATAAGAAGAATCACTTGCTCGCTTGGTTGTAATATTTTTATACATTACTTGAGCGCATGTGTGTGTGTGTTCCATATTTTTCGATCAGAAACAATATTTTAGATTAATCGGGTTAGTTTTTGTGGGGACTTATTCAGGATTTGCTTGGGAAAACGTATGGTTCGTTGAATGAAATTTTAAGCTTAAACCAAAAGATTATCTCCAAGCGAAAAACAAAGTATTTTATCACCTTTGGGATTTAGTTAAATATGAACGCTTCTAGAGTAACTTTTAAACTAAAAAAAAAATATACTATTGTTTTTGTTAGTGATAGAAAAAACTTTGTATAAAGTCGATACTTAATTTCGATTTTTTTTTTGAGTACAATACTTACTTATTACTTATAAGAAAGTAAAAACAATAAAATTGAAACGAATAACCAAATATTACAAGAACCTTTCATAGTAAAATTAAAATTAACAAAGTTATCAACCCTAACAGAAAAGTATCAGATAAAGAAAACAAATGTCGTAGTATAATTACAGTATTAGCGTGTTTTTCCGCAGAATCGATTTCCGTGCACCTAACATTGCATGCTTTGTAGTCCCATTATTGATAACCCATTTTATGACTGGATTTTATGGCCGCATAAAAACGCAATCTAGTGTTGTTGGAAAATGAATAAAATAATAAAACCCAACGTTCATTCTCATACGTAGTGCAACTTTGTTGTCAGTCATAGTATTATTACTTAGGTTCGTGGCGAATATTTTCTTCGTTTCAAAAGTAATTGAAAACTTTTAATCCGCCCATTGCCGAGCTACACCTGTAGTTGTATGTGTGTGTGTGTGTTCGTATTGTTCGCATGCCTGACTGCTTATAGCTGCCTGCGGATTTTATTTATTTCAAACGGGAAAGTTCGAACAAATATATATATAGTATATCTGGAGAATCTTGAAAGAAAATGAGAGATTGCTGGTTTTAATGGAAATATGAGAATTATTTTTAAGGAAGCTTTTTCTTTATTAAAATTTCATTTTGTTGGTTTGGTACCTTTGCATCAACTTTCGTCACTGCGTTTCTAATGAGATTGTGTTTTCTTAAGTAATTTATGTTTGTGTAAGTGGCACGGTAATGGAAATTTATTGCTCGACTTTACAGTAAAGTTTTAATTTAAATATGTAGGAAGTTTAAAAAATAATCATTTTTATTTGATCAACCAAAAATCATTTATAGTCAAATAAGAAAATGTGCCCTACATTTTGAGCACACTTGTAACAGCTAAGACATACCATTTATCTACGTTTAGAAATATTATTAAAACAACATAATTGCATGCTAGGTTGCTGTGATAGAATGAAAGCATGTTTGTTTTGAAAGCTGTCAAAATAACATAACTAAAGCAAGAATAACGTAGTGAATTTAATTTCATGCAGTATAATTTATTGATATTTTGTTTGTTATTGTTCAAACATTTTTACAGGCTACAGGTCATGTTTTACATATTGTTTTAAAATATAACTCTTTTTTCATGCTATAGTAAAATTATGATAAAAATAAGCTCAAAAACGTAACATTTTATAAAATAATTGGTCGTTTTTAATATCGGTTCTTTTGGTTTATTATTTCATCAAGATTATAAATTGCGTGAATGAATATTTCGCATACTAGTATAGCATTTTATAAATTGTGCGCATGTTGTGTGCATGTATGTGTGAGATTTTATTTAATATATTTAAAATTTGTATTTTACCTAAACAAAATATGTATGAGGAAGTGCAAGTCATTGCGGATATTTTATTCACATTTACTATATCCAGAATTTAATAAAATATATGTATGTATAATTATTATACATTAGAAATGCAATATATATATTTATGGTAATTATTGTATACCACGATATGATTCGGTAGGGCACAAACAAACAAAATAGTTTTATATACTAAAATTAGATTAGAAAACATGAAATTATCATATTATTATTGGCTTTCATGATCAAAAATAAATATTTAATATAATAGTAATCGTAATTCAGTCAGGTCTTTACTAGTATTGATTTATCTAGTTACTAATCGCACGACCATAAAATTCAACAGAACCGAAACTTGTTATAGTATTGATCTGGTGTGTATTTATAGATACTAAAACGTCTTTACAACCACAAGTCATCATTTACAAAGCTGTAAACTTTACAACTATTTTCTCAACAATATAATACATACATATACTTTACTTTTATACCAAGTCCTAATTCCAGTTGAAGTACTTTTATGTACATACCTACTATATATGTGTAACACAAATTTATTATTACTCAAATACACATATAAATTAGGGTTTTATTATTACATAAATATACCTACATGAGTAGGCATACATTAATAGGCTATTGTTTGAAATTTCTCGAGGATCTACAGTATATTTTAATAATATGCATAAATATTAAATTGCATAAAGACAAGTTAAAATTTTTTATTTACTTAAATACCATGTATGACAATTTAAAGGAGTACAAAAATTAGTAAATCGTTTGCAAATGCATGAATCGCTTTAAATTCATTATATTGGAATAAAAACATGAGTATAAATATTTCGAAATAAAAGCTGGTTTTACAATTTTGCTGTTAGTTTACGCTAACCCCTAGGGATAAACCTACACGTGCAAATATTGAAAGGGAAATTTGTAGACGTGTTATCGATCTAGAGGATTTATTAGGCCACTAAGGGGTTACTAGCATTGGCAATCCTCTGGTCATTCCTCACTGACACCTCTGGCTCCAAAGGACCCGAAAGTTTAAGCATTACGTTTAAGGTTGCGTAAGAAAGCCGCCATTTTGTTTGTCTTTTGTAATATGTTATATTATTGCATTAATTATCGAACAAAGAAATGATTAAAATAAGAATGTTGGATACATAAATTATTAATTATAGCCTATAATAAAACTTCAATTACTGAATATGTGTTTCGTTTTCTTTTCTGAAAATGGTTTATTGTACAATAGCTACTTTTGTACGTAATCCTATAACGTTTTCAACTTACAAACACTCAGTGTTTGGTATGAAGTCATGCACGAAATGAGGTTTATAATAAGTTCACAAAATCGCACACAAAGTAGAAAACAACACAAAATACGAGTGCAGTATAGCGTAAAGTATTGATATTAACGAGTAATGGTGAATCCATAAATTCTTTTGTTTTGTCATAATGATTTCTTAATTAAATGTAATAGTTTATAAAAATAAGAGTTTGATTTAGAACTTTTCGACGCCATATTTGTACTGAAACTGGAAGAAAGTTTGCACTCAATGTGAACTGGTTGCAATTTAAAGATACAGTTCAAATCGCGGCACTGGTGAAGTGTGCACTGACAAAAAAGTTCACACTCAGTGCGCACTCAACATAAAAGTGGAAAACGCTATTATTCTTATAGATATAAAAAGGAATTGAGGCTATTTTATGTTAAAAATAAATTTTCTAGTACGTAACTAAGTATATTTGTAAAGGACTATACGTACTCGTATATGTATAAGTTATCACGTATTAAAAACCATAATAAATAAATCAGCGTAAACAGAATGTTGATACTGTCCATTGTTTTATAGTTAAAAGATTAAATTTCTGGTAAACACGCTATGAAAATGAAACATACATGTTGGTTATTTATTTGGCTCCGTTGTAAAATTTTATTTGTTAAAGTAACCGTAATAGAATACTAACTGAATTAATAATTAAAAATCTGTGCTTTAACTGTAAATATAAAAACAAACGGTCTTAATGTCGGTTGCAACTTGTATATTTGCACAGAGAGTAAGTGCGGTGAAACGCAATTAGTGGGGGAATGTATGTAGGTATGTATGTACACTTATTCAACGAGATAATTCTGCAGGTCACAGTTGAAAAGCGCTTAAAGTCACATGAACGTTCATCCTTTCATAATTACAAGTCTAATTAGCACACGCCGAAACAATGTAGGTATACCAACCCATCTCCTAATGCTAGATAAGCAACTTCTTGTTTTAAACAAACATCCTTAAATTTATTTTAATTGAGACCAAACTTAATTTTCAACAGATCCAACACATTATGAGCTGTTGTTTAAATTCAATATATAGTAGTGAGTTTAGCCTTTTACTAGTGCAGAGTTCATTTAAGCTTAGTGCAGAGACACGAAATCTCATTAAATCAAAATTAATGTAAACTGAACATGAATGCGAGCTGGCAAACACCCCTTTCACGCGCAGCTCTCCCTCAATCCAGCGCTCGGCGTTAACAACAAGGTCGCTCGTGACAGAACAGACGTCGAATCGAACTAGTGAAACATCACGACATCCGCCGTGCCATACCATGTACCCGGTGACAGTTTACAAATCATAACACACGTTGATCGTGGTGAAACTGAAATGGGATCGTGACAGAAGCCTACTGAACCCAACCTCGTGCCTACACGAACCAAATATTACTAACGATGAAATGATAGGGAAAAGTTTGCCGGGATTTATTGTATACTACAGGTGCAGAGAGTGGAGTACATGTCAAGGGGCAAGACTAGCATTTGTTTCTGGAGTGCGATTGTTTTCAAGAAGCAATTGTTTTAAATGCCTTTTGTTACAATTGTTTTTCTATTAACTGCTCGCAATGGATACTGGCATTGATAACATACAATCGTACTTTTCATATGGTTGCTGCTATTTTCATTATTTACCACCGCATATTACTGTGCTTGTTATTACATGACTTACAAGAAAAAAAAAACAATTTATATGCAGTTTTATTTATTATTATTTAATCGACGCGTTTCTAATTATTATGAATAATTATTGTACTTATATGTATATGATGCATGATAGTGAATGTTGGGTTTAACAAACCAAGCACAAAAAGCGTATAAATGTATGTTTATTAGTTTTTTACGATTTGAATATACTGCAGTAGCATAGGCCTCTGACAATTGTTGTAAATACAAGTTTGTTTGTACGCTCGAATATAATAAATTATGTTTGAAATGTGACTTACCCCCAAACACGTCGCAGCGGAGTGTGAAGGAGGATCCCTCGGCGAAAGGGCCGACCACGGACGTCAGCTGGGTGCCGGCCTCATCCATAATTATCATCTTCTGCGGGGGCACTGCAAAACAACGAAAAACATTTTCAACCACACATTATTTCGCACTTAACACTGCATACATTATAAACAAGCAGTTGGAAGCATTTATTTATTCGTTTATAGAATATATACATATACGCTGGCGACAACATTTAGGATAGACATGTTGTAGCAGGTTGTCGATAAAAACAAATTTTGTGAATATTGTTTCGACATCCTTTATTTCGTGGATGCGAGCAAACGTGTCGAAGTTTAACCATTATAATTTGGTGTGTGTGTGTGTCTACCAATGCAGAAGCGTACAGTGCCTCCTATAGTAGGAGTATTAAGGCCATTCTTGCCGCTTTAACCATTTATCTGTGTCGTCAGCAGTGTACGGGAGTGTGCATTTCTGCAACGTTGTTCACTTCCGCACAACTTTGTGACACTCGCAGCGGTGCGGTGGCGTGAAACCGGAACCACATCACTGAATCAGCGAATTGATTTCCGTATTCATCGTTTTTAATTGGGATCAAAGCATACTTACCATGTTTCTTTTTCCCAAAAAGAGGCTTTTGCTAAATTACAAGGAAAAAAAAACTCGCGCTGTAAGTTCGACTCTGACGCTGTTTTTCGAAACCGAATTATATCTCCGGGCAGACATCAGCGCTGCGTAAGGCGAACACTTAAAAATCAAGTGTTACATCCTAAAAGCTTCAGAACAATTTAGCGCGATCATTACAGCCCCCCTCGCCATTCCCCTGTGCGCAGGCCAGTTTTAAAGGAACATCGCATCATCATACTATATAGCATATAATATAGCGCAGTCACTGGGGTACGCCAACCGAGCTATCGTTTATACGTAATCCTCTTGAATTATGAAACACCCAGTATAAAACTTAGTGCTCGCTGTCGTCATACTGCCGCTATCTGGGCTGTCCTTAAAACTACATTAGAGTCACAGGACAATTGTACAGACAGATATGCTCTTTTTATTTTTATACGTACTGTACATACATACCTACATACATACAACAATTGTTGTATGCAGAAATATATAATACTATCATTTTAGTATATGTGTCTGGTTTTATTATCTACCGTGCAATTTCATCTATGTTAATTATACAGTACATGCACATAAATGTGTTTTGTGAAGCGCTGCTGTCATTATTCATTTAATTAGTAGTAATTCACTCACTATTCATACAAAGATATGGGTTTATAAAATTATATTTGTGAATTTATTTAAGTACAATTGCACACCAACACACTGTATTATCCTCGACAAACACTACTGTTATTTCTAACACAAAAGAGCTGAGCTTACATTTCTATTCTTATTTAAATTCTATCATCATTTATAATCTATAGCCTTATATTTTTTATTGCACATTTTTTTACTTTCTTATACGAAGTATAAGTAAGTATTGTAATCATGAAAAATTTCTAACTCGAGATTTTAACGGAAATATACGTTTTGACCTTCCCTGAATCGATTCCGACTATTTTTGGAATGACGTCCGTCTGTGTGTGTTTGTGTATATTCTCTACAGCCTAAACGGTTGAAGCTAAAATTATGAAACTTTAAACGTAAGATTTGAATATGCCTGGGGTGTGCACCTCCTATTTTTGAAAAAAATATTCAAAGCGGAAGTGCCTGTTTACTCTAGTCATTTTTTGCAGTTTCTGCAATTACTCAAAAATGGTTACAGTTACAGAAAAATTGTATGAACAAAAATTAAAGGTATTTATATTTAACACAACTTTTGTTCGAATTTTTTTTCCAAAAAGGGTACTGGTTTAAAAATTAATTTCTGCTTATTATATATATTTTTACATAAATCGTATCAGCGCCTGTCAATTGTTTAACAAAATAGCCTTTCATAATTTGAAGTTTGACATTTAATATTTATTCAAAGAAATATATTTAGTGTAAAAGCAATCTAAAGGTTAGAACAAATATTATAAATTAGATAAATAATGAAACTACGATGTGGTTTAACCCATATGCGTATAAGAAAGTTCGGTGCATGACACTGCAGATGTTTTATAAATGTATACGAAGTATAAATATGTAATCATGAAAAAAAAATCGATCTACTGATTTTAACGGATCGAGATTTACTATTTCTGGAATGACGCCTGTCTGTGTGTGTGACAGATAAAGTGTCAGTGTGTGTGTCAATATGTGCTCTACAGCCTAAACGGTAGAAGGTAAAATCAAGAAACTTTAAACTTAAGATTTGAATATGCCTGGCAAGAAAATTTTCTATTTTATTGAAAACATTATTCAAACTGGAAGTGCATGTTTACTCTAGTCATTTTTAGCGGCTTCTTTAATCACTCTAAAACGGTTGCACTTGCAGTAAAAACAGTAAGAATTAAGATTTATATATTTCATTTATTTGAAATCTAACAAATAATAATAATTTCTAACGAGACACTATAGATATTTAAGAAAAATTACAACGTTTTTAACAGAGACAATATATTGTTTGATAATTATGTGTGTTTAAGCAACTGTAAGGTTGTATCCTACAGTATAAAATAGCTTACACTATCGATTATTAAATTACGACTCGTAAACTCCGGAAACAATTGAACAATTGATGTCATCCATGTACAAAATGCACGCGCGCGCAACCACAAACATCTGATGCCCAGAACACGCAGAAACACACACACACATATATATAGTAAATTCTATTTTATGCTTTCGTACACTATAAAACAAATTGCGCGTTCATAAATAATTACTTTATAATATGTTTTGTTATTGTTTCATATTATAACAAAAAGGGAAACATTCGGTGGCGGAAAAACAAGTGATGGGTGAAAAACATATGCGCCACAAACATTTCATTGTGTGTGCATGTGTGTGTGTGTTTTGCTAATACACAACTAAGTGTGTTTGTTAATGTGTTTATATAGATCCCGTTTAATGTGATTGTGCGTTTTAATTCATGGCAAAAAAAAACGCCACACTCCTTTATTGTTTTATATTTTATTTTCTCCCAACACATATTTTAATCAACTAATCTACGAACAATGCGCATGATATATGTATGTATGCATGTATGTATGAGAATGTGCAATGAATTATATTCTTTAGTGGTGATGTGGTTTGATGAAAAACAAATCGATCACAGACCACACGGACAAGAAAACGAGCGAAAACACAAGAAATCGACGATTTAGTGCGAGCGTGGGCACTCGTTGTGTGTGTGTGTGTGTGGGTATGTGTTTTCGCACGATTGAAAGCAATTTAATTGGCTAACGAACCATGTCACGTGGTAAGCGCGGTTTTCGTATATGGTGTGTTGGACGCGTGGCCACCAGGCGCGTGAAATGAATTTCGACTGTGACGTCACGTCCGGTATTCGATTCGGAGTTCCAGCCGGTTGCCCAGGCCGCTTGTACTCTTTCAGTTTCAAACGCAACACAACGGTGACATCGCTAGTTTGTGATAATGCAACATTGGAAATTTAATAAATATATTTCTACTTTACGACAGTCTCGGCCATCCATTAATGTAAACTTTATAATGCAGTTGCGCTAGAAAATAATTCACACACTCACACCCGTCCCTCCTAACACCCCCCGCACGCAAAGAGCTATTTTATGTCTGTTTGGTTGCATAACTGTTGAAAATTCAATTTGTACCGGACAATATTTACTACTCAAACTTTAACTGTTGCTACAACATAGTACTATGAATGTAGCAACTGTACTGCTCGTAAATACAAAAGTAACTAACTGTAAGCTAACTAGTATTGTAATAAGAATACTTGCACACACATCAAGAACTTATTGCGCTGCAAAACATTCAGTGCTGGCTCAAATCAAATCGTATATCCTAAGAGTACCCTTTCGAAATGTACGCTGCTTTTCAAATAAAATATATTGTTGTTACGCATTAGCTGCTAAATATTGTTACGGTGAGTAGACACTGGAGAGCCAGAGATGTACTTAAAAAGAAAGAATGGACAAATTAAAACTGTTTAGCGAAATTAAGAGTAGCTGTGTCACAATTACATTAGCAAAACTGGTGCTATAATTAAAACAAAATAATTCCCAGTGTCGTATCTTCAAGTGAAAGCATCAGTTAAGTATTTTTTGCTTTCTTATACGATGTGATAAGAACGTATTGTAATTTTTTAACGAAAATAAACATTTCGACCTTCCCTGAATCGAGTTTGATTATTTTTGGAATGACGTGTGTGTGTGTACTTGAATTTACTCACGGGCGTGTGTGTGTGTGTATATATGTATGTATGAATGGATATATGTATAATGTACGCATAAGTATGTGTGTGTGTGTGTGTGTAGGTACACACCTAAACGGTTGAAAATAAGAAACGAGACAAGAAAACAAAATAGCCAAATAATTTGGAATTTGACATTTATTTAGTGTATATTATAAATTAGTAAAATAAAAAAATATATAAAACAATCGAAATTTGGATTTGATTATGTATCTCGTATATTTAAACAAAATACGTGTAAGAAAGTTCAGTGCAAACCATTGCGGATAATTGAGACAAGTAGACTTTTTTTTACATTTTTTATAATTATATTTAAATTTTTTATAGTTATTTTATTATTCTTGAAAATAATGTGCGCTCAATGTTAAAAGTGCAGAGGCAGTACGTAAAACTGTAACTCTTCGAATAACTACTATATAGTGTATCTGGTAATATGTAGCATTCTTGAGTATCTATTCTCTTATTTTGTATGCATGGAAAACGTGGAAAGTATCCTAAAATATCGGAAAATTGTGCTTCACTCCACGGTTATCGTGCCGGGAAATCTTATTCCAAACGGAAAACGACGCGCACTTTGATATTTTCTAGCGAGGAAAATCTAGGGTGTGTACGTGCATTACGTAGGACATGTTCAGCTATTCTTACAGCGCACAACGTCGCTGCTTCATGATACATACATATATACTTTTTGTTTATTAAACAACACCAAAAACACGACACATTTACTGTTTCAGTTGTTTTCTTCAAAGCAAAATATTCTTATCATATCTGCAAATAGATGTTTGTGAGGGAGCATTACCCTTAATCCTCTGGTGATGTATTCAAATCAATGCCACGTCGCAAATATCCTATGACTGGTTAAATGCATACATATTTCATGATAGGGGGCGATCCTAAAATATAATTACATTTCGCTTTTTTTTTTTTGGTAAATAAGAAATATTCAATTACCGCATCACATAGTTGCATCGGCACTAAAACTTTCTTATATCTTTCCGAGTTTGCGTTACGCCAGTTAGTACTATCTTAACTCTTCTATAATTCATCATCAATGGCAAATCTCATGAGAGTTACAGCCACACCACATGCAGGAGTAAACGAGTGAGGGATAGATAAAGCGAGCGAAAAAGAACGAGGAGAAAAATGGATGAAAGTTTCAGCTTGGATCTCCGTGATCCGTACGTGACGTCCTTCGGGGGCATCTAAATAAGATATGTCACCTGGTGCACGAACCGCGATCGTCATGTCTTCAGGTTCATAGCTATATACGCGAGATTTATTTTTAGTTTTTAGAAGCAAGGAAAAACAATTTCTCTCCTCTTATGCACTAATATTATAGCCTATATAGCGATCTTTTTGAAATATGCGATTTATATTATTGATAAAATATTAACCATATTAGCTCTGTTGATTTTTAAAGCTGTGATTAATCTGGTGCGATAACGAATTTTATGTCAAAATATTCGTTTGATAAATTTAACAAATTGGCCTCAAATGTGGGCAAATGAATTATTTGACTATTCAACCATAACACGTTTGAAGTGGTCGATGGACAGGAACAAGGTTCGATGTTCCGGTCAATGTGGTATCATCTCCAAGATGCTACATTTAGCAATTAAGAAAAATGCTCCATTGCTAAAATTCACTGAATTCTAATTGGAACTTCAAAGTTAATATTATACTAGCGTCGAAAAGATTGTTTACTTTTAATACCCATAGCCAAATTTTTCACTATATAAATGTTATTAGACATTACATGTACGTACCTAGGCTACCGATTATTATTATTATTATTTATACATTTTATATAATAAAATATGTGTAAGATTAATTACTAACAAATAAATTATTAAACACTAAATAGTGTGTTTATTACATTCTTATACGAAGTAATAAGGAAGTATTGCAATTAAGAAAATATTCATATATCTCGAGATTTTAACGGAAATATACCTTTTGACCTTCCCTGAATCGAATATGATTATGTTTCTCATGACGTGTGAGTTTGTATGTGCATTTGTGTGTTTGAGATTTCTACAGTTTTAATGGTTTAAAGTGTTGGAAAGGTTTAGCAAAATATTAAAAATCTGTAAATATATGTATACAATTTATAGGAGATTATTATCGGTAAATACGTCATAATTCTACTCGTAATCAATATCATTGCATCACTAATAGGTATTCGTTAATCTTGAAGAGTACTTGAAACTTAGGTGTATTGTGCACCACATGTATACACTAATGTACTCGAGTCACGTGATCTATTAAACTCTGTAAACTCTTTGATTTGAATAATAGCCGCCAGGTCTCCCGTTGTTACCGCCGCCACTGTTGGCTACACTTTATACGTCGATAAGAGTTAGATTACCGGATAACCAGATGGCGCATGCAGTGGCAACATGTGAACGTACATACATACATACAGGCAATTGTTCAGAATACGTCTGAAATTCACTTGTTTAGTAGCGAAACGAATTTCACATGATTTGTTTTGAATTCATCACAAATATATAAACGATAGTTTTTGGTACATAAGTACGTACTTGAATACTGGCAATGTTACAGTAGTAGTAGTAGTAGTAGTATTAGTACGAATTCAATAGAATAGATATAGCAATGCATACATACATACAGTACATAGTTCCTACCGAGTGCATTACAGACCGCAGAATCACATTTACAAACAGAAATGCAGGTGAAATCTCCCGAGGCGCCCAGCACCACCGGCCATATTTACTCACATACTAACTATAGACCACAACCGACATAAACGTACAAGTCCCAATAGACATACAACCACGTACTTTATCAGAATGTGCATATTCATTTTCAAAGTTCGTTCTGCAGACGGAACAAATGACTGCAACTATTACATATTCACCAAGGAAGTAACAGACAATGTCGATACATTCATACCCAACAAGAAACGTATTATAATGTGTATTAGATATAGTATGTAGGTACTATTGTAATGTTTTTACCGATTGGGTGGAGAAACAAACACTCAGTAAACACGAATATTTATTACTACAGTTATTTATTATTACATATCACCTTTCGCTTTATTTACTGATAACGAACGTTGACTATCAACGAACACTGATTTCTGTCTTCGACTACTCACGTGGAAGGTGTTGTAGAACATTCAGTGGAACTTTCTGGACTATTCTGGATCATTTACATGTACCCAAATGACTATTATTTTAAAAGGCACCCTTATGCCTACAATATAATTTTAGTAAAATTATATTCATCAAATTTTAAAGTACCAAACAATATGAATATATATAAAAGTCTCTATTAAGTATTTAAATGTATGTTAATTATATCCAGAATGAAAAATATTAATGCAATAATGAGCAACTGAATATTGAATTTTAGACTTCAAAACATTTTTTTGGTTTAATTAAAAAATTAAGTTTACTGAATATTCAATACATGTGAAACTGTTTCTATGTATTAATTCATGCGTAGGGAGCGCGGAGCTAGTTGTTACAGAGGTAAGTTGTAACAATACAGTTTTTAAATTTCCTGGGTAAGGTAGAGCTATTTATGGCCACTAGATAGATCAGTCATACAATGCTGCAATTACGAACAAAATTGTGTTGCAGAAGACGTAATAATTGTCTAGTTTAAAGCTTATTTGTGGTTTTACCAACCAAAAGTAAATCTGATTGTCGCCGGTTAAAGTTACCTGTGACCAACATTATTTGAGTTCGGTGTTTGATCTTTTAGTAATAATAGTATGCTAGTTTGTTCTATCTATGTTTGGACAAAAATATAAATCGTATCCGTTTGAGCACGTTGTTACAAATCTCAAGGGGCACGTTGTTACAATGCGCTTTATGTGAATAACTTGAATTATCCCAACTTTTTTATTTTTACTTACAGAAATTATGTATCTAGTGTCAAAGGTGGATCTTTTTTCTTTTTGTGTTAACGGAAGTTTCGGTTTAAATAATGAAGACAGCGATTAAAATGTTTTGTTATTATTTTGTTTAATTTTTTCATACTTTCAATAAATATTGTTGAGCTTATAATTGAAGCTTATCATTAAAAAATAAATTTGTCTGTGTGATTCTTGTTTGCTTAAGTTCTGAATGTTGTAACAACGTGCCCCGGTTCTGTAACAAAATGCCCCGTCGAGGTGCAAGTTGTTACACTTTACACGAGGGTATAAATATTTTTTTTTATTGCCACAATAAATAAATTGAGTATAAAATTAGGAAACACAACGCAAAGAATTATCAAAGGCCATAGCTAAATGACAGATTTTTCTGACTTTTTTCTAAAAAAAAAAAAGGAATCTTTTTTTGTAACAACTAGCCCCGCTCTACCCTATATGTAACACATACACACACACAGACACCACATACCCACATGCTTTGATATACACAGAAAACCTTCTCTTAGTGCAGATAATACGGTTCAGTTACTCTAACTGTAAGTATAATGCGGGTATCATTTACATAATAGATGTAAATCCATAGGGTTTATGACTCAGTAATAGGTTTGACTTTTCCAAATATGTATATGTATGTGTGTTGGAAAAAATTGAAAATTTCAAAAGAATTGCGCTTTGCAGATGGTGTTAAAATTAATGACGCTGCCACACCTGAATATCAATTCGGCCAGCCGTCTGGTTAGCAACACTAACAACACGGAAAATTGAACTCTTTAACGGACTAGTTATTTTTGAATATTTTAATTTTATATATATATATATATATATATATATATATAAATAGATTTTATATAAGTAGATAATAGAAGGCCGTTTTATGTTACAGTAACAGAAATTCATTTCCTGGGCACAGAATATAATTCCATATTATCAGGGATTCATCTTGTAATATAGAAAATTATTTTCCGCTATTTCCAGAACATATTTTACGATACAGTAATTTAATTAGTGTTACAGGAGAAATTCATTTTCTGTTCCTAGAAACTAGTTTTCTGGTATCATTAAATGAATTTCATATAAAAAATTCAGTTAAAATATGGCATGCCAATTTTTTATTTTGTGATAATTAGAATTCATTTTCTTATATTATTAAATGAATTTGTGTTAGCAGAAAATATGCGGTATCAAAGATTGAATTTATGCCGACACTAAATGAATTTCCAATAGTAGAAACTTAATTTCCGCTTACAGTAAAATACCACCATCTAGAATTTATTTTTTGTTACCAAAAATGGATTGAATGGTAAAAGAAAATGATTTCTGGTGAAAATACGTGCATTTGTTTGCATAATTATATGAGACTCACGTCTACCGAATGTATGGGCGTACATAATTTTTGTAATCATTCGCTTCATATAATATACTGCAGGTTATAAATATGGAAGCACATTATATGTAATGATAATATGATACTGGAACAAAATAAAATAAAATGAAATAATAATTGCAAGCACTTTAAGAAGACAATTGTATTTTCACATATAAAAACTGTTCGCTCGGCAGTAAGTACCAATTGATGCTCTGCTTGTAAATTTCCAAATATAATGCAAGTAAAGCAATTTATCATATACATATAACAGTGGTAGAGCGGCCGCGCGTTTTAAAATATCTTTCTTATAGTATACAGAATAAAATTATTCAACGCGTATACTTTTGTATGCAAATGCAAGTGTATTACATTGCTACCGAACGAGCTGATGCTCTTCTTCTTCTTCGTCGAGGCCATTTTGCGCGAAAGAAACAACAAGAAATACAACAGCTATGAAAAACAAAAACGTAAATGAACAAAAACGTATTACAGAGGAAACTGTCTTTCATATCATCATTATGTGTGCGCGTTATTGTTTCATATTTTTGCGCAAATTATTTTGAAAATTCGCTAATATGTATAATATCACACACCCATTCATACCTACACAAAACACACTGGAAAGTATATAATTAAAAATTAATTATTAGCACTAGCAATTAATTTCGCTTTCAAGTTTTTTTGTTTTCATTTTTTTCTACTTAATTACTAAATGAGAAGTTCGAAAAGTTCAACGCCTTCCACCCCCCATACAAAGTTATAATTAAATTTACAAAGTATATATGCAAAATAGAAAATCTATTGGCCATTTGAAACTAGAACATTATTACATCATTAACTCGTCATTTAAAAGAAATTTAATTAATAACTATATCATTGATTCGTAACGTCTAAGTGTAACGCCAATTATGTAGATCATGACTTTTGACGTGCACACGTGATATTGTCTTTTAATTTCGCCTATTGTTTTATTTTACGCAAATACTTAACATGGCGACCAAAAATATACATTAGACAATGACCAGACATTCTCGGCAATGACAAAAAGAACTGGGCAATAATATTAACGCTCGTTTATTAACCACACATGTTTATTTTCAGTGGCAAGTGTGTTGCATGTTAATTGATAGGGAAAAACGAAATTGTTTGCTAAATCTTAGTTAGCTTTTTTTAAAGCTTGGAGTGTTCCTAGACGAAAATCTCATCATCTCTTCTTAATGCGCATATTATATTTTACTAAAGTGTATAGGCGTTATAAACCAAATACCTTTAGTATAATTAATTAAATTTGAGGAAAATATATTGATGTCGCCGGGATTCGAACCCAGAACCTACAGATATACGCGTATATCTGTAGGTTTTGGGTTCTAATTCAGGAAATATTATTTTAATTTCGATTATTTATTTAATATTATGCTCTTATTGTTGAGTTAATGCTTAGTACAGCTTAATAGATTTATTTAATTTTCGCTTATTTTTAAAATTTATACGTATTATTTATCATGACAACCGTATAAGTCAATTTGTAATTTTTTTAAAATTTTTTAAATGATGCTTTTTCGTTGAGGACATTCCTGGCTTACCTTCTTGCCAGACTAAACTTCCTTTTATAATGTAGCTGTTGTGGTATGCGAGATAGCGTAAAAGCAAGTGAAAATGACAAATTGAATGAATGAATGTTTTAATTGAGTATGAATTGCGTGAAAGAAATGTTGCAAGCAAGTGGAATACAAGAGCGTATATGAAGATAAAGAAGTAGTAGAAGTTGAATGACGAAAGATTGTCAAGAAAAGAAAGATTATAAAGGGTTTTCTGCCATTCCATTGACGTTTTCAACATAGTGTCTCATAGACTACAATGAATATTGTTATTGTTCATTTTAAGTGGCCGAGTATTGGTGATACTAAATAGTAGCATTATAGTATTTTGAATTGTTAAGTCAGACAGAATAATCGTACAGGCTATAGTTTTATGTAATAGAAAGAGATGTTGGGTATTTGTGCACTAGAATGAAGCATTTGCAATATAAGCTGCATTTTCATTGCATTTGACCCGTTGCACATGCGGCGAAGATTACTTATACTCGCTTATATATAAAATAGACCAATGGATAATACTACTAGACTAGTTTTCAATGCATACAGCCATAACAGTATAATTTTATTCGTCGGCTTGGCATAAAATATGTTATAATATTCAATAAAGACGCTCGGTCTTCTTGGCTTAGTGTTATAATAGCTACAAGACGAGAATTTTCTTTGGAAAACTTTTCAGTAGTTGCTCGGCTGGCCGCGTGCCAATGAACGGCGCTACCCGCACTAATAAACCGCCGTCTCACACCCCTCTGGCTAAATTATGTATCCAAGTGTACTCACGAATTAAAAAAAAAAACGGAGCGAAACAACGGCTATTTGTTACTGCTTGCCATATACACACACGACTGTGGATGCTAAGAAATCTGTCGCTGAAGGCAAATACATCTTCGCATTAATAGTATGTATGTATCTGGTCCAGTTAACACTACTACAAACATATATCCTTCAAAAACAATTATAGACTGCTATTAAAACATGTACACAGCTTATTTCACTTTTAGAATTTAATACAGATTTGTTAGCTACAGATTTGAGCAGCTGAACATTTCTTTGAAGTCCCAATTTAACATACAAACATATAATAAACAACAATTTTAAATAAAAGACCGAAATAAACACGTAAAGCAATATTACTATACACGAAATTATAATCAAATTTTATGTTTGATATTTAATATTTAGATGCATTTAATATTAATCAAGTTGTCGTGCTTCAATAGAAAACAATTTGCTATTAATGGTACCCTTCGGAATAAATAATAGAAATTTCATGTATACAGTTTCTAATTTACTTCTTTGTCTAGATAGAAGCTTTCCGGCTCTATTAGTATTTAATGATACACATTAGACAGATAATTCATAAGAAACAATGTTCATGTTTTTGTAAAGGAAAATTTTTATTTTGTTATATTATCAATAAAATGGTAACACTAGAATCTAATACACTTTTGTGATTCAATTTTTTAATGACTTTCCATTTATCATTGTTAATAAAGGGAAAAAATGTTGGTGTGATATGATGCATTATTTTTTGTCACATGTTATGTCTGTCAAAGTGCTTTTTTTGCTGTTTTTCATTTTTTGATCGACTTTATTTCTATTTATAAATAAAGAATACAGTGCACAGAATTAATGATTTTACAATTCATATTCGTATAACTACTAATAATATGCCGTATGTATGTACCTATGCTTAAATTGAAAGTTAACAGCTACGTTTGTGTAAATGTAACAAATATTTACTTTAGACGGCAAATATATATCTAAAATTCGGAAAGTTTAGTTGGAATTGTTACAGGCAAGTTTGCTATTTTTAGTTCAGTTTAGATATTTATGCCAATATTACCTTTTAGTTTAGTTTTATGTTTATATATATATATATATATATATATATATATATATATATATATATAAATTTCTTTATTTATGTTAAAATTTTTTTTTATATATTTTTACGCATTCGCTCCTGTTTTCTTCCACATAAATTCATAAATTTGGGAATATAGTGCGGCGGCACAAGAGGCATCAAAAATATATATGGGAAACGACAAATGAAGAGAAATCGTAAAAAGTATGTCGTCCATGCACCCACACAGAGAGGTAGTGCACGTTGCGCCATCGTCATACATAAAAAGGTATGTATGCTGCGACTCCTGGGAAAATTATGTCCATTGTTGAAGTTTACCTCAAGTTTTCGAGATGCTGCACAATGGAAACTTCCGAAATATAAAATTCTCTAGACGGAAAAATTTCAAGTTTGCTTCTGTTAACGAGAACAATACATAAACCATAGATACGTATATACTCTATTCCAATAAACTATATATGTGTGCGTACAACTACACGTATAAAATATGAAAATAAATAAAAACATCTGCAGTGTCATGCACCGAACTTTCTTATACGCATATGTGTTAAACCATATCGTAGTTACATTATTTTTCTAATTTATAATATTTGTTCTAACCTTTAGATCGCTTTTACAGTAAATATATTTCTTAGAATAAATATAAAACGTTAAACTTCAAATTATTTAAGTCTATTTTGTTAAACAATTGACAGGCGCAGATGATACGATTTATGTAAAAATATATATAATATGAAGAAATTTCAAGAGCAATTTTATTTTTTCTGGTACCGTTTGGGAAAAAAAGTTTCAAATAAAATTTGTACAAAATTCAGATATCTATAATTTTTGTTGTAATAATTTATCAGTAACTGCAACTATTTTTGAGTAATTGCAGAAACTGCAAAAAATGACGGGAGTAAACATGCACTTCCGGTCAGAATATTGTTTTCAAAAATAGAAGATTTTCTTGCAAGGCACATACAAATCTTAAGTTTAAAATTTCATAATTTTTCCTTCAGCTGTTTGGGCTGTAGAGCGCTCGCATACATACACATACGCACACACACACACACACAAACACACCTACACACACACACACACAGACGGACGTCATTCCAAAAATAGTTCTAATCGATTCAGGGAAGGTCAAAACGTATATTTCCGTTGAAATCTCGACATCGAAATTTTTCATGATTACAATACTTACATATACTGCGTATAAGAAAGTAAAAATTAAAGAAAAAACGTGCTTGGCTTCACAAACATCTTATTTTAATACAATCATTTATCTGTAGCTGTAGTATTCAAGCAAAGTGTCTTCCATAAAGCAATGCGAATTGATGACATGCTATTTGGCGGTAATGCTATAGAATATAAGGATAATTCTTTTCACGATTTTTCGAAGGGTTATTCCTAGAAATAACCGAACTAAATAATATATTATTTGTATATAGATGTATCGGATTACCTTAGCGCTTTCGTCATTATTTATTATTTCATAGTTATCTCTCCAACTGAATATGATATATTTTTCTACAAATTTTACGTTTCGACGAATTCTGCCTTTCGAAATATTTTTATTTTAAAAGAATTTATTTTCGAAACATTTCATAAAATTTTCCGAATTAAAATTTTCTTTTATAGAATTGTCTTTCAAGAAGTTCGCCTAAATCAATGTAAATATTATAAATACAGAAAATTATCCGTAGAGAAACCTATTTATAAACAAACATATATTTTGTCTTCCTTTAAATAATGTTTTTATATTCACTCTCATGTCGACCATTTTTCGCCATCCTTACAAAATGCATTCGCTTCATTTAGATTCATCAAGTTGTTCATACAAGCTTTTCTATTCCACTTCCTCACAACTCATCGATTGGATAATTTATCCACTTATTCAGTGAACGAATTCGCATGCCTTCACCATTTTCGTCCAAGAAATTTTTTTTTGTCAATCTTTCATTCGATATTCCATCAATGTACCCACACCATTTATACAATTTCATCTGGTTCGCACCTATTTTACGTACATTATTTACAATTTCTCCTACTGCTCATATACTCATGTTTTCATTTCCAGCTACTTTAAATACTTTACAAATGCGTCTAAAAATTTTTATTCCCACAACAGTCATGCGCTTTAATGTTTGATTTGCTAATTTCAACTTTTACTCCCTTATATCAACGATGATCACCATAGTACACCGTTGTGCATACATAATCTTTAGAAATGCTAAAATTTCTCACAATCATTCCTAAAGCTCATAAAATCTTACAACCAACAGTCACTACTACCGTTAAGAGAATAAACAACCTAAACAAACAAACTGTTTAACTTGCTATATCCATAGATTAAATTACATTTTCTGTTAAGTTAGAACAATTCTCAAAAAAAACTACTACAAAAAACCCAACTGAAAAACAGTGATTTATCGATTTAGTGCATACAAAAATTTGTTTATTTCACATCTGTATATCGAGAGATATTTGTATATATTTTTTTATTTCGTTGTTTTATTAATTAATTGAGATTTTCTTGGTTGGTATTCATTTACTCAGACACACATATAAGAACAATATATTCTGAAAGTAGCAGTAACTACAGCACCAGAGGAAACTAACTTACAAACTTGCAAGTACTGCAAAGACATGATATATAATGTTGCATAATTATTAATTTGTAATTAGCCTTCATCATTTCCTCTGAGTGTTCATTTCTAATGCAAAATTAATTGCTTATGTTAAAAGATCGAATCAAATACCAACTAGCGTCAAACATGTATTTTCTCAAAATCAAATCGTACTACGTACATATTTATTCAAAGTAAAGATATAGTTTCGAATCAGCCTGAGGAAATAATTAGTAAATCTTATACCAAGTGCAAGATGATGTGTTACCAAACGCAGAAAAAATAAAACCCTAATTCAGCGCTTTATAAACATTCCCAAAATAACATTTCGCTAACGCAGCATTCTTAACTTGAGTCAACATCTCTCGCAGGACGAGAATAAGGCGACTAACGAAACGAAAACCATCCCAAAAATAACAACCGTAATTATAAATCGTAAAGAGCGAATAAAAAGCGTGTTTCGAGTGCGACCGGAAACCGGAAACGGTTATTAGCGCGGCGACGCAGTGCGGAGCGGAAAGTGAAACAGAGCCAGTTGATTTACGAAAGCAGAAAGAGAGAAGGATATCGCAAAGGATTCTTATCAGTGAATTGCAACACTGACGTGTACGTGTCGGTATGAACACATCAGTTAAAACATCGTCCGACATAGTATACAATCATTTGCCAGTTGTATATTGGAAATTTTCAAACGCAAAGAAAAAAAAACTCGTTTAGAACGAAACCATTTAACATAGTTGAATGTCGCTGATTCTACCCAGTACTATTTTTATGCGCTGTTTTTCCTCCGTGGAGTAATGTGACCGGAATGCTGGGTGGAATTGAAAACTAGTTTTGTATTGATGTTTTACGCATGATGTGCTCGGATCGAGGCTAGTTTTAAGTGATGCGCTGCTGTACATACATATGTACGTATGCGTATTCCTGTGGATCACTGAAATTCGCAATGCATGTATGTCATTGTCGCTCCCTTCTCACTCATATCCCAAAATCGGACAATGTGCGTTGTATGAAGCAAAGCCACCGCAATGAAATAACTTTCAAATTGACTCGTTCAAATTGACATTTCAAGTCGATAATAATAGTCATAAAGGGGTCGCTACACATGAATATTCATTAACGGGAATTGTTTATACACTCTACACTATTATCACGCTGTGTATGTGTTTAGGTTTCATGCTAAATCTGATAAAATGTGCGTGCAAGAGTGAATATATATGTATGTATATTTGGGAGTGTGCTAACAGTTCACGTACGCAGAAACAATGCAAGCGACGGGAAATTTTCAGACATACTTTGCCAATAGTTTGCGTACGCGCACCTACCAGAGGGATGTTATCTTGGTGTCACACCCTAACGCCCGTCTTTGAAGTTGACCCTTACCAATTTGAACTATTTCGTGGAATTAATAACGTGAAGGTGACCCTTGGAAATTAACTTTGTAATCTTACTAAGAGCTACTTTGGCATCAACATGTTTATTAGTTAGTGAATGCGGCCTTGCTCCAAGTATCCATCTATATGTATAGAGATGTATCCATAAACACTAGCTGCAGGATGAAATTTGACTTTGCCGTAGCTAGTAGGTACCGCGGTGGGACATGACCGGATAATCATTACTGAACACAGTCCGAACTAATGAGACTAAAGACAAGGGTAACACAAAGCCTAAACACACACACGCACATATCGCGTTGGAGACAAACAACATGTTTGTAGCTACATTGCATAGAATAGGCAGGTGAACAACCGTTGGCTAAAGCGCGCCATCTTACGATCTCTGTGGGACATATTATCTCTCCTCTGTGCACAACCATTACACACGACCAACCAACCATATGGGTGTGTGAGAAGGGTCTCTTTATACTCTTGTTGCGCTGGCCTAAGCACACTGGTGCCATTTCAACGAGCCCAAACATCCCTAGGAGACTACTCTCGTTGCAGAAGACAAGGAGGTGTTTTCAAAACTATAAATGCTTTCTAGATTGTAGACTGTTTAATTTGGGTTTTAAAAGGTTACTCTAATTAAATACAACAATTTATAAACGTGGCACCTGAGTACAAAGACGCATTTGCTACTAATAGAAAACTGCCAATCAATCTCGGATGGAGTGATCTTCTTATCTACCACAAGCACTTGAAGTTCTGGCATTAGATAAAATTAAATTGATAAAAAAACAAAATAAAAATATTCGCAATAGCAAGCAATGAATTTTCTTATACGTATTTTATATTTTTACTATTCTATTCTAATTAATTTTATTATTAAAAGAAAGTAAAAAATTATTTACGTAGTAGGCATTATTGCAAAAATATGGATATTAAAATACAAAATGAATTAATTTTTTTTAATTATAGTTATTTATTATGCTACATTAACAACTAATTTAATATTTTACTAATCTTAAAAACTTTTTTTCAATAAATCTATCTGTGACCAGAATATCAAACCACGTGTCTATTATTTGAGTGTGTTTTATTTTCCTCTTAAACAACTGACAAACACAACTAACGTGTTTTATAAAATTCAATTTCGCATACCTTCGAAACTATAACATAAATAAGAAATTAAATTATTTCAAAAGCAATTTTCTCGTAACCGGTACACTTTTTAAAGAAATGTTTCCTGCAAAAGTTGTGTGAAATATTAATATCTTTTATTATAAATGAAACTATTTCTACCGAACGTGTAGTCGTTTCAAAGTTATACAATGAATAGAGCAAATATACAGTTCTGGTTCAAATATGTTTTCAAAAATAAGAAAAGCGCAACTAAACCATACATTTAAAGTTTCATGATTCCTTCAGTTTAGGCTCTCAAACGTTTTCACATACACAAACACACATAGTACACATATAAACAACACAATTACATAGACACACATACACACACTTGAGCGCGTGCCGATACATTCACTCAAATATTATTTTCGAATTCGCAAAATGTTCATCATTTCTATACTTCTTTATGCTCACATGAGAAAGTAAAAATGTACGTGGAAAATGGCAAAAACAACAAAATATTCCTCCGATGTAAAGTCGGATTCTTACGGAATGTAAAACGGCAAAGTTGTGATTCTGGCTTTGGTTTGGCTTTATCCCATCTCCAAGTAACCTACATCGTTGGGGTCGGAGCAATAATCTGTTCGGTACAGCACAAACCAATCTCCACAAATATTTAACACCGAATACCGGGCTCGCGTAGAATTTCATTTTATTTCTCTTAATTTGTATTCCGTTTACGGCCGTCTGATTCAGAGAACCAGTGGGCGAAGCGGGGCAAAGCGCCTCGGTACAGAGGCAAATTACCAAAACGGACAGAAACCCGAGAAACGGTGGGTCTCTGCTGCGTCTGATTCACAGTCACTCTAATTAACCGTATGCAATATCAAATTTTGCAGCTAGAACGAAAATTGATCTCTGTTTATGAAATTATTTCATGTTTACTTGGGCGCATCATTCATTTTCTCTCCTATCCATCGCGGTCATATGACATTACTTAAAAATTTCCGTAATGGCTTTCACTGAACTTTCTTATATGTATTATGTTTAGTTAAGAGGGACATCCAAATATATATTTTGAATACTTTTAAAAATATAATTTATCATATTTCATTTTTAATGCTACTAACCGTTAACACACATTTTCGACAAATTTCAAATTATTTGAGTTTTTCAGTTGAACAATTGACAGTCACAGTTTATACGATTATTGTTAAAATAAATAAAATGAGAACAAATTTAAACAAAAGTCGTATGAAATATTAATATCTCTATTTATTATTCAAATTATTTTTCATTAAATTGCAACAATTGAGTAAATGCAGTAACCGCTAAAAGTGACTAGAGTAAACATGCACTTCAATATACAAATCATAAGTGTAAAGTTTTACACACACACACACACTGTCTTCATTCCAAAAATAGTCAGAAACGATTCAGGGAAGGTCAAAAGATATATTTCCTTTAAAAGTAATACATTTAAGTATGAAATACATATTTGGGTGTAATAAAAAATAAATTTGTTCTTGACTTCAAGTTGCAATTGAAACTATCGATGTATGTAGGACTTGATGATTCTATTTGAAGAAAAATCGTGGAAGAATTCATTAAAATTACCCTCATTTGTCTTGTTCTGATGCAGCCAAGCAAGGCACATACTACAAGTTCCACATCTAATATTTACTAAGACTCGACGCGGCGCGGCGACGGAAAGCTGAAAACCAACGTTGTTATAGCAGTAGGAAAAAGTTGAAAACCAAAAAAAAGAAACTCTGAACAATTGTAATTATATCTTGTAGAGCACGCGTTCTCTCCCTCTATTCACTTCATCTGTTGCTCTTTGCTTCCTCTTTATCCATTCTTGCTTCACACCGATTTTCTGGAAGAAATGCGCCGGAATTGTGTGGACAAATCAGATTAAGGAAAAATAACATTATTTACACAAACAATTTTTCAATTTAAATATCTGCAACCAGGACGGAAAATTGTTTTTTCTCCAAGTTAAAAATAAATTTGTAATCTTGGAATGTTGTTGCTCGAGGTTTTACCCCCGCAAGGAGGGTCTCTAAATCGGTTTCATTTTCGCGTTATTACACACACATATCATTATACTAATTATTTACTCGACATATTCTGCACTCATTGCATGATATTGGAGAAGAAGTTTAAGAAATCAATATAAATTTTTATTATTATTATAAGTGGCCTTTTTTATACATAATTTCTTATACCTATTTAGAGATGAAAGAATATTTATTTATTTGATAAATTATTATTAAAGATTAAGTTACAAGATTCATGCTTATAGATTTTACAGTTTAGAATGCAGAGTGTTCACATAGATACATACTCACATTGACACACACACACACACACTCACATATACACCCACACACACACGCTCACACAAAATAGTCAGGGAAGGTCAAAAGGTGTATTTATGTTAAAATATCGATTCTACATTTTTTGATAATTACTATACTTATTTATAACTTAGTATAATAAACTAAAAGTAGATGAGGAAATTTGCTACTTCGTGTTACTGTCATAGAAGCATCTTTGGTGATATTTGGTGTATCTTATTACTATTATATAGTCAGAAGAGAGTCAGTATATCTTTAGTGGTATTTTGTCAAACGAAAACTTTTCGTGCAAAACTTTTGCCAAGACTGTCTGTGTTTCTGTATGTGTGTGTGTGTGTGTGTGTGTGCGATAATATAAAGAAATACAGCAGTGCACTTTAACAAGTTTGTTGTAAAGTGTCACATTCAGTTCTGCGCGCTGCCGTAGTTTTCAAACGAAAATTTATGCAGATTGAGTGTCGCCTAATATTTAATGCTTCAGATAATTCAGTGCATGCGATACACGACACAAAAGTTTCTATTTGCGCTCGACTAACTATCGCAGATGATGCAGCCACAAGCAACAACTGTGAAACATCAATACTAAGTGCTTCCAACGTGAGTTTACTGACGTGAGAATAAAATATGCTATTAGGTACGATACGATACATAGGGTACAGGCACAGATAATTCGATATAAATTGTAATCCAGTGCGCACACTAATCCATAATTCCCAGAATGCAATATCGCATAATATCATGAGATATTCATAGCGTCACAACAACGGCACATACACACACACACATACATACAGTTGGTGTGACACTGGTTGGACATGGTCCGGTGCACAGCTAAATTATAAATTTGTGCGAATTAACACGACCACAGATGGTCCCGCCTTAATCACGTTAGTTCATTGGGTAAATGTGACCAATGTAGCGACGCGTCGATCGCTATCATGCCTCTTGCGTGACGCGATATACACGCACGCACACTTATTATTTCTTTGTTTCATTGCTAATAAATAAAGTTAAGGGATTGCCTTGCCTTCTATTACTTCAAATTCTTTACTTTTGTTGTAAATTGCACATTGAACTGAAATATACTGTACAACAACTCCCGTTTAAATTTACTTGCATGATCATTAAATTGCATAAACTGTCAAAACAACACTATTAAAGCTACCAATCAAAATCAACTTCACTTTATACAGTTGTATATTGTGTGCTGTTCGATATTGTTCAAACAAGTTTTTTTTTTACCAGTTACTGGTTGCTTTCTTGTATTGTCAATACTTTTTTAATAAACCAATGCTTCTTGTCTTCATAATATCGTGTTGTTGACCCATTTTTATTTTATATAATTTACCATGTACCATGAGTACGTCTACTTGAAGAGACCCATACTCAAAACTTTATAAAAAAATGCAATATTTGATGCTATATTTGTGCCCGAAATTCAGAATTTGTGGTGCATTAGGAATATTATCATGGACATCATCAACTACAAATTAAATATGTATCCAATTACTGCATATTTGTAATTATAATAAACAATTATTTAACAAATATTTGTAACATATTCTTTATTATACCTATATACAGGGTGTAACAGCGAAACGAGCTACCTCGAATAACTTCTATTTTATTAAAGATACAATAAAATAGGATAAGGCAATCTTATGCAGGACCAAGGGGGACATCCAACTATAAAAGAAAATATTTTTTTAAACCGGTGGTTCTCAAGCAACAACACAAAGTTATGTTTTTTCAAATGAGATGCTATATATTTTTTAAGCCCATTCGATAGAGTATTTTTTTCTGAATTCCATTATGTATTCTTTTTATACCCTTACATAAAAAAATATTTAGAAAAATGCGATTGAAAGTTAAATAAATTTTATTTTTATAGTTATTTTTCAGCAGGCTATGAAACAAAATTGAGCTTAAATACAACGAAACATAAATTAAATACATTAAATTATTTGTTATTTACTTTATAAATAGTGTTATAAAGTAAATAACAAATAATTTAATGTATTTAAGCTCAATTTTGTTTCATAGCCTACTGAAAAAGAACTATAAAAATAAAATTTATTTAACTTTCAACCGCATTTTTCTCAATATTTTACTTATGTAAGGGTATAAAACAAATACATAATGGAATTCAGAAAAAAATACTCTATCGAATAGGCCTAAAAAATATATAGCATCTCATTTGAAAAAAACATAACTTTGTGTTGTTGCTTGAGAACCACTGGTTTAAAAAAATATTTTCTTTTATAGTTGGATGTCCCCCTTAGTCCTGCATAAGATTGTCTTATACTATTTTATTGTACCTTTAATAACATAGAAGTTATTCGAGGTAGCTCGTTTCGCTGTTACATCCTGTATATTAGGCTATATAGTTTATTTTTTATTCTTATTTACAAAATCTACACTCAATTTTCTCATTTCGGTTTTACTTTTATTTTTAAATTTAAATTAATACTGTGATGCTATGAAACAATATCAGATATAGATGATAACCATGGGAACGTGCCCATAAGATTCTTATTATCATCCAATGACTTTTCATTAATGGTTACATTTTTCGATAAAAAAAATCTGTTCAAACATAGATGGTTTCAATATGTTTTACTATTACAAGATTTGCTTTTCTTATCGTTTGCGAGTTATTTAAAAAGTAGCGAACTAACTACTATTTTCGATTAAGATTAGGCTTTTCAAATTTTAGTTTAATTATGACTTCAAATAATCTTTATTCTAGAACACATTAAACACATGCGCTTCATCGAAAATCAAAAAATGTATTAAAAAATTCCACCAATAAAAATTAATAAATCAATGTGAGTTAAATAAAGGCACAATCATTAGCAATAATTCATTTTTATTAAGAAAGAAGATTTGTTTAGTGTATATGAAATAAATCTAAACGTGTCTGTATAATTAAATATAAATATCTATTTATTTAATGACAAATTGTAACATTTCGGATTTAATTGTGCACAAATATATTCGCTAAATTATTATTTACAAAATTATTTAATAACATGTAATTGGTGGAGCATATATGTATATATATATATATATATATATATATATATATATATATATATATATATATATATATATTATTTAATTTAGACATAAAATATTATAAACATGACAATATATTTATGTAAAATGTTAAAAATGAAGCTTTTCAACTTTAGACCTAATAAAATTACTAACTACTTTTATTATTATGAGTATTGTTGCAAAAATACTGAATTTTGGGTTACAAATATAACATAAAGTTGTGCACAAATATTTTAGAGAAATATCAAAGTTAACCGGTGGGTCCCTTTAACTTCACCCCAAGTTGTAGGAATCTAGTAAAATTGCACAAATTAACACTAATATAGAACTAAATGTAATTTTAATAATTTAAAAAATATAAAAAATACAAATGTGGCGTTAAATATTACATACTTTATTTATTTCTAAAATTGGATTCTTCTAATTTTACATATTTCCTTATAAAGCACTCCTTGTTATCCATTCTGCTTTTCATAGAGAAGTGCTGTTGTTATTATTGGTTTTCGTTATTATAAGATAAAACATAAATAAATAATGATGGTCTTATGCTAGTATATACAAACAAAATATAGAAGCGAGTAAATAAAAATAAACGGGAGAATCACGGCAGTGAGTGTGAACAGAAGATGAAGTGTCTAGCCTGTGGCTTTATTTGCTATAATCCTTAATTCGTAGCACGCGCGGACTAATGACTTTTTGCATCCTGAGGACAAAAGCCGTCCCGCTATCTCTCTCTCTTTCTCTCCTGCTACAGTTACATGTCTCATCAATGGCTTCTCCCTTGCGCATTAACACAATCAATTTGTACAATTTCTTGCTAACTACCCATAATAACTGTAGCTGCTGCACTAACAAAATCTGTATATTCATTTTTTCTTTCTTGTACGAAGTAATAAGTAAATATTATAATCATTCGCTATCAAGATTTTAGCCGAAATATAGCTTTTGACCTTTAGTCTGACTATTTTTGGCAGTGTGTATGCTTTCTACAGCCTAAACAGGTTAAGGTAAAGTTATGAAACTTTAAACATTTTTAAAATTAATATTCAAACCCGAAGTGCATGTTTACTCTAGTCATTTCTTGCGGTAAGTAAGTAAGTTCAGTACAAGCTGTTGCGGGTATTTGAAGTTGTACATTTCGAAACGAAGGAATCATAATTTAAATATTACGTAAAACAATATTCGAAGATGATTCGAGCGGCTGGTGTTAAGATCGACCGATTTCCATGAATTCAAAGCGATAAATCAAGTATTCGGTGTGTGTTCCGGTGGCAGTGCTCGTGGTGGCGCTATAACTTAAACAAATGAACGTGTTCCGTGAGTGGGCAGCTTCCGGTGTTTGGTGCACGTGAGCAAGTTGACAACTCACGCTCACGCTGCAGGGAGACTCACGCGTACGTCACGCGATCCCCCTTGTTCACGTGCTGTTGTTGCACACTGATTACTGATTATTTACTAGCATTCTATATAGGCGCTGGCGGGGTACAGGGGCGAGGCAACCTTTCTTCGTCTGCTACGTCGACAAGATCGTGTTTCCGGTTAAGCAGGGTAGCGCTGTCATAAAATATGATTTACCGTTCAGGATTACAGAACTATTGAAGTCATTCCTCAAAGTAACTGTGACTATATAGAAAGTTCTATTCAAAACAGACTATACATAGCCATATAAGATTTCATTTTGCATTCAAAAACATGTCTGCTCTCTCAGTACTAATTACTATTACTATTTTATTATGCAACTTAAAATATACTCAAAAAAAAAAAAAACATCTGCAGTGTCATGCACTGAACTTTCTTATACGCGTTTCGGTTAGATCATATTTAGACTTTTTTGGTAATTTATAATATTTTATTAACCTTTCAAACCCCTTTTCACTAAATTATTTCTTAGAATAAATATTAAATGTCAAACTCAAAATTATTTAAGTTTTTTGTTTTTCTATTATACAATTGACAGGCACAGTTGATACGATTTATGTGAAAATAATTATAATAAGAAAAAATTTCAATAGCCATTTTCTTGTTTCCGGTACCGTTTTTGTAAGAAATTTTCAAATAAAAGTTGTGCGAAATATTAATACCTTTAATTTTAATTCAAATTTTTTTTCTATAATTTCAACCAATTTTGATTAATTGCAGAAACCGCATAAAATTACTAGAGTAAACAGGAATTTCCGGTTTGTATGTTTTCTTCAAAAATAGTAGTAATCAGCCGTTTAGGCTGTAGAGCGCTCACACACACACACATACACATACACACACACAAGCAGACGAACGTAATTGCAAAAATAGTCGGAATCGATCAAGGGAAGGTCAAAACGTATAATCTCGAGAAAGAAAGTAAAAAGTAATGAGTCATCTAGCGACAAAATAAAAACATTGCGCTATGATAAAAAACACGGTATATGAATTCCGGATCGAGATTAATCTGAAACCCTATACATCAGTGGAGCTCTCTACCGGATAGCTCGTAAACTTTATCCTCTATTCTTTCTCTCTATATATGTATGTATGTATGTATGTATCAGATCAAACGAATTATTTCAATTCGAAAACGAAATATGGCTTTTTAATAATGAAAAAGTAACGAGGGATACCTTTTTTTGACCGTCCAAACACTGATTAGTTTTTACGTTTTGTTACTGCTTTATTTGATCTGTAAATTAATATCTGGAACACATAATTTGGTCTTCAATAGCTGATAACATTTAAAAAAATTAAATTGAAAGTTTAGTATGGCTTGAAAGGATTATTGGAACAAAAAAAGATTGCAACAAAAAAACCTTGTCCGGTAACCTATTTAGCAATAGTATGTATGAGTAGTCACACACAGGCTAATATACGACTAGATATATATGTAAATTTTTTCAAATATACGAGTTTTTTATTGATTAATGATTTACGTTAATTATTCATTTGATATGTTTATATATTAGTATACAATTCTTTCTATTGATAATTAGAAATAAGAACACATGTACAGATAAACTAAATAGTTTGTTTTTTGACAAACAACAATAAAAAAAACACACACACACGCATGCACTTACAAATTTGTTCCTCGCTGTTTACTGTTATTTCTGTTTGTCTGAAGATAAGTAATGCTAGAGGAAAAAGGCTGATTTCAATTTATAATTAGTAAAATTCTAAAATATTAATTATTTAGTCTATCGTGAGTAGATGCAAGTATTAATTATTTTATTTTGAAGTGTTTGTGTGTGTGTGTGAGTGCGTTAATCGAATGAACATTGATTTTCCATTACCAGTATTGGTGATAAAAAGTAAATCGGTGCCTTGTAGCATCTGACTGACACACAGCTGGGAGGTACCGCAGCAGTGCCACCACAACCAGCAAATCCCTCTAAATCCATGGTGCGGTTAGGCGTTACCAAACGCGCGTTTTACGTCACCGGTTGCAACCGCAAGCAATTCGAATTTAAAAGCACTATCTAAGAACAGAATTTATTACACCCATACACGTTTACGTCTAAGAATCCAGCAGCCATACGTTACTAATATCAGCAAATATCTCATGTACCTACTTATACGGTACTTTTATTTAAAAAGACTAATTTTGCACCAGAGAATTAATGCTTCCGTAATTATGTTGCGGAAAATTAATCAAATTAATATCAAAGGTAACATTGCGGAAAGGATTAACTCTAGCATCGGTATATAAGCAAACAAAGCATTGTCTACAAATGGAGAATCAATAGAAAATTAGAGTCCTCTTGTTAGGGTTAAGCTGTTTTTAAACCGACCAAATTTTAGACAAGCCATGGGCGGGTCGAAACAGCGGTGTTAATTGCAAATCCGATAATTCCAAACACACACACACACACTCATTCGCACGCACCGTGATGGCGGTATCTTGGTTTTTGTGTGGCCCTTACACAAAAAAGCACGAAAATTGATTTACTTCAAATAGCTCGCACACGACTTCTTCGCTAACAGTTTTGTTTCCCTTTCCGGGCTATTGTGTTGACATTTTATACGTTCCGTTAGTCCGGGGTTCAATGATACTCCACTACACGGTATGCATACTAAGTAGCATGAGAATATAAAACGGAAAATGTGATATTTGCATCATGTTGCAATTTCATTATATTACGCTTGGGGCCGTTTGAAAATCTTATTTTGCACTAAGTCTGCAAAATTATTCACATAATCAAATAAATAAACTACAACTTAAGATCTAGTCTAGTAGTAGCTAGATATAAAAGTGAACAAATGACGAGTAGTTCCTATCTAATGTGTAAATGGCAGCTTCTTCGCCTAGGATTGGTCGCCGCCATAATTTTACTAAAAATGTTTGAAAATTTATATAAATGTTTCTATAATAGATAAACATATGTATACTATTGCGTAATAAAACACGCATAATTTATTAAGGAATAACAAAGAAATAAAAAATACGGGATGCAATTATGTTATCTGGTCTTTTAGATTTAAAGAGTATAAATAAATATGAGCCGCGCACTCCATATAAAGCAATGCATTTCATTTGAATATTTAGTAAAATAATGACAGCGACCAATTCCAGGTGGGAAAGCCGTCATCCACACTCTAGATTACTAGACAATACTGGTATAGGCAAATATTATGTTGCTGACGCATTTTGCGCTAAAGTTGCCTTATTTCCTTGACTATACACTTGATAGCGATAAGTTTGCAGAAACAGTTTGACGCAAGACATAAACCGTTCGATCAACATTGCACATCGCTGAGGAAGGGCGCGGTGCGATGCGGTGCGGTGTGGTGTTGGAGTCAACACTCGATACATCTGCGTCGTCGCTCACAGGAAATCGTGTTGCACCAACACGTATGGAATTAATTCGTGTGGATGTTCCTGTTTCCCGTTTTACACAAGTTTACGTTTATAATTATTAGTTTAATCGCTAACGGAAACGGTGAGTGAGGTACTTACTTCCGGGCGCTCCTATGTACAAATTTATAAGACTCGACGCACGCTGAAGTGAGCAACGAAACGCTTTCTGCACCATACCTACATACCTATATTGGTTTACCACTTCAATTCAATAATTACATATTTTATTTGTTTAATTCGTTACGCTCAGTTATTATTTTTTTATACGATGTAATAAATAAGTATTGTATCAAGAAAATATCTGCAATGTCTTGCACTGAACTTTCATATATATAGGTAGGTATTTTGTTAAAATAGGAAAGATATGTAACTACAAATTTTGTATAATTCACTATACTTTTAGTATTTTATTACTTTTTCACTAAATAAATTTCTTATAAATATCAAATGATTTGAATTTATTTTATTTTCCTGTTAAACAATAGACAGGCACGATTTATAAAGTAAACATAAAACAATAACAAAATTCAATATCCATCAATCAATTTTTCTCCTTTATGCAATCAAATAATTAAAAAATGTAATTAATGAATAACGACTATAGATGGCAGTAAACAATGACTACGACTTATTGTTATGAGGCTAATGATTATGTAATATACATATATCATTATAATATATATGCGCAAAGAGCTCAAGTTTATTTAATATTATAGTACAAAATGGTTAATACTTCGTCGAGACGTTTTCACTTTCAAAAACAATAAGAATAATTAGATTTTGGGGCGCAGTTTCATAAGCTCGTGGGGCGCGTACGGTTCATTTAGACAAAAGCACATGAAAATTCGCATTAAACCAGAGATAATCTTATTTGGGAGAATTTTAGCTTTGTGAATCGTCATACGTATACGAAAAAGCCCGTCGAAAATAGAGGCTCAAGCACGCGCACACAAACGCGCGCGCCGCTCTATTTACATTAACACGAAAAATATATACGAGATACCGACGAAATGAAATTTACATAGAAATAACCATTTGTTTAAACACCATCATACATACACCCACCCACTGTAGTATGGTTATCTATACCCCACACACACACACAAACACATACTCACCATGGCTGCCTCGTATTTTAACTACAGCGACATTTTGGATTTTATGGCGAAATATAAATTTCCAAACATGTTTAAATTTTATAGTTATACAAATTATAAAAGTTTGTACATCATTTTAAAATGAGCGAACATGCATCACAAATGAAAAATAGAAAATATTACTTGCAATTTATGGGCATACTAATTAATTTATTTAATATTTTTTACTAAGACTATTAGGATGATGTGGGACGCATGTTTAGTGAAAATCATGTGTGTTCAATTTTTGGTTGACAGCTATTTTTATTAATCTGTGTGTGTGTGTGTGTGTGTGTGTGTGTTGGTCTTTATTTGATTACATGTAAATTGAGCGTGACGTAAAATTTGCATAGTCGGAAGTTTATTAAGACGCTAATAACGGAAAGGTTTTACGCACCTTCTGTCCCAACTAATCAAATTCTCTCCAACATTTTACTGCGCTCCAAGAGGCGCCTGGGCGTCGGCGGCACGGATGAAGCATCACTTGCTCACAAGCGCATCCAACAGAAAATTCGCGAGCTATTGTTCAGCGAAGGGCCACCGTTAAATGCTCTATATGGATTGGTTGCTTAATTTGGTAGTATTACCAACATATTACGCCAGACTTTAAAATACTAATAGGGGCTTTGTTAGTTATTATGAATTTATATTAACTCAAATATTCTTTAGGAATATTAATTACACGGAATTGATTTTTATTCTAAATAGTAGTAAATGCTGGTACATTTATAATAAATTTAAATAAAATTAAAAGCGAACGATATAAAGTAAATATACTTCAGGTAATAGTTTCTTTGGCAAAACAACTGCCGGCGTATAATACCAAAATTTGAAAGACAACATGTTTTTGCTTCCACAAGAAGTTGAAGAACAAAAACAGAAAAAGAAAAATAATATATAAAAAAAGTGAAACATGAGAAACGTTAACGTTTTTTGTTTTTCTTTTTTCAGTTATGGACAATGGTCACATACAATCCACACACACACACACACACACACACAATATATATTATATTCAGATCACACACAACCATATTTGATAGACGGGTTGTTGGTGTTAAATAAATAAAATGGTGGACCCACACTCTTGTGTGTGTGTGTGTGTGTGTGTGTGTGTGGTGCAGTCGATGTGGAGGAGCTGAAGTGCGAATGGCAGTTAGTCGAGCGCCCTCGTTGTAAGCAGCAAAAAGTGTTTTCTGAACGAGAAACCGACAATCTAACATCCATACACCCTACTCACTAACCATACTACACTCCCGTCCTAAATCATGTTCACGCACACTCGTTGTAGTCCAAAGATATCATATCAAAGAATAATAGTAGAAAAATATGTGTTTCTTACAGCCAATAATAACTAAACAATAACCATGAACCATCATCGTCTATTTTTCTTTTCAATTCTGCTTTTGCTCAGTAATGAATGTGTTGGCCTTGTTGTTAATGCCTAACGGACCCACACCCACACATAAAAATCATAAATAAGTTATTTTAATTAAAAAGCTCTCCTTGCCATCTTGCTGAGAGTATAATTAGAAATATTTTAAATAAACATCAAACCTTTTTCAAAAACAATTTTTTTGTTTGCTTTTCGATACTCTAGTGAAATGATTAAGTACTCACAAACACACACACACACACACACACATATATATATATATATATATATATATATATATATATATATATATATATATTTATATATATATATATATATATATATATATATATATATATATATTTATATAAATAAATAAAAGAAATGAAATATGAATAAGTTGGTTTAGTTTTGGGTGTTTTTTCTTTTCAGTTATGTCCCTGTATCCGACAGAGATGGACTGTTGGTTATATTTTTTCTTATTCATTATGCATGCAGCGAACTTATATTACATGTATTTTTAGTTTTTTTTTAATTTAAAATATATTTGGTTCAGAAAATATTAGGCTATTATTTTTATATTCTTATACAAAGTAAAAAGTAAGTATTATAATCATTGAAAAAATTCATCTTGAGATTTTAACGCAATTACACTATTGAATCAAGTATAATTTTGGTATTACGTCTCTCTTTCAATGTGTGTATTTATATGAGTGAATGCTTTGTTACGAAGCCGTAGAAAGTATAATACTGGAATTCAAATTAAACTATGTATATGGTCCACGGAAAAGTCTTTCACTTTTCAAAAAATATTGTGCATGTTTACATATGCGCGTATTTATAAAAAGAAACCTATACTAAAGTAATATTAAATGTTCATCCACTTTTTATTCATATATAATATAATATATATGTTAATCTTTTATTATCATGTTTAGTCTTGGTCTAAAATTAAACGCTTAACTATGAATGCAACTGATAAAGTTATGCTGCAATGTCTTTGCAGCATTAACAATATTTTTAATCAAAATGATACTGAAATTTTTAAATTCTTTATTTGTGTAGCCATAATTACGTAGGTATATATTTATTTTAACGGCAAAACTAAATGTATGTATATATTATATGAGATTTGACGCAATTTGTCGATACGAGATTGAAAGAAGAACCTGTTACATATATGTAAGAAAGTCCAGTACGAGACCCTTCAGATATTTTCATAATAATAAAAGTTAAAAATATAAGAAATTCGGAACATTTCTTAAAGGTTGGGTACTTGAAAGAACCGTACGAAAGGTTATTCCTTCTGCAATATTCCACAAATATAGTAACTTTTTCTTATGTTGGTCACTTGAAATCTCTATGGCATACCTTTCATACATCCCTTGCAATTTTTAGCTTTCGAAGCGGAGCAGAGTGGACACTTTATTCTTCTTCTCTTCCATTCTCTCTGTTGCATCTCTCTCTCTCTCTCTCTCTTTCAGTCGTTCTAATCCAACGATGAATCATACATATATGATTATACGTAGGTGTGTGCGACAGATAGAATAAAATAGCTGGCTAGTTATAATTTACAGTATTAATTTGAGTAGTATAATATTTGAACAAAACCGGGATAAATTACTGAAATGAACATGGTATACTTGTAGGAGAGCGGGAGGCTATAGGTTTTATTTAGTATTCGGATTGTGCCGTAAGCGGTAGATTTATTTCAAAATTGCATTTGTGTTGAAAGGAGTGATGCAAACGGGAATGAAAAAGAGAATGCTTGAATACAATATATTGATTTGAAAAGGATTTATATACACGGGACAGACAGACAGACAGACAGATATATATTTATATATAGATACATGTATTTCAGAGATGTCATTTTTCGAGCAATGAAAAATGGTTAGTTTAAACGGCCGCTATACAAATGTCCATACATTAGCGCTGCGAACGCTGAGCCCGGCTGTTGTCAAACATGGCTGTGCCGGTGTTCCATTGCGGCGTGAGAAATGGTGTCCATATTTCGTGAAATTCGAGGAGCAGAAAAGTGCTTTCTTATAAATAGTATTCGTTACAACACTAAACATGCAAAATATTTCATCTTTCTTTCGTTCGTACATGCGTTGGTCACTGCAGCTAATACATTTTCATACCTTTTATCCGGTCGACCCATTCAACGCAATTCCTTCTTTCTCAAATAATACATTTTAATCATTGAGATATATGAATATTCGCATTTATTAGCAGCAACAAAAAAAAGTCAAAGTATGTCGGCAAAACATAACTTGTTTAGCCATTTACCACTGCGTGTTTTTTTGCTTTTTCGTGCGTTTATTTTGATTCTGGATTTCTTCAAAAAATGTCTCACCCATGCATTTGATATTGGTGCCAAAGTTAACCAATAGCAAGAGAAGCAATATAGACATACACACAAATTGTCACACGCACAGACAGACAGACAGACACATAGACACAGATGCACACACACACACACACACACACACACAATCATGCGGGGACAATTCAAAAAATATCCAAAAGGTACGATTTTTGTTAAAATCTAGAGTTAAAAAATGTTCATGATTACACGCACACACACACGTACAGACAGACGAGCTATCATAGTAATCGACGAGAGTTATAAAAATAACATAGCATCGTGCCTATTCCACTCAAATGGAATTATTTTCACATTAATAGCTTTAAAATATTTAAATTGATAAATAATTGGTACTAAGTACGTTGAGGGATGAAAAAAGTTTGCTAGAGCGCAGCGTTTGCAAATTTGTATGCGCAATACAAAATATGTTGTTACTTTACGTATAGCTATAGGCAAGGGTAATTTATCGCATGTATCGGGGTGTCGATTTATAAATTTTTTCTTCTTCGGCTCCCATGGGCCGCTCGCAAGTAAGAATTTTTTAGCATGTCGCACTGCTACGCATATATCTTAATTTAAAAGCGACAAACGGGGATCATGGAGAGTGAGGCGATAACTTTGCGAGGCAAAGATTTATGTTAACGCGTCAAATAAGCTGCGGCCGACATTTGCTCTCTCTCTCTCTCTCTCTCTTACTCAACTGCTTCTGGAGCAGGATATGTTACTCTCGCAACATTTGTTGGTATAAGAGAGAAATTGAAGATGGATTGGTGACGTAGTAGAAACGCAACAGTGTAGAAGAAATAGGCACGAGGTTGCGATGAATCTTGAAGAGAATTACAACAAAAATAGGAGAAACGGTGTAATGTGTACCTTCAGAATGAAAGATTGTTATGTGGGAAAAGATTGAACTGTAACTAGTATGTGGGGAATTAATTATTTAATATTATAATGTTATATGTCTATAGAAATAAGTATTAAATACAATATACTATATCGAAACAGGGTTGATTTGAGGGAAATTAGTAGTTAATTGCAAAAAAATAATTTCGGGTCATATTTTATTAGTGACTTGACTTTATTCTGATCTATATAAGAAACTGATAAATCGAATAATTATTATTCTATTAAATAAGCTCTCTAATTGTGTGTGTACGAGTAAGTGAAAGTTTGCATACGAGAGAAATGGCTAGTATTAGATTTAGAAAAAGAAAATCTAGGTTTATAAAATATTTAGGTTATGCATTCTATTTGGTGTGTGTGTGTGTGTGTGTGTGTGTGTGTGTGTATGTGTGTGCGTGGCACAGTATGTACGTGTGTATAAGGCCTATAGGTTGCCTGTCAGTGATAGCGTCTCTGGTGGCAGGTGGAGGCGGCATGTTCGTCTCCAGAGACATGACACTACCATACATAGGTGCACACATACATCTAGTCCAACTGTTGCTTGATCTTAGACACAAACACACAACACACACACACACTATGAGAATGCTTTTATTCCTCCTAGTCGTTAATAAGTGATCACTCAGATTTCATCATCTTCCGAAGTCTCTCTCTCTCTCTCTCTCTCTCTGTCTGTCTGTCTTTCTCACATACACAGACACACATATATGTATACAGATTGTTTCCTGTAACTATATATGCATATATATACGAAGGAATACATATATTCACATCAACGTAAAATCGTCGAGTGGAGAATAAACAAAACTAACAAATAATTAAATGGTTAACGTACGATTTGCATATACGAAATCGGAGATAATGTAAATATTTCACTTCCGCCAGCGAGCGAGCGGCATTGACGATTTAGTCCTCGCGTACGTCTGCGGCGCTCTACTATACTTGTATATGTATATGTAGAAGAAATAATACATCTATTTTGTACAGTGCTCACGAATGAAACTATACATTTATTCAATATAATTATACCCTTTACTTTGCTATGGGTGCTAAACATAACATTTATTTTTAAATAGATTTCCTTATAGTTTGATCCCCGCATAAATCTACAAACAAGTCCACATAAAATCTAATCTTTGATAATGAAAAAGTAAAATACTTTTCGAATATATAAATATACATTCCGCTCTTTTATATGATAATCGACAAGGATTCCAACTATGATTAGTCACACGACCAAGTGTGTAATGCAGTGTGCTGCACGTACCGACGGAATCACCGGGAGATCCTGCTCGGTGGTTTTGGTGCGTGCGTGCGCATGTAAGTATGCGTGTGTGTGTGTGTGTAAGTCGAGTGGCGCAGGATCAATACTCCAAGGACCGTAGGTTTCGGCAGGAATTCCAGGACAGGACTCGGGACACAGATTTATCTCCTAAATACAATACCATTGCATGATATCTCATTTTATATATATATATATATATATATATATATATATATATATATATATATATATATATATATTTATATATATATATATATATATATATATAAAAATTTTTTTTTAATTATATTAATCTTTTATAAAATTTATGAAAAAAGGTCGCATTACAATTATTAAACATAACATAAATAAATAACTAAAATTTTAAACGAGTGTAACAATTTTGAAATGTTATAAATAATAAATGTGCTCGTCGAGAACCGGAACCGCAGTGTTACAAAAAGCGCAAGAAAGAATAAAAAACAACCTTGCCAAGTAGATACGATTTCTCATTAGGGTCCGTCTCGTCTATCTATCCGCTGGCGTTTTGCGAGTGGCCCGTTAATAAAACATGAATGGCACACGTTATAAAACTACGACTTTCGTAATGTAAATATAAATGATATCACATCAACTTGTCCGCTATCAATTAATAAAACTACCGCTGCCACAAGAAGAGCTTTTTCTAAAAGCTATTTAGGAGATATGTACCATCCGTATGCGCCTCCTGCGAATGTCATTTTATTCAAAATATACATTAAAGTTTCATTCATTTATAATAGGATGAAACATGCAGTCACTAATTGTAATTTTAACCTGCGCATTAAAATAAATAATGAAAATAAATTCGTATTTGTGCATTTATTTCTTTTTAATTTAACTGTGGTGTTTCTTATTTGAAATTAGAGTTTCGTATTTTTCATCATGTTAGTTATATCAGATATATTTTCTCCCTCAAAATCGAAACTAAACAATGAGCGTCTTGGAATGCAAATAAACCAACTTAAATTATCTGTTAAACTGGCTATAAATTTTGTTTTAAGCAATTTTCAACGAGCACATTTCATAATAAAATTTACACCATTTTTATAAGAACTATTGAAAAAAAAATTAATTAACCCTCTTGAGATTGGATTGAAGCCTATATGGGGCTGTATAACTTTCAAAATGAGAAACATCCTTTTAAATTAAATTAAAATTTTTATATAATAACAAATTCTCTCCAATATATATTTTGTACTTCAGCAAAAATAAAAAAAATAAACGACAAAAAACAAGATATTCCCTAATAAGATATACTGTTATAACAAAGTAGTCAACCTTGGAAACTTATTCATCCTTTCATTATATGTATATCAAGCTTTCAATAACACCGAACATTCAAGTGATTTGTATATGGGTACAAATGTAGTTTTAGCAAAAAAACTGCTCATTAAATTATAAACAATACAAACGAAACAAACGAATTAATTAAACAAAAGAGAAACAAAGACAAGTGAAAGTTATTAATACAAAACACGGTCACATATAGTATAAACGATTGTACGCGTTAAAAATATATGCATTTTATGTTTGAATAAATTTTCATACAATATTCAGTATTTCTATTTATTTTCTAATACGAAGTAATTAGTAAGTATTGTGATCATGAAAAAATTCTATCCCGAGATTTTAACGATAATATACCCCTCAATCTTCCTTGAATTGAGCCTAATTATTTTTAGAATGATGTCTGTGTGTGTGCGAGAGAGAGAGAGAGATAGAGTTCTAGATCCTTAACGGTTGAAGGTAAAATTATAAAACTTATGGTTTTTATATGCCTGGCAAGAAAATCTCCTAATTTTGAGAGAGTATTTAAACTGTAAGTGAATGTTTACTCTAGTATTTTTTTGAAAATGTTAAATTCTTGATCGAAAAGTGGAGCTTAATCTCGTGACAAACCTTATTGTCATATAATGGCATCATTTTCTATTTATGCCGTGTCATTTAATGTATCAACTTACCGATCAGTGATTCCATTTATAATAAATTTAATAATAACTAATTTGAATATTCCGTGCACCAAATTTGCTTTAATAGATAATTATTATAATTATAATATTTTTTCAGTGCTCAACTTAAACGACCTAGATAATATTTAATGCTGAACAGAAATCCAGTCGTTTTTCATTGAATTTTGTTTTTCATGAATTAATCTTCAATGTAAATGTGACACAGCACATTTGACGTAAGCTTTGATAAAATATTGTTTTAGTCTGTCGCGTGACGTGCTCCCATATTAAAACGTCACTTTGGTGCGAATTTGCTACATACGTGTTCGTTTTGACAATAAACAGACAGCACAATCAATAGTGAGGTCACTTTAATCTTGTCCCCTGCATTATCATAATATTGCCCATATACATGGTGTGTTGATGATATCAATCTCTCGTTTCACATAATACATACATACATATGTTTGGAATATCACTATGCTTATTACCTGATTGTTATTTCTATCCATTCACAAAGAGACGCTTAATTTAACTGACAATGAGTAATAATTATAGATATTTTGTTCGACTAAAAATTGTAAGTTGTCAATAAAAATTTCAGTTTAATGAGGTCAAAAGTCAGAAGCAATTGTATAGTTTCGATCGTGTCTGTTAAACATTAATTATTCATTTGATGACTTTAAATCATATATCAGTCATGCATGCATATTTTACAGACTACCAATTCATATAAAATATTTACAATTTGGTATTGAATTAATTTTGCGTCAAGTAAATTTGAACCACTAACGATATATATGTTTAGTAGGTATACTTTTAGGAGTATGCGACATAAAATATTTTATAAGGTAATAAATGTAACAGTTTAAGTTTATGTGACTGAATTTTAAGCAAATTACAATGTAAAATCATAAAAGTATGTACTCCGAAATGACATGTCACGAATATACATAGATAACTAGCAAACACAAATGTATATTCATTTACTTAAAAAATATATCCGCAATGGCATGCAGGGTATTTTCTTCTTCGTATTTTGTTTAGATGCGAGGGATAATCAAACACAAATATTGAATAGCTCATGATTTCATTATTTTACTAATTTATGTTATTTTACTAATCTTTGAAACATTTTTCCACAAATATTTCTTAGAATAGATATTAAATGTAAAGTTCCAAATTATTTGAGTTTATTCTGTATTTCTGTCAGATTATTGATACGGTTTATTTCAAAATAAATAAAATGAGAACAAATTTCAATAGCTATTAACTTGAAACGATACGTTTTTGAAAATAAATTTCATAATAAAGTTATACGAAATATTGATATCTCTAATTTTTTTTCTCACTATCGTTGCTGTAAGTGCAGTCGTTTTTGTGTTGTTGCAGAAACCGCAAAAAGTAAACTTTCAGTTTGAATATTTGATTCAAAAATTGAAAGAAAAATCTTAACTTTCACATTATTACCCACAACCGTTTAGGCTGTTTAGCGCTCATACACACACACACACACACACACACACACACACACACACACACAAACAGACAGATACACATGCAGACATATACACAAAAATAGTCAGACTCGATTCAGGGAAGGTCAAAAGGAATATTTCCGTTAAAATCTCAAGATCATATTTTTTCCATGATTACAATAGTTAGCCATTACTACGTATAAGAAAGTAAAAAAAAAGAAATATAATAGCAATTTTAATATTTCAGAGCATGTGTTGCACAGTATGTTTGGCCAGCGCATGCGATGTGTTGTAATAATAAAAGCCAATGGCGGTGTCTTTTCTAAATGGATGTCCGCGACTAGATTGTGCAATAGTGCATGGACATAACGTTCCGCACGTATACGTATTAAGATGTAACACACAGAACGTACCGCTCTGTTACGTACGACAATAATTGAAATAACTGGTAGTATTTTGCAGGGGTGCCAACAACATTAAAACCAACCGCATTTCCAGGCAAATTACACTAATAGTAAGTGTAGGTTGGGTTGGCTGGTCTGGAATTCATATTCAGGGCATTTTCTGCATGATTGCACAGATTTGTACTAATCAAATAATACAATTTACTCGGTCATTGATTGGATAGATTCATGAATGAGTTAATTGTCAAAAAAAAATATATATATATATATATATATATATATATAATATTTTAATTACTATTATTATTAATAACAGCACTCAAATTAACAAGCTACGTGAGTTTCTTATGATAAGGCTTTATCCTTTGGCTTTCTTATACGAAGTAATAAGTAAATATTGTGATCATTGAAAATGTTGACTTTCCTTTATTTGATGGTGACCATTTTTGAAATGACGTCTGTCTGTGTGGGTTTGTTGTGTGTGTGTGTGTGTGTGTTTGTGCGAGTGTAATACAACCAAATTTATTATAACTGTAAGAATGAAACTTAAAACTTAAGAATTCTATATGGCTTGCAAGAAAACCTACTACATTTTAAAAGAATATTCCAATTACATTTTTGCTCTAGTCATTTTTTGCGGCTTCTAGAATATCTCCGGAACGGCTACATCTACACTAGAAATAATTACATTTAAAACGAAAGATATTAATATTTTGCACAACTGCTGCTTAGAAATGTCCTCAAAAAGTGTAACAATTACAATAAAACTACTAGAAATATCCTTTCTGTCAAACTGATATACCTACAACGTATAAGAAAGTTTAATGTGGGACACTGTAAATGTGTTAATTAAAGATTGGGTTCATGTGCACAAATAGCCACTAACATTCTATAAATCTAGTTATACACAGAAGGCGGAATAAATTATACAATTATACAAATGTATTCTCGATAATAATATTTGCTGTAGGGAAAATGTATCCCAATAGTTAATATTCGCTGTCTAGCCAATGGGGTTTCATAGCTGCAATTGGATGGAGTGAGTTATCATAGCTGCACACACACACACACACACATCTTTTGTGAGATTAATTGTTGATTGGACAAATAATTTAATTGATATTGAAATTCATAAGTTAACGTTGCGAAATTAATTCCGAGTAAAACTTGTTAGTACGATTCCCAATTTGCGAGAAGAACTTTGCTTCCATGCAATCAAAACGTAACAATAGCATTTACAAATCAGCAGTTAGTGCTGGAGATAGGATCTGTTTAGCAGTGGCAACGCGTCGATAACATTCATCTCTGCCTGACCAACTGAGTACAAAACTTACAGGTACCATTGAATGAATGACCTCGCATTCTGCTGTGGTGTTAATGTTACGCTCTGTAATAGCCAAGCTAACACCACCTGCACTACAGTGTTGCCGCCTAATGGAAATCAATGGTATTAAACGTTATACTGGCAGCCGTTTACACGACTGGAAAGTTCCTCTTGGACTATATAGAAGCTTGTTACATCGGCATCGAACCTTATCTGCCCCATCCCTCTCAGCTTCATTTCAAATTAATATACATACACACTAAATACCACTAAATAAATTTTATGTCAATATGTAGTTAATTTAATTGGTTGCAATTATTCTCTATCTGCTTTACTAAAATGCCAACTAAAATTTAACAAATATCGTACACTGTAGTTTAGATTTTTTTCGAACGATACAAGCTATACGTGGTTTGACTGATCTTTTACCACATCGGTCTAACCACGTACGCCTTGTATCGTTCGAAAAAAGAAGAAGAGAAGAGGGTTGCAGCGTTTAGGGAGTGACTTTGTATGTGAACATAATATAAATTAACGGAAATATACCTTATGAGGTTTTAATTTTGGCTTAAAATTAAACGCTTGACTATGAATACAGTAGAAAATAGTAAGGGTACATGCTCTAGATAAAGAATATTCAAAATATTCTTTGCGGCGTTCAGTTGACGCGTAAGAAATAAATCGGAATTGATTTCATCTGAGAACATATTTGAACTATGGTTCCGATTATAAGAGGCAAAAAAGAATAAAAATACTAGTTCATTTCGATATGAATGGGTTTCAATCATTTGAGCATTGTATGAAGCGAGTTGAGGGGCGAGTAGGGCAGCCGAGTGTATTGTATTCTCGAAGGAGAGGCAATGAAAATCAAAACTCAGAAAGTGTGCCATACTATGGGAATGGGGCGGAAGCAAATGCTGGTGAGATGATAGAGAAATCGTGGTGCATTGGCGTTGTCGTTCACTTTCTGCTTCGATCGTCGAATATTAATCAAAGTTGGCGTTTTCAACTACTGAATAATTTTGTTTTGTTTTTTTACGAATCTTATTGTTTCACACACGAAGACAAAAGAGTTTTTTTTATGGACTGTTTTATTTGTTTTCGTAGACTGAATTATATTCAAGTCTGTTTTATATCTGCTATAATACTTCAAAACGTTTATTTCCGTTTAGTATTTGTAATTCTTGAAACGGATATTTACAAGAAAGATAAAATAGATAATATGACATTTTATTTGCTTCCGAAAATATTTTAAATGAACTGTAAATTTTCGAGGAGCTAGCCGATTTTTGATGGAGCAATCAATGTATCTATTTCCTATGGCGGTGAAGTGATGACGTCACATCCGCTCCGGCAAAGGAAGCGTCTCGTCTCCGGTAATCCGAAGACGAGTTCTAGGTATAGTACCCAGATATGCCAGAAGCAGTGCCGTCGCCTTAAGCTCTACCTTATATCTATGTATGTATGTATGTATGTATGTATGTACCTTGGTATACAACATTATGTTTGCTCGCATTAGTTTTCACCCCTCGCCGCACCATACGTGTTTTACTACTTTACTTATTTCCCCTCGTGACCCCCCGTTCCCCTAGTTTAACCGAGACTAGACTAAGCTTTTATAACTACACGTTCTGTAAATATTTGCCAAGGCTTACGAGTTATTAAATATATTTTGTCAACCTACATTATAATATATATATATATATATATATATATATATATATATATATATATATATATATATATATATATATATATATATATATATATATATATATGTGTACATGCATACGTATGTATATGCATATATTTCAAAAGTAGTGATAACTAAATAAAAGATCATATCAAAAAGATACAAAGAATTTTAAAAAATCAAAAAAATTAGAGTGCTATGTTATATTGACTGATTTTGTACTATTTGCATAATGGTTTTACGCTTGATTACGCTCTTATATGAAGTAATAAGTAAATATTATAATCATGATCTCGAGATTTTAACGTAAATATAACTTTCGACCTTCCCTGAATTGAGTCCGCCAATTTTTTTTATTGATGTCTGAGTGCCTGAGTGCATGTATATATGTGTGTGTGTGTTTAGGCTGTAGAGCCCTAAATGGTTGAAGTTAAAATTATAAAACTTAAAACATTAGATTTGTACATGACTGGCGAGAAAACTATCTGTTTTTGAATAAAATATTCAAACCGGAAGTGCTTGTCGTTATTTGCGGTTTTTGCAATATCACCGAAACGACTGCATTTACAGTTAAATAGTTATGGTAAAAATGAAAGATATCAATATTTCGTACAAATTTTGTTGGATTTTTTTCACAAAGGGTACTGGATACAAGAAAATCGCAATTGAAAATTTTTTAAAATTTTATTTATATTACTGGCATAGAAAGTATTACATAAATCGTATAAATTCTTATAAATCTAGTAGGTAGGATTTTAGTTTATTTTAAAACGTAAAAAAAATATAGCATAATGAATAATGATGTGTTCTTGAATGATTTTTTATCGATAATTAGAGTATATGCATGTAAATAGAATATCAATGAGGTTTAATTGTATTTGCATGTTGGCAGTATGTAATTTAATATTACGAAAATGGTAGTATGGGAGTAGTAATGAATAACACAACTAATTAGGAATGAAAACACAAATTCAAAATAGTCTCACGGGTGCAATACACAGAACAATGAGTGTAAGTATGTATGTATGTATGTATGGATGGATGGATGCTTGAATATGCTAGGCATGTAATGGCAGCGAAAAGTGACGCTTCAGCTAAAGTGTGAGCAACTTCTGAACTAAATTGATGAATATTTATGGATGGTTTACTTTCAAGTGTGCGGCGACAATAGCACATAAGATATACATCACGCTAAGCATACAAGAACTTCACCTGGAAAGTCGACAATTCACTAGGCATAAACACGCACCCTGCGACGAGTTGCAAAAACTTTTGTTGATTTTTACCAGGAATATTATAGAATTCTGACTACAACTTTCTTATATCATACAAGAATGCGAAGTAAACAAAAAGTATTCTAACAAACATACACATATATCCTATGAGGTTATTCTTTATTAAATAACTGCAGCGCCATTGTAAAATAGGGAGCGGGTAACATGGGAATCGCATTCCGATATATTCCACTTTGTTCTCGTAATAAATGACAGTCACTTTTGTTCGTGCTACGCGCATAAATGGGCCTGGAGCGATGGTGCCGCAGCCGCCGCTGCCGCGGGCAACAGCAAAACATAGAGTGTCAGTGCCAGTTTCCCGAAACATTTAGCCATGAGATAGACATGGTGCACGTTCCGTCTTTTTGTGATAAATATTTCATTTTATTAATAGCCAAACAAAATTCCGATGAATTTACGTAACGCAGGCTCGCCACTACTCAAAGCGTGCATTATTTCAAAGGCAGTCATTTTCTCATTAAAACACACATACTACCGTATCTTGCAAAGAATAAATATCTGCAATATTTTGTACTGAACTTTCTTATACGTACTTTGTTTAGATAAGAGGGATATTCAAATATTTCAAGAAAATATTATTTTTAAAATAAACTAAAAACCTACCTGCAATATATTTTATTACTTTACTAATTTATAATTTTTTTTCTAATTTGTGGAACACTTCTTCACTAAATATATTTCTTACAATGATATTAAATATCAAATAATTTGAGTATATTTTGTTTTTCTGTTAAACAATTGAGAGGCACAGTTGATACGATTTATGTAAAACTAAATAAAGAAAGAATAAATTTTAATAGCCATGTTCTTGTATCTGGTACATTAAAATAACATTCTAAGAAAAGTTGTACGAAATCTATAATTTTTATTCTAACTATTTTTGCTATAACTGCAATCGTTTTTGAGTTATATCGAGAGGGGGTCAAATGGTATATTTCGGTTAAAATCTGGAGATAGATTTTTTTCATGATTACAAAATACTTACTTATTACTTCGTATAAGAAAGTAAAAAGAGAAAGCACGAAGATTAATTTAAGTAAATGTGTCAGAATAAGATATATATTTAATTTAGAATGAATTTCAAGTTTGTTTTAAAAATGTGTACCGCAGCAGCTTAAATATTAAGCTTTATTTGACCTGAATTATATTCCGTTAGAAATGATGAATTTTCGTACAGTAGTACTTTATAGAATTGCAAAAAATTAATTTAATTATCGTTCAAATTTGTCTTGGTGAGACAACTTATGTTCGAAATTTTCGTTAAAAAAAAGGCCTCCGAAATTCCTGTCGCATTTCTGTTAGGCCGCGCTTTTTGTTTCATTTTTCCTTTCCTTTCACTCTTTCTTCTCTTGTGCTTTTGCAACGTCAATCACACTGAGGCAAGAGAGCGACATAGCACGCAAAGATGAAAGGCAACCAGAAAAGGAATTCGATGTATATAGCGTATGACATGACAGGACAGGCGAAAAGAAGCAACTGCATTCAAATTAAATCCTACAAAACCAACTTTTACACAACCCAGCAAAAAGCAAAGCGAAAAAGTATTTTTCATTCGGTCAGGCAGTCGGCCAATTTTTTGTAACATATCCCAGCAAGTCTTGTATAAACTTGTACTTGAAAAAATCTTTAATAGAATTTGAATTGCGTTACACTTAAATACTGATGTATTTTATTAATTCAAAAGTATGATAGCTTTTTAATTTCTAGTGAACATCTGCAGTGTCTGGGATTGGGCTTTCTTATACGAAGTGGTATTTTGTTTAGAAAGATTAAAAATAAATCATTCAAATATATTAAAAATTATTATAGCCAGGCAAATTTTTGTTTTCAAATAAACTTAAAACCTAATAAAATATTTATATATAATATATTAAATATTTACGAAGCTTCGAAACATTTTTTCACCAAATTTTTTAATTTCAAATTACTCTTGTTTTCCTGTTACAAAAATGACATGTATAGTTGATACGTTTTATTAAATATAATTTTCCATACCTACGAAGCTATGGCAACATAACTAAGGAATTTCTAAAGCCCAATAACATTTTTCTTGTATCTTGCTGAAGAAACTTTTCAAACAAAAACTGTTTGAAATATTAATATCATTCATTTTAAATGGAACAATTCCTAAAATAAGTGTATCCGTTTTGCAAAAATGATTTAAACAAACTTGCACTTTCGGTTTTAATATTATTTTATAGATTCATGGGAATTTTGGCTATTCACACTTACACAAAAACATACAAACATATGCACACATATACACATACACACACAAACACATACACTCAATCATACACACACACACACACACATATACAGAGAGAATTCCGAAAACTTTAAAAAGGAGCAACTTCTGTTAAAATGTTTATTTCAAAAATGTTGATTACAATATTTCCTTATAGTATACATTCGTATAAGAAAGTAAAAATATTAAGAGGAGCAATGCATATTATATGGTATATTAATCGTTGATGAGATGGCGTTAGTGTATTATTAAACGGTCTTTTCTCCGGCGTTCGTTCATTAGTTATTGTTCGTTGTGTTGATAATTATCCTCTAGGTAGTTATTTACGGGACGTGTGTGCGTCGATTAATCATTCCTTACCAACCGTTGAATAAATATCCCCAGACGTTAAGGAAACAACGTGACTAGCTAATGCTAGACGTTCTAGCATGGCGGCTCTTACATCAAACGCCATGCATAGCTGATTCATAATATCTGAATTATGTGCGGTTATTATTACGTTACACGCACAAACACACACACACTCATTGATTTTCTAGTAATGAAAGACATGCATGTGTGCTTGTAAAAATAATTTATATATGTATATTTGTTATTTTTCCGTGATTCGAGATATTAAGATAAAAGCGCCGATATATTCGCATGCAAGCTCGTTCAGAATATGGCATTGTGTTGTCGTTGTTGTTGGTGTAGCAGCTCAAAGTGCGTTGTTCTATCATTCCCATTCCGAATGAATTCTTCATGACTTGGCGTTCAGAGACTCTGTTTGCAAATTCAGATGGCGTTGTCGCCTTCGAGACTTTCGCACAGTCACCCGTGTGACTTTAGTGCAGAGTGTTTTTCACTCACACACACACACACACACACACACACACAATCATAACCAAGGCATATATTCATGCTTGGGATGCGGACGCCGCGCGCGCCGTGACGAGAGCAGCAAGCACCAACGATTCCATAATGCACCTTCATATAAAGCGGAAAATATCAGGAAAATGTATGTTAATCTTGGCACTTACCCACTACAGACACACACACACATACACGCAAACATATGTGTTGGATCTATAGAGTTGTGTGGTTTGATGTACAGGGAAACGGTGATGAAGAAATAGGTCAACCAGTTAAATAGCAAACACTAACAAACAAAATTTCTCTATTCGAATTGCGCAGAAATAGAGTACGAAAAGGAATTCATTGAATTAGAACGTAATACACGAAACTTAAAATGGAAACGTCTCAACCTATACCATGCTTATATTTGTAACATATATTTGTATTAGGTGCAATTTTTACCGAAAAATACTTTTATTAATTAGTATAGATACATTTTGAATATAGTTTAAATTGTAAAGTTATTAAAAGATAAAAACATAAATTTAATAAAATATAAGCATTCACTTTTCCTAAATCAATAATTATTATGGGTGGCCTTATTTGAAATAGTTAACAAAATTTCTTCTTTAATACTGCAATATTTTACTTCCTTAGATTATACTGCGTTTAAGAAAGTAAAAATGTTGCGAAGCTTAGTAACATATTATTAATTAGAAAAATAATAAAAATATGATCTAACCAAAATTGTGTATAAGAAAGTTCAGTGCAAGCCACTGCAGATGCTTAAGAAATATTTCAATCAATTTACTTCCGACAATCGATATCGAATGTCATATCACTGTTGAAATATTGATAGGTATGGATAATATGATTTATCAAATATATATTTCTATACTAACGTTGCTATGCCAACATAAATAATAAATTTAAGAAATTCAGAAAAAAAATGTCTCACATAATAATATTTTATCAATTTAAATAAATTTGCTACAACTAAATCCATTTTTAACTGGTGCAAATATGTACTTTCAAAAATAGGACAATTTTCTTACTAGTGTGCACACCTTATTCCAAAAATAGTAAAACTTAATTCGGAGCTCAAAAATGTGTGTCTGTTAAAATCTTACTATCGAATTTTGTCATGAATATTTACTTCTAATTACTATGTATTTGAGTGAAAATACTGTAATGTTGAAATGTTTATCTTGAAATATATAAAAGATCGATTGGATGATTTATTTTTATAAAATAATTGAATGTTCTTGGTGTTAGCTCAGAAGTAAATGTGCAGTGCACGTTAATTAGAAATTGATTAACACACTCGTTGCGCGGAACATATTTGACGCATTACTTGTGCTACAAATAATTAATAAACGATATGGCTTTAAAAGCGAGAAATGCGACAAATATGAATTAAACTCTAATGAATTGTAGTGTGTAAGTGTACATTCAATTTAATGTCAATATGTATCGACCCCAGTGTTATGGAAATTGAGAGTCTCATGAGAATCGTTGACATAACACTTTGCCGTCATGAATGTGTATCCGATTATCTAGTTTTTATGTGTTGTATTGTACAATTTATTAAATATATATGTGATAAAGGACACGTAGAATTATGGTTGCTTGTAAAAGTAAGATTAACTTTGAATACAATTTGATAAGGTAGTTGATATGTCATATAGTTACATCGCTACTATATCACATACATAAATATCTCTTGTGTGTAACGCTGCGAAAATATAAACCAGCGAGGTATATCTGTCGACGTGGCGATCACTATTGCATTTTACATGAGCGTGATGCGAGCTATTGTATGTGTGTGTGTGTGTGTGTGTGTGTCTGTGTGTATGTTTACCCAGAAGGCAGCACACACAGATATCGTGGGTGCGCTAGTTCGCGATCGCAATTTTTACATGGCATTTCCATTGGAAATGTTGGTATCCCTGAATCGAATCGATTTCCACTTTAGTAACGTTTTTCTGATTGTCTCCTTTATTTATATTTATCGTTTCGTTTGTTTTGTGCACACGCCGCGCCACGTTGCCTAGGGTAAATAACATTCTGACAATTTTTGTTGGCACAAGTGGCGCAGCGGTTGGTTCGCGTTGTTGTTATTGTGAGTTTCAATTGCGTTTTGAGTTATTTGAGAATAATTCAGGGATTATTTCGACTGTTTACCATAAAAACAAAGTACCAATTGCTTGTAGCTCAAATAAAATATAGGCGTTAGAAGAAAATTTCATGCAAAGTCACCTAAAAATTTCACTAGACAAATAAATATTGGTAGAGTATCAGAGCGCAGATCTAAAGGTTCTATGTTCGATCTCCAGTGGCTTTCGATACATTTTTCTCAATGTCAAATTTATTTCAATACGAATATTTGACTTTATAATTTTTTGTACAAATTTATTGCTTTTAAAAAAATACGAGTGAGTGGCGACACTCTCGGTGGTAGATGTATATCACAATGATCCGCTGGCACACCGATTGGTAACGGGACAACTCAAGCATAACGCAATGCGAGGTGCAAATTAATTCTCATGTAAAATTAGCGCGCGCATTTATGCTAACACATCAATAAATAAATATTCTGTGATAAAAGTACACTCACCAATGACGGTCAAGTTGACTTTGCTGTTTTTCGTTTGGGCGACTTTAAAGTCAACGCGACATCGGTAGACACCTTGATCGGTGTCGCGGATATGATCCACGCCCAGTTCCGCCGGTCGTTTTTCCGGCATAAAATACGCGCGATTCGCAAACACATTCTCGTCCGACCAGCGCTCGGCCAAGCTGAAATCGCGGTCACGGCCGTCGACGCTATCGACAAACAAAACAAAACAAATACGTTCTTGTTAACGCAGTGTGGCAAATGCGGTTCTATAGTTTACCTGTAAATAGGGGTGCCGAGGTCCTCTCGATACCACAGCACTAATAGCACAGTGTCTGCTGGCTCATTGGTGGAGATATCGCACGGCATGTAGACGGGATCGCCGGCCACGACTTGTATGTGGACGATGGGCACTGAAACGCATAAAGAAACACAGTTAGGGATTATTTAACAGGCACTGGCATAGCAGTGGCTTACACAGAAAATGCAATGAAAGCGTTTTTAAGAACGGCCGCCTATATACAAATATATGTATATACGCACCAGTAAATATGTGTAATTATTTGTAGGGACGAGACTTTACAGTGAAAAGGATGTAGGATTCTATGTAGGATTAGCCAGGATTTGTATGGACATGTATAGGGGGTGCTTTACAGTGAAGGGTTCCGTACAGATTTCTTTAGTGTTTATTTTAAATCCAAAGCTGCTGGGACGTCATAAAATTTGTTAAATTACTGCCGGAATTATTTATTCCTTTTTTGCAGTACGCATATATAGGTATTCATTGTTTGTTTAATAATTTTTGTCGAGGCGTTTGAGTCTCTCTCCGCTAGCTAATATCGATTACAAAGAAAAAAACTTCCGGGAGCAGCGACCAATCCGTTTGATAGATGTGACGGCTGTGGGAGGCCAGGGGGTGGCAGACCCTCTGATTTCGGCCACGAATCAAACTTGACTCGGTTTTTATCGGCCAAAAAAACATATATGGGGAATTCTCTTTTTGCCACCTAAAATTATATTTATGGTAGTACCGTTGCTGCTCCGTTTAATTGAATTCTTTCGGTGATTGAATTAACGGATAAGAAGATGGATTGGCTAGAACTAAATGTTTACTTTGAATTAAAATTATTTTCTTTCGCTTCTTATGTCGGAGAATGGCTCTATAAATACGCATAGGTCAGCATTAGATATATAAAATACGACTCATTTGGCATTTCGTTCGTTTAAATACCAGTGATCCCACTAACCTAATTTTAAAAACCTTCCCGTGGCCCTATTCATCATTTTAGAGGTGAATACACACAATCTTCTTTCTTAGAAAAAAAAAAAACAGAACGATTACACATAGAATAATGTAAAAAAAAATACGAGGCGTCGCTCTTATCTAAAGAACACTGTGTAAACACCAGTGTAATCTTGACACGCTCGCTTCCTTGGCAACTCTACGCAAAAAAAAAACAAAAAGGTTTCACAGAAAAATACCACGTCACAGCCCACCTCTCCAGCTCGACTTCTTAAGGATAATGATTAATTGAAGGGCTTCAGCGGACCGCCAGCGAAGTGCCAGCGCAGCGTTGCTCACAGACAATATCATTCGCCAAATTCATTCTTTTGTAAGTTTCGTTAAAAATGTGCGTTAGGAAGTAAGGTAGACAAGGCAACAAATGGAATGAGTGTGAGTATGTGCGCGAAATCGGGAACATAAAGACGCGCCTATGCGTAATTTTGTTAATGTATGAGTGAAATAAAGAGTGAAAGAGACAATAAGAGGAAGGATTTTGAGAATGGAAGAATGCGATAGATACAAAACGAATAACAAGCAACCAAACACACACATTCCAGAAATGTAATTACTAGCAGCCTGATTCATCCATTCCAAATCAGAAACACTGCGCGTTCCATTGTTTCACTTTCCTCGGAGCCTTCCAAGCTCCAGGAAGTGAAACTTACTCTCACTATTTCACCGGAGCGACCACAAAAGTCAAAGTGGCGCTAGTATCGGGCCTCTTATACCCCCTATAGATTAACAAACTACCTGAAGGATATACATCTGCCATTGTCTCTAGACAAGCCTTTGTTATACACACACATATACATAGGAAGAAAACAATTCGATGGATTATTTATAAGATTACTTCAAGCAGATCATTTTGAACACGCCTATAACGATAATATTGAACGCAAACTAGGTTAAATGTAAACGGTTGCACAGACAACTCAGAAGCATCTTCATAAATAATCATTTTCTCACTAAAATTATAAAGTTGTAAATGTTTTATTAAAATAAACAGATTTAATTTTGGTTTTGGTTTTATAAGAAAGTATTGCAAGCATGAGATATTTAAACCTCGAGATTTTATCAGAAACACACCTTTTGATCTTTCTGTAGTCAAGTCTAAGTGTGTATGTTTCAGTGTGTCTGGATGCTTGTCTTTTTGTTAATATATGCTCTATAACCAAAGCTGTAAAAGTAAAATTATGAAACTTTAAACACCTGACTTTTATAAGATTTAGAGTGTTTTTTTTACTTCAACTTTCCTATACGCAGTATAAGTAAGTATTGTAATCATAACCTATAAATAAATATAACAAGAAGAAATTTAAATAGCCATTATTTTGAAACCAGTACTCTTTTTGGAAAAAAAAATCAGACAAAAGTTGTGCGAAATATAAAGACCTGTAATATTTGTCTAAGCAATTTTTCTGTAACTGTAACCATTATTGAGTAATTGCAGAAACTGCAAAAAATGACTAGAGTAAACAGGCACTTCCGGTTTGAATATTTTTTCGAAAATAGGAGATGCACACTTCAGGCATATTCCAATCTTAAGTTTAAAGTTACATAATTTTAGCTTCAACCGTTTAGGCTGTAGAGAACATACACACACACAGAGACACAGACACACAGACACACAGACACACAGACACACAGACACACAGACACACAGACACACAGACACACAGACACACAGACACACAGACACACAGACACACAGACACACAGACACACAGACACACAGACACACAGACACACAGACACACAGACACACAGACACACAGACACACAGACACACAGACACACAGACACACAGACACACAGACACACAGACACACAGACACACAGACACACAGACACACAGACACACAGACACACAGACACACAGACACACAGACACACAGACACACAGACACACAGACACACAGACACACAGACACACAGACACACAGACACACAGACACACAGACACACAGACACACAGACACACAGACACACAGACACACAGACACACAGACACACAGACACACAGACACACAGACACACAGACACACAGACACACAGACACACAGACACACAGACACACAGACACACAGACACACAGACACACAGACACACAGACACACAGACACACAGACACACAGACACACAGACACACAGACACACAGACACACAGACACACAGACACACAGACACACAGACACACAGACACACAGACACACAGACACACAGACACACAGACACACAGACACACAGACACACAGACACACAGACACACAGACACACAGACACACAGACACACAGACACACAGACACACAGACACACAGACACACAGACACACAGACACACAGACACACAGACACACAGACACACAGACACACAGACACACAGACACACAGACACACAGACACACAGACACACAGACACACAGACACACAGACACACAGACACACAGACACACAGACACACAGACACACAGACACACAGACACACAGACACACAGACACACAGACACACAGACACACAGACACACAGACACACAGACACACAGACACACAGACACACAGACACACAGACACACAGACACACAGACACACAGACACACAGACACACAGACACACAGACACACAGACACACAGACACACAGACACACAGACACACAGACACACAGACACACAGACACACAGACACACAGACACACAGACACACAGACACACAGACACACAGACACACAGACACACAGACACACAGACACACAGACACACAGACACACAGACACACAGACACACAGACACACAGACACACAGACACACAGACACACAGACACACAGACACACAGACACACAGACACACAGACACACAGACACACAGACACACAGACACACAGACACACAGACACACAGACACACAGACACACAGACACACAGACACACAGACACACAGACACACAGACACACAGACACACAGACACACAGACACACAGACACACAGACACACAGACACACAGACACACACACACACACACACACAGACGGACGTCATTTCAAAAATAGTCGGAATCGATTCAGGGAAGGTCAAAACGTATATTTCCGTTAAAATCTCGAGTTCGAAATTTTTCATGATTACAATACTTACTACTGCGTATAAGAAAGTAAAAATGATGAAACTACGATGTGGTTTATTCCAAATGCTTATAAAAAGTTCGGTGCAAGACACGGCAGATGTTTTTAAATAATATTATAAGCGCAAATATATGTTTACTCTAGAAATATCTCCTAAAAAACTGCACTAGCAACACAAATGGCTACAATATTTTGTACAACTTTGTTTGAAAACAAAGTGTGATCCACTGGATTGATTTATACGTGCGAGTCAATGTAGCATGAAAGTAGTCATATATTTTAAAATGATTTGTTTTACTCACATTTCGATGTTATTGAAAAATAATGTTATTAAAAATTAAAAAAACAACGGTTATTATAATTGCTAATATTTAGTAATGAATAATTATATTTTATTGAGAATTAAATATTTATATTTTAACATCTTTCTCATTTAAACAAATATTTTTACTACGTATAAGAAAGACCAATAAAAAACGCTGCAGATACATTTATATATATATAAAAATTTTATTTTTATTTTCAGCAAATGATTTATGACCACCGAACTTTACAGATTTCTCTAGAGAAACAAAAGTTTGTTTTTTTGTTATTTCTGTGTCTTCGGTTTTCGAGAGAGAATTTGATTAAAATTTTATAGCTACGATTAAAATTAAAGGAGCGATAAGAAATTTAAAGAATGGATAAACTTTGAAATGTTTTTAGGGCCTAAACCAATTTTACGAAAGTATATGTTCCAGAAATATGTGGGTCTTGCAGTTGTCTTTATATTTGCTAGAAATTTTGAAGAATTTGTTTAATTATTTACGAGCATAGTGTCATAAATGAAATATCATTTTAATCGTGTAATGGGTGCACCTTAGGGCAATACAGGTTCGGACTAATTGAACCTGACATGAAACTGATCTTGTACTTAAGTTATTAGGAACCAATCTGTATTAGAGATGACGGATTGCCTCAAAGGAGTAAGGGGAAGGGCTTGTAATCTAACATCATCATCAAATCCTAGTCCAGTTTGTACGCACAGGTCAAGGCTGTATCAATAGTTGCGTTAGTTTAAATATTGATCAATATATTCTAACTGAAATCCGGTGTTCTTGGTTGAATGAATGATTTATATTGGTAATTAGGCTGCGTGCTTCTTGACTGACAGGATATTATCCCGGAAATTAGCGCAACGAAAGAACCATGAAGGAGAAAATGACAAGTTTAGAATTATAGTATTTTCCTTTTTAATTATTTATGTGTCAACATTTCTCAACCTTGCGTAAATTAACAAAATAATTTTCTGTATTTAGAACTGTTTTCATAGTTCATTCGCACCAATATTTCCAGTTGGCCATAGCTGGATTGTGGAATTATTGAAATATTATTTTAATAACAGCCTAAATTGAAACTAAGTTCTTTTGTTTGGTTTACAGTAATGCATATTTTCAAGAAATGTTTTTTATCTCGAAAAGTTCACCAAATTTTATTTTCCCAAATTGCAACACTGCGTGCAACTATCTTTTTGCAATTGTGCGCAAGAATTTATAAATGAATAGCTACTGATTTTCTGAAAGGTGTCATGGCTAATGCAGTTTCAGTTAAAAGCGTGGATGACATGAAAATCCAATTTCTACAATTAAGTAATAGAATTGGATACGACCATGAATACATTTTATTATATCAATTAAATTGTTCGTGCAGTTTAATTGCTGACATTTAATATAGTTCTTATATGAAAATCCAATAACGGCAAATAATTTAGTAATTCGCAGAATTGAATATAAATTTAAATTTAATCTCTATCAAAGAAATTCAAACATCTGTATAAGGATGTGATATTTATTATAACTAAAAATAATACATTTTATTGAATCAATACACATTTATTAAAGGACTTATTCTTTTATGTAGTACAAGAGAAAAAAAATAATGATATTTTTGCGTTTTTCGTATTCTCTGCTCGGCTCAGTTTTATAAACCCACTAAATGTTGACTAAGAAGTGTAACAACTGAGACTATCGATTACAGAATGTCCTAAACTAAACCAGAACAGCAAGTTGAATGATTTAATGATAAAGGGTTATGTATTTCTTATGTAAAATGTAACGACCAATTATTTTCATGTGCGTGTAATGTTGTTTTATTTTAGTAGCAACTACTAAAGATGGAATAATTTGACAAATAATTAAAATGAGTTTGACCCAATTTTATATGAGAAAATAACTTTTTATAAGCATTGTAACCCTAAGTAACATATCGTAATGGTGCTCGAGAATGAGCAATAATAGTGTTTCGATTAGATAAATACTTTCCACGTACAATAATTATATATTATTAAATATTATATATATATATATATATATATATATATATATATATATATCCTTTAAATTTCCCCGAGAATGTTATGGAGTACCTATCTACCTGAGAATGCTTCGAAATTGCTTGAAAATTCCCCAAGATTTCGTTAGATTACTTGAGATTTTCCTAAGATTGCCCTCAGATTATCTTTAGATTACCATGCTTACAAAATGTACACACTAGAATTCCTTTGTGATTTACTCTTTGAATATAAATTCGTCCAGAGCGGGAAATTAAGTGAAACATTTATTAATTTTTTACAAAAAAAAAAAAGAAACATATGTAGGGCTACTAGAAATTGAGGATAATATAGCGAATGATTTCGAGAAAGGTGTCAAATTGATATTATAATACGAAACCCATTATTATAGGTACCATATCGTATATTTGTATATGAAGGTACATACATACATATATACATACGAGTATGTTTTAAATGACAATCCACAATCGTATATGGATGTCAGATCAAGGTATAATTTATGTGCCATGTAAAGGGAGGGTGTATGAATGTATGTATGTAACGAGGTAGGTAGGGCTTAGGGCGGAGTGTGGGTGTCAGCGAACACGACATGTGCTACTTGGCGTGTCGTTCAAGTGATGTGAATGATCACTGTAAGTGACAGCAGCACCAGCAGCAAACAAGCACAATGGCGGTGGCGGTAGCATAGAAGGAGGATGAACAGGAGGAGGAGATAGATTTTTATTAACCCTAACAAACACAAGCAGAGGAAACAAAGTCGCCTTCTCTCAGTTGAGCTGTGACGTAACTGGGCTTTCTACCGCATCTGAAACCAAATCCCGCTCTGTTTCCTCAGCGCAGTTCAGGTAGAGTAACTTGTTGCCGTTAAATTTGCGATTATTACACAACCCATTTGGTATTACAACTCTTGGCTAACATTTACCTACCAACGATCCCATACATACTTATCGTTCGCTGGCAACGTACCCATCATATCATACTCTAGTTACTTTTCGAGTTTACCCATTCAACCAACACTAGTAGATACATACTTCCAAAGTTAATAAACTATTATAAATGCTGCTTTTATTACCAACACGAACAACAAACTGCCCTTATATAACATTCAATTGCCGAAAACGTATAAAACATTTGCAAAAATTATGTGTTATACGCAGTATAAGTCAGTATTGTAATTATAGAAAATTTCAATCTCGAGATTTTAACGGAAATATACCTTTTGACCTTTGAATCAATTCTGACTATTTTTGGAATGACTTCTGTCAAAATTCTTATAAGAAAGTCCAGTGCAAGCCATTGCGGATATATTTTTAAATATGTTATTATTAACTAATAAATGAATTAAATTCAAATTCATATCTGACCTTTACCAATTATCCGTCATGATAGAATTTTGCAATGTAAAACATATTAACAATACAATCTTTACAACAGTATGAAATGCTATTAATTTTAAAATTATAGTACGTTAAGAATTTTTAAAAACAAATCAAAAGTAAATACTAATTGCATTTAATTAAATTTCAACACTTGCGTGTAAATATTTATAAGCATATTATCATTAATTTAATTCCAGTGTATATAGAAATTCATTTTATATTAATAAAATTTTGTAGAGAAATGAATATTAGTTTTACTTTCTTATACGCAGTATAAGTAAGTATTGCAATCATGAACAATTTCGATCTCGAGTTTTTAACGGAAATATACGTTTTGACCTTCCCTGAATCGAGTCTGATTATTTTTGGAATGACGTCCGTTTGTGTGTGTGTGCGCGCGCGTGCAAAGTAATAGTTTAGGTACTCAATTGTAATAGAAGAAACTAGTAGATTCCATACAATATTTCCAAAAATTATGATAAAGCGACCGCATTTAACCATAAATATAAATTATTTGCTTTAAAACAAATTTGAATGTTATTTTAATTAAGTAATAATACTAAAAACATTATTCGTTATATAACTGAAGGCGAAAAAATTATTTTATTAAAATGATTAAAATGTAAAATTTATCATGGAAATGTATAAATGAAGAAACATTATTTACTAAATAAAAATAAAAATTTAGTTCATTTTATACAAATAAAATGGTTTCACAATTTTTAAATTACTTTTAATTTGAAAACAAATATTTGTTCTAACATAAAAAATTAACTCAATATTAAAAGCTTAGTTTAAATGAAACAAAGTGGGTTACTTGATTTTTTTTAAACTTAATACAATAGGAAACTTTTAAAAAAATCGTATTTAGTGTGTAATATTCAATACTTATAAATAATATTTGTTTTACGTGGTAATTGTACTTTTAATTTAAAAATCATTGGTATTATTGTAATAATCGTTATTTTCTTGTCATTTTATTTTGTGAGTGGAAAGTTTGTAAATCGAAACATAACTGAGTAAAGCCCAAATAATGTATTTAATGTTTGAAACAAACAACTCAAACATATTAATGTTTCGTTGAATCAACCAATAGCAGACAGGTAAATATTTTTGTTGAATTAATGAACAAATTTATTAGTGTTACTCAATATCAATGTACATATGTAACAATTAACTCGCAGTAGTAAACTAATATTATATAAGTGCAAACCTATGAAGCATACATACACGTATATACTCGGTACTTTTATTTGCAAAAAATGCCAACTTTGCTAACTATTAGCATATTTGTTTCATAAAAAAAGTTTTAATTTAATTTTGCAAAGTAAAACAGTTTGTGAACTTATCAAAATGTAACAGGTGTATCATAAATATTGCATTTAAATGTAAACACTACCGTCCATTGCCGTAAAAAGACTTTGATTTATTGATTAGAAGTATAAAAAAATAGTAATAGTTGATTGAAGGACGTTTTAAACGTGTTTTCCGCAAACATGTCGATTAATAATTGTATTCTGTCGAGTTGTATAAGCAAGCGAAGGGTTCATCAGAGTGAATGCGTCAAAAATAAGTACTTTTACAAGAAAGTACATAAAGAATCTGGTTCATATTAGAAATTAACCTCGAAGCGCATTCGCTCGCTTATCTGTAACGGTCGGGCTGCTGCGAGCATCGCTCGTTCGAAGCATTTCTTCGCCATTAAACCGATTTCGAGTAATAAACTTAAAAATTTAGACGAAAAACAAAAATAAACAGGAAAGCTTTTGGCTTCTTAACTTTTATTGCCATCATGTTTGTCTAAGTCTTCCGTCAGCCAGTAGCAATTCTTATTCAACAAATACTAACATTTCATGTGATCAAAACATTTTATCCAAATGAAAATATTTCATAGTGATGCTAATTCTATATAACATAATGCCCAACCGTTAAATACCATTAGTTTTAAAAGCTATTTTGTATTAAAAACTTAAATAGTGTAATTCAATCAAAAATTGTATGAATTTATTTTGAAATATTAATTTTGATTTTAACAGCAATTTTAAACGTATATTATCAAATATCGAACAAAAATGGTAATTCATATTTCAAAACAAAAACAAACACTGTGGAGTGCTAGTAACAACATATCTAAAATGACCCTGGAGCAAATGGAAAAACATATGATTCTCTGAATGTGCATGCTGGAAACGCATATTTGTTGAAATGATGCCGGTCATTATTTGACGGATAGGTACGTTATACAAATACATATTGACAGCTGCCTCGTGCATATGAATTAGAACGAGAGAGGAGGCAATGATGATCTTTTGATAGTTTATTGACAGCCAGAAGCTACCGTAAAATATGTATTTATTGAAGCAAAATATTTGCAATGATTTGCACTGAATATTCTTCATTATTTCAAATTATTTATTTTTTTATTTAAATAATTCTATTTATACAATTAGCCATTTTAATAAGCCAACCAACAAATAGGATATGTTCGATTGTGATGCGTGAAGATGATACCCATTGGTGTTCCTTCTTAATTAGTTTGTTTCTCTTTTCCTGCTGAAGATATTATGCACCTTGATTTTGTTTCATTTATTTTATTTCTCCATTTCTGCGCCCATATTTCTATATTTTTTTAGTGAATTCTGTAGAATGTTTGATGCTAATATTGCTGTATCGTTAGCGTAGGTAGCAGATATAGCATCCTCATTACAGGGTATGTCTGTGGTACTGATCCGAGTACGCCTCCTTGTGGTACTCCTGCTTTTATAGGGTAATGTTTCGAGAAGCTGTTTTCTAAATCCGAATTGGTGTGTGGGATTAGTTGGGCTTCTTCGATGATAGGTTTTAATCGTTTGAGTAGCAGTTTTTTGAGTAGATTTGATAGCTCTGGGAGCAGCGAGATTTACCTGTAGGATGTTGTTTCGTGGGTTGGTTTATGTATAAGGATTACTTGTACGAATTTTCATTGTATGGGGAAATTTTGAGTACGTATGATTGCATTGTTAATGTGTTATTGCCACAATTCCTTTTTTTTTTTTAGGTAATTCTTAAAGTTCAGATCGTACTCTGGCGCTTTTTTACTAATTAAATTTTTTATTTCTCCGAAAGAACAGTATAAATGGGGTGCAGTGGGGTGTTTAGATATTCTATAATATGAGTTTCTTCGTCACTAGTATCCATTGAATGATTTTATTTATCTTCTCTGGCCCATATAGCATCTTCTTTACGAATAGGAGGTACGTGTTGTTTGGCCTTTTTAAGTTTTTTCTAGTTTACCACAATGTGCAGTAATTTATATATAATTCCCTATAACGTGTAAATTTATATTTTAATACGGATTTTCGCAATGATTAAAATTTAGTGACTCTCAATTTTTTTAAGTATTCTCATTTAATTTTGATCGAAAATCACTCAATAGAAAATCAAAATTCAAATACAAATTACAATTGCAAAAAAAAAAATCAATTAGTCTACTCGTTTACAGTTCTCATAACTTTCAGCCGATGTGTTTGAAAATTTATTTTCATATTAACAAATAGTTAGCTACGACTCCCTGGAGAGGTGAATTTCTTATTGAAAAACGGATTTCCGTTATGATGTTTTAAAGTCTAAAAAAACTTCATCTCGGGCGAGAAAATAGATTCTTCGATCGCAACAAAAATTAGTTTTTATGGTAAAGTATATATTTAAGCTATGTATATGCCCGACAAGAAAACATTCTATTTTTCAAAAAATATTCAGACCTCAAGTGCCTGTTTACTCTAATCATTTTTTGCGGTTTCTGCCATAACGCAAAAACAGTAGCCTTAGAGATAATAATATTTCGCATAACTTTTACTTGAAAATATTCTTCAAAAAGATACTGGTTACAAAGAAAATGGCTCTTATATTATTTATTTTACTTATATCGTATTATAGCTAGCTTTTTCTCTCTCACTATTTAGGTCAATATCTCTTACACTAATCGTCTTTCAGTATTTCTGATGGCTGATTTAGAATTAGCACATGAGAATTGTGGTACAAACATATTTTAACTATAATCAAAGAAGAAATATTTGTTTTGTGTTAAACAATTAACAGGCACAGTTGATAATACATTTTCCTATGTTACTAAATAAATTTTTAATAGCGATGTTCTTGTAACCAATATACTGTTTGAAGAAAATGTTCCAACAAAAGTTGTTACTATTTTTGATGGAAGTGCAACCGTTTCGGCGACATTGCAGAAACCACAAAAAATGACTACATAAACATGGAAGGTTTTCTTGCAAGGCATTTAAAAATCTTAAGTTTAAAGTCTCATAATTTTATTAGCAACCGATTAGGCTTTACAGTTCACAAACACACAAGTGCGTGCCTAGTTACACACACATACATGTACACACCCACAGATGACACCTACAAATAATCAGACTTGATTCAGGGAAGGTCAATTGATATATTTTCGTTAAAATCTCTATTGAATTACAAAACATTCTTATTAATTTGTATAAGAAAGTAAACAGAATTGCAAATCCGATGTGACTCAATATATGTATTTATATTTATTGATTCGCTTGTATGTACGTACATACATCCATACATATGTAGCGTTTTTTAATTAGGATTGACTAGCGAGCGAATGAGTTGCGCGTTGCATTGGCCATGCAGAAGGGAAGAGAACACTTAGCCATAGTGTTGTGGATAGCAATGATGCATTTAGCTTTGGAAACCCAATTTGGTCGGATACCTATAGACCGAGTGTAACTGCAAGCGGATTGACGATAATGACTACTGCACGGAATTATCAGCGAATGAAGCAAACTTGACGCTGTATTTTGATGTGTGTCCGTGTGTGTTGGTCGATTAGAAAATTGATTTAGGGGTTCATCAATTGTCAATTGATTTCCATAGACACACACACACACACAGCAGACAGACAGATGAAAATAAATTCAATTGGTCGATGATTGTGTGTGTGTGTGTGTCGTTTGAATGCAGTTGAGAACAACCAATTACAAATGTTCTGCGCTTGTGTTGGAAGTTCTATAGTGCCCATACTACTGCTCAATTCGTTAATGAGATATCGCTGCTGAAATTAACATTCCATTGCCGCTCTGTCCTCTCCCAATTTTCCACTCCTTTACTATTCAATCTCATTACCAATATTTCTATTCAACTAGTCAACTTGATTAGTTGACAATCGCATCAATGCATTTCTAAATGACGGAGTTACTACTAAATTAAGTAGATCTACAATGTGTGTCAACTCTCTCTCTCTCTCTCTATATATATATATATATATATATATATATATATATATATATATATATATGTGTGTGTGTGTGTGTGTGTGTGTGTGTGTGTGTGTGTGTGTGTGTGTATGTGTGTGTGTGTATGTGTGTGTGTCTGTGTGGGTGTGTGTGTGTGTGCGCGTGCGTGCTGTTTTGAATACACATACATATGTATGTATATTGAGTGCTATTTCGAAGAGAAGAATATTATTATGTTTCATTAAGGAAACACGTAAAATGCTTGCGTAAATTATAGGAATCTCTTAGAAAAAATATATTATAATTTACTAATGAATATTCATCAAATAAAATACAATAATAATTCGTATCTCATGACAATAAAACATATCCGCAATGATTTGCACTGAACACTCTTAGATATATTATTTTATCATTTATCCAATCGAAATTATTATTATCCGCCATCTTTAACAGATGCAATATTAATTTATGTATTAATCTTATTATAATTATTATTTTGCTCTGTAGGGAAGATGGCAATAAAATATTCATGATAAAAAAATGTTGAGTTTATCTTGTCGAATTATACATTTCATTTTCCTGCTGTGATGTATTCCGACACATATATGATGGCTACCTTTCGAGCTTATTTCATATTAACAAAACTATTATCAACTGTTTTGACTTTCATAGTGTACGTGATTCATCCAATCAGTTATGTAGTCATTCAGTCATGTAATCTATGAGAAAATCAGTCATTTATAATTCCAAGGAAGTATATAGAGTAAATAAGTATAGAGCTTTTATGTAAATATAAAAATAGAAAAAACCGTAGTTGAATAGTTGAAACAATTTCATACATGAATAAAAAAAAAACCCAAGCATCCATGTATGTTTGCTGGTTGCAGAATCATAAACCGCCTTTTAATTATGTGGAAAAGGATACTAAACCTACTCACTAGTGAAATGTATACGTCGCAGCGGTTTTTGTGTTGGCAGCACTGCGACATGTTGTATATGTACGCTGCGGTTACACTAAAATTGAAACTATTCATGAGCGCATTACTCGTTGGCGGTGTGTGTTTTTTAATTGCTATCTCCGCGCGCAAACACACTCTTGGTGAAATATTTACAAAGAGGATGCATAAATCTGTGTATGTATGTATGCATGTATGTAAAGTGAATCACCGCCGTCGCGGTTTGCTGTGCTGTGTGCGGTAAGCGCCACCAGTGGATCTTCCATAATAAGATTACCGGCAGTCTGAAAGAGGGACCCTTCTGTAAATATGTCGCACCGCTCTTAACAACATTTAGGTCATTGTGCCAGCCGCACGGACCGAAATTACTTTTCATAATATTGTACTTTTAAGTAAGGTAGGTGTACACATCATGCATATAGTGTTTGTTAGTTACATATGTATCACTATCTCCCTTCCACCCAAAGTGGCTATGAATTTCTTCATTCCCGGACGAGACTGTACATTCTCGACAGATAACAAAGATGAATGCGACGCAGTGTTAACAACCTTAGAAACATGAAATATCCGTGTCGTGTCGTGGGGAAACGACAAAGAGATATCCGTCTGTGTACATACCTATATATGTATGTTTGTACGATGTTGTTCTGGCGCGCTGAACAAATTGATTAAACGCCTTTTGGATTGACAATATTTTTCCGTCTGATCTGCGCGACATCACTTCTCCTGTTATGGCTCTTCCTCTTTTTTATTCTCTGTTTATCTTTCTCTATCATGCACTCACTCATTTCTAGTTATATTAAACTTCTGTCCAGATAAAGAAGTGATGTTTTTATGAGTTTCTACACACACACACACACACACACTTACGCTGGTTGGCGCCTCTCTCGTTTTGATTAGAAAATGTCAACTGGTGAAAATGAAATTTCCTTTCTTGTAGCTGTGCAGCCGTCGCGCCGTTCTTTCTATTTCTTTCCCATACACACATCCAATCTCTGTCTTTTTCTTCTGAGTGAAGAGAAAATACGACAAATGAATATTTGTTTTCTAGAACCGTTCACAGGAAAATCATCCGTCACTTTCACACCACTTTACGTTATCGAACATTTCTTTCCAACTAACACCCGCACCGTGGACTTGATTGCAAGAAAGAAGGAAATAGATTGTCACACATAAACGCATGAGCGTGTAATTTTCTAAATTTCTGTCTGTCTCTCAAAAAAAGATTCTATTATGTACTAACCAATAAAACGTAACATATTGCATAAATTGTGTGTGTGTGTGTGTGTGTGTGTGTGTGTGTGTGTACAATGAATGTCGCATCTTCACTGCATATACTACATATAATATTCAAAAGTATATGCATCTTTGTTTCCGTCGCAAGTGATGTAAAACGAATGCAGTGCCTCGATTTCTTAGGCAAAGTGTCGCTGAGGGACTCGTTCCTAATGGAACACATTAAAAGTGGCAATAATTCTGGCGCCCACGCTTCTGCTGTTACTACCATTGCTACTATGCGCTCGTATACATATACATACATGCATACACACATACATACATACATACATACATACGTAGTCTCGTGTCACGCCGTCTTTTGTCCAATTATAAAAACGGCGGACATTTCGCGTCGCTCCACCGAGAGACCAAACACGCCATTTCGTTATCCTTTCTTATCGCCTTCTGGTGTAAGTACTTCTATAGACAAATAGCACTATCAAAATATGGACTTGTCGAGTTACTCTAGCGCTAGCGTTAGAATGGACGACATTTTCTATATTTATATACTCTTTTTATAAGTTTTACTGATTTTCTTGCGATGAAGATTTGTGCTACCACTTTTTTGTACGTAATAAAAAGATAGCATTCATTGAGACTACCGTATTGCCAAACTTTGTATTGGAAATATCCGCAATGGCTTGCACCAAACTTCAATATACTTTTTTTTTTTTAGATAAGATAGATATTCAAATACAATATGACAGTGGAAAATATATATCTTTCAAATACAATATACATATAGTGAAAAAGCTTAGTAAAATAATAGAAATTTGTAAAATTTACATAAGAATAAATAAAATAAAAACAAATTTCAATAGCCACTTTTTGGTAGTCTGAACTCTTTTAAAAAAGAAATTGAGACAAAAATTGTGCAAATTATTAATATCATTCACTTTTATTGTAACTATTTTACTGTAAGTAATTACGGCGATATTTTAGAAATTAAAAAAATAAGCACTTCTAGTTAGAATCTTTTATCAAAAATAAGTTTCAAATCTCATAATTTTACCTTGAATCGTTTAGACTCTAGAACACACAAACACACGGACGGACGTCATTTCAAAAATAATCAGATTCAGGAATATTTCATGATCACAATATTTACTTATTACTTCGTATTTGAATGTAAAAAGACAGAGAGATTGAACAAATCAGTGGAAGAGAGATCCATTAGGTTATTGCGTCATTGGTACTTTTGAAAGGTAATATTTTCAAGATATGATTAAAATAAAATTTTTTACATGAACCGTGTCTGTTTATGATGGCCAGTGATAGTTACTATTTTCTCTTTTCAAATGCGAATTACTATTATGACATCTTATACTTGCATTCATTCAGTTGATATATTTTACTGCTTTTTACTTTCTTATACGCAGTATAAGTAAGTATTGTAATCATGAAAAATTTTGATCTTGAGATTTTAACGGAAATATTTCTTTTGACCTTCCCTGAATTGAGTCTGACTATTTTTGAGATGACGTCTGTCTGTGTGTGTGTGTGTGTGTGTATGTGTGTATGTGTGTGAGTCTGTCTGTGTGTATGTGTGCGCTCTACAGCCTAAACGGAAAAGATACAGTTACGAAACTTCAAACTTAAGATTGGTATGTGCCTCACAAGAAAACCTCCTATTTTGAAAGGAATATTCAAACAGGAAGAGCATGTTTACTCTAGTCATTTTTTGCATTTTCTGCTATAACTCAAAAACAGTAGTTTTTACAGCAACATTTTTAGATTAAAAATAAAAGATATTGATATTTTCTATAACTTTTATTTGAAAATATTTTTCAAAAAAGGTACTGGTTACAAAAAAAAGAGTGTTTCTTCAATATTCTGCTTTAACTCAAAAACGTTAGTATTTACAGCAAAATTAGAAAGAATTAAATAAAAGATATTAATATTACGCATAACTTTTATTTGAAAAGTATTTTCAGAAAAGGTACCGGTTACAACAAAAATTAGGTTATTTTCAAAATTACATTCAATACTTCTCACGTCTAGTAGCGGAGGTTAAGTCTTTATACTTGACGTCCGCCAGTAGTTGATCTACTCGCCACGGCATGTCTGTCGCTGATCTACAGACAAGTATATACTGACGTATAACATAAGGCAGCGCTTAATATTGTAGTGCTGCCTGCGCACTTAAGGTGGCTACTATAATGATGTCATACGCTATGCCACGACTAACTAAAATTTCAGTTTCCGTTTTATCTCGATAAGAAATATGATCTTATATTGAATGGTTCGTGTATTGTTGCCGATTGTTTCATTTGTATACAATTGCGAATATATTTAGCGGACGATATTTTTGTTATGTTTATCAAAATTTCAAATTTCCTTAAAATTAATATAAGATATCTGTGCATAAGTGTGTTAATATACTTTCGTATACGCTAATATAATTTCGTACACTCATTTTGGATAGATCGTTAGAATTTATAAAACATTTAAATTTTTCAAAACTTATGATGACTAATTAAAATGCGTATAAGAAAGTTCAGTGACAGACACGTCAGCTTTTTTTATTCTTATTCAGGTTATATCTACATTTCCAAGCGCTTGGTTCCGATGTAGCTCATTTTACGTAGTAGGTAGGTATATAAGAACTCAACAAATTTTGTATGTAACATTTCGCTGAAACTCATTTCATGTCATTCTGATTTCGAAAATGTAAATATATCATTCACTTGATAACAGTTTAGTCGCATGTAAGTCGTAAGACCAACTTTTGTCGCCTCTTCTCCTTTCAAGATTCCAAACCAATTCCAACTAAATTTGTCACACATATTATGTAGGTGCTCAATTAAATCCGCTCGCAATTCAATCATAATCAGTACCGTACTTCACTAAATATTGCCAATTCCCCAAAAATATTTATTCTACCAAAAATATACACATTTATAAAAATTCAAGTTAATATAATTATAATAATTATATAATAATAGCCCGACTCAACTCAGGGAAGGACAAAAAGTGTATTAATCTTTAAAAAAAAATTTAGAATATAATTCTGCCATAGAAACTTTGATTGATTTGTTTTGTTAAATTTGGTTAAACGGCATGGATTTCTGGAAGTAATTGTTTACCACAGTATAATTTTGCATATACTAATTACATGAACGATACACTTGTTTACTATATAACTGTACACGTAACGTTTCTATGTGTTGCAAAGAACAATAATAAGAACAAAGATAACTGTTATTTACTTGGCGGCAACACCGTTGCAGTGTTGCCGCGTGCACGTTTCTGTTTCCGGTGACTTTCTTAATTAATGTATTCCACTGTGTAACCTACGTCGTTGCACATCTTTCCCTGCCTGCACACTCCTTCTCGCTAAAATACCATTCTTGTGCTTGAGTTAGAGTTATGCCAACACATTCTGTCGACATGACATTAGTTTATGTTTCTGAATACGATAAACACGCTTTAATTTCGAATTATCATTACATTGTTTAATTTGCGACAAACTTATATTTTAACTACAGCTTTAAAAAAAAATGCGTCACCTCCTCTCTATAGTATCTACTAGTAGTAAGTTATGCACTTCAGTGCACCAAAAATTCATAGTCAAGAATTAATTTTAGACAAAACAAGATAAACTTATGTAAGATGGAAATTTAGTATTACTTTAGTTTAGGTTTATTTTCTCTATACATACGCACGTAAACGCATTATTTAAAATGTAATTGTGAAACGAGGTTTAATGTGTAACAATAATAATGATGATGGTGATATTTACAAATGTATGTATCGTATGTATGTCTTTTCATTTCTCTGCGATGATCCCGCTTTACGACTGGAGACGTTAGCTGTTTTGTTTACTGCGGATAGTTTGTTCCTAAGTACAATTTATGTCACCTATTTACATGACAGCCTGTTTACAATTCTGTCAACACGGGAATAATCTTCATACCAAGCCAACTGTAACAAAAACAAAATAAAATGAATGCGAGTAATTGCATAGCGGATAATGGAAAATAAAGTAGAGCGCATGGACTCATCTTGAAAGATCTTAAACATAAGACTAAAGTTAATATCATGCTACTTATACATAAATATTAAATTTCCTCTTAGTACATACATACATAATTTAATATTTTTGTATATGTATATATTCTTCTTCGAATGTAGACTACTTCAGATATTACCTCTTCAATGATTATTGTTGTTAAGTTGTGAGTTGAAGTAGGCTCTGAATATGCCACACAGCCACACGAACTTATCTCAGTATAAATGTTAAAAAAGAAGCAAGAGGTATATTTGTATAGCTATGTATATACGTTTGTGTGTGTGTGTGTGTGTGTGTTTGATATAAAGGCAATGACACTTGACTGTTCGGTGAAGGGTGTGGCCGAAGATGGCAATCCACTTTCCGGCGGACGGTTACAAAGCGTCCTCCTGTTCTGCATGTTTCCAACGTTTATTAAGTTGACGGGGAATTGACACTAATAGAATTACCAATACTGCGGCCAAAGCGAAAAAATCCTTTACAGTTTCGAACATTCCATCTATGTTTGGCAAAAGAAAATGCTTGCATTGTATTGCACTGAACATTCTTTCATATTTTGCTTATTGTTAGATAAGGAAAATATTAAAGTACAAAATTTAAACATTCCAAAAATTATTTTAATTTCATGTTAAACAATTAACAGGCATAGTTGATAGGATTAATAAAATTATAATCTTTTATACCTATGAAACAATGGAAATATAATTATGCCAACTGAGAAATTCTTTTATAATTTTTTTGTAATTGTACGTTTTTTGAAAAAAATTTCCAATCTTTCATTTTAATTGCAACTATTTTGCTGTCAATGCAGCTGTTTCAGATATACTTCTGAAACACAATAAACAGACACACACATACATACACACCATTCCAAAAATACTCGATGCAGGGAAGGTCAAAAGGTGTATTTCCGGTAAAATCACGAAATATATTTGTTTAATGATAACAATACCTATTTATTACTTTGTATAAGATGGTAAAAAGTACACGCTACAAATACAACACCAGAAAACCTCTATAATATCAACATTTATGTTTGAATATTAATACTATTTAATGTCTCATTTAGAAACATATTTTAGGGGAGTAAAAAAAAAAAAGATGAAATATCCATGCAGATTAATTGTGTTAACTATCAAACTTTATTATGACAATGAAATAAAATTTTGTAAATTGAATTTTATCTATTTATTAATATGGTCAAACTAACATAATTATACCATTTAATTGTGCAGTTGTATATTTTAGTGGTATTTCATTAGTTACCAATACTATCCAAACATGTTGCCATAGATTGTAACTTATGTAGAACGTAAACTTGTCTAAAATTTGTAATGGTTTTCTGTTCCTTTTATTTGTTTTTACTATCATACAATAATATAAACTATCACCAGTGTAGATAAATGTTTGTAATCTGATGTGGCACAGATACAGAAAAGATACTTTACAATATGAGCAACTTTTCAGACAATATAAATATTGTTTTGTTGAAGTAACTAATCAATAAAGTTGCTTTTCATTATTTCCAGCGCACAACATGAAAAATGTTTATTTTATGCCATAAACTTTTGATCAAACAATGTTTCTCTAACAAACAAAATCAACTTTCCTCTAATAACAACATTTAAATTGAATTTCGTCAGAGGTTTATAACCTGAACAATGAATATATTTAAAATTTAAATAAGACGCAAATATGTTGGTGAAATACTCATAAAATGTGTAATTAAAAAAATAACACAGCAATTTTTAATAAATTTATAAAAAAATAATATTGTGGCGCCATACTGGTTGCTTCATGTTTTTACATTTAAAGCATATTTCTGCGTAATGCTTAATAAAAACAGTATTTAAAAAATTATAAAACATATTTAATAACCTTTCAAGTCCATATATTTCTAGTAGATAAGCGTGCATAACATGATATATACATTACGATTATCAGCAGCTATATGTAATGTAAAGGTAACTAGAAAGTGTTCGTTCAGTAAATTCGGGTCTGTTGTTGTTATGATTTACGTTCGGCTGGTATTATTGCATGCGCCTCCCCTCCATCCCTAGCGTAGCGCTAAAGGAACGTATTAATTCTCCGATAAGCAGCCAATGACGATCAACACAATCATTTGTGGCACGCAACCCAGGACACGCAATCACGCAAGCCTCTAACATGTACATACCTACCTATATTTTATTAAAATCGGTAAACTTGACTGGAAAATTCTATTTTCATGTTAGCCAAACCCTTTTTTCCCAAATAGTGCCCTAGCGCTTCGAATACAATGCTATATATATTTATCCAGCGAAATTAAGGCTTTATAAGAATCTGTCCAAATAAATATATCTAGATATTTGTCGCTGTCAGGCGAGTGATTGAAAAATATGTCAGTTTCATAAGAAAAGCCCAGCCAAAAGTTTCCAAAGCGGAACGGATCCATCGCAAGCATTTGTTCACGAAGAGATGGTTGTGTTTTGTTTTTCTTGCTTCGTTTTTTTTCTTTCTTAACAAAATACAGTCGTATCCCTCGAAAGCCGAGGGATGGTGACGCTGAAGCTGAAGCTGAAGCTGTGGAGCGATGTGCACATTTCTATATATGATACATCGCCAAGTATGATTAGTTGCGACAGAGTTTGGAATCGAAATGATTAGTCTTATTGAAAGTTGGAAAGATACGACTTGGCGAGGAGGCGAGAGAGAATGAGGCTGTTAAGATTGATTTTAATTTAAGTTTATCAAAGTTAGACTTTCTAGTATTTCATTACAGGTATCTATAAAGATATCAGCGAGCTATAATTTGTAACTCACCGCTACTAGTATAGGTGTTAGGCTCGATTGATGTTTTTAACCTATATGAGAGAACTTTTAAATGATGATATGATTTATGAGAAAAAAATTATAATAAGAACAAGTTTCAAAAAACCAATACTCTTTTTAAAAAAATATCTAACAAAAAATGAGCGTAATTTTAATAATTATAATTTTTTTACGATTTTCTTTGTAAGTTCTACCATTTTTGAGTAATTGCAGGAACTGCAAGAAATATCTAGAGTAAACAAACACTCCGGTTTGAATATTTATTTCAAAAAAAAGAAGTTTTCTTACCAGGCAAATACAAATCTTTAGTCTAAGTTTCATAATTATACCTTCAGCCGTTAAGGATGTAGAGCACTCAAACACACACACATATATACACACACTCAGAAAGACGTCATTCTAAAAATAGTCAGACTCGATTCAGGGAAGATCAAAAGGTATTTTTTATGTTAAAATCTCGAGATTGATTTTCTCATGATATTACAACACGTACCTTGTATAAGAAAGTAAAAATAATTATTCTACAAACAAAAGAAGTTTTCTACTATCAAGTTTCAAGTACAATTAGATGCTATCATCAAGTTTCAAGTGCAAGTATATACCTTGAGATGTTTAGTTACTATTGTTTCACAAAGTGATAAAAGTACAGGTTCAGGTGGATATTTTTTCAAAAATAATAGATACTTATTTATTTCTTAAATATATATACAAGTACATTTCAATTATAGTTTGTTATTTTGTAAAAATGTAGCATTAGTGTTATATATAGGTACATGTTTCGTAATTTTCACGAACTTGGCGAAAATTGGTAGAGCATTTTTATTCGTGCCTTTTGGGATGCTAGTATACCGACTTATATTATCTGATAATATCAATTTTTATAAAGCTTTTTGTGTCGAATTAAGTACACTTATGCAGTGCTAATATGATAAATAAACGTATGTAAAAAATATTAATAAAATAGCTGTTACAATGGAATAGAATTCACTAGATCTCTTTCTGATGTCATCCGTATAATTGCTTAACACATAATTTTTAAATTCATATCTTTAAATATGTAAATACGATTTGTTACAATAGAAGTTAAATAGATATCATATGAACATTCCATAAAAAAATAATGCTTTTACAGATAGCAAAAATATAGAGCAAATTTTGATAAATCCATAGTATCATAATATTTAAAGAAAAGTCATTGCTAAAAACAAGAATTATTTTCCATAGATTCTACAAACGTTTGATTTGTAAATTAAAAATTTTACAGATCAATAAACTTGCTAATTAAAACTTCAAAGTTACTATCATACTATCATATTGTTTGCCTTTAATACCTACAGACAAACTAGCATATTATTTTAGATAAATTAACGTCATTACTTATCTGGAAAAATGAAAAAGCTTTAAACTTGTACTTTTCTTTATATACATACTTATATAAACATAATTATAATCTGTTTTTTTTTTTTTGTTCTAAATATGATCTCAGGTACGGTTCTGTATTCTTCTGTGTATACATACATACGTAGGTATATAAGTTGGCGGGCGCGATTCTCTTTCTTGGTAGACAAATTACCATCGGTAGTTTCCTTCCGCGCCCAATTTCTCCTAGCGTGTGGGTGGATGGGGGCAGCGAAGCGGTGCTAAACTCCAGCGAAAATTCCAGCTCCTTAAATTATCGCTCTCTCTCTCTTTTACTATATCTTAAAACTTAATGTCGACACGGCCCCAGTGCGCGCACAAAACGCAAATTACTACGCCCGACCCCTTCATCACACACTCATGTTATGCATAGCTTTTGTAGGTATACCCACCTATAAACTAGACAAGAAAGTACTTTGTACGGTGCGCTCGTTGTGAAATACACTAGCAGGAAAATTGGTACTTTATGGAAATACTAATGCTAGTGCAACAAAAATACTAATTCATCAGCCATACTTTGCGTAGCAACGTTAAAAAAAACAACTGCATCCCAATCATTCAAAGCAATAACAATACATCGTTGTATACTGATATGCTAACTTTATGAAGCGTAAAATAGGCATAATATTACAAATGTGGTAGTCACAGCTACCGCCACCCGCACCACCCCCCTCAAATAGCGCATCTCATATACTGAGCAGCATACTGCACGAATGCGCGCATAATACATAACTTCCGGCGTTTTATTTTATTCCTAAGATAAATTGTTATGGCACTACGTTACGTTTGCGTTACGTAACGTTACATGCGCGCAATTCACCATTAAGCGCAACGCCAGAGCAGTGCCGTGCGTTCACTCACTGGCCTCATAATTCGAACATGTTCTCCGGAGTAATGAACGTCCATTAAACACGAAGCAACACAGACACTTACTTTTAGTATCAATGTATGGCGTGCGTGTTTTATATACAACTCCCTTTTATATATGTACAGAAAGGACATGTTATAGATAAACATTTTAGAATCAAATATTTGTTAGCCAGCTTTTATTGAAATTATATATCCAAACAGTCAAAATATTAAACACAACGCAATTCAAATTTTAAATAATCTACACACTCTGATATATTTTATCACTACAAACAAGATACAACTGTACAGAATTTATTTTAATTTTTGATAATTTAACGACTAGCGAAATAATTCAGACACTTAGTAACAATGCATGCAATTACTGAAATAATTTTTAGCGATTGACAATGATTAAAGACGCTTGAAAAAAATTTTAAAATGTTATTTATTATACTATTTAAATAGATTGCTGTCAATAAATAATAAATGATTGTGAAATTTTTAATTAAACAATATGACATGTGCATTAAACTAGCTGGCTACGATTTAAAATGATTAAATATTAATAGAAAATCACAACAATAATTCATAAAATTAATTATACTCATGTCAATTTATTATCGAATGCATTTCCTAATTTCGATATTGTGGGAATAAGAATTAATTTTAAAATTTAAATTATTACTATTCAAATTGTAATTGTGTTTTATCAACAAATATTCTCATTTCATATTTAATGATAGGAAAATGTATATATTAAAATTTAATTATTTTTCAATTATAAAAATGGCAGGTGCTTGATGCAGCACCAATGCATCCATCACTCATATATATATATATATATATATATATATATATATATATATATATATATATATATATATATATATATATATATATATATATATATATTTGGATAGGATTTCAAATATAAATATGTACCAATAGCAAAAGATATGTTTGATTATTATTCATCTATCCACAGTGTCACGCATTTTTGGCGTTATCAATCCCATCTGAAGAAATATCAGTATGAAAATTATTTGTGGGGTCGTCCCATGTTTTATTCATCTGTTTCCTGTTGTCAATCTTGTTTTTTCTCTTCTCTCCCTTTTTCTTTTGAAATGTGTGTGTATGTGTGCGGCCTTCAACTCTTTTGTTAAATCGTTTAATATGATTCCTTTTGTATGTGTCGTCGTCAGCGTCGCCGTCTCGTTTGTCGAAAAATGTTTCTGTCAAAACAACGTAACGTCGCAGAAAAACAAAAAGCAGAATCACCGTTGTTTTGTTAGTCCGTGGTCACACACCCGAACGGGTTTGTTTTTGACATAGACTCGAACTTTGTCCATGTGTCTTTGAATATTCAATTTCAAACAAATAGATTATTCATACATTCAAACATATGTATGTATATACTTGTATATGCATGTTGAAATGTAAATGAAAGAAACGCCTCTGGATTTATATTTCAGATGAAAATGTCCGTATGTCATTTTTAATCTATTAACGCTTATTTTTGTACGTAAAGCTTTATTGTCCCGACAAATTAATCCTTAATGCTTTTGCAAGATGACGTTACCGTTACAGGTACTGCCACATTAAAGCATCCGTTAGTAAATGAACTTTTCAACGATTATCAAAAGAATAAATATGTGCAAGTTCTTACACTGGACTGCAGGACGTATGTATAGCAGAATGTATGTATGATTAAGGGGAAGTATATTAGAATACTAATATTGAAATACTCAATAAAATATAATTTATTATAATTTAAGTTTTCCAATAAATAAATTATCTAACAAGCACCCATATTCACACACAAACACACGTGTACTTCCGTTAAAATCTTGAGTTTTCATGATAACAATATCTTATTTATAAGTATTATGTTTAATGTTGACCATTTTAATTTGAATATATTGAGAATATTCCAACTGGCAGTGCATGTTTACTCTAGTCATTTTTTGCAGATACTGGTATATCTCAAAAACGATAGCCCTAACAGCAAAATCGGTAAGAATAAAAATAGGAGATAATATATTTATAGCCATTGCGGATATTTTTCTTCATTAAAAGCAATTAAGTATTTAAACGGTGTTTGTTTGAATGCGCTAATGTAAGATAATAAAATAATTTGAATCCAATAAGTTTTGAACGGTGGATAGGATGAGCAGTTCCTTTGCAAAGTTTTTGTCTTGCAATTACTGCATTTCATAACCAGTTCGGCATAATTCGATTGTTCGAAACAATTGAGCATTTTCGTTATAAACTTGGAGGATATTGTGGCGGCGCATTACACGGAATGATGTGTTTCCATTAGAGAACTCCTCCTCGACGTCGCATCGCCCAATTGTAATAGGGGAAGGTGAAGTTCGTTGGGAATAAATCCGTGAAGCAAATCAAGTTAACTGTTTTATTACACGACGAGCAAGTCGCGCCGTCGCTGTCGCCGTCGCCGTCGCCCGCGTCGTTGCTGCCGATGTCGATAGCGTAGAGAGCAACCTCATAAACGAACCTAATTACGTCACGTACATAAATCCTTGTTTTGTTGTTTTCAATTATAAGCAAGTTTGTCTTTTGTTACTTACAGCTTACTAAATGAAGCCAAACTTTGACAGTACGTCTTATATATTAAATATATCTACATAGGTTGATGTCTGAAATTAGTTTTGTAACGTTAGAGATGCACAGCAATAAATATTTTTGGAAATATTTGGTCAGTTGTATTTATTCACCTAAATTGAATTTGTTCTCCTTTATCTACTACTAGAGGCACTCACAATCTATGAGTCTATATACATTAATTTCTGTGTTTTAAATTTTTTTTTATATAATAAATTAATAATATATCTTTGTATTTAAATGTAAAAGCGATACAGAAACATAGATAGTTAACACTGAATTATACACTAACACATATAACATTTTTCAAATCGAATTTTAATATCGGTGTAAAACGATTAAGTTTATTGAAGCCCTGCGGAACAATAGTGCGACAAAACTTCTATACATATCGCCTGATACTGGTTCAGTAGTGTCAAGAAGTTTTATTTAGAAATTGTCAGTCTATGTATTGAACATTTATAAATTATTATGGATTAAATTAAATTTTTAATTATAAAATATCTTTAATGAGTTTTATTTATTTTACTTACATAAAACAATGCAAATTTTGAATAGTTCGAGAAAGCATATTTTTTTATTTGACTAATTTATAAAATTTTACTAACCTTATTACTAAATATATTACTTACAATAGATATTTAATGTGAAATACCAAATTATTAGAATCTATTTTGTGTTTCTTAAAATAAATAAGAGTAAATTTCAATATCCATTTTCCAGTAACTTTATTTAAAAAAAAACGACAGTTTTACAAAACATAAATATCTCTAATTTTTATTCTAACTATTTTAAATGTAAACACACCAGTTTTGAAATTATTTCAGAAACCATAAAAAAAAAGAAAAGAAGATTTCTTTTCGAGACATTTATAAATCTTAAGTTTAAAGTTCGTTTCAGTCGTTTAGGCTTACACGAGGGAGGTAAAAAAGTAAATTTCCGTTAAAATTTCAAGGTGTATTTTTTCATGATTACAATACTTATTTATTACAACGTATAAGAAAGTAAAATTGTGAAGTTAGTAAATTTCAGACCAATATGTACAAAATTATATTTTCTACGAAAAATTATAAAAACTGCTCTACGTTACTGAATCAAGCATCTATGTTAGATATAATTTGCTACACTATTTTGTAGTAATATTTAATTACAAAAAAAGTATCTACGATGTAAATATAATTAGAAAAAGGAGAAGGTTACGTAGTGAGCGCAAGGACGGTTAATTAAAGGCAACTATTTTTTATATCTAAAGCAGTGAACATGAAAGGAAAATGTTTCCGAATACTGTATTTAGACTTCTATCAAAAAGAAATTCAATCGAATGCAAACTAGTTCAACCCATGCATATAAAACAGAATTTGAATATAAAAACAATAGTGAAATAAATTAACCCATACTGTAATAGTTAAGGTGGGGGATTGTAAACATTAGTTTGTTTTATTTAATCCTGTTGTCTCTGCGTTACCCTATATAGATACATTCTAGAGAGAGAGAATTTACAAAAATGTTATTTTGAGGGAATATTTAATTACTATGTACCTGTCTGCGTTATGAACAAGCACCAAGCAGGTATACATGTACTACGTACATACATACATACATACATTTCGAATGCATTATTGTTTGCGATTTATGTTTTTCGTTTCAATGGGAAAACAATGTTTTCCAAACTCAACCTGTTGTTAAGCTTGAAATAACGTATGCGTACCCATGTGTGCGTTTTAGTGGTAAAGGAGTGTATTGGTATACACATAAATGTTATGTGTATTTGTGCAAAGTGCTGCCAAACACGCAACAGAATATCAACCGAATTGTGTTTTGATAAATAATAACATCACTACACTAAACACTCAGTGTAGCAATCGAACAAAGCATATGCTCCAAAAACAAATATATCAAATGTCAGTTGTACGCGTTTCATTTCAAAAGTAAAAAAATATTATTCCGCTACTATGAACGGAAGTTTTTTGACACTTTCAGTCTAAATACTGAATTTTATCATTTCAAATTAGTTCATTTGCCGTTACACAAATGTATTGTAAAGATGGTTCATAAATTATTTTCATTAATCATATGAAAATTCATATATTTATAATTTTACTAATTTATAATATTTGATTAGCCATTGAAACACTTTTTCACTAAATATATTTCTTACAATACTTATAAAATTCCTAATTATTTGAGTCTAATTTGTTTTTCTACTAAAAAATTTACAGGCGAAGTTGATACGATTTATATAAAAATATACAAAATAAGAAAAAACATTTTTAACTAAAACTTTTTCTTCTAGTCATTTACAAATCTTAAGTTTAGAGTTTCCAAATTTTACCTTCAATCGTGTTGGTAGTAGAACACAAATACACACACACACATATACAGCCAGACATCATTACAAAAAATAGTTAGACTCGATTGAGGGAAGGTCAAAAGATATATTTCCGTTAAAATATCGAGATCGATTTTTTTATAATTGCATTACTTACTAATTACATCGTAGAAGAAAGTAAAAATTAATGTCATAGAAACACTTGAGATTGTCATTTGTAACAAATGTTATTAGAAGGAATACGAAAAGTTCTAGTATACATATGTAGGTGCTGATAAAATGAAACATAAACCAAGATTCCTCATCTTTTTCTTCTCTGTCTCGCGCTCTTTCCTTCTTCCCTTTTGCACTCTAGTATCCTGGGAGAGAGACCATTATTTCTGGATCAGAGACACTCGGTTAGCTTTGTCCACGGAAATTGACAGGCGCGGTCTAGATTGGTTTTGTTTCACCGAAGGATGACTTTTGAATTTATTATGTTCCTTACTCACACACGCGCACAAAATAGCGCCAACGCCATTTGTGCGTCGTTATATCATAGGCAGTTCTACAGTGTGTACCATGTGGGGATTAAATATGGCGCCCTAGACGTACGTAGGCTGAAAACTACACTTGAAATATTTACATTTTCAACAGTCAAACTATTTACCTGTTTCTTGATGATCTATTTTAGAAGAATTTTATCCACATCAGTGTCATATGTAAGACTTTTAGTTTTGTTGCCCTATTGATTAATTTTCTAATTGTAATAAAACTTGAAAAAGATATAAATTTAAATACTGCTTTTTTCTTGTAAATATAGATTAGAGACAATAATCAATTGTAAGAATGAATTTGGTCCGGTGCATTTCTAATACGTTAGAAATTCCATCTTATTGAATAAGTGAACTTATAAATTTAAATGCAAATCCATTCTATTTAATTGATAGATAATATCCAAAACCAGCGTACGTGCGTATCAACGCCAATTTGTATGTCTAGTTTGTAGCTTTTATGTAATATAATGTGTGAATGTGACTGACACCTCTTGTGTAGCGTAAGGATAAAAGGTGCAAATAGAATTCGACAGAGAAGGGTGGAATTAAGCATTCAAATGTGTGACCGCTACCGTTGCTACGAAGCACATGAATACCAAACTGGAGACCGGATTCAAGGGGACGCACGTCACCAATGCCACAAGTCACAACTCTGTGTATATACATACATACATACATAATAAAGAATTAACCAGCAACCGGTGTCGCCAGCGTTGACGACTGTCTGTAGCTCGAATCAAAACGATTCAACACTTAATTTACAATTATTATTTTGTGTTCATTTGGGGAGCTGTTGCATTGCCCAACACAAAAAATAATAGGTACATTTGAGGGAATAAAATAAAACATTACGTTCTAAAGTGGATTTTGGTGAAGAAGGAAGCGACGTGCAAATCCAGTGTGTAAAATTCTTTCCTTGTTAGTGTAGGTAGACTGGTGTTAAAGATCTATCGTTTCGTTTGCGGTTTGATAAACGCCAAGGTAAGGAAATTGGCATGGACTGGTTATGGATGGTGTTAGCGTTTAATTCAATTTCCTCGGGTATACGTGCCAAGCGTTACGCTACATTTATTGTTCACTGTTCTTCTTCTCCTCTTCTTACTTCCCTACACCTCTGTTTCGTGCTCCACACACTTTTATCACCCATTTATATTGTTAATTACTTCCGAACCATACAGGATTAGTTTGCAACTATTACGAGTATAATTTGACACTTTATTCGTTATCCATGATTGACTCACACTGTTTGATTTTGTAACGAGTAACTTGTGCATTTTCCCGATAAATAACGTGATACTTTGAATGTAATAGAAAACTTGGTAGGTGTACACAGTTCTTCAAAGTCAAATCATCAAAGCAACTGCTATCGAAAACTGTTCTAAAGATACTTGCGATGAAAAGGCGGCATTTTCTTTTTCATCAAAGACTTCAAGTTGCTTCTTTAAATATTTGCAAATAATTTTATCGCCATAAATACGTTGTTCACTTAATTAGAGTCGAGAGTAATTCCACGGTGCTGTGAGCTTCCTTCTCAAGTAATAATAATAATAATAAAATCCCTAATTCATTTGTATCGTCCGAGTCAGTCATTATACGGCATTGCAGACGCCACGTGCGCCCTCCAGTTCGTTCGCCATGCCAATTAACTTGTTTGACATGCAAATTACTTTAAGTCCAGAGACGAGAAACTATCCTTAGATTTCAACAATCTCGGCAGATGGTGTCTCTTTCTTACGCTAACAAAAGAATTTCGTTGCTCTGTTTAGCAAGTGGGAACTTTCAAATTCAGTTTCTGGTTAGAAGGAAGGTTCTTGGCGGTTGGTTACAGAGATGAAATTAGGTTTGGATTAAAGTCTAGTTAGTGCAAATTTACACTACTTTGGGCTTACTACAAAGCTTCACTTAGGGTCTGTCTTTTAAGGTAAAGTTTGCTTTCGTTTTGTTTGGATATGGTTAGGTAAAAAAAGGAATTTAATAAGAAACTCGTATGCCAAATGTGAAAATAAAGAATAAAATACGCATAATTTGACAGTGAAATATATAAAAAAAAACACGTTTGATCGAATAGTTGTCAATGGGTTTCAGGAAAGCACAACAAAACGTGAATGCCACGTACATACATACGTTCGTACACATGTATGCCATGTTTGAATTTGAGAAATATTTCTCCGGTGGAATAAATCAGTTAGAATAAAGCAAGACAGATTGGCTTTTGTACAAGTTTCATTTCTTTCAAATTCTCTTTTATTTCTGTCAGGAGTTTGATAGTTATTGCTTTTTTCCTAAATCGAATGATTTCAAGCAGAAAATACCCAAATCCGGATCTGCCACGGACGGACCGGTCGCTCTACGAGATAGGGAGTATGCAGACCTTGTCAATAACACTCCACTACTCCCTCTTGTCTCTAGACTACCCCTTTTTGCAAGCACTTCTATCGTATACACGTACCTACTACACACAGACGAACGAACGAACGAAAAGACAACGTTCTCGATAAAGCGCATTATCTAGAACTCGATTCGCCTGCTGTCTTTTTGTTGCTTCGCCGTCTTCAGTTTTTCTCCGTAATTCGCTGTAGCATCACCAACAGATACCTGCATTATTGTCTTCAGTGAAACTTTACCAACTGTTTATTATAAGTCGACATTTTTTTACTAACTGATAACTGAACAGAAATACAAATATCTCATAACTAAATACATATCCTCAACGAAAGAATCCTATTGGAAAACTAACTAATATCAAGAAGATATCCTTTGAGTGCTTAATCAAATAACAACTAATAGCTGAAATTAATCAAGCTAGCGCAATAACGAGCAATACATAGATATATGTATGTATGTATGTAGGTGTACAGGTATGAGATAAAATGAAAGACGTTCTCTAAATTGAATTTGATACACAGAGCAGTTTGCTTGCAGAATCTGTTAGGTACGAGCAATTAACCTGATATCTTGTTCGGGGGATCAAACTTCGTAAACAAGCACAGCCTCCTCCGGCCCGCCACAAAACCAATCACAAGCAATTATAACCGTCGGTAAAGTAAACTAAACTTAATTACGCTGCTCGGTCTGTAACGCGGTTATTACGTTATTATTAGTTTAACGGTTATGAACGGAAGTGAGAAAGGAAGGAACAAACTATCCACGAACAGTAGGTGCCTACTACTACTAAAAAATTATTAACTAAAACAATAGAGTTTTAAAAGGATTGGGATTAAGTAAGGCTCTGCAAATACATCACATCCTAGCTATATACATATGTAGGTATATGGCAGATATGCAAGTAAGATAATTAACCAAGACTGCATGCAAACGCCATGGTCATGCGATGCGAAAATAAAAATGACACTTTGTAACAAATTTATATATATAAATCAATAGGTACTATCTAATCTATCGGACGTTTTCCGAGTTTATAAATAATTGCATGCTAATTTAAATATTCGCAAGTTATCTGGCAAGCATCAAGAACCCATAATGTAGAAATTTATTTCAACATGCGACTTGTATTTTTGTTGCAATTTACACGAGGCTATGCGTGCATCATATCAGACAGAGATGCCAACGAACTCGGATTGCAACTATACATAACAATAGTACTTGTAAAGGTTACAATTGTATTACCGTTTACTCAGTGCAAAGATATACTAATGTAATGGTCAATTTGAAATTTAACAAAAAATGTTATAATGCTGGAATGCGCTACAGCTATTTGTGTTACATTGCCTTGAACTCAAAAATACAGCGGCAATGCAAAAAAATCCATTTTTGGCATCAGCAGGGCCATTTAGTAGAAAATAACAGATTTTCAAAAAAATATGAAAAATTGGCATCACTTTTTCACTTTCTTATACGAAGTAGTAAGGAAGTATTGTAGTTTGATCTCGATATCTTAAAGGCAATATACCTTTCGACCTTCCCTGAATCGATTATGGCTATTTTTGGAAAGACGTCTGTCTATCTCTCTCTGTATGGAAGTATGAGTGTGTGCGTGCGTTGAAGTGAAATTTTAAATTTAAGATTTGCCTATCAAGAAAAATCTTGTTCTTGAAAAAATACTCGAAATGGAAGTGCATGTTTACTCTAATCATTTTTTGTTTTGATTTTTTTTATCAAAAAAGGTACCTATTCCAAGAAAATGGCTATAGTAATTGGTTTTTTATTTTAATTATTTTTACATAAATGGTATCAACTGTGCCTGTTAATAATAAAAATATTTTACCCTAACGAAATATGTATACAAAAGTTCAGCGGATATTTTAAAAACATATTTGATTTTGATAGAATGTATTTGAAAAACAATTTTCTTGAAAAAAAATGTTCATGTTGTACATACATTTTTGCATAAACTAAAGCCTTGCAACTTATAGTTATCGGTACGAAAAAGAACAAAAATAGATATTTATGATGTTTTTTGTTTAACCAAATATAGTCATCCATTATAAGCTTATTGATGTTTTATAAACAAAGCTTGGTAAAATCATTACTGACAGAACAAAATATACAAATAATGGTTTTTGTTTGTAGCAATTCACAATACCAATTCATTGTCTAAGGCGCAATATTATATTAAAATAAGCGTATTATATACTATATAATGAACTTTCAAAACGAACAAATGACAAAGTGACACGATATGAAAATAGTTCCACTTTCTATGAGTATTAAAAGTATTTACAACCCCTTTATGAAGAAGTGTTGTTAACAAAACCATTTGAATTAAATCAAAATTCAAAATAAATTATAAATGGGGAATCACAAGTGCTCGGTAACTTAAGGGCCCTTTTATGCTTTCATGATTAATAGTCTGGCACAAATAAATGATATCGTTTGAAAACAAAATTATTTTTTAATCAAAAAATAAATAAGTATATACATACATACATAAATGCCAAAGTAACAGCGCATTTAAAAATATAGTATGCTAATATTACCAGCATTTTGTTATTTTATTCAAATGAGCTATGCGCCTCGAAAATTTGAACATTCTCTGTAATTAAATAAATATTCTTTCTTAGTTACGCAGTGTTCATTTTCTTATTTGAAATAATAAGTAAATATTTTAATAATAAAAAAAGAACGACCTCCAGATTTGAAATAAATCTTTAGACCTTTACTGAATAGAATCTGCAGATTTTTGGAACGACGTTTGTTTCTATGGATGTGTGTACGTACAACGGTAGTCCTCAGAATAAGTAGATAAAAATAATTGAGAATGAATTGAATGAAAGAAAACTTGTAGGCAAGCAGAATACAAGATTGTGAATGAAAAATTTGAATGAAGTGAAAGAAGTTTTATGCATGTTTGTGCTAAATAGTAATGCAGATGCTGTAATTTAGGGCTTTAGAGTTGCTTCAGCCCGAAACCGTTTTTGTGTAGATAAAAAAATGGCGATGCAAACTTCTCTCACATAAAGATATTTTGGTTTTTATTAAAGATTATGTGTATAGGTATCTGGATAAATAGATAGAATTGTTTGTCATCTTCCCCGACCCGTTGCCGCAAAAACATTTTGGTATAAGGGAAAGCGAGCGGAGTAGGTCGTTTACAATAGGCATTGTACGTCGGTAACAACGTGCGCTATTTTACCAAGCACAATAGTAACTAGTTCGCACCCTCTTCACTCCGGTGTCCACCCTTCTGCGCGAGCCTCAAGGGCGCAAGATTAATTGATATCAAAGGTTGAACACCGTTCTCATCATGTGTAGAAAATACGACACGAGGTTTTGCCTGAACGGCGAATTACAATGGACACATTGTTCACACTGTACACTGGCCAAACGCCCATACGTCGTACATTTTGTATATGTATGTGTGTGTGTGTGTGTGTGTGTGTTTACCTTAGTTCAGCGTTTCAAATATTGGCATACGACTTACAAAAGAATATATGTATGGTACTCCTTTTAAAAAATTCAAATTTTGATTATAGCTTGTTTCAAAACTTTTACGTGTTTTATTCATATTAATTGAATACACAACATTTTGGTAAAATTATTCATTACAAATTTCAATAAAAATTTTTACTCTAACCAGTACATTATTTGGAACAAAAAAATTAATAAATATCTACTCAGGGAAGGTCAAAATGTATGTTTCTGTTAACTTGTCGAAATTAAAAATGTAGATGATAACTCAACACCCTTATTCGTATTAGAATGTAAAAACGTAGCCACTTTAGAAGGTTCAATTTGAATGTTTCGTCTCGTGGCGTCGCGTCGCGTTGCGTCGGTGTAATTCGGCAGCACAAGTAGCGTGTGTCAAAATGTTATAACCCAAAACATTATTTAACTTTTTTGCCACAGTAAAAAGTAGTATCCTCCTGGGCTATCATCAAACAGTAATATATGCAATTTCGTTTACGGGGTCTAGGTCCCCATGTAGCCCGCCAGCGTGCTTGCATGCTCATTTATAACAGGCGTTGCGGAGCGTGATTTGGGTGGGCGCCGAAGTGGGGTGCGGGGCGAGGCGCTCGGAGTTTGGAAAAAGCGGACCTTTTAAATTGAATTCACTTTTTATTTTCTGGTCAGTGTTCGGGTCGAGCGTTGGTCGTACATAATGTATGTACACACACACACACACACACACACACACACACACACACACACACACACACACACACACACATACACACACCCATCGATTCCGAAACGGACGATTGGAAGTGGACGTGCCATCCAACTTACTCCAGGAAAGAACGTCTATTGAAATTATAGGCACAAGAGTTCAAAAGAATTTGACATTTATTATCTGAATTCAAGTTTCACATTAAACAAAATTGGTTTCAATGCCATCAAATCAAATCTGTAACTTGAATCAACATTTATGAATGTATAGTCCGAATGAAAGCGACTGTTTAGAATTGCGCTAAAGTTAAATAGGACGTCAACAAAGAACAATATATGTACGATGAAAGCCATGTTACTGCATCTTGCATTCTAGTGAATTATCTATGAAATGATATGATCCGCTTGTGTTGTGTTGCTCCGTGCAGCATCAACAATAACAGCGTAATGCATTTAACGTCATACGGAACGCCACAACAAGCAAAGCTTATAGGTTAAGTAGGGCATGGCCACAGTGGCAGAGAGGCCATGCATATTATTATTCAATTTCTTTAAACTAAACATGACACCGACAGCAGGCGAGCACGCTGTGTACCGATCGTAATAAATATAACGTCATATGTATGTATGTATGTACGTCGAGACAAGTTGTGCTTGACGTCACACACACACACACACTAACGCTAGAAATATTTCATCCAATTTTCTTTGCGATACCAACAGTCATTCTCTGTCAATCTTGGCTAGAAGCATACAAGATCAGGTTTTACGAGATTACTTTTAAACGAACTCTTCGCTTGAGATGGCGCCTCGTCGAAGAATAGTGACGTATGTTGGCGGTTAAATCTGCGCTGCACGCAAATTATGCCATATGGACATACATACATACATACTACAGACAAACGATATTCATGATGCATACAGACAAGCACACATGCATGACTGTACTTTGGCGAGTGTCATTAAATAGATACATACATATATTCAAAAGTACAATTTGAATACATTGTTGGAAAATTCATTTTAGCAATTTCATATCAGGATTATATCTAACTTGAACCCAACATGTCTGCAATGTTAACGTTAAATTTTAATTCTTTATCTGATATCTAGACAGCATAAAATTATTTTAAGTGCTACTAAGCAGCTACTATGTATTGTAACGATTAACTTTTCACGTGAGCGCTACTAAATAATTTATTAAAAATACGAATATTTGTTTCTACACTTTGTTATTACATAGTACTCTTCGTTTTATTAGCTGATATTTAATAAAAGCGCTGATTAGTGACTCACAACCAACACTGATTTCTGACTGTCCCCGACTGCCCAAATTGCTTTCTTAAATACCCACGTGGAGGGTTCGGAAAATATAAAGAAACTTTCTGAACTGTTCTGGATTATTTGCATAAGCATCTCGTATTTCGTTCCTGTATAGCTCGTTACAATATATTAACGCAAGAAATTATTTAAATATTCGAAATTTGAGTAAAAGTTATCGGATGCCGTCGGGAGTCAAACCCAGACGCTACAGATATACATTCTGTTGTTCTACTACTTGAGTACATGTATCTGATATTTCTATATCTTTAGCTGGGTACTGAGTTCAGCATTTTTGCGCACACGAACGGTTTACGCGCACACATTTTCAAGCCTATTGTTATTACTTCTATAAACAGTAGGCTCTTATAAGCGCATGCCGTACTCACTCAATGTGTGCACGTAAACCGTTCGTGCGCGCAAAAATGCTCAGTTTTAGGCACATAAGTGTACTTGCAACATACATAGTTCACACCTAGTTCGATTCGAGCTTGATTTATCAGCTTGCCTGCTGTGGATGACGTGGCTGTAGTGGTCGAGCAACAAAGCGTATTTCTGTTGCTTCAGGGTTTGAATCCCGGCGGTGTCTCATAACTATTCTTCAAATTTCAAATAATTAAACAACAGCATAAAATGTTTTGTATTCTGGAATGGTCTTTAATTTAATTTGATTGTGAAGTGATCTAAATCTAAAGTCATTTGTTTTAATTAAAAACTCGAACGATACTAAAATTGAAAGACTTTTCTACGCGGGGGTTGAGGGGGAGAGGTGGTGCATGGTGAGGGTAGGGAGTATAAAAGTTTCTCAATTCAATTTTTTCGTTTTTATACACACACTGGCACACGTACGTATTACAAGTATAGAGACAGAGGAACGTTCTCACTACTAACAGCCCAGAAAGCTCAAGTTTCAGATACAAGAAGCTTAAACTTTTCTCTCCTGACAACTGCGTGATTTATGGGCATTTAAAGAGTTAAGCTCGCGCGTCCCACGAACCATGATTCCCCTGGCAGCTTAGGCGTTGTGGCTACGGGGATTATTAAATTTTAAAATAGGTTTTAGTTAAGTAGACAGCCTTCACAACTAATATTCTACGCTGTGAGATGGATTATTTGGTTGGTTAATTATGTTGCAAGACTATGACTTGGTATGTGTTGCTAATAACAGAAGCACTTTTCTCTGCATCAATCGTGAACACATACGGTGTGCGTGCCATGAGTATCGCGTGTACGATCTGCGTGGTTTTTTTTTTTTTTTTTCGTTTCAGTTTTGCGTTCAATATCCTAGCCCCCTTAATGATTTGATATTGTTGAATATTCACACACTCATTTCGGAGGCATCCTCGTCATTTCCTCCTTAATGACAAAAAAATCTGTACACTCCGTTCTGGCCTGTGTTTCTGTTAATAATGCGACGCCTTAATGAGCCTGAAAATTTACTTCATTATCTACCGCCAGATGCTACAACGTGCACGCATATTTAAAAAGCACTCCTTATTTAAATACACTGATCGCCATTTAGATACTCGCTAATGTTTCAAAACTGAAATACAAAAATATACAACAAAAGTTTTCTTTTCAAGACCATCTATATTGAACTTCACTGTTATAAATGATCTGATTCTGAAATGAACGTACATTTCAGAAGGCTTTGTAAAATGTGTAATTATGATGATGTAACAATTATACTTAAAATGTATACTATTTTAAAAATAATATTGACAGCAAAATATTTTTATTTATTACTTTCCTATGTGTGTGTGTGAAAGCATGTATGTGTGCACGTGTGTGGGCATGTGTGTGTGTATGTGTGTGAGAGAGAGAGCGTTCTGGAGCTTAAACGGTTGAAGGTAATATTATGACATTTTAAACTTAAGATTTGTATATGTCTGGTATGAAAACCTCCTATTTTTGAAAAACCGGAAGTGCATGTTTATTCTAATCATTTTTTGCGGATTCTCCAAAAACTGGAAAACGGTTGCGCTGATATCAAAAATAGTTAGAATAAATATTATGGATATTAATATTTTGTATAATCTATATTTGAAACAATTTTTCAAAAACGGTACCGGAAACAAGAAAATGACTTGAAATTTGTTCTTAATATAATTATTTTCACAAAAATCGGATCAACTGTATTTGTCAATTGTTTCATAGAAAAACAAAAAAAAAAAACCTTAGATAATTTGGAGTTTGACATTTAATATTTATTCTAAAAAATATATTTAGTGAAAAAGGGTTCCAAAGGTTAGTAAAATTTTATTTATTAGAAAAATACTGAAAATACAGAAAAACAAATAGATTCAAATAATTTGGGATTTTCCATTGAACCTCTATTGCAAGAAAATATATTTAGAACCAGTATACGCTTCAAAGATTAGTAAAATATTATAAATTTATTAACTAGTAAAAATATGATGGGGGCGTATAAGAAAGTAAAAATGTAATAACGTAAATTTAACCGGACGCACGTTGACTCTCAATATATATTTATTTTAATGTGTATTTGCAAATGTGTTTCGCGGCTCAAATTAACCAAATATCCCTGCGGTTTCTTACACTTTTGCACTGGGTGCAAATTGTGGTTCCTCCCAAACTAGTTCTGCTTAATTGGTTTGCTGGAAATCACCGGTAGTAGCGTTAGTGTAGTATCCAATTCTGGGCCCGGTGTTAAATATCACCCAAAAGGTGTTTGGGATAACCTCGCCTCAGAACAGTGCAGTTCGTAAATGTGGGAACAATTTTACTTATATTACGCAAATACAGTCGAAATAACACACACTTTCGATTTATATTCAAATTCTTTCATTTTTATGTATGTAAAAATAGAAATAAAAAAGGCTTTGAAAAGTAGCTTGAACAAATATCAATTTACGGGGAAAAAAAATACAATAAAAAACGTGAACAAATAACATTAACCCAGGGTTCAAATTATGGTGACAAACACAAAACAGTTTAATTGGTTTGGGTTACGAAAACAATCGCTGTATCAAAGTTATTTCGTTCAGTTTGCTATGGAGGTAACAAAACGTTTTTATTGACAATTGTTCAAGTATTCCTTTATTAATATGCATACACCTACATTGCATGTTAAAACGGTATGAATTGTAAACATGACATGAAAGCAAATAAAAAATCCGTACCGACCTACGTGCCCAATTACACTTTTCTTTTTTAACTTGTTTGATATTTAAGCAATATGATTTTCAAAATAATACACGCACGTTTATTTCTTTCAATTTTACCTTGCACATCTTGAGCAAAATTCCAATGCACGCCACTGGCTGTCGCCCAGGTAAGGCTGGTGGTGGTGTTTTATCCTGTGGGAATCGAAAGGGCGTTACCGCGTACCATTTATTTATTGCGGGGCAGGTGGCACTCCCGCCTACCCACACTAAAACATTCATGACGCCCTGCCACGAACGAACGGTCATGTGCTGTTGTGATATTTATCTCAGACTGATGAAATATAAGCGATACTTAGTGGACACCCACATTTATGAGTTGGTTTATTTATATTCGTGGAATATCCGAGTTGGGGTATTTTCCAGAATGTTCCTTTCGAATTAACTATATGTTGCTAAGAAATAAAATAAGAGGCTCATAAACGAAAGCGCGGGCGTGAATGTGATAGATCCGCATCAGAGAATACCTTTCGATTACATTAGAGCCTTTTCAGCAGGCATTGAAGCGCCGTCGCGTCGTTTGCCTAGCTGAAACACGCCGTTTTTCCTGCCTTTTCTTACGGATGCGTCTCGTCCGCATAAGAGGACGCGTTCTTGGAGAAAATTTGATTTCGGTCTTCCGTCACCCATCTGTGTCAGTGTGTGAATGCAATTTGCCAGGCGGCAGTCCACCAGCCAGCCAGGAGTCGCCTCTGTCGCAAGAAAGGGGGTCAGGAAAGGTCGCGAAGGAGATGGGAAGTTATGATAGTAGCAATATTGGCGGATGCAAGACGAAAGAAAAAAACGATATGAAATATGCGAAAGGATTTGTGTGCGATATTGTTTGAAAGAATGCATAATAGAACGCTCTATACGAATTGATAGAGAGCCCTCTACCGCCCCTTCCTTCTTTCTCTTTGCTTTCATCTGGCTTTCATCCTTTCGTCTCCAATTCCATCATTCGCTAGAGACGCTGCCGAGCTCCGTTGGAGCACAAAGGTTACAATGAATACAAAATACGAGACTATCATTCGTCGTACAATTCTATATTACGTAATATATAAAATTAGTCTAATATCACATAAACGACAACAACAACAACAACAGAAGCGTATGATTGAGGAGACGATGAGTAATGTTCGTTTGACAAATTCGTTAATTTGATGGCGAATGTCGCACTGCGATTTCATCTTAATATTAACACTGGGATGTGTACACTGCTGTAGTTGCCACGTAAATGATACATAACATTTACATATACTGTGTATACAAACATACACACACACACACACATACATACAGTGATATAGGCTCTACCCTGGTTTAATATATGCCAATTAATCAAGTATGTGTTTATCTCTAATTATATGCATGCATCGCGCGACCGGTATAATTAGTTAACGAATAAACACATATTTCGAGCCACAGTGAAAGATAAGAACGACGAAGAGAGAGAAAAAGTAAGTGCAAATACGTACAATCGAAAAAGAACAAATACTCTGCGGACCACTACATTATTAGTAATGGATGGCTCATTTAAGTAAGTGGTGTTTAATAAAATGTGAAAGGTTTCGCTAAAATAAAATTGCATACAGTTACTTCGAATGGAATTCTCTGCTATAGGTACACTAAGTGATACGTGGACTTAATGACTTATATACGCTTATATTTCTTTCTTATACGTACGACGTAATAAGTAAAAACTGTAATCATCAAAAAATTAGATTTACAGATTTTAATGTAAATATGGTTTTTAACCTTCCCTGAATCCAAATTGTTTAATTCAATTTTTATTTTTGGTTTCTGCAATATCACCAAAACGGTTACACTTATAATAAAATAGTTTTAATACAAATGAGAGGTATTAAAATTTCGCACCATTTTTACTTTACATTTTTTTTTCATAATGGTACTGGTTTCATGAAAAGGGCTATACTAATGTGTTCTAATATAATTTATCGTATCAACTATGCCTGTCAATTGTTTAACGGTAAAACAAAATAGACTCAAATTATTTGATATTTAATATCTATTGAAAGTAATATATTTAGTGAAAAAGTAATTCAAATATTGGTAAATTATTATAAATTAATGAATAAAACTGTATATGAATATCTTTCTTATGTAAGCGAAATACGTATAAGAAAATTGAGTTCAAGCCATTGCGAATATTTTTTATATTTTTGAAGTTTTTTTTTTAAATCTTATACTATAGTTGTTTTTATACCATTTGACAGATATCTAGATATTTCTCTTAACATAATGGTAAATATCAAGAGCCATAGATCTTTTTTTTTTTACTTGAAATAATAAAACATTCTGAAATGTGCCATTGTGCAGCTGTCAGTGTGACATTTAAACGTAACAAATGACGTCAGATGTTTGATTAATTATATTTCCATTTTTATAATATTGAAAATATCGACTGGTACGTGCGTGCGTGCGTGCTTATGTCAGGCGGTGACATTTCTATTTTTATGTTCACGCTGTATTCTTGTTTCCTCTGGCTCCAATATAAAATAGAAAAGAAATGCACCTACATATATTTTTGTTGCAGCTTGATATAAAAGAAATTTCCATGTATCATTCAAAAATATCTGCAGTCATGCACTGAATTTTTTCTATATGTAACAAGTATATTTTGTTTAAAAAGAAGGATATTAAAACTTAAAATTGAAATATTCATTACGTTATATTAAGAATAATAAATGTTTTTTTAACTATGAAACGCTTTTTCAATAAATCTCTTTGTGTCGATCGATACAAAATGTCACATTACAATTTATTTGGGTTTATTTCCTTTTCATGCTAAAACTTTGACAAGCAAAGTTGATACGAATTACAAAATATAATTTCCCACACATGCGTTACCATGGTAACATAAATGAAAAATTCAGTAGCTATTTTCTTGTAACTGGTACACTTTATGAAGAAACTTTTCAAATAAAAATTATAAAAATTATTAAATTTTTTTATTTTTAATACTACTAGACTACTATATTTACTACAAATGCAGCCGTTTTGGTGATATTACAATTTTATATAAAAATGACTAGAGTAAACAAGCACTTCCAGTTCGAACATTATTTGATTTTAAAGATTCATGATTATAGCTTCGACAGTTCGTTGCACACGCTCACACAAACACACACACATATGCACACGTAGAACTAAGGCATAAAACACACACACACACACACAAGCACACTCAGAGAGACACACACGGTGTGTACATAAAACATCTGCAGTATCATGCACCGAACTTTCTTATACGCATTTGGGTTAAACCATATCGTAGTTTCATTATTTATCTAATTTATAATATTTGTTCTAACTTTTAGATTGCTTTTACACTAAATATATTTCTTTGAATAAATATTAAATGTCAAACTTCAAATTATTTAAGTCTATTTTGTTAAGCAATTGACAAGCGCAGATGATACGATTTATGTAAAAATATATATAATAAGCAGAAATTTATTTTGGAAAAAAAGTTCGAACAAAAGTTGTGCTAAATATAAATACCTTTAATTTTAGTTCATAAAATTTTTCTGTAATTGTAATCAATTTTGAGTAATTGCAGAAACTTTAAAAAATGACTAGAGTAAACAGGCACTTCTGCTTTGAATCTTTTTTTCAAAAATAGGAGGTGCACAACCCAGGCATATGCAAATCTAAAGTTTAAAGTTTCATAATTTTAGCTTCAAACGTTTAGGCTGTAGAGAACATACACACACACACAGTCACATATCCACACACACAGACAGACGTCATTCCAAAAATAGTTGGAATCGATTCAGGGAAGGTCAAAACGTATATTTCCGTTAAAATCTCGAGATCGAAATTTTTCATGATTACAATACTTACTTATACTGCGTATAAGAAAGTAAAAATGAAGTAAAAATATATTATAAACTCATATAATCTCGGTAACAATGTTAATATTAGGATACTTTAGAAGTTTACCGTTGGCGCAATTTTAAGTGTCGGAACCACGAAAGTGAACCAACACACACACACACACACACACACACACACACAAACACACACACACACAAACGCACACATACACACACACACATATGTTGGTGCATGCAGTGAAATGTGACACTTGCCCTCCGTATGGTACCTACGTGTATGAATCAACCCTACCGTAATATACACCTGGCCCATGTGCTATTATCCGGAGCTCAGCGCGGAGCCACAACAATGGCCGCCCCAAAATTTAACACAAAATGTTCACTTGACATAAAACGTAGAAGCGTAGAAACGTAGGGTGCGCATGTGGCGGATGTGTGTATGCTTTCAATTCGGCGGAAACCTGGTAAACTGCTTTAGTTAGTATAAAGTGGCTTGCCATGGTGTGGCGGTCAAAACACTATAGCATTTTAAACGCAGATGAACTGCCGTAGTCGCAATGCGTCTTGCTTCTCTAACAAATGCTTTTGTGAAGGCCGCATGCAACAATTAACAAATACTGAGTCAAAAAATCAAACATGCACAGCTCAAGTCATTTATAAAAATATTTTATTTGACAGAAATACGGAGCTTTTGTGAATTAGTTGATGAGATTATTATGTTTGCTATATCCTATTCAGAATGATGGCATCCTGCTTGCGTGAACGCAGATGTTCAATGTTTCGCCAAAAATACGCAACATTCTGTAATCCTCTCTACTGACAGAGACACCTAAATAATATACATTTGTCATTTTATTAATGCAGCAGTTGATTTACGATTTTAAACAAATAAAGGATTTCTACCCTATTTAAATTATACTGCCATGAAAATATTTACAGTGGTCCATACAGAGTTTTCTTATTTTAAATAAATGAAATATCCATCAGAAAATATTTATCGATGCTACATTATGTTGATTATTTCTCGAACCTTCTAACTTTCTCACTTACTCAATGTTTAACAAACGATGTCAAATTATTTCTGTCCACCTTATAACATTTTTTTTACTAAATATATTTCTTACAAATTATTTGAGTCTGTTTTTGTTTTTCTGTTAAACAATTAAACAACTGTGCCGTTGATACGATTTATGTAAAAATAAATAAAATACACTTGTCATTTTCTTGTATCAGTACATTCTTTGAAAACATCTGCAGTGCCATGCACCGAACTTTCTTATACGCTTTTGGGTTAAATCACATCCTATTTTTCTAATTTATAATTTTGTTCTAACCTTTGGAACACTTTTACACCAAATATATTTCTTAGAATAAATATAAAATGTAAAACTTCAAATTATGTAAGTTTTTTTTTTGATAAATTATTGACAGGCGCAGATGATACGATTTATGTAAATATAAATATAATAAGAAGAAATTTCAAGAGTCATTTTCTTGTTTCCGGTACCGTTTGGAAAAAAAAAGTTTCAAATAAAAGTTGTACAAAATGCAGATATCTATAATTTTTATTTTAACAATTTTTCTGTAACTGCAACTATTTTCGAGTAATTGCAGAAACCGCAAAAATTGACTTGAGTAAACATGCACTTCCGGTCGGAATATTGTTTTCAAAAATAGGAGGTATTCTTGCCATTCACATGCAAATCTTAAGTTTAAAATAATAAGAATATAATATAAGAAAGTAAAAATTGCTCATATGGAAGTTGTGCTAATTATTAAATATTTAATTTTCATTATAATTATTTTTCTATAAATGCAGCCGTTTCGGTGATATTTGCATAAATTTAAAAAACGGCATAAACACTCCCATAGACAAAATTTTTGTCAAAAAAAAATAAAGTTCAGGTAAGATCAAAAAGTATATTTCCGTTAAAATCTCTAGACTTTTTCATAATTACAATGCTTATTACTTCATATAAGAGAGTAAATAGATAGATGTGATTCAGGGAAGGACAAGAGGTGTACTTTTTCAAAATCTTGAGATAATGATAATACTTTGTTATTTCGTATAAGAAAATAAACATAACAGCTTACTTAGGAAATATACAATGTCCTTATGTGAACAGTGCCAAGTCAATGTGTATAATATTAAATGTAAGAACCCATCAAACGGAAATGAAAAAAGTTCTTACAAAATTATATAGTACCCAAGTTGAAAATTGAAAATATATACCTGTAATCTATGTAAATGGATACCATATACACACATATACTTGTATGTATGTATGTATGACCGTATTTATGTATATAGGAGGGCGGAACTGTTTAAAACCGCGTGGAGGCAAAAAGGAAATTAAGAAAAGGCATCGAATGCAGCTCACAGTCGATTAATCAAATTGCGATCCTAATAAATCAGGAGTCGAAGCACTAAGGGTACACACACACGCAATACAGCTATTCACCCCACAAACAACACTCACACAAAGAGATATATGACTATCGATAATTCGGTAGACACTGGGTAGATAGAAGTATAGGTGCCTCTATATTTTACCCTAGCAAGTATATATGTATATATGTAGGTATACATAATTCAAACCGTTAAAGATGGATGACTATTTTTTACTTATCAATTGAAAAAATATTGCCTAACAAATATGTACAAATAGAAACAAATCAAGAATGAATGATTTATTAAAAAAATACAAGTAGTTTTGGGATAATCTTTGCAACTAAATTTCTAGAGTAAATATATTACCAAAATATTAGTGTTTTCTGATGTATTGTTATTTGACCCGGAAAAGGTCGAACAGGAACTTGTGTAGTGCCATTTGTAATTCATTTATCGTATATTGAAAGCCAACCAAGTAGGCGAAGCTAAAAAGACTTTTAGAAAAATCCTATTTGCGACCTTTCCATTATAAATGTTTATGTGTGTGTGATGTTGACAACACAAAATATATATAAATATGTGTCTTATTGTGTCGCGCATTTGAATTAGAATGCCCTAAATAAATGCGTAATGAAACAGATATAAAATTAAATTGAAAATCGTGACGCTATTCGTGGAATGATTAAAGTTCAATCGAGCCGAGGGTTGTCACTTTTAGGTAGTACGTTCGTAGTAAGTAATGCAGTTTGTAGCCAACATACACAGTGCCTTCGCGAATTCAAGTGACGAGAGAAAAGAAAAATCACTAAGAAATTGGAATTAATGTGCGCCACATGAAGCGAAAAATTACATAGCACGCGAGCGAACTTTTTCGTTTTTTGTTTTCTGTTTTCTCGCTCGCTTACCTACAAATATTCAAACATTTGAAAACTAGAAACCATTTGGTTTCGCAAATATGTTGTTGTTTCCTTTCAATCAGTACTAATATTTTTGGATGATTTTATAACTTGCATCAGTGGGTGTGTGTGTGCGTGTAACCTTTTTTTAGAGCTTTTTCCGCTGACGATCGTAAAATAGATTTAATGGCGGTACGTTATTCGTATTTTATCGTTTAAGCTTAAGATCTGACCGCCATTTAAATAATCATTAGTCATGCAGCACTTATTTCAATAATAAAATAAATACGACGTGACCAACACATGACTTATGACATATGTTTTAGTTAAAAATTCAGTAATTCTTTCATATCGTATATTATATGTAATATCATTATTAATTCTTCATAATGCAATATAAGTATTTTGATTAAGGAAAGGACAAATCAATTTAATGGTAGATTTTTTGACTGCTTGAAAAAGGAAACTCTTGGGAATCCAGTAAATTATTTAAAGTTATTTTATTCAGCGCTCAGAGTTTCGGCATTACAAATGCCGTCATCAGGAGTTTGAATGGTTAGTAATATATAAAATATTACAGTTAGTTATGAATCGTCTTTAATAAAAAAAAAATTACAGCAAGTTATTATTACTAAATTATAATGATATTATTTACAAATAAGGTCATTTAATTATGTAATATGTTTTATTAAAAGAATGTTAAATTAAGTAGCTTTCTATGATGATTTTTATTTTAATGTTGACGCTCCACGATCATCTGTAATAAGTTATGTCTTATTAGAAATTTAAACTTCTGGTGAAAGCATTTTCCAAAACGTTAAATCAAATCATTATTTATTCACACATACATAAATAAATTATGAGAGAAAAAAAAATTGGTAATACGCAAATATAAATTTATTTAAAATAAAATGAGCGAACTTTTAAATAAATATGTAACGAAAACGACTGCAATTTGGCAACTGTTGCAGAAATCTAATAAGTTAATCCGAAGATTATATAAATGATCAATATCATGTTTATTTGAGACATGAATACGGAAAATATATTGATTCAAGGACGCCAAGAACGAATTTCAAAATTAACCGTGAGTACATTACGTATTAGTTGATAAGGGGAGGGAGAAAAAGTACATTTACACATATGCGCAATAGTCATAATTTGTATCAGGCCAAAGGTTGGTTAACAACAAGTGCCGAATTCACGAAATTTACAGATAGGGGCTTTTCCACTTTGCCTCTACTAGTAGAAACCACATTTGCACACACACACACACATGCGAGGGTGATTCATGGAAATGACGCGCAGTGGTGCCCGTAAACGGCAGCCGGCAGCAAAGTTGACTGTTTCTCCAGTTAATTTCCAAGTTGTGCCCAACAGTGGCCAAACCACCCACCCTCCAACCGCAACTTATCCCTCTGTGAACAAACCCACTCATTACCTCTTTAACAGTATGAATGTCTAATTCCGGAAACTAAACTAAGCAAAGATATTAAGCGAAGAAGGTAACTTTATTTATATCATTTAATGCATGCATGCAAGGTAATAATTATTATGTCAAAACGCATCAAAACTAGAATGAAATGTATTTCTCAGTAAATAAATAAATATAAAAAAAAATGATACTTTTAAAACAAAAATTGCGTGCATCAGTTTAAAGCATAGTTGAGGAATAACTTGAACTGACATTAATTATGATGTCATAATGAAAAATGCGCAATGTACAGTTGGGCAATATCGGTCGTTTCTCTTCTAATAATATATATGTATATACTGTTTGAAGCTGTGTAGTAATACCAACACAAATGAGATACTTTATAGGGGTCCGCTCCATGTGAAGCAACAAAAAGCGAGAACTCGCCTTCGGAAGCAAATATTAATCATTAACGCAAGAGTTAATAACGCATACATAAACACATCAAATAACCTTATTTTTTGTTACAAAATGAATAAAAAAAAATATATGGAAATTTTTCATTTTATGGTCTAGCGGCAAGCTTTTGGCTGTAGTGGATCACATGCATCACGTTCGTTTAATTTAAGGATATTCAGGGGATTCATTAATAAAATGCATCTGCCAGATTTAACTTTAAATAACAAATTCGAATAGTTTATTCAACAGTAATGTTCAATGTCTCTACGACACAAAATAAGATTTGATTTTGATAAATAAAAAATTAAATTTAATTTACATTGCATAATTGGAATATGAGTTAAATAGTTTTTCATTTTACATACATACACACACAGGCAGACAGACAAATAGACAGAAATTGACGACATTTTTAAAATAGCCAGTATCGATTCCAGGAAGGTGAAAATGTATATTTCCGATAAAATCTCGAGATCGAATTTTTTCATGATTACAATATTTGCTTATTACTTCGTATAAGAAAATAAAAACGATTGGTTTTCTTGAATATTCTTTAAATGCCAACAATAATAATTATTCGCGTTACAAATATAAAATGAAATGCCGTCCCCGTTTTTAATATCGCCAATAAACGAAAATAGAATAATGAAAAGTTTCAATCAACATACCCCTGGCTGTAATTTCATTCTGATTATTTCGACGCTCTTTCAATTATTGCTTGTGTTTTCGTTAACTATAATCCATTTAACACTTTTTTGTTTTATATCTGATATTTATAAAGGATAAAGCAACTATTAGTAGTATCACTAATTAAATAAAAACTCTGGTTTTTTATTCTCTAAGTTATTTTTAAGATGCGTATTTTCTTCAAGAATACTATAAACACTTCTGTGCCTCAAGAACAATTTTCACTTTGAATTCAAAATATCACAAGACATGTAGAAATAAAAGTTATTAATTTCCTATTACGATTATTCCTACATTGAATGTTGTTTTTATTTCCTTTTTACTGCGAGAAACTCATGAATCCGTAATACACAATTGTCATTTAATAGAATCCATTAAAGATGGCTGCCTAGCGCGACGGCAGCGCTTCATGCAACTTCGTTATTTTTAGGTAAACATAAAGTTTATTGGTTCTTAAGAGAACGGTATGTCGTCTTAAATTTCTGTTTTTCTGCAAGATTAAATTTTCTTTTAATCTGCTGGTGGTAGTGCCAATTTCTTTACTTTTCTGCAGCAGCAGTTGTAACAACATTTACATCTCTCAATTTCGTAGAATTAATACGTTTCGGTAGGTTTTGTTTGTATAAAGGTTGCGGTTGTTTTTGTTTTTGCTTTTGCGGTCGGCAATTTTTCATAAGCAAAACATTGCTTACAGTAAATTAAATTAAAAGAAAATTTAATACAAAAAAGGTCAGGTTGGTTTTAATGTAAAAAAAAAACGCGAATTATTTCTATAAGAGATCTAAGAAACGCGTTTTGCTTCTATTGAGGGAAAAACTTACCCAGATTTATTTTTAAGTAAATAAAACGTCTGGCAAGGTTTTCTTTTTAATTTACCTGAAACAAAAAGAAAATATAATAATTTAATTTAATAATAGATTCATTCACAAGTATTCATTACAAAACACAAATATAGACACGTTTGTATACCAATATGTATGTATGTATGTACGTCAAGGAATGAAGAACAAAGAATGTATATTGTACAGTGTAGCAATATAGTGTTAGTTTTATCAAACTCATTTTATTATATGGTGTTCGTTGGATTTGAGATTATCTTTTGTTATAAACGCCTTGTCTGCTTTTCAGAGACGAACATCTTTCACATCCACTTCACCATGACTATGAGTCCGTGCGTTTCTGTGACTGGCTCACTGAAATGTATGAATAAAAAGGAAACATCTCTTTTCTGTTTCATGCAAGCGAAGTAAATTTCTACCAAAAAATGTCGAGAAATAAAAATATTATCCGAGAAAAGGACTCGTAATTCAAACTTTAACAATAAAATATAAAAAAAGTATTGATGGAAAAGGCGTTGTTTTTTAAATATTCATATCTCTCTCGCATATGCAAATGATGAAATAGTGCTTGAATATGTTTCACAGTGTACTTGTTCTCCTCCATCTTCTTCATATCGCTGGTTGTAACAAAATAACAGAATAGCGAGTCAGTATTGCACGCGTGGCCCTCCACATCGCGTATCCTTTTATCTATCCATCGTTACTTCCAAGAGAATATCAAATATCGCTTGCGGTAACATCCAAGATAGTCTTTTTTGCCCGTTTATAGAAAACAAAACAACTCTCGCGATGTTATATAGATATATACATATATATAAGGAGAAGAGAACAAAACAGAATAAAGAATACGCAATGGTTTACATTTGAATATCTTCAGCGGCAGAGAACAGCTTTCCATCCAAGTGTGTGTCTGTGCGATCATTTATGAATACAATATTTAGGCCAACATTCAAAATTCGGTCTACGTAGTACGTGAAAGCTTATTCCAATTTATAGTATTCCAAGCAATTTTCCTCTGCATTCAAACTTCATTCGAAATTGAGCCAACAGTATGACTCGTAATACTGACGAAAACCCGTAAATTACGACGGTTTTTATTATTTTCTCATCCTAAAAGATAATGGAAAATAATAATAAGCATGCCAAATAGCAATTTATAATCATGATAAAATAATAAATTAAAATGTTTCTAAATTAAGAACAAACATAATTTACTTAGGAAACAGTTTTTAGATTTATTTTACTCTACTTGTTGACGCAGGAAGGTATGGGTACCTCTAATAGTCATTTTATTTCAAGTGAATATATAACTTGCAAGGAAAACCAATAAACGATAAAATGACTTTTAATTCTTACTTTCTTATACATAAGTAATGAAACAAATTGATCCCGAGATTTTAACGGAAATATACGTTCCATGAATCGAGTAAATCGTGTATGTGCCTGTGGCAAGAAAAAAAATTACAATAAAATGTTAATATTACGCACAATTTTTGTATGAGCATTTTTAAAAAATACTGGTTTTAAGATAATGAATATTGAAATTTGTTCTCATTTTATTTATTTATATTGGTTCTTTGATTCTATTAAATACAATAAATTAATACTCGTTTTTTAAGAACTTGAATACACATTATAAATAAGATAAAACATATAGTAAGTGTAATAATGTATATTGTATAATATGCATATAAACAGTATAGAAATTGTTATTAGTAACTAAAAAGTAAAAATAGGGTTTATAACAAATGATATATGACCATATGTTTACATCAGGCCACTGTGGGGCCATTTCATGTACGGTTAGTCACCGAGGACAATTAATGTCGCCATTCATTAATCAATAGAAACCGAAATGGACATCTTTCATTTATTTCCTCTTGACAACGAGAGATGTCACCGGATACATGTATCGACACTTTCCGTCTCTACCCCGTGTGTGTGTGTGTGTGCTTTTCTATTTCATTTCAGCCAGTTGGAGAACAATACAGCATCGTTATAATATAAATGAGTGTGCGAGATATTGCCGTAGATATGGCGCCACTTGAAAATCCAATAAAGCAGCCGGCTGCATTGGTTATAGATCGAGCGATCGATTCCATAGATGTGCAGATGTTTTATTGACTGTCTTGATAATTGCACTTATAACTTCCAACAAAAGTTTTATTATTTTCACTTGATTCGAATTGTTTTGCTTATTTTGCGTTGCATATCGTTTATACGTAGATGAGATGGAAATCAAAATGAGCAATTGAACACACGCCTTTCATGCATTTTATGCATATGTGTTATAATAATGATAATTAAAATATCTTTAACGCATCAACAAGTCACAAATTCGTAATATCCGTCGCCGACATACATAATTTAATTCCACAAATCAGCTCATCGGTTTTGATCCTATCAAAGCTTCGTTTTGTTTGTGATGCACACAATGAGATCGAACGAGAACTGTTAGTTCGGCACACTACCACCAGCACCGGTAGTGTCGTGCCGGGCGCAGCTGTAGCCTAGAATGCCGTAACCCATCAGCAAACGATTTTAATTAGGTATTATACGTTTGGTTTTCCATTGTTTGACAACGAAATTATTTCCATTGAAACTGGATCAGATAGCGTTCGCTGCCGAGTGCTTGGAACCGTTTCCAGCCTTCATAACCCTGCTGAAGCACCGTCGCGTCGCAGGAACTGTATTGTTTATTGGGTGCACCAGTGCGAACGTTTGCGTTTTGTTCTAATAAAAATGTTCACGTGTTAATGAGCTAACAATTGAATTGCTACTCATCTTTTGTTTTTCGTATCGTCGTAACCCTGTTGGTGTCAGAGAACGACAGAAGAGAAAAAGCTCCCATATTGTTGTCTATTGTATGGTTCACTCTGTATGTGTGTGTGTGTGTATGTGTTTTAAATGTAAAATATGGTCACTGGTCGCTCTGGCGCACTAGTGCTGCCGCTAGATAATTCGACGGACAAAATGAGATTCTCTCCAAGAACAATATCCATAAATATAAGTTAAAGCGACCGCTGAGAATCGAGCAATGCATTCTGGGCAAAAAAGACATGGTGTGGGTGTATTATGCATGGTTCTGTGTGTGTGTGTTTGTATGTGTGAATGTGTTTGTAGGGGTGGGGGAGGGTTTATGTGTATCCGAATATACCAATTTTCTGGAAAATCGAACCCACTAAAATGTTCCCTTTACAACACAGTAAACAACCCACAACATTCTCACGTAAAACATCGTTATTAACAGCGTTAAGATCCCTGTGGCTAATAAATGTGGTTATTAGGGCGTCGTTATACATAAAAGTTTGACCTCAAATAACATTTTAACGAGGTACTAAATTTGGAATCAATTTTTTTATGGGGTTGGAGGCGTAATTTTCTGAAAGCATATTGCGTTTACCAATTTAGGCATAAATGTCGATTTTATTAAAAATATGCGACTGCATATAATGTTGCGTTTTGCTTTTGTAATGCATGCTGGGCAAACAAGGATATAAAATCTATGTGCTGCGAAACTCATATAAAGTTAGTATACCTAGTGGGATTTCAAGTCTTTTGAACTTGTGGAATGTAAACTCCGGCCCAGATGACTTGATTAAATATTCAAATTGTACTTGGGTGCACTGTACGTAATTCTCTCACAGTCTTGCTGGCACATTCAGTCAATTTTCAGTAAAGATTTCCATGAGAAAGTGATTCATAATTGCATTTTGATGGCGTTCGAGTTTTTCCGTCAATTTTCTCTTTTTACACAAATGGACGTTTGCTACAGAACAAACTTGAATTAAATTATTTCGCTAGACCTCTTTTTGATCAACTACGTCATACATGCACAGAATTCTAAACATCTCTCACAATAAATTATTCTAATAAAGCCACGAAAAGACCAACTGAACATGAACGATTAAAATAATACTTATTCATAAAAATTAAATCAAAACAAAATCTGCATCTAACAAAAAACTTTGGAATGTTCCTAACAAAATATCATGAATTGTGTAGAATTAACTACACATCTACTCTATTATACACTATTTACTAATACTTTCAATTATACTGGATTCGAGAAATAAATTGAAATAAACACTGCACATTTGGTGTGACAGCGGATCTAGATTTCTTAGTTCGGCAACAAAACACAGTAAAAGCAGTTTTGTGCAAATAAAAATAGTCACAGGTGTGGCAGCGACTCTTAATGAGACGAAACACAAAGAATTAGATATATGTACGTACACATTTTGCAACGGCTAAGCCTAACTTTACAAGTGTACGTACGATACATTTAAGCAGTTAAAATAGAATAAAGGAACCCCTGCTATTGTTATACATGCCTTCTCAATGGCGCTATATTAATTCTCTTTCTCACACACACATATACATACCCACCTGTGATTCTCATTGCTACTCTTCTATTGTTGTTTTACATTTACAGAAAAGATAATTGGCGTAATAAAAAATCCCACGAACATCACTAAGTATCAGCTTTTCTTATGCATAAATTTTGATCAGGCACGAAACACATTCAAATACAAATTATGCTAGTTATGCTATTTCAACTATTCACAAGCATAGTAGTCATTTATTAAATTCAACTTTGCACTTACTTTCTTATATATGTACATTTGTATAAAAAAATAAATAAACGATATTATATTGAAAGTAGAATGTAGTCGGAAATTGTTTATAATAAACTTTTAATGATTTATATTTATTCACAAATTCTGTCATGACGGTAGCCGTGCGCTAAACAGGACAAAAAAAAACATATAGACATTTATTTTGATTGTTTTTGTATGTGCGTTTTTTGCTTTACGTGTGCAGAGGACAGTGCAATCCAAGCGTGAAATTGAACATGTCAAGCCCTGCCTTCTGGTTAATATAATAAATAGTTTCATTAATGGAAAAAAAAAGAATACAGTCATATTCATCTGACAGAAAGCAATTTTTTTACCATAATTTACATAGAATTCTGGCATGAAATTGTCAACAAGATAATAATTTCCAGTGTAAAATAAATTTAAACATGTTCTTCGCCATACCTACTTGATTACCGAGAAATGAAATATGATATTTATTTGAAATCAAAGTAACAATGTAATATTGAGTTTCAAAAATAATTAAAATCGCTCCCCGTGCAAAGACGAAGCAAATTATTTGCCAACGTGATTTGTCGCACGTGCGCGCACGCGCACCACTTTACACTTAAAATGCGTATGGATGTTGTTGGCAATCTGATGTTCGAAAAGTTGCTGGTTTAGCATTTTATACCACACCTGGCGAAAAGTCGTCAAAAATTATGAAATCACTGCCATAACTGCTTAATCAGAAACATTTATATCTTTTGGAAGCAGTTTTCCTGCTGTAATTTTACGTTTTTATATAAATGACGAACGTACTGTTTTTTGTTGTTTGTTTGTCAATTAATTTACTTGGATTTGAAATTGAAATCATTCTTTAAATATCCGCGATGGCGTGCACTGAATTTTCTTATATGTATAAACATATTTTATTTAGATAAGAAAGATATAGAAATTATGAATAGTTCAAGAAAATATAATTTTTAAAATAAAAACTAATTTTTATTATTTTACAAATTTATAATATTACTAACATTTAAAACACTTTTGCACTAAATACACTTCTTACAATAGATATTAAATTTCAAATTCTTGATTATTTAAGTTTATTTTGTTTTTCTATGATACTGTTGACATGCATAGTTGTTACGATTTATGTAAAAGCAAATAAAACAAGAACAAACATATTAATATCTCTAAATTTCATTCTATTTTTGCTGGAAGTGCAGAAAATGACTAGAGTAAATATGCGCTTCCGGTTAGATTATTATTTTCAAAATTAGGATGTTTTCTTTTCAGGCATTTACAAATCTTAAATTTAAAGATTCATAATTTAATTTTCGACCGTTTAATCTCACATTCACACAGCCAGACGTCATTCCAGAAATAGTTAGACTCGATTCAGGGAAGGTCAAATGGTATATATCCATTAAAATTTTGAGTTCGAATTTTTGCATGATTACAATATTTACTTATTACTTCGTATAACTTCCGGTTTGAATATTCTTTCAATAATAGAAGGATTTCTTGCGATATATATACAAATCTTAAGATTAAAGTTTCATAATTAAACTTTCAACCGTTTAGGCTGTACAGCGCTTACATTTCGTATAAGAAAGTAAAAACACATTAGTGATAATCGGACGCTTGCATTAGAACGTAGAAATGAATTTATTAATTATTTATTTGTGACAATTGAATTTATACAAACTATTTAATGATATTTAGTAATAAGTAAGTAATGTATCTATATATTATTTAATTAATATATTAATTTCAATATTAAGAGGTTTTCTGAAAAAAGTTAAACGTTTTGCAATATTTCTTTCATTCTACACAATTTAGAAGAAAAAAAACTGTTTTATGTCATTTTGTTATTTTTCTTGAACATTTTGAAATTTAATTTACAATAGATGGATATTGGCCAATAATGACAAAAACGATAGTTTGTGGTCGCACCGCATGACGCAGAAGACCATTAGCTTTACCAAGAATTTATTTCCTTCATATACAATGTGTGTGTGTACGCCGTATAGCACAAACAATACGTATTGTTCTAACAAAGGAGACATGTGTTACACTTTACATAGACTTTTGTATGCGCGTGTACGTATACATCTATAAAGGACTCTGTAATTAATAACAGAATACGCGACGCTACTAAGTGGAGGCCGCAATCTGTCTTTTTGTTTAAGAATGACACTTGTACATTTATCTCTTCTAATCTCTATAATCTGTGAGTGGCTGGTATTATTTTCGTTTTTTTTTTTTCGTCTAAGCCTTTGTTTTATACGTTATGAAGTAATAGAGAATATTTCTTTCGACTTTTCTTTGTGCAAATTTGTAATATTTTATGCACGCCTATGAAAGTATCGACGAGTAGCGAATAGGGTATGCCGCATAACAACAAGTCATACTATCGTAAAAGTGTAATTTAGTGGAAAACGTAGTTCCGGCCACACTTTTTCTCAAACGACCGGCACAGGCGGTTGTTATCGTTTCTGGATATATTCTGTTCAATAGGCATACATACATGTTGACTTGCTATCATACCAATAGAATACACGTTCTGTCAGTGCCTTTTTACATTCTTATACGAAGTAATAAGTAAGTATTGCAAACATGAAAATATAAGAGTTTTACGGAAATATACCTTTCAAGCTTCCCTGCATCGAGAATGACTATATTTGGAATAATGCCTATCTGTGAATGTATGAGTGTTTGTGTGTATGTATATATATATATATATATATATATATATATATATATATGTATATATATTATTATTTAAAAAATTATATGTTCTTAAACTTCTAAATTAGAATTTATCTCTTATAAATCTCTTATAAATAAAGTAAACCATATGTGTGTAAGAAAGTTCAGTACAAGCCATTGCAGATATTTTATTCTATAGGTGCAAGCTGTGGAAAATGTATTTCAAATTAAATCTTTTCGGATTAAAATATAAATTATTCAGTATTTGCTGATACAAACACGAACTAATTGTAACAGATTAAATAGATATATTTTTTCACTAAATATCATTGCTATTCCATGTTAAACATTATTATAAATAATTAACAAAGCAATTTAATGTACGATAAGCAGTTATTTTTGTTGGCAATCCTGCTCATAAATAAAAGTGACACGTTTTTTGTAAGGTACAAAGTAGCTTTTGCTGTAAAATATTCGGCCAGTTGTATTCCACGCGTATTTTTTTTTAAGAATATTGAATTCGTATTGGAAATATTTGCTCATTGCTTACTTATTTGAAAATGGTTTTACCTTAGCACACGATAAAAGTGTTTCCTTGTAATTTAGTATCCTGCGGATGTTGATGGGGCAATTCAAATTTAAAATTAAAATTTGTGAATATTCATGTTAGCGTTGATTCATTTAACGCGTCAAAGCCACGGAGAAAACGATCATCATAATATCTTACGCGTTTTATTATGCGTTCGCATTGCTTGTAGGCGCGTACGCACGCACGGACGGACAGACGGACGGACGGACGGCGGAGTTTCTTCTTCAATGTTCCTCATTTCCATTTCTTCTGCATCGAGCGAGCACTTTTGCTCGACGCAACGTTTGCCACGACTAAATGTGTTTTGTCGAATAGTTTTGTATAGAAATCAAATATCTTTTCAGCGCAACCTTCTATCGTCACAAAAAAAAAAACTTTTGTCGAGGAAACTTGCGACTGAGGGTATTATAACAATCGGTGAGTGCTTGTGACGAAGATTGATTATACTATTTTACCACGAAATACATACGTATTTATATATATATATATATATATATATATATATATATATATATATATATATATATATATATATATATATATATATATATATATATAGATATATATATATATATATATATGTATATATATATATATATATATATATATATATATATATATATATATATATATATATATATATATGTGTGTGTGTGTGTGTGTGTGTGTGAGAGAGAGAGAGAGAGAGAGAGAAAATGCAAAAATAGTGAAACAATACTCTATCTGATTGAGTATATGTTTACAAATAGCAAATAGATGTACATACATAATATTTTTATTGTTATTTTTGTGTTTTTATTTCGAGTCGCCAATAAATAAGTGCTAATTTCACAAAGTATACACACACACACACAAACATATATACATACACACATATATAGTACTTTGGCATCTGTAATAAATACTCTGGCCTCATACATGGGCAGCTACAATATCAAAGGCGACCAAAGGAACTCTTCCACACTGTAGTGACAGTATATCAATGCATGTGTGTACGCTGCCAATGATGTTTCCGCTTGTCCAGTGTTCTCTATTGGTCTGGCATTATTGGGTTCATCGGTCCAAATACCGGCATTCGTGTTTGTGACGTCACGTGCGCGCTTGTGTGTGTGTGTGTGTGTGTGTGTGTATTAAATAAATTGGAGCCTGTAAAACTTTACGATTTCTAATCTATATATATAAAATACCTTTTAAAATAACCACGAGAGAAATTGCATTAAAAAAATAATTTGTTCCGAAAAACCCAGGCTGTCCTGGAAAGTTAATGCAAGACTCAACTTTTTGATGGGAAATAATAATTGAAGTAACGAAAGAAGATTAAGAAAGGGGTAAAACATAAAAAACACGTAAAAATTCCCGCCCTTTGGTTGAGAACGGAAACGTGCATAGTTGGTTTAAAATACACCAAACAAACGGCGCGCATCGTATTGAATTTCTAATACGCGCAAATGGTGTCAGGTAAACGGAGTGAATTTGCAACTCGATCGTACACAAACACATGTAAATTCGATAAAAATTGAAACGTATACACACATATATATTTACCATCCCTGTCTGCCACACCGAATATATTTCTTTATATTACCCATTTCTCGTGCGACAACTGCATCGTACACGCTTTCCGCGAAATTTATTACAAATTTATGTTAAAACAATTGATATGTGCTGCACTTACATCTGTAAATGCATATGTTATTATTATATTGGCATCACTGGAAAACATGAGATATATGGTTCGCATCTGATTTTATGGTAAAAATATGAAGAACAAACAAATTTTATAAGAAAATCTTGTATCACATATAATGTACAAATATTAATTTTAAATACATAATTCTTTCAAAAATACTAAATATAACATGTTATCAAAAATTTATTTTTTATTATTAAATTATAATATGTATACTGCATCAAAAAATGACAATAATATTCAAAACGGAAAAGTGCTTGTTTGCTCTAGGTGTTTTAGTTTTTTCTAAATTAACTGCAAAGCGGTTGTACTTACAGCAAATAATAGAAATAAGAGATATTAATATTCCGCACAAATTTTGTTTTAATGTCTAGTATTACGATTTGTTCATATTTTATTTAATTTAACATAAATCGTATCAACTGTGCCTGTCTATTATTTAACAGAAAAGCAAAATAAACTCAAATAATTTGGAATTGATATTTAACATCGATTGTTAGAAATATTTCGTGAAAAAGTCTAACAAAAGTTATATTTAAATTATAACAATTTTCACGAAAATATGCACTACTATTGCGACATGTTCGGCACAAAACATTACTGACGCGATTTCTTCTGTCAAATACAACTGCAATTTTCGACCATTAAGATTAAGTATTAGATTCTCCAGAACAGTTAACAAACTTGTAAAGGTTATGCAAAGTAGGATGGCTTTATTTTGGTATGTAAACAAAAATATAGATATAATGACAAAAGGGTGTTTTTTTGGTTGCCTTTGAAGAAACAACAAATGATTTAAACAGTGAGTATGACATTTAATTATAATGATTCTCGTTTGAATAATAAACAAAGAGAACGACGATGTAAGAATAAAACAAAACGCAAAAATACGGAATAAAAGCTGGTCCGGGGCGACGCGGGGTACGGTAAGGGGCACTAAAACAGTGTAATCAACAAATTTAATAAAGGAAAGTAAAGAATGTGATCCCGAGCTGTGTGGTCGGTCTTAATTAAAATCTCTCGCTACGTAAACTTTTCTTTTTGCCACTGTGTGTTTGTGTAAACTTTAGAATAGAAACACTAGCAAAAGTGAAATAAAGGAGAGAAAGAGATACAAAGATATCTTAAATTTCAAGCATTTCATATCAAATAAGATACATTCTCTAGTCTAGAGAAGCTTATACGAATATCTTTCCAGAATAATAGGAAATATTTTCAAAGAAATTTACCCAAATGTATTGAGAATAAAATATCCGCAAAGCTTTATAGAAAAAAAAATCGAACTATTCCAACTATTTTTGCTTTAAGTGCAGATAGACAGACGTCAATCCAAAAATTCAGGGAAGGTCAAAAGATATATTAAAATCTCGAGATCGATTTGTTCATGACTATGTCGTATAAAAAAGCAAAGAGAGTCGACATAGTGTTTTCTTCCACACAACTCGCATCTGAAATCAATGAATTCGTCTCTGGTATTAGACTGGCATGGCCCCAGTTAATCGTGCCTGTGATCAGATTTGTGTTCTGATTGGTGCAATTAGTAAGGTTTCACGGCACATCCGTGACAGAGACAAACCCAAAAAGCTTTCAGAGAGGGAAAGAGAGACACAAAAGACCGGCCAGCAGATTCCATTACACTTGGTGGAACTTGTAAGTAATTGACAACACTAATCTTGCGCTATCGATACACAATATCGTTTGATTGATTACGAGGTTACGCAAATTTGTATTCATATAGTATGTACATACATACATACATGCCTAAAGGTATGGATAAAATGTATGAATAATTGGTTGATTTTATTATATAATATTTTGAATTATAATTTAATGCAATATGATGCATAGATCTTCCGATAGCAGCGCGGTGGCCACTGAAACGTATCTGATAAAATCACCATTATTTTAATTGCTTTTTATTGAATTTACATTCATCAACGAATAATTGTATACGTAGGTACTACGAATATAACAACAGCGTAAATTATATTTTGCTGAATTTGATTTTATCCAAATAAAACAACACATGCATACAAATGTAAGTGAATGAAATATTTTACAACAAATCGCTTATTCTGCGTCAGTATATAAAAAAAAAGATTTGCACTGAACTTTCTTATAAATATTAGAAATTTTCTTTTTCAAATAAATATTAAATGTCAAATTTCAAATTATTTGAGTCTATTTTGTTATACGATTTATGTAAAAATAAATAAAATAAGAACAAATTTCATTAGCCATTTTCTTGTAATCCGTATGTCAATAAAAAATTGCAGGAAATATGATTATCTCTAATTTTTATTTGAACTATTTTTGCTGAAAGTGCAAAGGACTAGATTAAACATGCACTTCCGGTTTAAATACTTTTTTCAAAAATAAAGGGTTTTCTTGCCAAGTATATACAAATCTTATGTTTAAAGTCTCATAATTTTACCTTCAACCGTTTAGGTTGTAGTACACACACACAGAGACAGACGTCATTCCAAAAATAGGCGGAATTAAAATTTTGAAATCGAAATTTTTCATGATTACAATTTTTACTTTTACTTCGTATAGGAATATAAAAAACTTTTGTTGCTGGAATTTGTACACGTGTGTCCCATCAAAGATGGGCAACTATATACTAATCCTGGGATATATGTGCCTTAACCCGTCCCTGTATAACAATTTCCGGACGTGAAAGGGTTTGTCGGTAGTGTATCCCAAGGGCCGTTTTGCTTCCACACCGTGAAATGCCGTTTGTTAAAGTATACGACGAAACTTTGTTAAATCTTTCTCTCCTTGAAGATTTGCTTACGTACAGCTACAGCACCATACCATACTCGATTCTTACAGTATTGTAACCCGAGTGACACCATGACGCACATCCAAATTAGTTATATTTTAATATTCATGCATTCGATGTTACTCTTAAGGAACTGTAAGTTTATTTTACATATGTATATTGCAAGCAGAGCTTTTCTTAGATTAAATTCCCAGATTCGGTTCGGTAAAGCTATAATAATATTGTAACTTTTATTCGATTGAGTAGATAAATGAAAGTACTTATATTACCTTCAATAATATTGCCTACTAACAGAAAAATGTATGTTTTTTTTTCAGATTCAGAATTCTGCCGAACGCGCGTTATCAACCGGCCGTCCTCACCGCAATTTTGTATTTTTTAATAATTTTGTAACCAAATACTTTAATTTCACATATAATAAATATATGTAACAAAAATCGTGTCTCTATCTTTATTTCATTTTACGGCTTTAACACTAGGGTAGTCCCTTAATACACAAATGTTTAATTCTACAGCTTGTAATTTATTTTTACATTTAACAGTTCGTCCTGTTAATTGATAACTGGCAATTATTTACCAACTCTGATTACTGACTATCCCTGACTGCCCAAGCTGTCCACTTTTATATCCACGTCGAAGGTTCTGGAAACCAAAAGATTCAATCTCTGGACTACATCTAGAGTATTTCCATAGAAAACCCGTAAGGCATTCCTGTATTGTGGAATAAAAAAGTAAGCATGAATATGTAATCGATTAAACAATACGTTAATACATTTATGCAAAAACTACTTCTTAATACTCTACAATATAATTTATATTGCAAGAGTAAATAGTAAGCTGTGCAAATAGCGAAATAGTAGCAACCAAGTCAACTGTTGTTCACTGCGAATTACACATGAATAAATATTTGTCTTTCTATAAAAACATTAATTTATTTACGTTCGGCGAACATCACAGTAGGGAATTATATTACGGTATGGCAAATTAGTTTCACTAGATATATTATATTAAATCATTTTAAAATGTTTGTTATTATTACGTTAGACTTCCTTGTATAAAGTAGGTCTATCAGTTCAGATAACGTGGTATAATTAAATACAAATGTTTAAAAAGTCAAAATTACTTTTAAAATATATTAAATGCCTTCCAGAAAATATTCTTCGACACAACAATATTTTAATTATATCACTTACTTATTAAATATTTCCATCTTTTTTTTTATTTTGTACAATCATGTCAAATTATTTTTGTTCATTTTGTTTTCCTGTTCAAATATTGGCATGCATAGTATATATATTTTAGTACACATACATTTTCATACCTATGTACTTATGGCAACATGAATATGAAATTTATGAGCTTCAATAGTAGTTTTCTTGTAATCGGTACACTTTTTGAAGAAACTTTTCTAATTACGTGAAATATGAATATCTTTTAATTTAACTATCACTATTTACTCATTTTGGAGATATTGCAGAAACCGCAAAAAGATGATAGTTTTAAAGTTTCATAATTTTACTTTTAATACACATATATCAACAAGCACACATTTATACACACGGACACCTATACACACATACATACATACACGCACGCACGTTTGCTCATACACACAAACACAGTCATACAAAAACGCACCTCTCACAAATCCACGCATAATACACCCACACGAATGAATTATTATAGCATCTAAATCAGACAATAAATATTGAATCTTATCGCTATATTATTAATATTATATTTCATTTTCATTGAACGTCGTCCTTGTGTTGTCGAGATTATTATAAATGTGTATGGTGATAAATCAAATAAATGTTCGTACTATTACAGCAACAATGATTTTTACGTTAACACGTTGACCAGAATTATAGCTATCCAGCAGTTGCTGTCCTGATTGTTGTAGGCTATTCATCTAATACAGGCAGCTACAATTCCGCTGGTGTGACAGTATTGCATTGTTCAGTAGCAGTGCATTAGAAGCGGCAACGTGCTCCAAATAATTGCCCAATATATGCAAGACTTTTTACTCGCGATCCTAAACCAGAAAGCAGCGTCAAACGTAACAATGTGCTAAGGGTGTGCTATGGCCGTGCTATCTCAAAGCACAAAGCTGCTTTTGTTCAAAACCAAAAGATCTAGAAGCGGCAAGCTCCGATTTCAATATATTTAATACTCGTGTACGTCGTCTTTGTCCGGAAAGGGGGCTACAGCAGATGTATGATCGTAAAAACGAATTTTGCAAACGGGCCTATCAGTTATGTTTACTACTTGCCAATGTCAATGCCAGGTTTAGCTAAAAGACCGACAGGGGAGGAAGGGATCTGTCACCAGCATGTACTACCTGATTGAGATTAAATCGATTGCGGTTTTATTTCGAGATTTATGGACGATACAGAGAAATCTAATTGTTTACATTTATACGAAGAAATAATGTTGTGTTCTAAACTTAACTGCATCTACCGCATTTCATTTTAAACCAAAATTAAGCTTGATAAAAAAGAGTAATTTTATGTAGGTGTAAGTACATGAATTTGATGGAAATTTAGTATTACTTTAGTATAGGTTTATTTTGTCTATGAATACGCTCGATACAGGGTACTTGCAACTAAAAAGACATATTGCTATTTATTATTAACGATCCTAGGAATGAGTACATACATAGATAGAAATATATATCGTACAATATATGTATAAGTTTGAATTTATCACGCGTGGCGTGCCATTGTAGCTCATGTGGCTTAAATTATATTTATCGTAAATAGAAAGTAAATAATATAAATAGCAAAATAACGACAAATCATTTTTCATGCTGTATAGAAAATACACATTCGCAAATAAAGGCACGCTTGATGTAGTTGGCGCCATCGATCGACTGTCGTGTGTGTGTGTGTGTGTGTGTGTGTGTTCAACCAAGCTTAAATAATTGTCTGATTTATGTTATCACATCAAAATATTTTTAACTATGATTTATAATCAGTGTTTAAGCTGACAATCAGTATGCCACTCACTTGATTGCTGATCAAATATATTTAATTTCATTTATTAAATGGTGTTAAAATCCAGCTCCAACCAAGAAGCTTATGAAAATAAATCTAGTTGTTCCAGTGTCACAGTTGTATCCGGTCAGAATTGTCCAGCGCCGCATATAAAATATTCTTTGACGTTTTTGTACATAATTATGGAAATTTTTAATAAAATATTTAACTGTATAGCAGATTTTCATTTCCTATTACGTTAACATTCATGACAATTTAAATTGAAATTTTAATAAACGCCAAAACAGCGGCTTTTCATTTTTAATTAATATATCTATATGAGAGAAGTAATGAAAATAATCATACGTTTATTTTTTCAACTTATTTCATCGTAGAAATATCTTTAATTAATTCAATCTCGAGATTTTTACAAACATATACCTTTTAACCATCCCTGACTATTTTTGTTCATGTGTGTGTGTGTGTTTAGTGTGTGTGTGTACTCTATAGCCTAAACTATTAAAGGTGAAATATGAAACATTTATCACAAGATTTGTACATGAGAAACAGGCAATAAAACCTATTTTTTTAAATTTTTACTCTAGTACATTTCGCACAACTTCAAAAATATATCTTTTACAAGAAAATTACTGTTGTATTATATTATATTCCTTATATATCTTGCCATGGTAACGTAGGTATGACAGATTATATTTAATATAGCCTATCAGTTATGCCTCTTTACTGCTTAACAGAAAAACAAAATAGTACTTAAATAATTTGGGATTTGATATTAAACATCTATAAATAGACTTACAATTAGTGAAAACACGTTTCAGATGTTAGTAAAGTATTAGATATATTTAGATAATTTGAAGATTAAAAGACGTCTGGCCATAATAATTTCCAATATAACGTTGTGAATAATTATATATTCTTTAAATATTTATTTTATTTTCCTTCTTTCCCAATAAGATATACCTTCTACGTACATACAAGACACTGCAGATGTTTGCTGGTTGCCAGGTGCAACTTACTTTCAAAGGTGGCTACTTACTCACTATTGCTAGTAAATGATGAGTAGGTACGTAACAACGTTTTATGTTGCACATTTATTAGTAAATCATTTATGGATAAGATAAATGGAACAAGTCCTTAGATGGGTACTTGCAAAACTTCGGGATAAACTTTATATAAAAGATGACCCAATACTATCAATTTCGATAAATTGATGATTTCTATTTACTAGATTAAATTGTATACAGTTATAAAATGGTCTTTGAATGCCATACGATGAAAGTTTATCCACTTTGTAACTACAAATGGTGCCTTCTAGTAAAACTAAAATATTTTTATTTGTACCTAAAGTGACAACTGGAAATAAATGATTCTAGCAACGAATAGCGTATCTACTATTGTGCTTAATAAAAAAAAAATAATCATTAAATGCTTATTATTATAAATATATATATATATATATATATATATATATATATATATATATATATATATATATATATATATTGGCAACTCCACCATTTAATCTCGATCATTGAACTAAGTTAAACTTTAATGGGGAAGATATTAGTCAAATATTAGTGATTTTTATTTTATACCATTTCAGTATTCTTATTTCTGTGTGTATGTATGTGTGTTCGTGTGTGTGTGTGTGTGTGTATGTGTATATGGCTGTGTGTGTGAGTGTGTGTACAGCCTAAACGGTTGAAGGTAAAAATTATGAAACCTTATTCTTCAGATCTTGCGGTTTTTGCAATATCTTAAAACTGGTTGCACTTACAGCAAAATGAATGATATTAATAAATCGTATATCATTTGTTTAATATTTTTTTTTTCAAAAAGTTAACCGCTATATGAAAATGGCTAATGAAATTTATTCTTGTTTTATTTAATTTATTATAAATCGTAAATAATTTGAAATTAGGGTATTTAATATCTATTGTAATTATATTTAGTGAAAAAGTGGTTCATAAGTTATTAAAATAATAGGAATATGTAATAATATTGCGTCAATATCGTATACAAATAAAAAATGAATTGATATTTTTGTAAATGTTTGTTGTCGAATATTTTATTTCATCATTATACGTAGAAAAATCTTGAGTTTCTGCTCTACAAAAATGGCACTCCCTTGTTTTTATTATTATTATTAGTTTTCATTAACAAAAAGTTAGTGAAATAGTGTTGGAACCATCGTGCTTCGAATAAATGAAATAGATAAAATTTTGAAGGAAAAGTTTACATGTGAAAATTTGATATGCCTTGCCAACTGGATTGTGAATGAAAGACATCAGAAGTTGCAGTATCAGAGAAATTCAAAAGATGATGGCAAGCTAACAGGCATTTCATCTCAGTATGACAGACAGACAGACAGACAGTGACAGCGGCGTGCTCGTTTGGGTCCTTTGAGGGTCGTTCTCTCTTCGCTCACATAGTAGTTTCATTACTGGTCGTCGCGTGGCGTCTTTCTGTCGTATGAACTTTGTATCAAAGTGGCCGCAGAATAATCCACTGTGCCATAGTATCGTTGTCACTGATGGTGGGTGGGCCTGTTGGCTAGGTAGGTAGATACTCTTGCAGCTCATGCTGTGTTTCATACGTTGGTATGTATGATGAGGTGCGACGGGGTGCTTTCGGAAGCTTTAACTAACCTGCCCGCGTTTACTTTGTGCATTGCTTGTTTGTTTGGTTTTTGTGTATCAACTACCCCTGTTTCGTTTGTTTCTCCGCGAGATTCGTTGCGGCTAGATTAATACCTTGCTCCTACGTTCTAATTTTCATCTGGTCCCATTTTGCACAGACCCAGGCAGTCAGTTTGACTATGTTTTTAATCAAACTATGTAGAGACACTTGCATTACGATTTATAAATTTAATGTACTCAGTTCGGGTTGATTTTAAATTCATACACAAGCGTAATTTTTTTTAATGCGTGTTTGTATATAGTCTGTTGTTAGCCTAAATTGATTTAATCTTTGTACGACGTATACATTTATATAATAAGGAAACGGCCAAGACGTTTTATAGCGGGCGCTCCAGTCGGCTTGCGTTTGATAAACAAAGGAATTAATTAACTTAACGCTACACGATTAAAGTAAAAATTGATAGAGCCCCATTCTGCCGGAGATACCGCCGCCGCTTCTTACTGCAGACATCACACCGCCCCTTTTATGCCATAGACGAAACATCAGATAATTGAAAAAATTTACTACCTACATTTTTTCAGAGTATACCAAAACGCAACGTTAAAAATTGCTTACACAAAATTGACAACCATGAATCTATGGAAAAAAAATGTTTTTAAGTACATTGTGTGTTATTATATGATCAAATAATTTAACTTTGAAATTCAATCATTCTGACGCTATGGTAATAAAATTAATTTGCGATCAAATGTCAACAATCATAATGATTATCAAAAATTATTTATTTGTTCGATAGAAATATTGAATGACATATAAATCAAATAAAAGTATGTTATTTAAATGTTATATCTTTATTAGCTGTTTTAAACATGCATAACTACTACATCGATGTGACGTCATTGGCAGTTCTATCAAATTACAATTCATAAATAAAATATCAGCAATGGCTTACACACATAAACACACACACAAACACACACAGACAAACGGTATAAATAGAAAAAATCGATTCAGGGAAGGTCAAAGCTATATTGTCATTAAAATCGATTTTTTTCATGATTACAATATTCACTTATTATTTCGTACAGAAAGTAGAATAAACACTTAAAGCGCTTATAAACTCGATATTCGAGTCCACTATTCAAAATAAAGCATTTCAGTGTATTATTATAGTAAATAAACAAACCTGAAACCAGCATCGGATTAATATGATTTATGTGTATTTCGGCCACGAATCAAGTCAACTAAAACACATTAGCTATTGATAATTTAGAACGAGTATCCGGAGATAATCTATTAGAGAATCAGATGGAACGGGTAGTGGGACTAGTAAAAACATAAAACACAATTTCTTTTGCAATTTCTATGCAGCTGCGAAACACAATTTTCGTTCTCATTACAGTTTTGTTGTATTATTCTCCAGCACAGAGTTTTTTTTCGCATCGTTAAATAAAGATACATCCGCAAACTGTACATCGTATCGCACAAACGTCTATCTGTGCGCTGCGGATTTAGCCAACAGAAAATGAGTGTGCGAAACGTATTTAATTCGTATATATATAATTTTAAACATTTAATTCTTGATATTACTTGTCTATGCGTGCATAAATAATCTCCCAATCAATATTTAATGCTGACAAAGTTAACACCAAGAATCGTGGTGAAATTTGGTCGCCTTATTTGTTCTTCGATTTTGAACAGGCTCGTTGCACTTCTTACAAGGAAACATCCCGAGGTGTGTCACACCAATTTTAATGAAACTGTACTATGTTGTAGTATGTGAGAAAATTATCGATACGTAATTTTTTTTTCCGGCCCGTTATAACTTCTAAGGTGTGAAAAAATTCAATGTTGACCTTCATTTGACCTTGAAAATGAATTTCAAGGTCAAATGAAGGGCAATTTATGAAGGTGGTTTTTACCCCTTAGAAGATAAAACGGGCCGAAAAAAAAATTGCATATCGATTATTTTCTAACATACTACAACATACTACAGTATCATTAAAATTGGTGAGCCACACCTCGGGATGTTTCCTTGTTAGTGTAGTCAAGATTTGGATATTTGAATTATTTAATAATATATGCATTTAAATATCTGAAATTTGTTTTTGTGTGAGTTTTCTACCATGATTTCTATTTAAAGTTATAATGCAAATTTCTGTAAGCTACAAGTATGCAAATATGCAGTCTTTCAAAGCAAGTATCGACAAATTAATAAAATCTTCTCACAACAAAAGTTAGATATTGTCAAGTTAAAGTAAACATCTCTTGTTTGTCCAGTAAATCGTTTGCAAATCGAGTTCGAATTGACAAGCAAAATACAGCCATCGTTTAAGATTGGTGAGTGTTCCGTGGGAGTTGTACACCAGAGCAATCAATGGTGTCCCTGTGGGACGCAGGTACATACATACGTACACCTGGTGAACCATAGTGCGCGCATCCTCTTGAACGACGCGCCCCAAAACGTTCTGTCGATATGCAAACTTGCCAATTCAAGTTTTATTTTATTTATAGTATTTGCAGTGGCATCCCGCGAACGCAAAATGCAAACATTCACAAGATATGATTGCATGGATAACATATCCCATTCAATGGAAAACGTGTCCGCCCTACTATAGGAAAATATTGAAATGGGGATGGATTTGTTGTCGCGAACGTTATACAAACAGCTTTCAGCCGCGATGCGTTTTCTATTTTTATGTACCTATGTGATATTCAATTTAAAACTTGTTTAATTAAAAATTAATAAACATTTTACACACACACACTTTGTGTATACATTTATTTTTCGTTCAATTTAATATTCGCGTTGAGTAGCACTTATCGCAGTACCGCTATGTATGAACGTACTCACTCAATAATATGCAAAATACATAACATACGCACTTAAAAATGTCAAGCACTGTAAACCTAAAACTGAGTAATTCATGTTCAAGTATCCCTTGGAAAAGGAGATGCGTGAGGAGCAGATAATAACAGGAGAGAGAGAGAGAGAGAGAAAGCTTACGAGATAAAATTAGATTATCATTGTCCGAAATGGGTGGAGCGGGTATCCTCTTCACATACATACAACCCAGAACAAACTGTCGGCATTGATTAGCGGTCCGGGTTTCCTGTTGGAATTTTGAGAAATTAGTGTATAGCAGTTTTTGCCAAATGTTCTTGCACAAATGCGTGTTTTTTTTAATTTTTCATTTAACACAATATTTATTTTAAATTTCAAAAATGTTGCCAACAAGTTCTTCCAAAATGTACTGCAAAATAGATGAGAAAATCTATACTATATATTGGTACGTATAGAAAAACTTTTTATTTCAGTTCAATAAAAAACCTTTACGCACCATTAAAATATATAATGCATGAACCACTCACAGACACATGTGCGCGTGCTCATACACGTATCAATCCAATATCGTATTTATATTCCCATTTGTTCACAATGCACGAGTGTAATTTCACTCGGTTTTATTTTTCATTTATTTTTGCACCTTAGTGAGTGCACGCTTCATCAAATTACGGTACGGACGATCGACCAACCAGGCGAATGACGTCAATGTTACACACCGATAGTGTCGCCATCTCTCAAATTGTTTTAAAATGATCCATCATTTCTTCACCTTTAAAACATTGTTACAAAGCTATTTACGCTTTGGTCCATCCATTTCAGACAAATTTTTATTGAACAAAAAAAATTTCACCTACATACACACTTTTTACTTTCTTATACGAATGTGTATAAGAAAATATAGTAATAATGAAAAATTTCGTGTGTGTGTGTTTGTGTGCCTGTTTGTGAGGTCTTTACAGCCTAAACAGTTGAAGATATAACTATGAAGCTTCAAACTTAAGATTTGTATATATCTGGTAAAAAAACCTTTTATTATCAAAAACATATTCAATAAAAATGATTAGGAATTGAGTCAAGTATAGAACTCTGACTATATTTTGATTTTTTTGTTACATATTTAACATTATTTAAATATCATTTTATAAACAGCATGCTCGTTAATTTTTAGACAAAGAATGTTTTCTTCCGTTTTTAGAAGATTTAAACAAAAAATGGTTTTACCTTTACAAATTCCGCCCAAACAATATTCAACAATTGCCTGCTATAATTGTTCAAATAACACATGTGACTGTGCTTTCATGTAAATTAAATTGGATGTAGAAATTAATTAATATATTGAAATGTAATTCTAATCAAAAATAAATTTGAATAATACCATTACTTTAGTAATACCATGTATATACAGGATGTAACAGCGAAACGAGCTACCTCGAATAACTTCTATGTTATTAAAGATACAATAAAATAGTATGAGACAATCTTATGCAGGATTAAGAGGAACATCCAACTATAAAAGAAAATATTTTTTTAAGTTATGTTTTTTCAAATGAGATGCTATATATTTTTAAGCCTATTCGATAGAGTATTTTTTTCTGAATACCATCATGTATTCGTTTTATATCGTTACATAAGTAAAATATTGAGAAAAATGCGATTGAAAGTTAAATAAATTTTATTTTTATAGTTATTTTTCAGTAGGCTATGAAACAAAATTGAGCTTAAATACATTAAATTATTTATTTTTTACTTTATAACACTATTTATAAAGTAAATAAGAAATAATTAAATGTATTTAATTTATGTTTCGTTGTATTTAAGCTCAATTTTGTTTCATACCCTACTTAAAAAAAACTAAAAATAAAATTTATTTAACTTTCAATCGCATTTTTCTTTAATTTAAAAAAAATATTTTCTTTTATAGTTGGATGCCTCCTTTGGTCCTGCATAAGATTGACTTATATTATTTTATTGTATCTTTAATAACATAGAAGTTATTCGAGGTAGCTCGTTTCGCTGTTACACCCTGTATATATATATATATATATATATATATATATATATATATATATATATATATATATATATATATATATATATATAATTTCAATATAAATTGTTATTCATTAGAATATATTATAAAGCCTGGCCTGCTGCTTATTTCAATACTTTCATTTAATAAGCACTCATCTTCACTTCTAAAAATCTTTCATTTGAAATATTCATTAAATAATTCCTGTACTTATGTAAGCACCAAGGGAGACTGAAATTCAACCTACAAAGTAGCTGTTCGTTTAGTATCATTTGCCAATGTTGCCTCCTACCACAACACGCATCGCCAGCCATTGTAAACATTTTATCCGGTGCTCGTTAGCAAAATAAATACGTGGAAATCTGTCGTGGACACTGTGCGAGCGCGCTTATGTTTTGTTTGCGTGTCCGTCAGCATTAAATAAATTTCACGTTCTTCGGCGTGCACGATCATTCAACAACGGACGCGAGGATGAGAAATAAATTCTCACACACCCTCACAAGGGACAATTACTTGTTTTACTGGTACGTTCTCTGCCATTAGTGATTATGGTATTTAAGAAAAATTCTTTAGTCGGCTATCACCTTGAAGGATTTGTATCATGAAAACGAATACTGCTAGTGGCCGCTTGGCTGGATTTCTCATTTATTATTAATCATAAACTGATGCGGTAAACATTGCACTTTTAGGATGGATGGATATAATGTATAATGAACTAGCATAGACAAACTACAACACGATAACGTGAATGTTTAGTAAATATGGTAAAATAGTTAACATGTTCACTTTTTAATGCAGCTAGTCAGTCTACATGTTGCCTTTAGGGTTTGAAGCGTTGTCCTAAATTTTAAATTTTTGTTTTACAAAATTTACTTCGGGCTTTAATCAATATTAAATATTAAATTATATATATATATATATATATATATATATATATATATATATAATCTCGATCATTGAAGAACTAATATTTATAGTTTAACTTAGTTCTTCAATGATCGAGATTAAATTGTGGAGTTACCAATATATATATATATATATATATATATATATATATATATATATATATATATATATATATATATACATATATAAATATATATATATATATATATATATATATATATATATATATATATATATATATATATATATATATATATATAAATTTTACTTGAGACTATTATCAAAGAGGTCTGCGCAAAGCTAAGGCTAAATGATTCGAGGCTGACAGTAATCAGAGTGAGAAATGATAAACAGAAGGGCCAGGACCCTCTATCTCTCGTCAGTTGCAATGACAGATGTAACTGGATATCTTGACAGTAAATTATATCGGTGTGTTGCGGGAGTAATCCAAGTGGAGGCCGCTTTGTGGGGGCATGAGTAATGAAGGGCGACGAGATTCTTGCTTAGGGGGACTTGTCAGAGCCTATTGCAATTAGCGACTGGCCACGAACATCCAGACCAGCAAATTTTTTTTTAAACACTTTACCTTAGTTAAATTCATTCTTCAATTAAAATAAACAATATCGAAGTAAACTAATATTGCTTTTGAAAGAATAACATTGATGTCAGTTAAACTTTTTATTTAATTGAGGAATAAATTTAACTGACATTTGTGAAATTGACTTTAAAAGTATTTGCAGCCAATAATTAATTAGTAATAAAAATTCATGGCATTGGTAATAACTGATTTATTACATGCAAATGATATGTTAATTATATAATACATAAACATAAAACAATTGATTACCAAAGTACGCGCAAAGGGACTGCTAATTGAAACATATCGCACATAAATTTCAACTTTTTGCTGCTATTTCAGAATAGCTTTAACTGATTAAATTGATACAGAGAGCCAATAGTTTAACTTTGAAATTACCAACTACGTGTATCATTTACACACACACACACACACACACACATACACTAGCGCTAGTATCCAGCTGGTGTTCCTGCAACTGTCGTAAAAGTAACAATGTCTCTGTTAGTTCGTTCGAAGATAAAATCTTTTTCTGTGAGCTGTGAAGTATAATTAAAATAAAAGATAATTATCTAATTAACAAATGTCCCTTGTCAGACTAAATAGTGACATCTGTGCTAAAGCGTTCATTGTTTTATTCTGGTTAAAATTAAATGTATTATTGAAAAAAAGAATTAATCTCCAGATGTTGTTTTTGTGATTCATTCAAAAAAAGAGCTCCCAAACTTTTTAATAATGATTCGTAATTTCCACGTCTGCGCGCACCCTTGCCGACACTTGATCCGATAATTACAAATCTATTTTGCCCCTTGAATCATGAAATGCTCCTGGTGTCGCTCAAACAGGGTGACCAGCAGATGGTGAAACAGTTGAACCATCATTGATATTGCGTTAAAAAACGATTATCTCGTTGCTGCGGGAAGCGAACATACTACGTACATACATATGTATGCAAATTGACCATTTGAAAGATTTTTGTAAATTTTTTTTTATTTTTTTTTTATGAGACTAAATAATTTATAAACAGAGGAATTTCAATGGAAATTGTGTTTATTAAATATTGTACATTTGAAGACATGTGCTTTGGAATTGAAAAAAAAACGGTGAATTCGTATCAAAGCAATCGTCGCTGTCGAGACAGATAATTGTGAATATATTAGATTCCGGTTCCAGTCGAGCTTTAACCGGAGTAATGAAATGCCACACCGCCACTAGTGCTCCGGGCGTGTGTACTTGCGGCCGTTTTCCCCACATTTACATTACCTAACACACTGTTGATAAACCCTGTCCCTGACAACTCAGTTTCCAACTTATTCTGTAATTTAATTAGCTCTTATACGTTTAATGATACTTTAATACTGAATTTGTGTGTGTGTCTTTGAGGTATTGTTTTCTTTTTTGTCTAGTCACTTTCATCTATTTTTACTAACTTATACGCAGTAAGTATTGTCATCATGAAAATTTCGATCTCGAGATTTTAACGGAAATATACCTTTTGACCTTCCCTGAATTTGTGCGTGTATGCGAAAGCGCTCTACAATTGTATATGCCTGGGCAGAAGACCTCCTATCTTTGAAAACACTATTCAAACCGGAAGTCATTTTTTTGCGGTTTTTGGAAAAACTCAAAAACTGTTGCACTTATTGCAAAAATAGTAAGGATAAAAATTATAGATATCAACATTTTGTACAACCTAAATTTGTTATTTTTTTAAAAACTGGTACCGGTAACAAGAAAATGGCTATTATTATCATAATTATATACGCGTAAATCGTATTAACTGTGCCTGTTAATTGTTTAACAAAAAACCAAAAAAAAACTTAAATAATTTATAGTTTGCCGTTTAATATTTATTCTAAGAAATATATTTTGTGAAAAAAGGATCCAAAGGTTAGAAATAAATAAGTATATATATATATATATATATATATATATATATATATATATATATATATATATATATATATATATATAAATATATAAATAGTAAAAAAAATATGATCTAATCAAAAGTATTGAAAGTTCAGTACAAGTCACTGCAGATATTGAAATTGATACTGTACTTTGTGAGGTTCGCTTTGGTTTCATTTGTGAACCATTGAAGTTCGGCTTTTTGTTATGGTTGCGTTTTAAGTTGTTACGTGTCTCTGACCGAGACTGCCGCCCAATGTCATTTTTATGATGGCCATGAAAAGCGAACCATACATGTTGAATGCGGGCTTCATAAAAAACGAATGAATACACCTGCGCCATGCCAAAGGGCTCGTAGAATGGTTTCACATGCAAACCATTAACCACTGCTGTGACAAAGAAAAAAACTGAAAAGATATCGGATGTGATGAAATTTCAGCACATTTTATGCGGGAGTCTCTTTTCTGCGAGGTGTCTTTATAAGAACTAAGTATATCTATCTATGTATGTATGTATATACGACTTTATATAGTTATGTGCGTGTGTACGTATATATATATATATATATATATATATATATATATATATATATATATATATATATATATATATATATATATATATATATATATTATATACTGTATATATTGTGGTTTTTCTACTATTACCACTATCCCTCTACCTTTGTATTATATATTTCCTTCGTTTCATTGCCCCGTTGAATAGCCCCTGTAAAGAATTATGTTCGCAGGGATTGCGTTATTGACACCCATTGTCGCACTACACACCGCGTGCATAGCACTCTTAACTCAACAAACATGCTTTCTTCATTTAGATATAAAAAATGATACCCTTACATTTTTTACAAAAAACCATATTTATACGTCTTTTTCATTAGTATATATGTATGTACATAACTAGGAGTGGCCCGCGTTCTTGTTTTAATTATCAACAAGTATGATTGCTACCATTTTGAATTACATTCATAAATATTGATTTGATTCGTAAATATTTAAAATTTTAACTGTTGTTACTGGTTTGTATTCACAATTTAATATGCAAAATAGATATTTTCCAACAAAAAAAAAAAAATTGAATAATGTTTATCTAATTCAATTGATAAAATATTATATAATTAAAAAAATTGAATTTTTAGTTACACGTTGATAATTTTATAAATAACATCGACAAAAAAGTCTCGTTTTATTTTCATCTGATGGTTATCGAATTAATAACCGAAATTTGATGCGAAATTTAGCACTAATATTTAAAAATAAAAAAGTCTTTTCGTTAAATTGGCATATTAAACAAAAGATTATCAAATTATTTTCGGTTTGATGCATCGCTCATATGTTCAGCTCGTTTATAAATCTTAAGTAAAAGGGTCTTATGAAACACAATGTCGCATTAATTATTTAATTAATTAAACTTTAGTATTAGTAGAATTAAACCTAAATTTAGAAAGCCAAAAACTTGGTGAACAATTTATCAAAACACACACTAATGTGTGCAAGCTCAATATCAAAAGCTCGTTACGTAGTCTGGCGATGGTCTATGTCTCACTCTTGCAAATCACCGCATATACACTCCTCTGGAAAAAGGAGGAAGGGGAGGGGGAGGAGGAGGAGGATGGTTAAATGAGAAAAACACTAAAGTGAATGTTTGTTCTTGGAAAGACATCATCAAAGGAACAAGGAAAATCAAACGGCATTACCACCTCAGGGAATTGAGTTCAAGACCCGTATTGCCAGCATCTCCAATCACTTTTCAATTATTGTCTGATAAAAGAATACACCTAATGTTGTTTGGATGGGGCAGATTGTCGTTATAATATTATATATAAGCAATCAGTTTCTTGAATGTATGGAAAGAAATCAAGGATGACGTTGTAAGGGTTTACATACATACGAGATGTATTTTCAATTTGATCTTTGTCATCATCCCCTCCCGTTCGAGAAGCTCATCCATCCCTGGGGGCACTGCAGGATGGATCTAAATATATTGAAAATATGACACTGCTGCATTAGATAGAATTGAATTCTGATCGGGTGAATTTGATACAGGCCTTTGTATGCATAACGCCGACCGACGACGCGACTACCAGTTTGTCCTTGCCTTCGTTTGAAAATATTACTGAGTATTTCAAAGAAATACAATTATCATATCAGATGTAGCTATACATACGTACATACATTCTCTTGATTGATCAACGATAAATTCTATACTTTATGCGTTGCGGACATTTTAACCATTTAGCTTAATTAAAAACCTGTAAAGGTACCAACTTAGAGCACCACTGCATTTATGTAAATTATTTTGTTAATGAAAAGTTGCGTGTGAAATGTTATCTATGTTACACTAACTTATATGCTTCTTTATTTTCAAACGTTATGAATAATAATTATTGTTTATTCACTTGAAATCAATTCTGGTTGGTGAAAGATTTAAAATAAATATACAGTAGAAGTAGTACAGCAGCTTAAGTAATAAAAATTATGACGTCACACGTGTGTCCTGATGTGCGAGTGTGCAAAATGAATCGTCGGATGTGAGGGTGCGGATGCAGGATACGGGGCGTAATATCCGCACCACAACTTGCTCCTTTTCGAAACTATCGGTCGGGCGAGCTTCAGGCGCGCTCCCTCGGATATACACTTCATCCTGGATAAGCCCGCCTGGATATCCTAATAGGATTTTTCTTCGTTCTCATCATAAAGCGGTTTTTAGAGTTTCGCCAAAAATATTTGTGTCATGGTACTACTAAAATCAAGTTCTTATTTTATTATTTGTTGTGGCTCTTTCGTCACAAATTGATACTCAATCAATTTTACTATATTTTCACACCACGACCCAAAAATTACATAATTAATTCAATTTATTTTAGAAAAATATCCTTATTTCCGATATCCTCAAGATAACTTGGTCGCATATAGGTACGCAAAACAACCAAAGCGAAAATATTTGTTAAAATATTGTTGTGAAGTAAAACAAAAGCAAAACTGAGTCAATTACGAATCAAAAATCTTTGGACCTTCCCTGAATCGTATCTGAATTGTTTGGAAGCATATTTGTGTGTAAAAGATAGCATTATGAAACGAAAAACTAAGATTTATTTATCTGGCAAGTGAATTTAGTGAAGTACTTCAATGGATAGTAATATATTAAGAATGTGATAAATTTAATATCCCTAAACCAAATATGTATAAGAAATGTAATTGCTAGTTACTGCAGATATTCTATTTTAATAACGAGAATATGCTTAAAATAAATAATGATGCACCAATGAAATTAGGAGAATTTCTCGCTGGAGCTTCATATATCATTATTATATAAATGTCTGATGTACTAAACCAATTATAAATCAAATACCGTCATATTCAAAGCCACTTGTGTTTAAATATTTACAAGCCGCAAATTTCAAAGTTACAAACAAGAAACAATAGCAAAGCGGTTGTCAAGAATTGTTGCCGAAGAGAATCGATAGTAACAAATCTGTAACGAACTCTGAGAATTTTAAAAATTATATTTATCGTAGCACATTCCACAACATATATGTAAATTATGATTTATGAAACAAAGAGACATATTTCCGAGAAAACACAAAATATTATTTTATATATCACTAGTAAACTGTGAAACTATGATAAATTGTCACGTTACATCTCAGATGTATAAATATTAGGTAGTAATTCTCATTCTTGTATTCATTTACAGTACAAGTTTGATAAAATAAATATACCAAATAATTACATCGTCTATATTTGTACATACATATGTAGTCTGCCAAAGACGATGTATGAGACTGAATGTTATATATGTAATATGATACATAAAAAAAGACTGATGTAAATACTAAAATAAAGCAGTTTTGAAAGAATGTCAAATGGGAGATTGACTTTGTAATCAGCAAAGCAAATACAATGAAATTGAGTGATATCGGAATAATAGAGGCTATTTGAAAGGGTTATTGAACATAAAAGAAGCTCATAAGATACTTGAATGTTGTCTGCCCCTCCATTTATGAGAAAAGGCGTCATAATCTGTATATTTCTATGTATTGTACGTATACTGTTAATTCTCTAGTAAAGTTTCATATGAATAATTTATCAGAACACGACTGCAGTATCATTTGTAATTTATAAGTATTTGTCTTGGTTTGTATGCATTTCATGTAGGTAATTTTTATCGAATCACAGTAAAATTTGTTTTCTGTATAGCCCAAAACATAATATCTTGTATTTTTACTTTCTCATACGCAGTATAAATAAATATTGTAATCATAAAAAAATTCGGAAACGGAAACATATTTTTTGACCTATCTGTGCGTATACGCGAGTGCGTGCCTTTGTGTGAGCGTTCTACAGCCTAAACGCTTAAAGGTAAAATTATGAAACTTTAAACTTATGATTAGTATATGCTCTCCAAGAAAACCTTTTATTTGCGGAAGTAGTTTTTTTTTTGCGATTGCTGCAATAACGCAAAAGCGGTTGCACAATTCTGCACAACTTTTATTTAAAACTTTATTTTAACTGGAAGATTACATAAAATGGCAATTGAAATTTGTTCTTTTTTAATTATTATTACAAGTCGTATCAACAGTTTAGAAAAATGGACGCAAGTAATTTGGAATTTTACATTTAATAATTATTGTAAGTAATACATTTAGTGAAAATGTGTTTTAAAGGTTAGTATATTATTATAAATTAGTAAAATAATAAAAATAGGTAGTTGAATGTCACTCGTATATAAATAAAGTACGTATAAGAAAGTACAAACCATTGCCGATATTTAATAAGCATATTCCACCTAGAGGTATATTTTTCAAAATTTAGATTTCATAATCAATAAATGATATTTTGGGTAACTTTGCATACAATTTTTAGCGAGCATTTAATTTTTTATTAATCTATTTAACGAAATAAATGAATCTGCTGCGCATTGTTAAGAGTAACGAAACCAAGAAAACAAAATGAAATATAAAATTAAACTGGAGAAATTTAAGCAAAAGATGCCATTCGCTGAGGAGCGATGGAGTAGGGAAAACGGTGCGGAGGGAAAGCTATTGTGATCTTTCTTGATATTAAAATTTGCTGATGATGATAATGGAAATGGAATATTAATATTAATAATAATAATAATACAGGATAGAAGTATGGATTTTAATCAGTTTCTTGCAGTACAATGGATTTTAAATGAATGTTCTATCTATTAAACGGCACATTCAGTTTTAAATGACACAAACCATCCAGAAATTCTTGAATTTAGGATCTTTTATATTAGAGCAAGTTTGCTCTTATGTCAAAGCCTATATTTAGATAGTTATGCAATGCGTTCATCCACAGCTGCTTTCTTGTCCTCTTATCAGCAACACACGCGGTGTTATTATTACCGGTGTTGCTACTTATTAATCCAAGATCCTACACCATGACGCGTGCTAGCATACACAATGAGGGAGGGCGCTAAAACTCCCCAAGTTGAGAAACTATAAATACACGAAGGCTCCACAATACAACGGAAGATATTGGTAAAGGAAGGTGCTGGTACACTTCAGGACTTAGTTGCTACAGGCAGATTTATGACAAGATTATAATACATATATCTTCCATAAAACAAACTTCTAATTCAAATATATACAGAGGGATAGAAGTACAACCACACACACACACACACACACACACACATACACACACACACACACACACACACACACATATACCAGTAAACATACTGCTTAAATATATTATCTCACAATCATGACAGAAGAACGAATCCATGTCTATCCGTCCAAATAATTAAAAAAAAACAATGTACCCAACCAAGTCGTTACTTTTCAAATGTTCACCTTAATTACTCAGCATTCAGTAAAAATAAATTAACAAAACGTTGTCAATTGCAAAATCGATTTTATTTTCGACAAAAAAAAATGGAATAATGTTATAAAAACATTGTTGTATTGAAAAATATGCTAATATAGCATAATAAATATTTATATTTTCTTAAATATCAAACATTTTGTATTTTACAACCTTTTCTATTTTAATTGATACTCATGAAATAGTCCTATACTTAATATGCAACAATTGTATCAAAAAGAACATTAGATTTTCAAAATCCAAAACTTATTTACGAAAGGATTTTTTAAATTTTTAAGTAAGCTTAAGATATTTTCATTCAGGACATAAACCAAAGCAATAGCATACTAACAACTAAAATATAAATTATGAATTCACGCTGCAGGCATTGGCAAATTATTAAAATATCCTGAAAGTTATATATTTCTAGCGTTTTTCACAATAGTAATACAAAACATTTGAAGTAGTTGTTGGTCGTGTGTGCTGTAACAGTATCACAATCGGAAAATTCCTTGGCAGAAATTCGTCTTGTAAATTGCGAAAATATCGTTTTTCTTGTGTGTGTTATGGTTCTTCTTTCGTTCGCTCGCTCGTAAAATCATACATTTGTGTTTTTTTTTTCTTTTCAGATGATGCTCAATGTAAATTTAGTACACATATTATATGAGTACTCAATTTGATCCGCTTGCATTTTAAATCAGATAGACATCAGCAGCCGTAAGCATTAACATTATATTTTTGGAATATATGATGTTAATATGCCGATAATATAAAAATACCGTATAACATGTCGAATCAGTAAATAAAGTGAAACGATTTAACTGATAATTTTAAGGCCCATTTATGGTAATTTTAATTAACATATACGTACATCCTATTATATTCAGAAGACAACCTGAAAGAAAGTGGATGGTTAATTAATTTTAGAACCAGTAAATTAATTTTCAATGTGCGTTGATGTTAATTAGTTACACCACGTACGACTCATAAATTACATTCGCCATGCGTGACGGCAAAATTAAATAATTGCTAGGGAACTTCTGAAAACTGTAAAATATGATGGCAAAAAATCTATTTATTACTAATTCTAAACTTACGGCTTATGAAATTGTATACATATGTATAGCGCAACAACGGAAAATAAATTATTTGGCAAGTTTTAAACAATTATCTAGAAAAATAATATCTGGGTACAAAGCAAAATCAAATTTTTGGACAACAACCAAAATACGCACACATATAACATTCAATGTATGTGCGGACCAAGGAAAACAACTAGAGAAAGATATATGGCAGCTTATAATACTTAACCCCCCCATTAGAAGGAAAATGGAAGAAAAATGACGGGGTAGCTAGCGGGACCACTGCTTTTAATAAACACCAACAGAGACACAATATACTTTATTTGGGGTAGCTTACATTATTAGGTACCTACATATATACAGAAAATCTATATTTTCTGTTCTTTGGTTTTTCATATACGGTGCGACCACGAAATTTTTTAATCTAGTTAATTAAAAATAACCTAATTTTCTTCTAACTTAAAAAACCTTGCAATATATGCATTATTAGGAAAAAAACTTTATTTTGATGGCGAGTAACACCAGTTTCTTTTTCTCTTTTTCTCAAAACTATGTTTTTTTTTATATTTCTGTACATGATAGTAAAATTGTTTTCGAGCTATTTTTTAGCGATATATATATATATATATATATATATATATATATATATATATATATATATATATATATATATATATATAAACCATAAAATAGCAATATCGTCATTAAATTCCAATGTATCACGTTTGCGGATGGTATATAAAAAATCCGCCTAAAGATACGATGAGAAAAAGATTTCTGTTTTACCAGCTTACGCCTATCTGGGATTAAGTTCCAAGAAGGGGTGCACAGAATGGTTTAGAGCTTTTAGATCGTAGACGTGTATATCTGCACATATATAAGAATAATATAAAGCGTACGAAATCCGAAAATGGGCAAAATTTGATATAGACCAAAGATCAATTATCCTCGTCAGATTGAGTCGCGTCAGCAAACGTTCATCACAACACAAATGTGTTTTTGTTCAATTATTAAATGTAATGCACATACTAGTGGGGTATATTTAGTTTCATTGTATAGAATGAGACGAAAAAAGAATATAATGAAGCATTAATGCGTGTAAGAGAGAAAGGAAAAGAATTCGTACATCGGTCAAACATATTCGGAATCCGTGTTTCAGAGACTTACGTCTTGTGGTGTTAAGCCTTCAAAACTAAACTTCTTAAGAAGAAGGACTATATGGACCGACTAGACAGAGGAGGCCGCAATGTTGTAGGACGTGAGAAAGAAATGAATGGTTTTTGGGATTCCGTTTAACACGATCATATGTATAATGGATTTCTATCTTTGCCGGCGGTTTCTTCACTTATATTCAGCACACACACACACACACACACATACACTTCACAAGTGTGTGTGTGTGTGTGTCGGAAAGAAAATTGTTGTATATTTTTTCATGTTCGTTTGGTCGTGTTTTCTATGTGTTATATGACGTTACTGGAACGTCGTTGTCGTGTGAGTGGGAAAGAAACGCGCCATAGTCGCCTCTAATGGGAAAAAGAAAAACTGATAACATTTATAAATGGAAAACACGTGTTTCTATTATGACGAGAGTCGCGTGACATATTTCAGAAGGCACGCTGTGTGTGTCGACGAATACTTTAATAATGCACAATACGACGGCGATTGACATCATGCAATCATTATCATACAGAGCTATGAAATCATTTATCAGTGCATAAAAGCACAGTCGATTTTTGTTTAGATCAAAGAATGATTCACGGTGTTTTTAATTTTTCCCATAACGATCAATAAATTTATAAATAATCAGGCCCATTTTGTAAAAATTACGCTCATGTGAACATTTAATCAACCTGATTTACAAAACATAATTTATATAACAAAGTATTCAACGATTACAATTTTTTTTATTTTCATCACAACACTTTCTAAAACTGTGATATTTTTATAAGAGCAAATCTAGCATATATTGTGCTTAAAGTTATTTATTCTTTGTTTTATTGTTATAATTTGATTTACAACTATTTAGACAAATGAATGCGGTTTCAATATTTAAAATTAATTTTATTAACATTTTTTTTACTTGATTCACAACGAATATTTCCGTTAAAATCTCGAGATCGATTTTCTTCTAGATTAAACAAATTAATAACAAATTATTTTTGACATTTTAAGTAATTCGCAAACAGCGAACGATAAAAATCATCTGCCGTTAGTAGTATACCTACTCGTGAATTCTCCACTAATGATTTAGCGCAGTAGTAGGAATTTATTTAATTTTTATTATTTTATTTAAAAAAGATAATTTATGTATATAAAAAGAATCGAAAAATAAATAAATAATTGAAATCTAATTACGATTGAATTAGTTGTTTAACAGCGCCAATTTGTGCGCACTAGGAGAAGTAGTAATTGCCGTTGAATTTAATATATAAATTGCTAATATCAACAATTTTGAATTGGAGAATCAAATTGCATATATGCAGGCATTTATGAAGGTTTTACTGGAAATTTTAAATAATTAAAAACAGAGTCAAGTTTCCTGTAATACAGAAAATCTCCTATCCACCCACAGTGCAGTGGGATTGTCGGCAGACGGAAAAAGCAATTGGAAAACATTCGCACCGGGTGTAATCAACGAATACGATTTATATCCGGGTTAAATTTGAATTGTGGCCAAATGGGAATTGTACCTACCTGCAAAAATCCATTTTGAAGATAGCAACCCTTTCGTAATTCAAGTCATTAAACAATTCTATATTTATTTTACTAAAGTACTTCCTTTAACAGTATTGCTTACAACCAGATCCATCAAATACTTTATGCGGTTGCTACAAAGAAACACACATAAATATAGTTTTAAGTATATTTTCCAGAGTTTCATAAGTTCACTTGTTGTTTGTTTGTATAAGCTTTAAACAGCATTTTTATGTACGATACCTACCTATTCCTATATGAAGCGATGGCACCAAATTATGCTACAGCTACACATATGTTAGTTTAAACTTTTACTGCCTTATATATGTTTGTTTTGCTGAGATCTTTTACTTCTACTAACATTTCAAGAATGTCTTTGTTGGTTGATTTCTTTGCAACGAAAATTAAATGTTTTCGAATTAAGCCACTCGTTGCGTTCAAAGCATTTTTGGGTCCTGCTACTTAATACTTTGAATACTCACACATTCATTAAAGAAATATCAAATGATAAATGAATATGCAAAGTATAAATATAATTACATTGAGATCCTCTTAACATTACCTGAGAGCTAGTAAATTGTAATATTTCGCTAACCAAATAAATAATTGATTGGCTATTTTTAGAGCTAATGATGATATTCCAATTGAATCATTTCGATAAAACCAAATTATATCGTCACACAAATAATTATAGGTATACAATAATTTTGAAATGCCATTAGGTGGGTTGTTATACGTGTGCGGTTTTCAGCAATACACAGGATTTAAATATTAATTTCTATACAATGACACTGCACTGGCTAGATATTATTAATTCGTAACACATACACACTCACACTTTAATCGTTGCGTGATTTTTCTGTTACCTAATTGAATACAAATTTCATGATATTCTTTTGATTTATTTATGTATACCTCGCTAAAATAAATGCAATATATGTATATGCAACTAGTTTAGTTATTGGTGCAAAAGTAAAACTATTTTTTAATAGTGCCCTGATTCGAATTCGACAATTTCTATTACATTTCTATGCTTGTGTTTGTAAGTATGTTTGTGCTTGTTTTTTATACGAAACACTTTTTTATATTTTCTATAATTACGGAGTTATTTGAGTTTTCTTAAAAGCGCGATTTTCAGTTTTTTATTATATCAAACTATTTGGGATTTTAAATGCTTCTCGACGGAATAAAAATAAGCGCTAAACACTGCACATTATTACCCTTTTAACCGACCTATAGTTTTCGAAATTCACTAATATGCACACACACACACACACACACACACACACACACACACACTCACACATATATATATATATATATATATATATATAAATATAAATATATATATATATATATATATATATATATGTGTGTGTGTGTGTGTATGTGTGCATATTAGTGAGTGTATGTGAGGATCAACAAGAAAAAAAAAATTATTAAAACGGGAGATGCACTGTAGGCAGTTTTGGTCATTTCACAATATTTCCGAAACGGCTACACTTACAGCAAATATAATGAAATTAAAATGTAAGATATTTTTGAAATATTCTTCATATAGTTACAAGAAAATTGCTGCTGAAATTCTTAAATGAGATATTTATGTTATTTTGGTTGATTTAAATATGGGAAATCATATTTAATACATCGTATCAACTACACTTGAATACAATATAAACACAAACAGTTTTGGACATTGCATATGCTTATAAACATAATTATTATTTATTTAGTCGCTAAATTGATATAAACTTTTAGTATTCACTATACTCTAAACAAAGCTCATCTTTATAAAAATTATAATGTTATATAGTCCTGTGCTGCAGATACAAATTTTCTACTAGGATATGTCTATATCATTATAATAATATAAACAACCAAATTATTTCATTATTTTAAATTTTTGATCATAGAACTTGACCAAAACCACAAGTACATCAACATCAACAACAACAAGAACGCCATGAACACATGAAGTGTGATAGCGGAAGTAGATATAATGGATGTAGACGTGGCCAGAGCAGAATAAGCCAACCCCTACTACTCCTAGTAGCTCAGAGTTCCGAGTCCATCAGGGTTCATTACCAGACACGACAATCCACTTAAAGCCCCAGGTGCGTGCGTCCTACAATTTCGATTAATCAAACTTTAATTGATCCAAACCGAACCAACCTTTATGTATGTATAGGTACTACGTATATACGTATGTACGTAATACACACAGTAGATATCCAAACTGTCAATCATAGATTGCTGTAGGTTTTCGCACAAATGCCACTTTCCGCAAATTTTATAAATACAAAATACTTTTTTTCATTGAAAATAAAATAAATGTCAGTGTCCCTTAGTGGTCTTCTTCGCGGTAATCATCGCCGGTGAATGGTCATTTTGATGGCATCGTACTCTGTGGACAATCAATTTACGAATGTTGGACTATCGCACGCATCTCGCAAATTGGAAAAATCGTGGGAAATGGCCGGAAAAACACATAACAGCATTTTGCAACCGACCACCAAAACAAGGAAAGTGGTTTCCTTTAGCAAAAACGAGAAAAAGGGCCGTAGAAGCTCAGAAACGAAAACGATACAACTGTCATAAATATTGGAATGACAAATAAAGAAAGCACTGGTGGCCATTACGGAAATAGGGTTGTCATTGCGTTGTTAAAAAAGCAGACCCTGAAAAATCCGGTGAATTGTATGTATAATACAAATAAAATATTCTTCATCGGATGCATGCAAACATACCCATATTGTTTATTTAGCTATGAGCGAAATGTTTTATTGAAATCCCGAGCTATCCAACGGCGCACGTTCTCAGCAACAACACCGCGTGTTGTGTGGAAGGGAAATAGTAATTTACAGTATCAATCAGCCACTACAGAACGATTTAGAGATAGATAGGATTCAGGGAGGATTTAACAGTGTGTTAGTGTGCGCACTTGAAATAATTCGCAAATTTTAATTAATTGCTCGCTATTCATTTCGCACGGCCAATCCAGATGAAGTGGCTGACGTTATTAGTCACTATTTATATCTATGCATCATCGCCGATAAGTTGTTGAGAACAACATTTTTATTATAACTGTTAGTATTATAAAGTTGTTGGATGATTATTTTACCATATCCAAATAAATATATGATAATTTCCACAATGTTTTTTAATATAAAATACATCGTCTTTATTATATTAATTATTTCAGGAACATATTTTTATTACTTTTTATAACTTTTTACTAACTTTTGAAACACTTCTTCATGAAATATATTTCTTGTCAAAAGATATATTTCCATTAAAATTTCAAGATTTAATTTTCTCTTGATTACAATACTTACTTATTGCTTCGTATAAGCAAATGAAAATGATATGTGCATTAAAATGAAAGAAATATTATATTTACTTCAGTCATTGTAGGATTTACATTATCATATTATAATTATTAACATTGCTAAATTTGTTTACTCTAATATACATTATTCTAAATATAATTATTAGGCTTACAAGTGATAATGTAATGTTCAATCGTAGTATAATTTAATAATAGCCCATGCAATGAGTATGTATATTTACTGCCGCGAATAAACAAGTTGATATTACTAAGCTAACCATCTCGTGTTAATCATTGCTAGGTTTACATAATCATACTAATAATTATTAAATGGCCCCTTAGCAATGCAAATCTATCCTATAATGATTAGCGCTTGTACATAGCCTACTTTATATGCTGTTCCATTATCATGATAATAATTGCCGCAGCATCTAGACGGAACATGAGAAATATATAATATTAATAATTTAAAATAATATTTATTTATTTATATATATATATATATATATATATTTATATATATATATATATATATATATATATATATATATATATATATGTCTATATATGTCTATATATATATATATATATATATATATATATATATATATATATATATATATATATATATATATATATATATATATATATATATATATATATGTCTATATATATATATATATATATATATATATATATATATATATATATATATATATATATATATATATATATATATATATATATAGACAAAATTGAGCTTAAATACATGAAATTATTTGTTATTTACTTTATAACACTATTTATAAAGTAAATAACAAATAATTTAATGTATTTAATTTATGTTTGGTTGTATTTAAGCTCAATTTTGTTTCATAGCCTACTGAAAAATAACTATAAAAATAAAATTTATTTAACTTCCAATTGCATTTTCTCAATATTTTACTTATGTAAGGGTATAAAACGAATGCATAATGGAATTCAGAAAAAAATACTCTATCGAATAGGCCTAAAAAATATATAGCATCTCATTTGAAAAAACATAACTTTGTGTTGTTGCTTGAGAACCACTGGTTTAAAAAAATATTTTCTTTTATAGTTGGATGTCCCCTTTGGTCCTGCATAAGATTGTCTTATACTATTTTATTGTATCTTTAATAACATAGAAGTTAATCGAGGTAGCTCGTTTCGCTGTTACACCCTGTATACATGTGGGTGTGTGTATAACTTTTTGAGGCGTACTAGTGGTGTATCTAGGAAAGACAGAAAGCGGAATACGTGGATGTATGAGTAGTGCCATATTGTAAAAACTGTCGCACGTATAATAGTTCAGAGTCAAATAAAATGATATGGTCATATTGAAAGAATGTTGAATGAAAGATTAACTGAAATGATTTACGTGGCAAAGATGATTGGTGTGAGAATGGGAAGCATTCCTCGGAATAGATGGATAAATATGATTGAGAATGAATTGCATTATAAGAAAGTGGAATACAGGAGCGTGTATCAATGTTTTGATGAATTTGATTGAAACGAAAGAAGTGTGTAAGGATAGAGTTGAATGACGAAAGATTGTCAAGATGTGAAACGATGTAAAGAGTTTTCTGATAACCCATAGCTGGGAATAGATATGTATGTACGAGAACAATTTAATAGTATTTCGCATACAGACTAGAAGAAATAGAGTACTGTTAAAAAATATAGTGTCTTAACTTGATTTGTGAATAAAAGATTCTAGTACTGACAACAATATTTAAGCATAACATCCAAAACAAATATCAAACATATCAACATGTTTATAGAAATCATCAGAACAACCATTACAATTATTAGTCTCTTGTCTACAACCTACGTAAAGATAACACACGATTCTAGTCCAGGACTTGCGTTTCTTCACACATTTAACTCCAGAAATCCAGCATGGAACATCTACTGGGGACGGAGGATAATAAGCAGGATATGTGAAATGAGGGTAAGGTGATACGATTACATCTGGTTCTGGTTTTTTTATTGAAACGGGATCAGGTGGCACAACATTCGGGATCGGATGCGTTGAATTAGCAACGCTACCATTAGACGACTTGGACGTTACGTAATCCTGAGAATAAGTATGAAAAGTAAGCGGAACAGTAACGTGGTTGATATTGTTAACGGTGGATGTCATATTGATTTGGTATGGAGCCGATTCAATAGTTTTCGAAAGTGTAGTATGGTTTTTGGTAGATGGTGTCGGTGTCTGGGTCTGAGTCGGTGCAATGGTTGAAGGTGTTATCATCGTATCGTTATTGGCAATTTGCACGATGCATTTGTTCTTGCAACATTTGATGCATTCATTATTGGTAAAGCAGATCGCCGTTGAACAAATGTAACAAAAATCTTCACAGACGGTGTCAATGTTTATTTGGCGTTTATTGATGCTAGAGCCTTCTACGCCAAAATATGGACAGACTATTGTTCCAATTAGAGTCAAAATGACGACTGTAGATTTCTAAAAATTGAATGGCACATTAGTGCACGGAAAACTGTCATGTATTATATTTTCTATATTTATATAAACTATATAATTAATAGAAATACATTTTATTAATTATTATGAAATATTTAGCTAAATAATATGATAAGAACTGATAGAAATAATTATTTTCTTTTTTAATTTTAATAAAGTTTGATACGAAAACAATTGTTTTATATTATATTTGAAATACACGTTTAAACTTACCATTATATGCATGTGTACTACTCAGGAAAATAGAACAGTACTTCTAAATGCATCTATCTGTTGCATTTATATTCATAGTAACTTTTGATTTGACCATCATAGTTGTAAATTTTTCTCAAGTACAATAGCAAATATTTTTCCGATATCAAATTTCCTGGACGAATAATTTTTAGATCCTTGCATGAATTACACAATTGTTGTCCTTCAATGTAAAGGTTTCGATCTTCTTAAATTTTTGTTAAATTAAGATTAAAATTTCAATGCCTCTGTAATCATTATGTGCAACACGACCTTAGGTTTGACCTAGTATAAAGTAAACAGCGGAAAATAAATAAACTAAGATTACGATAATATTATTGTTTATTAAATACAAGAATCTCAATATATAAGTTAAAACAGTCAATTACTTGAGTATTATAATATTTAAATAAACTATACGGTAGGTGCAATGTGTAGAAATTAATTTAATTTTTATATTCAGCATGTTTAAGTGACATATTTTTGAAATATCTAAAAGAAACGTGCATAACATCTTAATTACAATCATTAATCACAGACAGATTTTCCTTGTGATAATTTCCGCTTTATACGTCAGATCAGCACGGCTGTGCTTGTGTGTGTGTGTGTGTGTGTGTGTGTGTGTGTGTGTATTTTTGTGTTTTGCATATCAGATTGGCCATGTACTCTACTTTATAATTTTTTTTGTTGTACTTTCCGTATGTTGATTTAATTTTTCCAATATCACGTACGCTGAACGCGCAACCTTCGCATGTTTTCTAAATTAAATTATACCAATATCAGGTGGAAGCTATGCAAAATGTATTTGCGTTTTTTTTTTGTTTTATCAATAAATTTAATTGTACAGGTACATACATACGTACCATATACGTATACGTACACATGTGTGCGTTATGAAGTTTTTTTAATTTAATTTTTTGTGTTTTTGTATTCGTATGGTAATCGTGCACATTGTTCACATGTCATTGGAAAATAGGTGTTAATGTGAGCACAAGCTCATAATAGAATTCTGTATTTGCCGATAAAAACTAAAACCTATTTACTATGTTGCAATTGTTTTATATGTAATACGACTGGATCGATTTTATCAAACCTGACTGGTCATGCAATAGTGTATATTTCTTGCTTACTGGTACTAATACATTTTTAGATTGTTTCAGTTAGCCAAAATTTTACTGTAATGGACATTATTTTCTGATAATTTTATGTTATAATTATCATAGGGAATAACATGAATAATTATGTGTGCATGAATTTATTTAAATGAATGTATAAGTTACAACATAATTGTAATACCAAACAAATTAAATGCAGTGAGTTCATCATTAATTCATTATGTAATAATATATAGCATGATTATTTATGAAAAGGGTTTTCGCTACCTTGATTTGTTGTAATATATTTGAGTATTATTGACTGAAATGGTCAATATTTAGATAATTCTTAGCGCGTGTGACCATTTTATCGACATTGCCGGAATATGAACCCAAGACTCAGATTTAGTGATCTAATTAATTGAGCTACTTTACCATATTGAAAACCTAAATATCTAAATAATTACCGTTTCAGTTAATAATACCCAAATATAATTCAATTGTATGATTATGTTGTACGATAATAATAGCAGCGAAAATGTCAAAAAAGCGAAAAAACTCATAATGGCTTATCTACACTAATTATAATCATTAAATAAACTTGTTGGGCGTTTTATTTCGACTGTTTTCATATAAATGGCAATCAAATATAAATTACGTATATATTAGAAATATTTTATAAGTTACTCCCAAAACAATTTTTTGTAGGCTGCCGGTTGTGATTTTAATTAAATTGATTCACGTATAATAATAACTTTTTTTGTCGTCATGCCATGTAAAATAATCATAAAAATAAGAATAAAACAGTATTTTGTGGGTTAGTTGTGTGTTTTTAATTTGGAACGTTTTAGTTTCTTCGTTACAAATTACAAATTTCTGTTTTGTTGCTCTGCACAAAAGATAATTTCATATGGAATTGCAGAATATAAAAAAATTATCCTTTTCTTAACTAAAATCATTTTAGATTAAAAGAAGAAGGTTTCAAATGTTTAAATAGTTTTAAATTATTGTATATTTTGCCATAAAATCTAATATATAACTTATAATTATATTACATTCAACAGTTTCGTTTTTCATTTATTTGCAAAGTAAAAACTTTCCCGCCATAATAATTACTAATATAGCATGAAAAGTAATTATATTACCTCAAAACTTAAAACAAACTTTGTTTTTTATTATCCTATATAAACTGATATACCTACAACGTATAAGAAAATTAAGTAAAAATACTGCAAATGTTCTTTTCTCATAACTATATCCAGCTATAGTGTGAAACTAACTACTAGTTGTTGTACTACGAGGTCGTTAACTAGTAACACGTCTAGCAAGGTCTCTGTTATCTACTAGTAGTAAGATTTACACTTTCGGAAAACAAGTTTTGCAGCTGGTATTGCTGTCGCTGTTTATTGCTTGCTTGTCTTTATAACAGTTTTCTTATCTAAGCGCAGCAGACTGTGTTGCTCAACGAAAAGTTATTTTATGCATATTCGGATCGATAAAATTTGTTGAAAACGCCATTCATATATTCAAATTATTTCATTTTACAATTAAATAATAACTCTCGGTGAGGTTTCACTATAATTTTATTGCGACGACTAGTTTCGGCTGTTACACCATCTTCAGGTCTGAAGATAGTGTAACAGCCGAAACTAGTCGTCTCGATAAAATTATAGTGAAACCTCACCGAGAGTTATTATTTAATTGTTATAATGTTTCACCGAGTGACAACAGCATCATCCGTTCAAATTATTATTTCATTTTATTTACTGTACTGTAAATATTATAAAACAACTTTTAAAAAAATTATTAAGTGAAGATTGTTGAAATTGGACGTGATGAAATACAATTTTCCAACAATGTATAAAATATATTTAATTTAGAAAATTATTGCCAAACACATACAGATAGAGTCGTAGGGCTATAGAATTACCCCACTAAGAAAGCAAGCCAATGGAAAAATATAATTTTCTCAAAGTATATACGTATATATTATTTTAAATTACACTCGTCCTTAATACTGTGTCGCTTAGGCGTGAATGATCGCACAAAACAGACAAAATGAATTGAAGAAAGGGCTTATACACCAACAAACACACAGCAACATAAAACACGAAATGTACACAAAGAAAAAGTCCTTCCTTTTATAATTTGGATGAAATATATTTCACAAAGTATTTGTTTGTTAATACATGTTTACATAGTCATACTTCATAAAATATTAATGGATAAGCATTTTTTTATCACATCTCATGATCAAATACATTTTCTATGGACTAAGTGAAAAATGACAGTTTTGGCATAGTAACCGTACACAATCAAAATGCAATAATTCAAATTAGAGCAAATGCTTTTTTTTGTATTCTTGGGGAAATATATTGTACTTACTCACACCTTTAATATAGTTTATGTTCACAGTGTATTGACACCTCCCCAAAAATTAGCATCAAAAATGCGAAAATAAAATCCCTAACGTCAAAGAATTACGAATAAATTATCATGTAAATTTGCAGAATAATTTTTGTATAACGTTTTTAGAAATCATACACTTGTTGTGAATTGCCGACAAACTACTTCAATGTAACTCACTTTCGTGTATAAATAAAACTTTATATAAACCGGACTATGTGTGTGCGTGCAGATTCCGGTGATACCGGGGTTGTGCGCCGACATTCTCCGGGATTGTCTCTCATGCCGACATCATCCGGTGAGAATGGATCGCTAGACCTGATGGAATTGCACTAGATGTGTGCGTGTTTGTTTTGTAGTGCATGAACCACCATAATTAATCAATATCACGTCCAATTACAGGCATGCATACTACTTAAATATTTTTAATCATTTGTTTATATTAGCGAAACCGTCCTAGTTTTCGATCTTACTTTATTCACTTGAGACTATTTAACGTGATATAATTATATGGTTAACAAAATTAATTATCTCTAGCTCGTTTATTGGTAATATAATCATTAAATGCTGGAAAATCCAGAATGGCAAATTTTGCATATAATACAAAAATTGGTATTATTAGTAAATTAAAATTATATATTTTCACCAAAAATGTTTACTCAATAAAATTTATGTACTGAAATTAAATTTTTTGGAATAATTAAATTAATAATTATTTTAATATTTACCGTATAAGCAAATCTCTCTCTCTCTCTTTTATATATATATATATATATATATATATATATATATATACATATAAAATAATATAAAGACTGGGGCAAGTACAGTTTTAATTATAAAGTTCGGTTTACACTGCGCAATATTAACTCTTGTGTAATTCTTGTTCAAATATTAAACGAAATTAAACTATGTCGCTTTTTGACATTATTTTATTTACTTAAAATATACATTATGGCATAATACATGAGATATTTAAGCCCTACACTTAAATATCTAATAATTTTAATGAATAGATATAAATTTTAGCAAACAGCTACTATAAAATTGGAAATGAAATTATCACATTTTCAAACTAAATCTCTCCATCATCCTCTATTAATAATTTTCCAATTTTGTAAGTAATGCTTAAATAAATACCTTCTTTGGCCTTTTGCGCCCCGACGAGTACAACTGAGGCAAGTATAACCAAGTACAGGGCAGCGAGTTTTGGTCCTGGGAACGCTGGCATCGCACCCAGCACGCACATCACTAACACATCCATGATGCGACCGAGATCTACGCTCAGCAGACAGACACACGGTGATCTGATGATATTAACTTGTTCCGCAGGTACATAATTAATATTAACTACACTGATACCCGAAATTTACGCGGCGCCGCGTTTAATCGCACAGCATTCATTTTCCAATACAATTTTATTATTTTTATTTTTTATCTATCTAAAACACACTCAATATAACTATCATTTTCTAATTTTATTATTATTAGTTATGACTACTGTTTCTCGTTATTGGCATGGAATTCTTATTTTAATTTTTTTTATAGTCCTACCACGAACAAAGAAAGACTGAAGCACGAATTTATGTAAAAATATTTTTGTATTTTTATACCAAAGAAAACATGAAAATAATCTGTGAATCGCGATTATTGATGAACATATATATATTTTTGAGTAATTAATATAAATATTAGGTTTTTAAAATAAATTAACACTAACAGATACAAGCATTTTTGTAACTCTTACTGGCATTGCTAAAATCCCAAATAATTTTCATTATAGTGTAATATCTGATCGCACACCGAGATATAACCAGCGCACTGTTATAACACAAGAAGTCAATGTGGCACCCAACTACCAATTTTAATTATTTAATGTTTGAAAAATCCAAAAATGCACTAAAACTAATTATTTATTTCTGTTAAGCATTCATAAAAATTATCACAAAAATATTTATTTTTTATCTTTAAAACTTCAGATTAAATTGGCATGAGGAAACATCTTGTTCTTTTTTGTGTTTCACATTCGTAATAATTGTATAGTTTAATTGACTATATCAAACACCATCCAAGAATAGAATACGCACATGTCACTCAAAAAAAATACAAACTTTTTTTCGCAAAATTCGCGCACTTTTTAATTTAAATCTATTTTTTTTTCCAAGACTAAGTTCGCTGGCGATGATGTGCACCAGGAGGCGGTGCGGTACGCTTGACGGCGGTGTAGCGTGCTTCCCCTGACACTGGTGACTGTATGGTGGCGCGTCGGTCGCACCCCGCTCACGCTAAAGCACGCGCACGCGTAAACCATCCCTTACACTGCCGTATTATAGGACAACTCGCCCTCTAGCTTCAATACAGTCTAGTTGTTCTCTATGGTGTATGTACATAGTCCTTTCTAAACTATTTTGGGGTAGGTAGGTACTGTGTATTCTGTAAATAGTACACTTTCATTTTTTTGTAAAACTCACCAAATACCGACATAAATGGCTAAATAATTACTGGCATATTTTTGCCGAAAGCTATACAAGAATAGAAAATAGTCCGCTAAAAATGATTATACATGTACAACCCGTTTGATTTTTTTTTATCAAAATAGGGCGTTTTCTGGCCAGTTATATACAAAGCATTAGTTTTCATAATTTTACCTTCAACCGTTTAGGCTGTAGAACGCTCACACACACACACACGTCATTTCAAAAAATTTCGGAATCGATTCAGGGAAGGTCTATTTCCATTTCAATCTCGAGATCAATTTTTTTCATAATTACAATACTTATTTATTACTTATAAGAAAGTAAACATTTTAGTTGCAAATTTCTAAACTGGGTTAATATTTGAATGGCCTTTGATGCATTGTTGAACAACATAATTTCTTAGTTACTTAAAACGAATGTCTTGAGTTCGTTGCTTAAACTTTTAAATGACCACATTTATATCAATCAACTTAAATGTGATCATACAGTTTATAAAAAATTAATCGCGTTTAAAATATTTATTGTATAATACACCGTACATAAAATTACATATTTATTACTTAATCTATTCACTTAAATATCATTGCTGTAGGTAGAAGATACAAATACAGGAGAGATATGTGGATCAATTTTCAAAATGCTTATCCAAAAGTCAGGCCAAGTAAATTTTTAACTACAGTACCAGTACCTTCAACTACTCCATCGAGTGGTTTTCGAAATATCTAAAAAAAAAAAAACAATGAAAATAAAATTACAACTAACATATTTGCTCTTCTTTATTAATATCGCTAAATGAATATATGTTTAAGTTTCTGTCCTTTATTACACTAGCACGATTAAGAACTGTACGTAATAACATTTACATTGGAAAAAACAAATAATATCGAATAAAGTTTTACACGTTTGCGCATTGTAGTCCTCGTGAAAAATCGGCGATATGGAAACTAAACATAAACGTCTGCTACCTATTGTTAATATATCTCATTTATTGTTAATATTAATGTTTCTCTCGACTACACTAATAACTAGTCTATGTAATCTCAAGTCATCCGACAATTTCGTTAGATTTCTTTGTACTTATATATTTGTATCCTCAGTTATAAAAATGTAGTGAATTTTTAAAATTAAATATAAAACTAAAAGCTACATAAATGAAGCTGTTGTTTATTTAATTATGTTGTGTAGTCATTAAAATAGCGTAATAATCATTGCTCAAGATTATACATACATAGGCCTAGTAAATACGTATGTAGGAAGGAAAAATAATAACACTTACCGATTGTTGGTTATCAGTTGCAGGAGTTGCAACAGAAATGAAAATTGCATTATTTACGACAACCGGTTCTGAAGGATTTGGATTTGAATTATCATTAGCTGCAACCTCCGTATCCGGCATTGGTTGCGACATAGAAAATCTAGCTAACATTAGCACTACAGCAACAGCAAGCGGAATTTTAAAATGTACCATTTTCAAATCTATATGCAATACTAGCAGTTTAAGCTGTTGAAACATTTATAATTAACACTTCTGTAATACTGCCTCTCATTTATATTAAAATGGGTCTTGTTGTGAATGGACTGTAATCATTTAAATATTATGTATTGTTTTCATATCAGTATATTTGTATTAACTATTAAATATGGATCATAAAAATAATACAATTGCGTGTCTAAACATCTAAATGATTAAATAAAACAATATTTATTTATTTTAAATCATAAAACAAACATGATTCACTACCAAATCTAATTGTATTTGAATGGGTAAGTCGGATATAATATATGTATACACTTTATATATTAAAATAAATATAAATCAGTAAAAATATTATTATTTTTAAGGTTTAGTTAATATATTGAATATTCTTGCAGTGTGTGCTTGTGCCTGAATGTGCGTGTGTGTTTAAGCACGCTGCAGCCTAAACGACAGCAAAAATAGAATAAAATTAGAGATATACATATTTAGTACTTTTGTTTGAAATTTCTATCAGATGTTCTGAAATGGCTTGCACTGAACTTTCTTATACGCATTTGGTTAGATAATATTACATTTTTATTATTTTTCTAATCAATAATATTTAACTAACCTTTGTAACCTTTTTTCACTAAATATATTTCTTAAAATAAGTATTAAATGTCAAACTCCAAATTATTTTAGGTTCTTTTTACTTTCTTATACGCAGTATAAGTAAGTATTGTAATCATGAAAAATTTCGATCGCGAGATTTTAACGGAAATATGCGTTTTGACCTTCTCTGAATCGATTCCGACTATTTTCGGAATGACGTCCGTCTGTGTGTGTGTGTGTGTGTTTGTGTGTGTGTGTGTGTGTGTGTTCTCTAAAGCCTAAACGGTTGATGCTAAAATTATGAAACTTTAAACTTAAGATTTGCATATGCCTGGGGTGTGCACCTCCTATTTTTGAAAAAAATATTCAAAGCGGAAGTGCCTGTTTACTGTAGTCATTTTATGCAAATCTTAAGTTTAAAGTTTCATAATTTTAACTTCAACCGTTTAGGCTGTAGAGAGCATACACACACACACAGACGGACGTCATTCCAAAAATAGTCGGAATCGATTCAGGGAAGGTCAAAACGTATATTTCCGTTAAAATCTCGAGTTCGAAATTTTTCATGATTACAATACTTACTTATACTGCGTATAAGAAAGTAAAAATAGAATATAGAGCTTATTTAAATCAACCAACTTATGAAAACAATGTAATAAATAAATTTTAAACTTCAAAGATCTGTCAACATGCTGTCCTGCGGAGAAGCTTTTAAAAATTTATCCTTTATTCTAAAAATTGTGGAAATGGTAAATTTATACGCTCTAAAACTCGATATCTATGTTGAATTTATAAATGGTATTTTATGATTTCAGTCCTTATGCTTAGCTGGTACAATTATATATTGTATATTTACCGACAATTTTGCCGCCTTGAATATATCGACTATAATAACACTGGCCTGTGCGCAACCGAACTGCTTCCTTACATCAACTACACTAATGATACTTATTCTATTCGACGCACAGCATGTCATCTGTGAATTCGGTTTCAACGCCATTGGAGCCATGTTGAATTTGGTCGTAGCCATATTAATGATATGTTTGCTTGGTAGCGACGGCATTAAAAGCGTTTTTTTTGTCTTGCTGGCCATCCTTTTCGCGACCGGTATTACATTTGTTATGGATCTCATACGATTAGCGAAACAAAAGGCTTAATATTATCTATGTGTTCATATTATAATTATTGTTTAATATATTTTTATCTTAAAAAATTACTTGCACATAGGTAAGTAATATTGGAAAAAGTAATTTAAATAAATCCAAAAAATAATTAAATAATGCCTGCTTAATTATATTTACGGAAAAGCACTTTTTCAACCAGTGAACTTTATTCTAATTTTAGTTACATTTATATTAATAATTTTGTTGCACATTCACTGGATGAATTCATTTACTGTAAACATCGCAAAATCTTGTCAGAAAATTAGAAACTTACATACTACGATGCGCAGTTTATGCGAGAGAATTGAATTCGTAATATGATTATATACAAGCTGCAAGGAAATCCTGTGAGATATCGGCAGATGTAGAATTGAAGACCTTCGAAAAAATATGTACCCTTATAGGTAATACACGCAACGTAACTTGGGTAGGCGCTGACAGCGTTCCAGGCAGCGAAAGTGGGTACTAAATTTAAAAACGACTTGGCCCGCAGGACCACTACTCTATGAAATTCAATTTTGATGTTTTTGAATTCGAAACCTCGCACTTTTATGTATTAAGAGGTTGAAGGAACTCATGTGGTCGATACCGCAAGGTAACTATTACAGACTACATTGCTGGATTTTCGATACAAAGTTATAATTGATATTTAATGATTGATTTGATTGAATTTTTATTTTCTTATGCGAAATAATAATGATTGAAAAATTGATCTAAAGTTATTAACGAAAATATATCTTATGATCTCTGAATACATTTTTGGAATGAACGTGTGTGTGCGCGGTTTAGTCTGTGCTTTACTAAAAAACATTTTTATTTTTGAAAACAATATTCAAATCTAAAATGTCTGTTTACTTCAGATTTTTTTGGTGTTTTTGCAATTTCTCCAAAACAAACAGTGATAATAATACATACAATCAAAATGAAAGTGTAAAAAGTGTATTAGTTATTGGAAAATTGCGATTAAGATTTTTTTTATTTTTATTGCCATGGTTACGTAAGTATAGGACATATTTAATAAACAAATCAACTATTATTTAAGTGTTTGACATTTAACATTTATTATCAAGAAATATTTCGAAAGTTAGTAAAATATTTTACATAAACATATTGTTAAGTTTTAAGTTCATTTAAAATGTAGAAAACATCTGGTCATAATAATTTCTAATATAACGTAATTAATAATAATATTAATAGTAATAAACACTTGGTTGAGATTCACGAGAACAATGATATTTTCTCAAATAAGTAAATTGTTGTATTTTCACTATTTTTTTTTTTTTATTTAAATAAATTATACCTACTACGTATAAGAAAGTCCAGTGCCATACACTCATAAATAAATGATACTATTAAGTTTGTGCATCCGCACTGTGATTAAAAAGTATCGTTGAATCAATGTATTTATGCTACATACCTAATACTGATAAAAACTGTATCATTTTGCCATATATCATGTTTCAACTGTAATTATAATACATTGCACGCGGTATGTGAGCGAGTAAGAACCTTCAATACCATCCTCTCTTTGTCTTACAATACAAAATTCCATTATGATAAATGACTTTTTCCGGAGTTAATTGTAATTTACGACACAAGCGACTGAGTATTGTGCGTTCCCACTGTCAATGCAATTTTTTATTCACTTATTACGCGTGTATGTAACACTATTTCACATCCACGTGACACTGGTGTTATTTCGTCAGTTGTTTGTAATATACCTGCCCATATTCGATTTGATAATCAAAAGATTAATTGGTTATTGTTTTAATTTGGTTACTACAAAATAAAATTTATCTCAAGATATCTTTGTACGCATTTTGGACATTTATTTGCCTATACATATATGTATGCTGTATTAAGCAAATTTTGAATATTTATTTTTCTTAGATACATCTTTATCTGTATTACATTCTTATACGCAATATAAATAAGTATTGTAATCATGAAGAGGGTCGATCTCGAGATTTTAATGGAAATATACCTTTTCACCTTCCTTGGATCGAATATGACTAAACGGTTAAAAGTAAAATAATGAAGCTGTAAACATAAGATTTGTATATACCTGTCAAGAAACTCCTATTTTTGAAAAAATATTCAATTCGGATGTGCTTGTTTACTCTAGTCATTTTTTGCGTTTTCTACAATTACTCAAAAATGGATGCACTTACAACAAAAATTATTAGAATAATTATTCTTTGAAAAAAAGACTTGAAATTTCTTATTTTATTTATCTTTACATAAATCATATCGTCTGCGCCCGTCTATTGTTTAACAAGAAAATAAAATAGACTCAACTAATTTGGAATTTGATATTTAATAATTATTGTAAGCAATATATTTAGTGAAAAAGTGTTTCAAAGATTAATAAAATATTATAAATTAGTAAAATAATAAAAATAGATATTTTTATGTATTGTCACTAGCACAAGCATTTCTGTTAATATCATATTTGAAAACATTCACATCCAACCAAAATATATAGAACAGAATGTTATATTGGAATAAAACGTTCGTTTTCTATTAATTTCGCGATGCGTTTGTAATGCTCAAGGGACCAGGAACAATCTGTTTACTTGTTTACCGTTACGGCTATTTTTCAAATTGTCACCAAATGGATGGCACTTTTGATTTATTCGTTTGCGGTTAAGAAAACCCGTAAATCACACTGCAGAAATATTTCATTACAACATTCATTATTTGTGTGGAATGACTCAGAACATTATATAGATTCGTATACGCGCGCTAAATGTAAATGGCTAATAAGTATCTGATTGAGTGGGTTCGTTCTTCTTCTCCTTCGTCTTTGTCAAGTGGAACGAACAAGATCAAATGACATAATTGAAACCCTTACAATTCTCTTCAAACATCAATAAAGCACTCTCTCTTTGTCTTTGAATCTACCCTATGAACTATTTTTCGATCCAATGCGATTTAGTTGAGTCGAAACTTAAATTAAGAAACGGCATTAATTATGATTCTTAGATAATAAATAATTTTGTTATGTGCAAATAAACGTTCTGAATAATTATACTTTTGATATTTATTAATTAATATGTGTATATAATAGCGAGATAATAGCAAAGATGTTTGTTCAGGTCACAAACGGGTCAGCGCCTGGTATGCTTGGGTTAATATCATCGATGGTTATCGACACTGATGGATTGTTAGCGTGTGACAATACTGCTTCTAACTGGTATTTTCGTTTAACAACTTGCTCACATAATAATACTTAACTTTGTTCGAAAGATCAGATAACAACACACTTCGATTAACACTTGACTGTCTCGCTTGCCTATATTGTTTTGGAGTGTTATTAGTAAATAGTGTAACATTGTCACATATATGAAACTAGTGTCGTTGTGTTGCTGCCACCTCCAGATAATGTTTCATGTGAAACACACGAGGCTACTTATTTTACGGAAATATTCTATATTTATAAATCTGCTTTATTCAAGAAATAAAGAGATTATTTCCCATTTTCTAGACGCAAGACATCAGGAACATCAGCTTTCAGACTAATAATAAACAGAATACTGTAAAAATGATATTGTATCAGGTCCTGTACTAAATATTTTTATACATAACGACATTTTATTTGGATGAAGCAAAACGTATTTACAATTTAACAACAAGCTTAACCGTCCGGTTGTATTATTTTACTGGGTGTGATAACTATAAAAACTTAGTTTACTTCATGTAATCCGGATAAAAAACTGGTTTAATCCCCGATTCATAAAAACGTATTAAATATCGAGAACAGAATTTCATCCACATATTAGTATATTAAAAATATTTACATTGAACATTCTTATGCTAATTTTATTTTTACATGGAAAGAAGACATATTTTACTAATTTATATTATTTTACAAACCTCCGAAACACTTCTTCACTAAATATATTGCGTACAATAATAATTCAATCTCAAACGCCAATTTATTTGATGTATGTGATGTATGTAAAAATAAATAAAATTATAAGAAATTTTAATAACCATTTTCTTGAAACTAATACTATTTTTGAAAATATATTTTCATTCTAACAATTTTCGTTATAAGTGCAACTATTTTTGAAGTGGCGGTCGGTTATATTGCACAAACATTTTGTCAGCTGAAGCTAAATTTTTATGACAATCTTGTAACGTTAAATGGCTCTTCATATAACAGATAAGTTCGTTGTGATCTGTGCGTGCATAAAAAGACAAGAAAAAAGGTAGACATGCTTTTTAATCACGTTTCTAGTATGGTTCGCAGCAAATTGTCATTTGTTTTCATGGTTACGTCGCATGTTTTCAGTAATGGCCTCAGCTATATTTGTTGAGGCCTAATGCTTTATCTTAAGCCAAATTGTTTATTTTTCCACGATCCTAACACGCAATGATAAAAAAGTGGTGTTACAAATAAAATTTTAGGAATATTGCATTAACTACAATAAACTATGTACATATATGTATATAAACACATGTGTTATATTTATGAGTAGCGAGCGAACAAGTATTGAAAGATATTTATGCACCATGCATCGTTCTTTTGTGAAGTGTGCGAAACAATGTTAGTATGTGTTTAGTGTAGAAATGGTAAACAATATTAATATTATTTTTGAGTGAATATCGCCGAAATGTAATTGGTCCATACAAAGATTACGCTTGATTTCAGATGTGTGAAGGATTTTTAGTTTATTAAAAATTACTTATTTACAAATTTATTTATTTAATTTAATAAAAATTTAAATTTTAATTTATTAATAATTAAAAAGCACTTGTAAACCTTTACTACAAACATTTATTTATTTCTAAATACATATACATTTCAGTAACCACGTCGACAGTTAGTTGAATGCCTTAATATTTATAATTTTGGTTTTCAATTTCATGTACGTATTGATCACGAAAATGTACAGTTAGACATAAATAAATTTGGAAAATAAAGATTTACAAGTGCTATTTAATTAATTAAGAAACCTACACCTAACGCAAACCAAAGGTTATCAACTATGGCTTCTTGGTCAAACGAGTTAAATAAATACATGAAAATTGAAATTCAAAATTATAAATAATAATTTGTCTTTTATTCAATTAACACATTTTACTACTGACGATGGTGCCTTGATCACCGAAATATACATTTGGAAATAAATGAAATTATAAAGCAAAGATTTACAAATGCTTTTTAATTACTAATTAAATTAAGATGATTTAAATTGGGATAAAGTGCGAGAAATGTGAGAAATTTACTATTATTCCGTGTGTAATCAATCCTATATAATTTCCGAAGTCCTAGAATAGCTGGATTTTTATCTGATTTTAAGTTTGAGCAGGTCAGAACGACCGTGTATCGATCACTGTATAAGTATAAGTAGATTGCCGGTTTGTTTCCTGGTCGGATCAGTCAATACAGAAAAAGTTATGTTTGAGCCTGAGCAGGCAGTTTTGTTATTATGGTTTGGGCAGACATATATGATTTTAGTCTGACGATCAAACGTTTGAATGATTCGAACAGTGTTCCTAATTACTTAACATAAAATTTATATAAGCGTGGCAAGAAAACCTCCTATTTTTGAAAACAATATTCAAACCGGAAGTGCATGTTTACTCTAGTAATTTTCTGCGGTTTCTGCAATTACTCCAAAATAGTTACACTTGCAGAAACATTGTTCAAATAAAAATTATAGATATTAGAATTTTAAACAACCTTTATTTGAAACTCAAATAAGGTACTGGAAACAAGAAAATGGCTATATATATTTATATATATATATTGGTTCTCATAATCATTGTCACGTAAATCGTATCAACTGTGCCTGTCAATTGTTTAACAGAAAAATAAAATAAAACTTAAATATTTGGAGGTTGAAATTTAATATTTATACTAAGAAAAATATTTAATGAAATATGGTTCCAAAGGTTAGTAAAATAATATTAATTAGAAAAATAATAAAAATGTGATATGTTCTAACCCAAAAGCGTATAAGAAAGTGCATGACACTGCAGATGTTTTTAGAATGACGTCCGTCTGTGAGTAAGTGTGACTGTGTGTGTATGTGTCTGTGAGCGCTCTACAGCCTAAACGGTTAAAGTAAAAATGATGAAACTTTAAACATAAGATTTGTGTATGCCTGGCAAGAAAACCTATTTTTGAAAAAAATATTCAAACCGGAAGTGCCAATTTAATCGTTTTTTGCGGATTCTGCAATTACTCAAAAATGGTTACACTTACAGAAAAATTGTAAGAATAAAAATTATATACATATTATATTATATATTATATTATATATTTAGGTAAAAAATGTTTCGATGGCTAGTAAAATATTATCAATTAGATAAATAATAAAAATATGATATTATCTAACCCAAATGCGTATAAGAAAGGTCAGTGCAAGTCACAGCAGATGTTTTTTAAGAAATTTCCATCAGGTTGTACTAAATATGTGTAAATTGTTGTATAATTTATAATAATAAAAAACGTTTCCATGGAAATCACTTTGAAAATACAGTAATCTTTGCTGACACGCGAATTTTATTTGGTAAGTAAATTTCTATTAAAACGCCTATAATTGTATAAAATAGTAGAAGAAACACATTAAAGTGTGTTTGCATGCATAAATAATCCATTTGTGCTCATTATAATCATTGAATGACTCTTTAAAATATGGTTCAGGTTTGGAATATTCGTAAATGTTTATTTATTATTATTTCCAATAGCATATAATTAATATTTTAGTATCCTGTAGGTGTATTTTTGAGATAAATTAAAAATATTAGTTCTTGCCAAATTTATGTTTTCATTAATTTTTACTTTCTTATACGCAGTATAAGTAAGTATTGTAATTATGAAAAATTTCGATCTCGAGATTTTAACGGAAATATACGTTTTGACCTTCCCTGAATCGATCCCGACTATTTTTGGAATAACGTCTTAAGGTTTGCATATTCCTGGCAAGAAAACCTATTTTTGAAAACAATATTCCGACCGGAAGTGCATGTTTACTCTAGTCATTTTTTGCAGTTTCTGCAATTACTCAAAAACGGTTGCAGTTACAGAAAAATTGTTACAGTAAAAATTATAGATATCAGCATTTTATACAACTTTTATTTGAAACCTTTTTTCTCAAACGGTTCCGGAAACAAGAAAATTTCTCTTGAAATTTCTTCATTACATTTAATTTTACATAAATCGTATCATCTGCGCCTGTCAATTGTTTATCAAAAAAAAACAAAAAGACTTAAATAATTTGAAGTTTAACATTTTATATTTATTCAAAGAAATATATTTAGCGTAAAAGTGTTCCAAAGGTCAGAACAAATATAATAAATTAGAAAAATAATGAAACTACGATGTGGTTTAACCCATATGCGGTGCATGAAACTGCAGATGTTTTAAAATATGTTTCTAAATGATTGATTGAATAGAAACCTAGTATGATGTAAATTTGTATTGCTTTAGGAAGAAGACCAGGAACCCATCTGGAATCAACCAGAGCAAGAAGACCCATGGGTTCCGATTATAACCCTGATCCGAAACCGGCCTTCGGGTCAGAGGATGTAGGCTTTGAAGATGATATCTTCCCTCCTAGCCAGCCAGCATCCCCAAGCCATCCAGAAGAGAACATCGTTTCACCGCTCTGCGCTGCCTGTGGTCGATACTTTTGGATAAAGACACTAATGAAAATTATTCTTGTGAAGATTCTTCGAATAAATTTATCAACTTCCTGGACTTTTTGTTGGAAATTTTAAATAATGACAGTATTTCGTTATTAGTCAAAATTGTGAAACATCGACTGCGTGAAGACGTTTCTCCCAAATAAAAGAGATTTGCGACTTTGCAGAGCGGATCGCCCAAGTAAGGATGCTGGTGTGTGGCACCCAAATTGTTAGTGAATCCCAAATTCTCTAATAAATTCCCAGTTAACAAATTATTTATTGGCATGACTGAACAATTTATAATAAATTCGCAGTGTACTATTTTTAAGTTAAGTTTTAATAAATTATAATAATCCTCTATTATTGAGCTTATTTTCTTTCATCGAAACTATTTTTGACGTATATGTGTGTGTTGAAACAAACAATGTATGTTTACTGATATCTTCTTTGGGTGTTCATCGTCGCTCGTAAGACCAAATTTGTCGCTTCTTCTCTAAAGATATTAATCAGATTAGTAATGTTTCAAAATTTATATTTTGGAACCCCACATATCTTAAGTAATGTATAAGAATGTTTAGTGATATTTTTACTTTCTTATACGCAGTATAAGTATTGTAATCAAGAAAAAATTTCATCTCGAGATTTTAACGGGAACATACATTTTGACCTTCCTTGAATCGATTTCGACTATTTTTGGAATGACGCCTGTCTGTGTGTGTATGCTCTCTACAGCCTCAACGGTTGAAGGTAAAATTATGAAACTTTTAACTTAAGATTTGTATATGCCCTGAAAAAAAAAATATTCAAACCGGAAGTACCTGTTTATTCTAGTCATTTTTTTCGGTTTCTGCAATTACTCAAAAATGGTTACAGTTACAGAATAATTGCTTGAACAAATGACTGTTTGAAATTTTTTTTCAAAAAGAATACTATACTAAATAATGGCTATTGAAATTTCTGCTTTTTACTTAGTATTGTAATCATGTAAAATTTAAATTTCGGAATTTTAACGGAAATATATCTTTTGGCCTAAACAGTAAAAGATACAATTATGAAACTTCAAACTTAAGATTTGTATATGCCTGGCAGAAAAACTTTTTATTTTGAAAATGAATATTTTAACCGGAAGTGCATGTTTACTCTAGTCATTTTTTGCATTTTCTGCTATAATTCAAAAACGTTAATACTTATGGCAAAATTAGTAAAAATAAAAATAAAAGATATTAATATTTCGCATAACTTTTATTTGAAAATATTTTTCAAAAAAGGTATTTGTTACAAAAGAAACAGATATATTCAATATTCTGCTATAACTCAAAAACGGTAGTACTTACAGCAAAATTAGTTAGAATAAAAATAAAAGATATTAACATTTCGCATAACATTTATTTAAAGAGATTTTTCAGAAAACTTACTGGTTACAAAAAATAAGTTATTTACTATATTGCATTCAATACTTCTCACGTCTCGCCTCGGCATGTCTGTAGCTGATCCACAGGTAAGTATACACTGACGTATAATATAATGCAGCGCTTAATATTGTAGTGCTACCCCCGCACTAAAGGTGGCAACTATAAAGGTGTGATACGCTATGCCACGACTACCTTAAACCATATATGTGTGACAGTTTCCGTTTTATCTCGATAATAAATCTGATCTTATATTGAATAGTTCGTTTATTGTTGCCGATTGTTTCATTTGTATACAATTGCGGATATATTTAGCGGACGATCTTTTTGTTATATTTATCCAAGTTCCAAATTTCTTTAAAATTAATATAAGATGTCTGAGCTTAAGTATATTTATTCTAATTGTAAAAATTGTAAAATTATATACAGATGAACAGACCAACGAATTAGTGACGAAGAAGTTTGTTAGAATTTTAAGCTATACAACGATCAAGCTCTTTATTTATATACTTATACGATATAAATAAAGGTGCTCAATTCTAAAAACAATAAAAAGTCCTGTGCAAAATACTGCAAATGTTTTATTAAGCGATACTATTTACATACCTGTAATACCAAATATGAATGATATTAATGTCAAATAGGAGGTACATAAAAATATAAAGATAAATTAATAATCAAATAATATTTCTTTCTATAAATAAATCAATATGTATGACCAATTATGTTCTTCATCCAATAGAGGTCACCGTATACACCTTAGTCCTTTACAATATGGAAGATAATAACGGTCATAAATTGCGCTTAAATCTGATGGGTTCTGTTATGATATCGAACCCTTGATGTTATTAGAAAAGCGATGTTCTCCAACCAATTTCATTGAGCACTAAATCCTAATCAGATAACACGTTCGATTAGCCATTCTTGTATAATAGTTATACAACATATCTCGGTATATCTTATCTATTATATCTACATCCACGTGCTACATACATACCTATGTATACAGTAAGCGTCAAAAGCTTACATATATTTAGAAAAAGTTAAATTATATTTCTCTAAATACATGTTTTCCTTTTTCTTACTCAATTCATACATATTTGATATTTCCATACTGAATTTTAATACAATTCAAATTTGCCACTAAATAGCTCGCTAATATTTTCTAATGTAAAAGACACATTTTTATTTATTCCTCCGAACTAAAACATCTACATTGTTTTGCACTGAACTTTCTTATACGCTTTTTTGGTAGATAGATCATATTTAGACTATTTTTCTAATTTATAATATTTTACTAACCTTTGGAACCACTTTTCACTAAACACCAAATTATTTAATTTTTTTTTTGTTTTTCTATTAAACAATTGACAGGCACAGTGATACGATTTATGTGAAAATAATTATGAGAATAAATGACAATTCCCATTTTCTTGTTTCCGGTACCTTTTTTGAAATTAATTTTCAAACATGTTCTTTAATGTTAATTTTAATCCAAACAATTTTTCTGTAACCAGTTTGGAGTAATTTCAGAAACCCCAAAAAATGACTTGAGTAAACATGCATTTCCGGTTTGAATATTTTCATCAAAAATAGGAGGTGCACACCCCAGAAATATGCAAATCTTAAATTTCATAATTTTACCTTCAGCCGTTTAGACTGTAGAGAGCATACACACACACGCACAGACGGACGTCATTCCAAAAATAGTAGAAATCGATTCGGGGAAGGTCAAAACGTATATTTCATGATTACAATACTCATACTGCGCATAAGAAAGTAAAAACATATTATAGTGGTTTAATATAATTTTTAAACAAAAAACAATCTTTGAATTTAATTGCGCCAATACAAACGAGTCAAAAGTCATAATATTTTTCAGGAATAGGTTACGATTTAGTATGTTAATCGGCTCATTTAGTATTACTATTCTTGTTGTGTAGGAGAATTTGTTTTTTATTGCGCTAATTTTGACAAAATCAAACAAAAATTGCTGAAATGTCTGTAAAAAATTGTTAATGTGGGAATTGAAGTACAATCTTTGTGCGAAATTAGTAAAATAATATAATGACGGTATTTCACTATTGAATTGAAATTACATAAGAATAACTCGCGTGCTCCGGCAGTCTCGGCGACAAAAATCTTTGTATAGTAAAAAAAGCCCGGAAAAAAAGTAATGTGAAAGAAAATTGCTTCAAAAATATCTAGTGCTATTTGAATCAAAAGAGATGAAACATTTGGAGTGAACCTAACTACTGCCGCACATTATCCTACATACACACATCTAATATGATTTAGACATACACGTCGGAAACAGATGTAGAAAATATTGAGTTCCATGCCGACAAGGGATTGACATGGCTGCCAAGATATATTTTTAAAAATAATTTGACACAAAGTGTTGCAAAATTAGGATATACTATTCATAGGCTCTTCCAACAGGACCCTTCTTGAACATATTTTGGTGCTGCTGGGCAAAAAAGTTCTTTAAATCGTGTTTCGCAAGAAAAGTGGTATAAAATATAATATGCAACCAATCAAAAATTGGTTCAATCCATGCCACAAAGATTGAGCGTAGTTATAAAAGGCACAAGATATTAAATCTTCAAAGAAAAAATAAAATACTAAATTTGATTAATGAGTAACATTTAACTCGGTATTATTGGAGTGATTCATTTCAAAGACCGACTTGTTGGGTGTAAATGTTTCAAAAGACGTAATTATAAAAATATTTTTAATTTTACGAAATATTGATTTGATATATTTTCCATAATATGAATGTTATTTGAAAATTGTAAGCCACAAGTGTACGTAGACTTTTGATGCATGCATTATCAATGACCTAATTGTTAAATAACACCTTCCAAATGATGTGCTTTCTATTAATCAATCGTATTGTCGTTTGGATGTATGTAACTGAAATAAATAAGTCTGTATTTTGTATACAATACTCCGTCCTACTGAATAGTAGCTGTAAAATTAATACTGGCTCAACTAATTGTAACAATCATATTATTAATTAACAGAATTAATAGACTATATGTATTTATTTTTTCATAAATAATAAAATAATTGTTCAAGTGAAACCGAGCATATGTGCGTAATTTATTTGTTTTGTCTAAATAATACAACAGTACGTTATATGTAAATATATTATAGATACATTGATTTTTTGGATAGCAATTATATTTGTGTAATATAATAAAAATAATAGCAATTGCTGACTGCTTTGTGTTCGAATACGATTTATTTTGATCACCTATTTAGTATATGGTAGTTTTTCTTATCTTTATATTTAACTACAAAATATATTGATCACATATCTATACACGGTCTTTATGTTACAACGGTCATTTAGGCTGATTGATCCCCAGCAACATTATACGCTCGATGGAGCTGCTACAAAGTGAAATCATTTGTGTATACTCAAATAGGATATCTAATTATTTGACGGCCATCAGAATCGTATAAGCGTAATCTATTAAGAATAACAACACAATATTTTCACAATCAAATGCAATATCGTCTTTGAAACATACAGTCACATATTCCGCTTCATGTCTCTCTTAAATACACTACAAATACCTCTTAAAATGTTCATTTCTACAACTGTCACTCACTTTTTATGCCTGATTTACCAAGCCCAACATTCATTCCCATATATGAACAACGATGATAAAAGTTGGGACATCATTGGACACGCATAACTGTGCATGCTTAAAAATGTTAAAAAATCTCGCGAACATTCCTCTACCTCTAAATTCTTACAACAAGCAGATATTTCTCTCCATCGCTAGAAAATAAACAACCTAAATAAACCAACTGTATACCTTGCTCTAGTCGGTGTCTATCTACCATTATATTGCACACAATCCTTTATCCATTCTTTTCGAACATCATTTACTTACATTCATATCCCATTACTACTACTAATTTTGAAATTATACAAACTTTTTATAATCTAATTTAAAAATCACAATAAATTTGTATTTAACTGGGAAAACCCCTTTATTCAAATTTACATTGAATTACAAATATAAGCATTTATTTCCATATATATATATATATAAATCATGCATTTGTGCTTTCGTAGTTCGCTCATAATATCGACACACTTCACACTGTAATCTGTATCGGTTCTCGCTTTTATTTTTTAATTTCCCGGTGGAAATAAAAAATTGTGTATATTATATTCTATGCCTGTTTCAGAATATATTGAGTATTTATTATTGCAATAAAATATCTCGCGTATAGTATGCCAGTAAACGTATTGTTGGGACAAGTTGTTACAAAATGATGTTTTTAGCTGCTTTGGCAGCTGAAAAGTGTTGAATTGAATCAATAAATTATGTATTAAAAGATTCCGGTTTTTAACTTTAAAAAGCCAGTGATAGCAGGACAATTTCGCTTTCGTGAGAAGTTTTTTAGAATATTTATAATAATAGTAAAACTGAACAGAATCATTCGATAGAGGATAAACTGTCATGAAAATTTAAATAAAGAATTGTTGAAAAATTAGTACATTCAAATAAAATTCATCGAGTTCTGTTCTTTCTTATACTTATTTTGTGTAAATACAGATTTTGAATTGATCAGGAATTTTGTGTGTGTGTGTAGGTGTTTCTTATAAGCAGTAATAAGTGTGTGTTTGCTTGTGTGTGTATATAGTTGTATACATATTTATAAATTTCGCGTAATTCCGCGCCACCGTTCGTAGATGATAGAAATTATGATGTAGCACATTTTAACTGAAACTTTGGTCCCTTTGACGACACACAACACACAGTCTGTTTGTAATTAAACTATACAAACAGTAACATTCGAGCACCGCAACATGTCATGATTCACGCCAAGACAACTTTCCAATTAGTTGAGTATAATTAATGTTCACCTGTCAATATGCGTACACTTATATTTGATCTCAATTAGAAATATGTATGCAGACTGCATCAGGTAACTATGTCCTGCACATGCAAATTCTCGTGTTTTACTTTTTTCTTGTATATTCAGTAAAAAGAAAATACCGGTGTTGGTATGGAACGACCAGAGAAATGTAGGAATGGGATGACGTGCGCGTGCACGTTCTGTCTTGTTTTTCTATTAAAAGATAAGAAATTCCTGCGTCATCTTAACTGGTCGCAGCTTCCGTTGGTTAATGTGACCGCACCACTGCCACTGTACCGCTCATTAAAGTAAATTATAATACAAGAAGCCGCAGCCAGCGACCCCCTAAGTTAGGTAACCCAACAACACTACATCATTTCCAAAACCAGCAATGTCTCCTATGCATTATTGCAACCATTAATATTTATAGAATTTTAAGAAAGCATTTAAATCAAAACAATTTTTCTTTTAAACAATTTGAGCATTAACGCTATTTTATTTGTTAATTTGTTTTTAATGTTAGATGTTTTGGTTTCATATTTTATCATACCATATAAAGCATTCTCCTGGTTATTATAGCTAGTTAGAAAAGAAAGAAAATAATAATAAGAATAAATTCACTTACTTGTGCATGTACTAGGTATCTCATTATAAAAATTATAATATAATTTATTGTGGCAGGTGAAGTAGTAACTAATAAATAAAAACTAATGACTAAATTCGCGGCCAACAGTTTTACGAGCGACTTTGCGCGCTAATGTACTCGCTCTGTGTACCTACTCTAGTGGAATTAAATTAGCGGATGGTGGTATTTCTGTAAAAGTAAAAAGTGTATATTCGCGTGTTTGACACGCGAGTTTCTCTCGTTGAACGCAGACCAGTCGCTTCGCTTCTGTGTTTAATAATGAGGAAACGCGAATTGCTTTTTGAGCACTCCGCTACGAATTTGCTATTAAAATGAAACACCAACACAGCTGCTACGTTACATGCAAGGTATGCATGTACCTACACTGTAATTGACAAACAATTTATCACGTGCCAACATCATCATAACGCACTCAATTTATTCACTGCACAATTTCCTTTTTTTACTTTTTAATTCACACAATACTCACTTGGTTTGTTCACTAAATTAATTATACTTCTATTCTTCTAACACGTTTAAATATAAATCTAATTAAATCTAAAATATACATACCATTTACATGTATCCAATGTCTATGCATGCATTTGCGCATACTTACGCCATGTATGTGCTAATAGATATATATAATTATTTTTCATAAAACTTTTGTTATTGCCTTTGTCCATGGTGGGATAAAATAATAAATCTGTTTTTAACAAGATTCTAATTTTATCTCTAAATTCAAATAATTAAGATATGAAAAGTTCTAAATCATATCCGCTTTATAGGGCACTATCCATATTTAAATAACTAATTATTATGATTATGAAATTACAATTTATTAACAGTAACATTTAAAAATAAATTTACTTTCGAACTCAAAATTTAACGTATGCGCTTTGACCATCCTTGAATCGCTCACGTGTGTGTGTCTGTGTGTATGGGTGTGCGTGTGTGTGTGTTTATCTATCTGTCTGTAAATGCTCTATAGCGAAAAATGTTAAAGGAAGAATTTTGAAACTTTTAACTTTTTAAGTGTATGTTTACTCGGTTATTTTTTGACGTTTCTGCAATAACTCGGCAACGGCTGCACTTACAGCAAATATAGTTACTATTAAAATGAAAGATATTAATATGTTTTAAAAGTTTGTTAAAATATCCGCACTAAACATTCTTATACGTTTAAACATTAAATGTCAAATTGTAATTTATTTGAGTCTATTTTATTTTTCCATTAATTGACAGGCACAGTTGATACGATTTATGCAAAACTTAATAAAATAGGAACAAATTTCAATTACCATTTTTTTGTAACCGGTACATTTTTTGAAAAAAATATGTATTATATATCTACTACGTACAAGAAAGTTGAGTGCCATACAGTGCAGATGTCTAAATTTATAAATTTCCCTCCCAGTTATTTATCTTTCATTTACCTTGGTTTGCCGATTAATCCATATATTTTCCGACAATGTATACATGTACCTACGGTGGTAACGTATACACCTGCAGACTTTATTCAATTATGAAAGCCATTCTTTTCCACAACACTCTCTGATAGTACGTAGGTACATAGTATATTAGAAAAGAAAGTTTATACATTCGCCTGGAAAGCAGCCTTGGTGTGTAGGTAGGTCGGTACTATTTTGCGTTTCAGTTGTGCATAGACACAAAATTAAATGGGGACATTTACACGTGTCGCTCCGGAGGGTTGGCAACATTTAATTTTTGGGGAGCGTATCATGGAAGACTTCACTACGAACCCTTTTATTACATCCACACATACATAGTACTACATGTATACAGTGGCGACACACAACATTGAAATCTGCTATAAAATTCACACTCATTTACAGTGCATACATTTATTTGCTCTGGTTAAAATCCAGCGATGCCGTGATTTTTATGATTATCTCAACAACGAGAATGCTAAAAATATTCAAATTGGTTTCAAGTACATAAACATTTGTCCACTAGCTGGCTGGGTAAATAAATACATGATGATTGGACGTCACTGGTGAACAGAGGCATTGACAGCGCAGGTTGTCTTGGAAATGTTTGCAAAAAGACGGAAAATAATAAGGAGACGCAAGTGAAGCAATCACGCTCCTGCGACAGACATAAACGTTCCATTGGCAGCACAATGGCAAGATAAGAGGCAAGCAACGTGCGAGACACGGCCAGAGGAACATTACGCGTGACATGCCAGCTCGATGACTTTTTTATTTTATGGCCGCCGCTCGCTCTGACTGCCGTTCACACATAAGGCATTATAAATACTATAGAAAGTTTCGCTGTCACTCTGAAATCATTTGGTTTTTTATGCGTTTGTGTGCATAAATGCATAATATAAATGTGTGCAATCGGTAGGCAAGTAGAATTTAAAATGAGCGTCATCGAATGTTATCTAGCTCTGTAAACTAGATCCCTGCTGTGCTGTTCTTACATGTCATAAAATAATTCATATATTATTTGCTGATTTTTATTAAATTTTGTATATGTCACAACTGCTTTGCTTTTCATTTTATTGAAAAATAGAATAATAACAATAGTATATAAAAAAAATAAAAAATAACTTTTGTTTGATTTTTTTTTTATTTTCAGATAGAGTACAGATTATAATAAAATGGCTATTGAATTTTAATATAGTATTCATTATTTTTATATAAGTCGTATCAACTGTGCCTGACAATTGTTTAACAGAAATAAATATTTTCTTGAACTATTGAAAATTTGTATTTTGTTTAGATATAGGACACTTTAAATATAAGTTTCATATTAAAATCTTATTTTCCTAGTTGATTTTCTGTTAAGATTAAACAGATGATTTGTTTATGAATTATCGTAGTAGTATCTACATATACATATAAATGTTAAAGATGGAGGGATATGTGAATGTATGTATGTATGTACGTAGTATGTTGGTTGATAACGTAACATGGTTGCATCCGCTCGAAATAACGTGACACATCCGTCATGCTATTGTTTCCGGAGGCACAAATTATTCAGTAATAATGTGCTTATTCCCCTGATGTCACCCAGCATACATACAAGCGACAATAGCGTCGTCCTGCTGGTGAGGGCGGCCGCGGCGGTTGCTGCTGTTCCTAAAGGAAACCGCACGCCGACACCATACATCTTGTCTTTGCACACCACACTACAAGCAGCGCTTCGCCTGTGTCACATGATGCTAACTAAAGCCTCACTGTATTCGGACCTTTAAGTATTTACCCTGGCTCACAGGAAGGTTGTTTATGTATTAATTAAAATACTTTGATATATAATATCAGCAACTTTTAGAACAAACGTAAAACTCGTTTAAGCATGTGCATACTTACTGCATTCATATCACATATGTTTAGTAATGTATGTATGTACAATGTACATACATATCTCTATTTTGCACATAAAATTTATGTGTGTGTGTTTGTTTGTCAACTGATATATTGTAATTATTTAAAAATTTTCAAAATAGATTTTTTTTCTTGTTAAGCGTGGAATCATTTTGAGTACAATCTTTCTTGTATTGTTATTGAGGATGCTATTGAATGTTTATAGTTGTAATTCCAGTAATTGGATCTGTTTAGTATCTTCTGTCGCCACATTGTGCATAAACATATGTATGTATGTGTGTTAGTGTGTACCAGAAAATGTAAAAACAATAGAGTCTCGAGAACAATAAGTGCAGTTCCATGCATGGTTAATTATCAAAGTAAATGACAAGCATAAAAGTGGGATCCAAGTCATGTTAGTTAGGGGTATGTACCGCATGTGACATAAAACGCTTCTTCAAAACGTTGTTCTTGCTACAGAAAGCAGAACCACAATACTAACGCTGTATTGAAACATATACTGCTTACTTGTACGAGTATAAATACAACCAATGCCATTCTTATGAATATTACTTATTTATTTTAAAACGTCAACAATTAATCTTCTTTGAAACAAAACATAATACCTATTCCCATCAAATGGAGTAATAGAAAACCTTTTACATTCATTCATATTTAATTCTTCATGTACGCTTTTGTATTTCGTTTGATCACAACTTTTCTTTCACGTAATTCATTCCCAATCATATTTTATTCGAAGGACAGGCTCGCATTCTCACATCTTTTTTGTTCATCTTTCTTTCGATATTCTTTCGATATGGCCATACTATCTCATGGTGACTCATACCTATTATACGTAGATACACCACAAATACCACATAAACGAAGATCATATTTACTCATAATTTGTGATGTTTGAATTCAAAATCAATTTGTCAATCATATCATAGCAGTAATCAGTAAAATGAACATATATTAAAATGAAATTAAATACTTTATATTTTTAAATAGTACATCGTTTACGGTAAAATTGCAAATATCAATTAAATGTTTTGTTTTCTTATTTTAAAATATACTCGTAGGTTCCTTCTTTCACTTTGTTTACTTTTTGTTTTATTCAGTTATGCAGAACAGTGAGTTTTAATGAATTCTGATTTGTTTCAATTAGTTTTACCTAAAGATAGTTATTCTCTCAACTTCCGTTGTATCGCGATATTCCTAAAAGAGACGACTGATTACAACATGTAAGCCTATGTATAATAACAGAAAACTTATTCAAGCAATCTGTAAGCAAATTTATCTTAAGCGAATTTTAATTTGAAATATATAGCACCTCGGTTTGTGTACGCCTAATTATGTATAAAATGGGTTTAATTTACGGTAAAATTTAATTAAACATGTAACGTGAAATAGAGGATAAATTAAATAAAATGTGTGCCATAAAAAACGTAATTAATTTTTTTGTACACTTACAAACGTTTTCATTTAACAGCGCTGATGAATGGAAAACTATGAATGTTTGTGTGAGAATGTTTGCATCAACAGGCTCTATTCTATGGAATGCATATGGATACGTACTTGATGAATTCAGTTCAATTAATAGAGTACAATTGATTTGAATCTGTGAATGCGTTTCTTTATTAGTCTATTTTCTATGTCCCATTGTATACATATAAGTATATTGTGCTTTGATATCTATAATAACAACAACAACAACTTATGACAATTGGGGAAAATTAGTGGCATGTGTAGGTTGCATGTTATATGCTGCCATTATCTAAATGAAAACCTCATCAATTTCCACTTGTAGACCAGAAAAATATTACCCATAAGTAAACTAATAGAAACTCAAGTAATGTGTGTGTGTGTGTGTGTGTGTGGGTGCATGTCTGTGGGTGTGAATTGTTATTGCAATAGCAATACACACACAGAGCATGTTGAACGTGACATTGTCGCGTGCAGAAATGTTAATATAAAAAGTTAATAAAAGCAGAAGTTGCTTTGACATTGCCAGTGCAATAAGAGTTTCGTGGATTTTTAATAACTCTGTCACATTTATATAGGTATTATATTGCGCACACAACACTACTACGCCACATTCGCACGACCAAAACATCTGCTGTGTATTGTACTGGACTTTCTTATACGTTGTAAGTTTTTTTTTATTGATAGATAATATACAAAATTTGTAACAGTTCAGAAAATATAATTGTGCATTGCACTACATATTATCATGGCCTGACGATTTATTGTTTTCAAATTCTAACAAAATATTTATATTTATTTCCAATATATTATCAATTTTTGAAACGCTTTTCCGCTAAATCTTCAGGCGACAGATGTTACATGTCAAATTATTTGAGTCTATTTTATTCCCTGTTAAACAGTTGACAGGTGTAGGTTATACGATTTATTAAATGTAATTTTTAAACAATAATTGTTTGAAATATTAATTATTTTTACTGGAAGTGTAATCGTTTCGGAGAAACTGCAAAAAAATGAGTACACACACAAACTTGATTTAGGGAAGATCAATAGGTATACTTTCGTTAAAATCTCATGATTACAAGACTTACGTATTACTTCGTATAAGAAAGTAAAATAGAGATTGTTTAACACGTGTAAGTCTTGTTCTTTAAAACAATTTTAAATAAATATGATAATAAAATATTAAAATAAAATTTATTTGTGTATGAAAGGTATGCTATGTTATTATAAGATACGTACATGCATATATGAATGTGTATCGTATACACAAGTATGTGTGTGTGTGTATGTATAAAGTTTAGTTCTCTAAAGTGTCACACGAGGAACTAAGGTGATTTTACCAAGTAAATTGAAAAGTTAGGAGACTCCATTTTGTCTCTGTTGTAACGAAGGACCCATAAGTCTGCGCGATCCTTCAGGGAATGGAAAAAGACGTATTTATTAGGACCACACACTCCCACCAAAGCGATTAGAAATTAGGAAAGTTTTTTTGTTTTTTTTTTTTTTGTCAATTATCAATTTACTATATTCTATATATATATAATAGGTATGACTCTAGTTCACATTTCACTCCTCAATGCGAAGCAAGTGACATTTTTTAAAGCCGTGACGAGTAGGTACGTTGCGTATTTTAATTGGAAATATTGAGCCCTCTGCCGCACCTAATGACTGTTAACAGCTCGCAACATATTGAGCTGTGAACACGTTCATTAAAAATAACGATCACTTGTGCGAAAGAAAAAAAAACCGTTCTAAAGGACTGAATTCATTTTTGGCTTTCCCATTTCATTATCAACTACCTGAACAAAAACGGCCGTATCCAGAAAAAAAAACTCATCATTTACAATAATTTCTTAATTAACCTGTATTCCAATACATGCACTGAACAGCATGCTGATTTTACGGTGAAAATATTCTTTTATATAACATTACGATCGCAACACAATATTATCCCAAAATAGGAATTGAATTTATGAAGCATTATCAAAACAGTGTCCTAAATTAATTAAGCCTGACCAGGACAGAGAAACGTATTTTCTGCCCGTGTGACAACAGTATTCTGTTTGGTTGATGGGTAGTTAAATATTTGCCATGTATACATACATACATATATAAATATATATCTACAGGGTATCTATAAAGTGTTTTGTTGAGCGTGCGCGCCCTAATACTTTCCGTCTATAAAACTTGGGAAATTTATAATTGAAAACGTGGCTTCCGTTGGCCATTCGTTTCCGTTGCACCCCCTCGCCGCACTTGTTTGTACAATTTCGTTCCATCTACAAACAAATTAGATAGACAGATTTGTGAGCCGATTTTTCCCCAGAACTTTAAGTGAATTCAAACTTTTTACTCCCAGTTTTTATGTGGTTTATCTGCAGTCGATATTTTTTATGTATTCAACCCCAGAAACAAATGATATGGTAAATACATTTTTGTTTTTGTTTGTTTCATTTTTTGTACCAGTATATACGAGATATATGGTTTATGCAACTTGCCGACAAAAAAATTTAAAATTCCAAATTATTTAAGTCTATTTTTTACTGTTTAACAATTGACAGCCACAAATGATACGGTTTATGTAAAAATAAATTAAACAAGAGCAAATTTCAAACGATATTTTCTTGAAAACTTCCGCTTTGAATATATTTTTAAAAAATAAGAGGATTTCTTTCCAGAAATATACAAGCGTTTATGTTTTATAAGATAGAAAAAATAGATAGCAACGCACCATGAAATAAGTTAGTCAGAGCTTGTCAAAGATGTGTATTATATTTATAAATTAAATTAAACATCAAACGTAATTTTAAATCCAATAATGATATGATTAATAGTTTAGCGACATACAAATATAGAAGACATTTATGCATATGTGCCAAGAGGATTATTGATAATACGCATTTGCATACAACTTTATTCAATCGTTTCTTGATTCATTTAAATATATATTTAGAATAAAAGTATGATGGCAAAGAAGCCACATAGCTGCAACTCAATCATTTAGAAAGTTGTTTTGGCTGGCCTACAAAGTGTCATTTTCTGTTTGATGTCGGATCGGAATTTCTAAACTCCGGTAACTATTTAAAACCATCTGGATTCCTTAACCATAAAGCATTTACCTACCCATATACTACACTACACACAACGTATAATTTAAATAGAACATTTTGTGGTAAAAATAAAAAGTCGTTTATATTTGAAAATGGGAAAACTGTTTTTCTTTCATTACTTATAAAAGAATTTCTAGTGATATACCTAGTTTTTGTAATCTACCTGCTATGCATTTTCCTAAAGAAACATCTTGAAAAATTCATTAAAATAATATGCTGTACGCATTTCATTCATAATATTTTTTGTATATATGTACATTTTCTAATTTCCTGTTGCACAAGTATAAGTGCACTTTTGAGTAATATATTATTTTATACTTAAAATGTATATTCTTATTTCAGTATTGTTCGTTATTTATACCTATGCAGTATGATCAGTGGATGGTTCAAGTTTTGTGGCGTATGGCGTCGCGGCGCTGGGTGTGTTTCCGTGTTCCGCTCCGACACTATGAGAGATTTATATGGACGGTGTCAGAAAGTCGTTTGCAATTCCGCAAGAAAGTTTTATGTTGAAAATGTTCACAGACTCCCGCCCGTTCGCCTAACCTAACATACTCCGTAGGCATATACACACATTGGACAGTTTAAACGATGCCGAGGAAATATTTTTATTTTATTCTCACAACAACGGAGCGGCCTGGCTGCCAAAGGTTTATGATTCCTTTTTAAACAATTCATATACCTCTACGATGCTTCCATTATTTATTTCACACCAGCCCGACTAGTTAAGTCCCATCTTATAGTTATTTGCATAATTATGTCTGATACTACTTAAATCAGTTTTTCAAAACTCGTATACTTACGCTCATAATTAAATTACCGCACCGTTTTATTGATTGAAATTTCAAAAAAAAAAAAAAAACGTTCATTGAAAACGCAAGGCCTGAAATCCTAAGGTGACATCCTCCATTGTCCCTTAACGACTCGGTGCCACTTTTCTGTACCAATTTTAAGTTAATTACGTGCCTGGAATGAAATTAGACCGTCGCCCCGCGTATCTTCGAACATTTTACGCGAGTCGTTAAAAAAGAAAAAGCTCGGTGTGCCGGGAGCGCGCTAGTGTCACGCCTCTGGCGGCGTACGCTAAATATGCAAACAGCAACAACGGGCCCGGAAAAAAGCCCCAAATTCATGAACACAATGCTTGCGATCCTGATTAAATATTTATCCCTACAAGCTCGAACGATTTCTGCTTTACCGACGCACCGCGCTCTTTTAAAGTAGATGACGTGAAATTATAATTACAAAATGTCACGTGAAGTTATCACGTTCGCCAAGCAGCATAGTTGATATTCAACAAAACTTAAATAGTGAATATTTATTACCCAACTTACGTGTATGTATATTATAATTGTTTTTTTTTTAATAAATCATTAAAACGTGTACTTGATACATCACTCATATGCATTTATAACTGTATAAAAGGAAATAACAATTGAACATCACAAATCACTGATCGACCATACAAAATAAAACTGTAAAAATCACAAAATATTCCTGCTACAAAAATAAAGCGTTTTTTTTGTCAGTCCGTTAGGGAGATAGCTTTATTTCTGTTGTTTTAACGTTTATGGCGTATCAAACAAATGCAATTATTTCTGAAGTTCAAAGGAAAAATATCCGCAATAGCTTGCACTAAACATTCTTATACGTATTTCGTTTAGATAGGATACCTAGGTAGGATATTCAAATATATATTTTGAATAGTTCAAGAATATATCATTTTTAATATAAACTAAAAACCTACCTACTGCAACAAATTAAATATGCTTCTTACAATAGTAGCCATTTTCTTTTAACCAATTCTTTTTGAAAAAAATTTTAAACAATAGCAAATACGTTTAACTTCTTTAATTATTTCATGGGACATACGCATCACTTACTATTTGATCAGAGCAAGAATTAAGTTGAATTTTGAATTGGTCAACTAGTTTTAATTATTTCGATGCTTGGGTTAGAGATATTTATAGCAAGAATTTCGTCCCACTGCTCTTCATGACTAAACAGCATAGCAACATTCCTGACAGAGACTACCGATTAGAGCATGTCCAAAACTAAACCTGAACAGCTAGCGTGAACTATTCTCTAATAGCAAAATTAAACTTTATAAATTTACATGGAACCTGATTCAAACAGGTGCCGCTGAGTGAACTACGAGTCCGAAACTAATATGTTATTCAACAAAAATGAAATAAATTTTCATAAAACATAATAAAATTATAATTCAAATTAAAATATATTTCACACGCATTCGCCTGCTTATACATACATAATACATCATGCCTCTTGCCACCAATGGGGTGGCAGAAAACCCTTTACATTCACTCACATCTTGTCAATCTTTCGCCACTCAACTCTATCCTTACACACTTCTTTCGCTTCATTCAAATTTTTCATACACGTTCTTGTATTCTGCTTGCTCACAATTTTTTTTTCAAGCAATTAATTCTCTAACATATTTATCCACTTCGCATTCGCACACCATTCATCTCACTATCTATAGTTTCTGTTTTTCCATGGCATCCAGGAAACCCACAAACTGTTGCTAAAACAGCGAACGACGAACACTGCAACAGAGGGCATAAAAGTTTTTTTCGTAATAAAATACATAGTTACTCGTTGAAATAAAATTGCATTCTATGAACTAATCCTAGTTATATAGTACATACATAAACGAAATAGTTGATGTTTACTTCGCAGAGAAAGAGAGAGGGAGAGAAATTTGGTACCGAAAATGTTAATTTGATTTATATAAAATATGTGTTTGTTGTTTATTTGTTTGACCATGCATGCATGCATGCATACATTTATTAAATGTATGCATGCTATGCAACAGATGGGAAAATACGTGTTATGTATGTTACGATAAACATCAAATGTCAGCGGTTTAGCTTTTACGTCCTAAACAGAGTTTAGCTTCTCAAATTGTAATTAGTTTTTCAAAAATATAACTTTGTTTATTTACATAAACATGTTCTTCTACGTTTACAACAGTAACAAAACACTATCAATAAATAAAACATATTACAATTGAATAGGTATTCGATCTTTATTTATCGCTTTTGCTCCCTTATAAACTGTACCTTTTATTAATTATTTGCAATTTAAATTATTGCAAGACTTAACAAAAACAATTTTAAATAGTATAATATTTTGTACGTATTATAAATGTAGTTGGTTCGTTGATATTACAGAAAATGTAAAAAATTTTACTACACTAATACATGCACTTCTGATTTAAATAATCTTTTCAAAAATAAGAAGTTTTATTACATATACATGTACAAATCTGAAATTAAGAGATATGCCATATTATTTATAACAATTTCCTATTGCCTTGCCCATACAACAATTAAAGGTATTTTGTAAATTATACAAGCAATCTCCATAGTAGTATTCTGATTAATATAAAGGAAATTTTAGTAAAATTACCCAAACGAACCCCTTGAAATAATTTGGTAGTTATGTATTTGACCGAATGCATTGTAGTCAAGTCCAACTGTATGAATACGCATGTGTATGTGTCCGTTTAGGTCCACGTCTAAACTAATTGGTATAAGTTAGTTTTGGCGCGTTAAATTTATAGCAAACTCGTTCTGCCGGCCGCCATGAATTGCAAATTCTAATTGACCCTATCTACAGTGGACGAGTGAGTTGCACTCCTGGGTAATTGATTTATCCTTAAATGCCTTCTACCACTACAGGAAACACACGCGTACACGCACATATTCTCCACCATATACAATAATTACACAGTAGTTTTATATCAGATATGTACATACAACGTGTACCGAAAAAGTCGCAGTTCTATAAATAGACAAAAATGTTTTATGAAGGATGATTCATCAAGTTGACGTCACTAAAATGCGTAACACATTTAATGCACTCTACGTAATCACAAGTCAAATTAATCGCCGTTTGAAATTCAATTAGCAAATCGAACTGTTCCACCATCATTCATGAGGGACTCTGTGAAATTTGCCCACTAAATCCGACACCAATTACATAATCAATGTATCACACGCACATACAACAAACTCCCATTGGGTATCTAATTTACAACGGGATATTTGACACGGTTCAAACTAAAAACAAGTGAATAAATGCATCGAAATTACTTATTTTTCGATTTATGCGACATTGCATAACAGTTCTTATTTTTTTTGTATAATATACATACATTTTTCACTCAATTTGTATAAAAATACCTATACGCACAGGCACGGTAGAGATGCCGTGTTTTTCAGGAGCTGAAAGTACAAGCTCGCTTCTGTGGGTTGGTAGTGGCACGCTTTGCGGCATATATCGTATGTACCAGCTTCAATTTCCGCAACAACGAACAATTTATATTCAGCGTAAACACACTGTATGCATAACGAAGTATGCATATACCTACACATACATACATATGTAGAAATATTACTCTGTTTTGTTTGACTACGGCTCGAAATAAAATGAATTCGTATTACACTAGCACATTATTATAAATCAATGTTCAGGAAATTAAATAATTTATTGTTAAAGTCGCACTATTGGAGCCATGATTCTGCCACTTGACACAGCGTGGCGCTGACCACATGTTGGTGACGTGACACTTTTTGTACGTTACGAAAATTCTATTATCATCAAAACAAAATAAATTCAATTCTAAATTAAATTTTGGTACAATAGAGAAGACTCATACAATTACATTGAAAAAAAAACATATTTAAGTATTGTCATTTTTACTAAATTATTAACTAGCTGTTTTTTTTTTAATATTCTATATTTATTTTATTGATAAATGGGATACGATTCGTTGCTTATAAATAGTTTATTGTGTGATACCTGTCAATGTCTGTTAATTTCGCCATGATTCGTTTTTTGGTCGATTTCGTTCAGAATTCTTAATACAGAAAATAATAATAAAAGGACCATTCAGTCTGCACAGCGTACAATTTTTATTTTTAAATTATACAACTGGCCATATTGGCCAACCAGTAATTCTGATGTGTTAAATATATCATGCGTGAAGGCAGTGCCCATCGGCACTTCTTCATTTCAGACTTCTTTGGTGATTTCTTAGGATCCTAGTTCAAGTGGTTTAGTACGTTTCAGTCGCCTTTTTTCGTTTTCGTTATTTAGTAGATCGAGAGCTAAGTTGTTGGAGTATCTGTTGAGCCTGGCTTCATATTTTTTTGCGAATATTTTTATTTTTTCCTTAACTGTTTTTATTTTTAGGTCTTTGTGTAGGGTTTCGTTGGAGACGTACCAAGGGGCGTTGGCGATCACCCGAAGGGTTTTGTTTTGTGCTCTCTGAATGATGTTTATGTTTGTTGGCTTAGCGCAGCCCCACAGCTGGATGCCGTATGTCCAGATCGCTTTGTAAATTAGAAGTTTATTTTCTAGGTCAAGTTTTGATTTTCTGCCAATTAGCCAGTAGATTTTCTTTACTTTTAGATCTATTTGTTGTCTTTTTGCGATGATATGCTTTCTCCAAGAGAGCCTTGTTTCTAGATGCATACCCAAGTATTTAACGTGGTCTTTTCTTGGCAATATGTGGTTATTGATGTTTATCGCTGGACATTATCGCTGGATTTGCTTTCATTAATTTTCATTTTCCATTTTTTTGACCATTCTTGAATTTCATTGATTGCTTCTTGGAGGTTTTCTGTGGCTTTGATGGGGTCAGAGTTAGAGGAAAGCACTGCTGTGTCGTCTGCATATGTTGCTATTGTAACGTTTCTATGACAGGGTAGGTCGGCGCACAGCGTACAAATGAAACATAATAGTGACACTTTTAAAATTTAATAAATTTGCTCAATATTTTCTAAACTTGAAATTTCCCAATTTTATATCATCAGTGATCTAAACTTAACGTGAAATCCCCAAGCAGGATCGTGATATCATGGTTCTTAAATTAAAAATGTATACCCCAAAATCTACACGGTTACAAAATAAAAGGACACAAAGGTATACTAATATTACCATTTGTCGACCAGGTTAAAGTCGAAGAAAACAACGAAAACACCTAGAGACATCTGAGAACAGTTAAACGCGTAAAGTCTGTACGAAAAATACAAAAGAAAACCATTTGTTCTATGCCAAAATTTTTATTTCTACCATCATAAAATATATATTGTAATGCAGGACATGACGGGTGAGCCATTAGATACCTTTGCAAAAGTTGAAACACGTAAGTACCCTTGCCAATAAAAGTTTATGCTTCTGATAGTTGCATAGGGTTCAGGAGATCCTTAAGCTCATTATAAAGTTATAAATACTATAGTTCTCGTGTTACATGCATGGATGCATCGTGATTTTGCTCCACTTTATAGCATCCGTGTCGCCACCGTCCTATATTCTCGATTTTACGACTTTTCACATGTCTGTCTGTCTGTGGGTTTGCTAATTAACTATTCGTACTAAAAGTCATTGAAAAGTGTAAAGTTATAAATGGCTTATGATTTGTTGAACATCGTAAAGATTAGACTTTGGCCATTTTAAACATCTGAACTATTTCAATCACGAGAGAACTTTATAAACTATTTTATTTTTATTTCAACAACTAAAATATATTAATAATTTCTTGGTATTCTCATTGGATTGTTATGAGTTATCAAAAGAATTTTACTGTATAAACGATGTTCACTTGATGCTTTTATATATAATTCTCTTAGAAATAAATATTAAAAAATGAAACGCATTCAAATAACACCTATTGATACTGGCGAACAACCGATGTCACGTCTTGGCTAAGTAATATTTTGTATAATTATATAATCCTAGCAATGAATAGTGCGTGTAGATAACTGATTTTGAATTGTTTACTCGTAAACAATAAAGCAACAGTATTAATTTAATAAATACACAACTTTATTTATGTTTAAAGAAACACATGCAAGCTCATTTACTCAAACATATTTAATAACTCATTTGAGATTAATGATGAAATATTAAAATATTTTCTTTATTTGTTATTGTTAACATGTATTTACTCTGAACTTAATGATTTAGTAAAATAAGAATAAAACACACAAAAATCTTTATTTAATTTGTTTTAAATATTTCACCAAGTGAATAATTTAGATTTAAAAATTTATATTTCGAGGTATCTATCTACATAATAGTTTTTCGTAATGAGAGTAACATAAAAACAATTGATTGTCATGGCGAATTACATTTCGTGCCATTTTTGTGCTCGATAATATCTTCCATGTATTAGTGATTACTGTGGGTGTGTGTGTGTGTGTGTGTGTGTAACCCTAAATAAATTTCTTTCGTCATCCGTTTGTCTGTGCCCCGGTTCTGGTTGATCTGATGATGATACCCGCTGTCTGTATCTCGTAACGCAAATTGTTTTGATCTTATTTCCTGTTTCCCTTAACTGAATCTGTTGGATGCGCGGCCATCTTCGGCAGCCCTTAAGGAGCGATGACATGATCGCCTGGGGTGCCACTCCACCCCCAGCGCCCCCGACATGTCGTCTTTGTGCGAATTAAAGAAGCTCTTCTGGAGAAACAACCGTTACGCGCAGACAATTGGCCAGTTTAGAATTTTCTTATGGCTCGCCTTACGTAGTACGATGCCGTCCGTTTTTTGTTCACCAACACCACCCTCCGCAACAATTCTCTTGAGGCAATTTACCGTAAAGTAAAGAGGTCCTTGTCAACACACACACACGCACACTTGAACCAAATATCTATTTAGATGCTCGGCCAACACACCGTCTCCTAACCCCTAAAGATTGATGCGCCTTTTACTCGTAAAACTAAATGAAAAATCTCTTTGGCACGCAGTGTATATAAAATGAAGAAAACATTCGTAATCTGCATTATTTTCAGGCGCGTGCTAGTATGGTACGCTGTGCGCCCGCCGCCCGCTGACTTACAACGACGAATGAATATTCAATTTTTAAGATATTCATTTATATTCATTCGAAACCAGACAATTAAACAGCACAATACCTAAACGTTTATTCGTTTAATGTTCCCGGCCGCCATTTGAATAGCTCATCAATCAGTGCACACCGACAATTATGAAGTTTGAACTAAATTCAATTCACACACAGCACACATCTCCCCTGATGTCCACAATTGACTCTTTTGTTTCTCCAAAACAAGATTTCCATTTCTATATATATATATTTCTACAATACTCATTTAAAAATGCAAAATCACTGCCAATTTTTCCATTTGTCAATATTTGAAGTATTTTTCTCTCTTCTTTCTTTCATATGAGAAACTCCAATATGAGACGCTGCAGATATTTTCTTGTTACGCAATGTATTTAAGCACAGATATTTTATCTTAACAATTTATAGATACATTTACAAGAACGAAATTGTTGTTTGCAAACCTTAGATAGATTTGAATTATAAATTCCCAAACATTTTCTAATATCTGCTATTTTACCGCTTGAAGTAACTCAAATTTTATTTAAATAAAACGACAATAAGTCACATGGTGCAAAAGCGTAAATCACGTAGATATTTTTGTTTTTTACTTGTGAATAAATCAATCAATCACCGTGAACAACGTGTGTTGCATAGTTTTTTTTATGTCAAACTCGAGTTTAAATGGTAATAATTGCGACTGGGGTACAATTAATGCGTGATTATAGTTTTTTTTTATTTTTTAACGTTGATTGACTGTTCCAGGTTTGTTTGCAATTGTAAATTTGTTATTGCAAGTGTGTGTTAGAATAAAATGTAGTTGATTATTTTTACTATTATTAAATTATGGTTTTTATAAACTTATAAGATAAAGAGACAAAAATCTTCGAATGCTTGTATTTAATACTACCGTTCTATTTAAGTTTTTACATTGCTTTAATTCGCGTGTCAGTGTGAACTGATCATTAATTTTAAACGTGAGAACTTCCAGATTCCCTTCGGAGTTGCAACATCATTTTGTTTGCGCGAGAATCTAGAATCCTTTTTCCTGTCTGATAATGAGTTGGCGATCTTTGCTGTGATATTCGAAATGCACACATGTACACACGCTAAGAAAAACACACACACATACGCACTAATACACTGTAAACTTCCGTAACATAAAACACTTCTTCAGTGTAGGTAATCTAATACAGAAAGCACACGCGTGTATTCAAGCCAGTCAGCCAGCCAGGAGACACATTAGTCGTTCTTCTTTCCTGGCGTCTTTTCTTTTTGCATGATTTATAGATCACACACAACACGATACTTACTTACTGTATGTAGATATTTTTTTATTTTCTACATCTCTAAAATTTTAACTATTATTAATAAGGTCTTATACATCCATTAACGAATTTAAAGAATATTAACTAACTAACAACAAATATTTATCAAATATATCTGAGTCATATAAAAATAATTTTATTTATTTTATAAAAACATCAAAGTCTTGTGTTTTTACTCACCAAAACCATCTTTCACCGTGTGACGTGCGACTCCACCAATATATTGATTAACTGTTTTGATGATTGTATCTTCGAATTGTTATTTTTGTCTCTTCAAACATTTATGTTTATTAAATAACATTATGTGTTTGCCTTACATATAGTTTTAAAGTGCATTCTAATTATGAAAATAAACGCAATTTTATGAAAATTTTTATTTAACTAGGCATAAAATACAAAATTTAATATAGAAAATAATTGTATAACATTTAATCTAATTAATGAAATCAATATTAATCTAGACCTATTAGATCTATTACGTATAAAAAAGTTCAGTGCAAGCCATTACGAATATTTTTAATTTATTCACAGCACTTGTCACAATCACAAAAAAAATCATGTAAATATATTTTCGAAAATAATTTTACTATGCATTTTAACTTTAGTTATGTCATGCACACATATAATAAGTATATGTATAAAGAGATATTTCATTTAAAAATTGTTAAAATTTACTGCTTCCATGTATATACTAATTATAATGATAATACACTGTTTTGTTGTTAACTACAATGTACATACCGTTCCGACTAGATATAAGGGTATGTGCACACACAACGTACGTGCTATATATGGCAATGAATTTACTCTGGAATATCACTGGTGGCATGATAATTTCTTTTGTTTCATTGCATTCTCTCTTCATTGTTCCCGTTGCTGTATTATTTGAACGTGTGTGTGTGTACGTGTATGTGTGTGTAGCAGGTGACAGAAATTCCTTTACATCCATTCACATTCACTTTCGCAATTCAACTATATTCTTACAAATTTCTTTTGCTTCTTATAGATTCACCAAGTCCTTCAACACGATCTTCCATTCCTTCTTGCACGCAATTCATCCTCGACCATATTTATCAACATATTCCGTTATTAATAATAATAACTAATAATATTAAATTGTTTGGTTTACAGAAATGTTTAAATACGATTAGACAAAAAATTAAGTTTCGTTTTTGTACAATTTTAAACGAAATTTAATTTTAACTTACAGTGATGCAATTTGGGAGAAATCAATCAATGTTTTCATTTAATACTTTCAGCTGTTTTCAAAATTAAAACAATGTGGCTATTTGTGTTATTTAACGTCTATTTGTGCCGTTAGTATGTTCATCTATTTTCCAAAGATTTGATAACGGTAAAGTATGAGACCCGCAAGTTAGGGAACGGTATGATATTTTCAATATATTTCAATTAAAATGCTTGGAGTTTTGCCACGAGCACAAGACTAGATCTCGATTTTTGTATAGCACGTTTTCTAGAATTGTATATACATACGTATGTATGTATGTGCATACAATATATAACAGAGCTCACGTTCGTTTTCGAGTAGCGCTACTCGACTTTCGTATTTCTTTACCAACAGTAAAAAGAATCAAGTGTTGCTTGTATGAACAAACATATGTATATGAAAAGTACTTATACCTGTTTTACTATTCTAATTATATCTTCACAATACATATGCAATATAAATATATATATATATATATATATATATATATATATATATATATATATATATATATATATATATATATATATATAAATATGACACGGTAGCTTTGTTGCCGGGCTAACTAACCGCGGGTTGGGTCTAAGCCTCTTATTAATATGTTGTCACTGGCTGAAATTTAAATAAAAGAAAAACAAGAATGTCAACTTAACAAATTCTGAGAAAAACAAAAGGCTGCCCTCTTTTATTTTGCATCGCCACCCAAATATTTAAAATAACGTTATTATATATATATATATATATATATATATATATATATATATATATATATATATATATAATGTTTAGAACCTCTATTCAATTTTTAATACGAATTTCCAATGCCGTAAGGAATTATTAGAATTTAAGTATCTATATAATATTATAAGTAGTCGTAAAATACACTCAATAAAAATTTGTATATAAGTATGTGCATGCAATGAAAATAAACAAACGTAAAACCAAGCAAAAAAGAAACTATATAAATTATATTATACCCATATATGCAGAATGCTTGTATACAGGTATAGTCTGTAGCTCACGGTGTGATCTAAGAGTATATTAACAGTTTGAATAACAAAGCAATTATATAAATATAGAATCAAGTATCTGCATTTTCGAATAACTGCATATAGAGTTTTATGATATTAAATATAATATAATTTGCGAAATGTTCTAACTGATAAAATAAACAACCAAAATATTCAGTAATAAGGCATCGAGAAATGACACTTGAAAACTATTTTTTATTCAGCGACAAGGAGCAAAATATTACTGAATATTTCTACCTCTATGAAATTAAATTCATTAATTAATTTTACTTTTTATTCGAATAAATAAATATTATTATATTATTTATTAAATAACATTAAGGGATACTTCAACTAATGCTCCGGAATGTTTTATGATTAATTAATTGTATTTGGTTTTTAATTTATTATTAAATGTGTTTGTATATGTCAAAGTCTTTTTATGAAATTTAATGTATATTCTGGCCTCTATTTGTCATAAGGTAGAATGTGTGTGTTGATGTTTGATGCTAGGTTCCATATGAGACTTTTGTTGGCCATGTTTTGTACAAGTTCGCTATGTATGTTCAAAGAGGCGGTAATTTGACGAATCCATTTTATTTTAGGTATCTTAATATTTCAAAGGAGATACCTTCTGGTCCAGCGGAGCTGTTTGATTTCAGTTCTTTTATGCAGCGGTAAATTTCTTCTTTGGTGAAGACTTTGTTTATAAAGTATGAAAGGTCAAGCGTTCGGTGTCTTTTGTTTCTTTGAATGTTTTGAATAGTATGTTATAATTTTTACCGCTGCAGTTGTGCTCAAAGCTTTCTGCTAATATGTTTGCTATTTCTTGTGGTTATGTTATTGAGAATTGAGCTGTATAGTGTTTGATTTTCCTTTTCCTTTCGGATACTTTTCCATATTTTTCATAATGAAGGGTTTGGATTTATTGTCGTAATGAATTTTTTTGTTTAAGAGAATTCTGCGTACTTTAATCTGTTTTAATAATAGACAGAAGATTTGCAATTAATTTATATAGAGCGTGTTTATTTTCTCTTCGTCTTTCCGGTTATATAGTTTACTGTGCACTTTTTTTAATTGTTTATATTAGTTCCTTAGTGGAATCATCGAGTTGAGTCATGTGGTTTTTAGTTATTGTAGATTTTTTTTAATCTTTTGTTTTTCCGATTCCATATGGTATAGTTGAGGTTTAAGAGTAGACAATTTTGTGGTTGAAGAGGTTTTGAGACTTACTGATCTATAGGATTGATTAAACTCTCGTTGAAAGTCACGGATTGCATATGGATGTCTATGCTGGCGAAGTTTATTCTTCAACGAAAGTATATAGATGATCTGTTATTGAAGAATGTAATGTCAATTTGGTGAAATAATTCGATATATGTTTCTTCTCCTGTTCGTTTATGTTAAACCATATAATGTGTTGTGACTATTAAAGTACGATTATTACCGGTAGTTGGTTAATGGTTGGTTAAATCAAGTTTTTGTTGGTTTAGATTTCGGTTGGATAGAAGTGCATAAGATTATTTTTTGTTGTATGAAAGTTGTATTACAAATGCTTCCACGTTTGTTTGGAGATTCATTTCTTCGCATAGTTTCATCTTTTACGTAGATGGCCACAACGCCACTTGCGTTTAGATTATTATATTTGTTTTTTTTTTTCTTTATTCACTTAATTTATAGCTTGTGTTGGATTTCGATGATGTAATTTCCACTAGGATGTAGGAGAGATTTCTTGAATTTTTTTTTATTGAAGTTGGGGTAGAATTTAATTAGGAAGCAGTGGTTGTTTTTTTATGACATTGCTTTTTATGACCTTTATTTAGGATATCGGCGAAACAACTTCGATTGTCCTTACTTTAATAACATTATAGAGTATGGTGGGACATAAATTATTATGCGTAACTAAGAGTCATATTTGTATAATGTTGCTTTTGATGATATAGCCAATAATTTCTCTACGCTGTAAACACATGCAGGTATGGTAGTTTGATATTCTGAATGCTAAATTTTATATTTTTTAGTCGAATGATTTTATTAATTTAAACGATATAGCCTTTGTTTTTCAAACCACCAATTCTGTTTACAATTACTTGTTCTTTTGTTAGCATCGATTATTGATGTTTGAGCTGCGTTTGCGTAGAACGGTTTGTTACTGTTGTTTTTGTTAGTTGAGAATATGTGTTGTTTTTACGAATATTGTTTAGAGTAGGTTAGGTCGTCAATATAATTTTTTTTGGGATATTGATGGTCGAAAAAGTATTTACAAGAAGAGCTCTATCTACCTTTATAATGGTCTTAATTCATCTACAGCTTAGACTCGCTGGTGGAATGGTTAATTTGGTCACTTTTCATAGAGAATGATTATCGTTCTCTATCACCAATTACGAATAAATTTTTACATGTGAATGTAACTGCAGTTTGTATCTATTTTCTATAAAATATTTCAAGTGAATAGAAATATCAAATTACACTGATTTGATTTGTTGCTAACCGGATACTAGCCAGAAGCAATTTTACTAAACAACTATTTTCCATGCAGTACCTATTTCTTTTAACTTTCTTATACGAAGAAATAAGTAAGTATTGTAATCATGAAACATTTCGCTCTCGAGATTTTAACAGAAATATATATTTTGGCCTACCTTGAATTGTAATGACGACTGTCAGTGTTTGTGTGTGTGTGTGTGAGAACTCTACAACCTAAACGGTAAAAGGTAAAATTATGAAACTTTAAACTAAAGATTCGTATATACCTGGCAGAAATCTTATTTTAGAAAAAAAATCAAACTGGATGTGTTTATTCACTTCAATTGTTTTATTTTAGTTTCTGCAATATAACCGAAAGAGCTGAACTTACAATAAAATAGAAGCAATAAATATTAAATATATTAATATTTCGCACAAGTTTTGTTTGAAATATATTTTCAAAAAACGTTTCTTTTTCGTATTTTATTTATCTTTGTATACATTGTATTATCTGTTTAACAGAAATATAAATTCGATTTAAATAATTGAGAATTTGACATTTAATACCTATCTATTGGAAGCAATATTTTTAAGGGAAATATGTTTCAAAGGTCAGTAAAATATTATAAGTAAGTAAAATAATAAAAATATAGTTTGTATATGAATATCCCTATTATCAAAATAAAATGCGTATAAGAAAGTTCAGAGCAAACCATTGCAGATATTTTTATTAAAAACTAATAATATTTAAATTGTATTTGTTAAGTTGGTGTTTGTTTGTCAAGTGAAGTTGTCGGTTGTAAGCTACTCGTTCGTGAAATTTGACTTTAAATATGAATAAGTTATTAGGTAGGTATGCTTGGAATTATTTACGAAAGCAGTACCTGTCGAGTGGAGAACAAATATTGCATTGTAATGAACTTGTTTGTAGCAGAAAATGACGCAATTTTCATTTGCAAATGCACTGTTGTGCTCTATATCGTATGTAGGTATACATACATACACACATCCCACTAATACTTGTGGTTGGTTCATACGTTTGAAACGCAAGTCAACAGACAAATTGCCGGATAGATCAGACAACTTTTTCCGCACAGAGTGAGTTTTTCTCGGGGCTTGATTGGATATAAATAGTCTTTTATCTTTTGAAACCGGTGCGGCGCAATGGTAAAGCTAAAGACATACTTTGGATAATTTGTTCTAGACTCTAGATCTGCTCAAGCACACGCTTTTTCCTCTTAAGGCGATCAGAATCTTATCCGCGAAAGAACGAAAGTAATTATGTGATTCATTGATCCGCTTACTATTTAAATCGTCTTTTGTTTTTTTACCAAGAGTTGAATGATTTGTTTGTATAACCATAACAGTCGACAAATAAAATCAATTAAATATTTTTCATTTAGGTAAAATACAATTATTGCATCCACAAATTATATAACATTACAGCGCCATTTATATGATCAATACATTCCCGTTAAGATTTACAACGTCTAGCCGATTGAAAATAACAAAGTAAAATTTAAAAAAATTGATATACGATCGCTCTATATAAAATACATAATTTACAAACAATTTCCATAGAGCAATAATATATATATATATATATATATATATATATATATATATATATATATATATATATATATATATATTACATGTGTATATAAAATTTTTAATAAACATATAATAATTATTCAAACCCTCGCTGCTATGGACTCGCTGAATAGAAGCGTCAATATTTTCTTTAAAATAAATGAAGTTTTCATGTATGTGTGCATATATGCAGGTTCCAGAGGACCCCCTACCCATCAGTGTGGGTGTAGGGGGGGGGAGAGGCGAAACGGTAGCGTTATAGTGCGCTCGTAGCAAAAATGACAAATGACTGTAATTGTATATATTTTTCAGGCAAAGTACACAAATTTTTTTTGTGGTACTTATCTAGCAAAGGCTATCATTAAATTGTCGGTTTGTAAAAATAAATTCGCATGCGCCGCGCCGGCCGTGCGAAATATTACCCTATTTAGAGCTTACACATAATTTGCGTTTTTCCCTCACACTTTTATACCTTTTTTTGTTTTTCTGCCTGGATTTAAGCCTGTCACGTGGTTTAAAAGTTCGCTTGAAAAAACTGTCCAACATTTCAAACTTAGACACGCGCCCGCGCCGCACTGCTCACACTTATCAAGATGATGCGCTATGCTATACGAGCTATACATACATACATACAAACATGGCTACACGCACTAAACTTCCTGTGATTAGGTATTTTATTCAAATGTTCTACGAACTTTTTTAATCGCCGGTTATTTATTACTTGAAATTATTATTCTGCAAATACGTATCTAAATGCAAGAAAATTATGTGCATAATTTTTGCGGAGAAAACATCGCTCGTGTATACATACATAGGTAAGTATATTATTTAAATCAAATTTCGGTTAAAGTGAAAAACGCAAACGAATATTAAAGTAATTGTTTTTATGCTTCTAAATATATAGGTGCATACGTAAAGCACACTGAAGATACGTACGGTTAGTTATAGGCACATAGAGAATGTTGCACAAGAGCCACATTCACCCCTAATAAATTCTGTTTATCAGCGATGCCATTAGTTATTCTCTTAAGACTAAATCAGTAGCAGTATACCAACCGAACACGACAACGTGGACACCGACCGACGGCTCTTAGAGGAAACGCACCCCATGCACCTTACTATATATATGGATACCTATACGTACCTTTTAGACATAGTAGTTTCATCATCACTTAATATTTCAGACGAGATCCACATGGGGCCGTCTAGGTGTCTGCACCATAGTGAATTAATTTTCTTGGATCATAAATATGGTCATCAAAGTCTTGCATTAGATAATTATTAAATGCATGCTTAGCTTATGCTGCTGTGTATAATGTTTTTCCATTAAGTTTCCCTATTTATAAATGTGTATAAATATTGAAAATAATCTTTGCTTCATATAAATATGTTATACGGAATATTATATGTGACTTTCGACATACATTAAGGCAAATAATGTACTCAAATGCTAGTCAAAAGAGAAAATGAGACAAGCAGCTAAATTTAATATCATATATATAAATAAGTATTTGATATTTAGAAAAATTTATCGGATGTCATATCGAACCCAGAACCATCAGATCGACGCTCTGATACCCTACTACTTGAGCCACGACATCCACGGCAAGCAAGCGGATGGATTTTTTCTATTAAAAGAAATACTATGATGTAAATTATATATTTAACATTGAGAAGAAATGTTCTCAATGCCAAATATTTAATTTACATCGTATTTCTTTCAATGCGAATATTTGCCTTCGTACTTCTTTGTACATAGTTGTTTTATGTGTATGTGCGTGTATGGGTGTGTATGTGTATGAGTGTATATTTGTGTGTAAGGATAGAGTTGAATGGCGAAAGATTGCCAAAGATGTGAAAAAATGTAAAAGATTTTCTGCCACACTATTTGATAGAAATCTTGCAGAAAATGATCTCAAACGACGTATCAAAATAGTAATCGTACGACATGTTCACACGAATAAATATTATTGTAATGGTTGAGAGACGTAAATAAATATAAATTATAATTATTAAAAACACGTTAAATGAATGATCGTTTTGGGAGCAAATAAATATCAGCTTTGATTCAAAACCGCATGATGCATTACATAAAAACACACATTACACTCACACATGGACAAACGCATATATAAATCGTAAATTAATCACTCAATTAGCGCGCGCACATGAATGAATCAAATTGCATTATTTTATGACCGTTATTAAAATGTTGATCATGAGAAATTATCGACGGACCGTGTAACTCGCATGACAAACTGCCCTTTGCCACAAATATTGGTTGATTAGTTAGTAGTGTGATATTTAATATGTACTATAAATTTATATATATATATATATATATATATATATATATATATATATATATATATATTTAATGTATTAAATTTAATGTAAGATCGTATAGAAGAATATATTTAAATTTGAACGTAACAGCGGTGAGAGCGCCGCGACGCGACAAACTTGTCGGTTAGGTGCGAACAAGCGTCGTATCTCGAGGATATTAAAAACCCATAATTCACAACTCGAGACAGTTTATCAACATTAGATTCACATACACACACACATACACCAGACATATTTCATTTGTGAACGTTTCGATAACGCAACAATATATGTATAGCTGTTTAGAGGATGCGCGAAAATAATTCCCAACGATTGTACGATTTAGTAATAGAATTTAAAGGGCGTTATTTTTTGCTTGTAACACGAATTTTTATCCCTCCATAAAAGTAATTATAGAAGCTGACATTCGAAGGGCGCGTAAAGCGTTTATTTGCACTGATGTTTAAGAGTAGATAGCGGTGGCTGAAGAACGCGGTGATTAAATTTATGACGTCATTTGACCACATATCGAATTACTGTAACGTTTAATGTTATGTTAGGAACCGAGTGCAGGTGGCTCGTAAGTCGGCAATCGACCGACCCCATTCAACTATTTGATCTTTGTTGTAAAGTGTTGTTAAGGGTCATTTTCCTACGCGAAAAGGGTTGCTAAGAGTGGGTGAAGGGGACATAAACTAGATCGTAAAATAATGGTTACACCACGCGTGATGTGCCATTGTTTTATTACGTTGAACGTCTTAATAGAGTTCATCTACTATATACCTTTATGTATGAAATACTTTTTGTGACTATTGTTATTCGCAATTATTGGCTTTTTCCTTATTCAGCAAAAAAAAATCTCGAGATTTTGACCTTCCCTGAATCGAGTCTCATTATTTATGAAATGACGTCTGAATGTTGTCTATGTGTATGTATGTATGTGTGTGTGTGTGTGTGTGTGTGTGTGTGTGTGTGTGTGTGTGTGTGTGTATGTGTGTGTATGTGTCTGTGTATGTGTGTGTGTATGTGTGTGTGTGTGTGTCTGCGTGTGTGTGTGTGTCTGCGTGTGTGTGTGTGTGTGTTTGTGTTTAACACAAACCGAAGGTTATATATATGGGCACCTAATTTGGAAGAAACCGAAATCCGACCAAGAAGTTTGAGCGGACAGCTTAAACGATTTCTCATACATTCATTAATCACGCAGGCACGTATTGACTTTTCGATGAAATTGTTTTTTTAACAGACATTTAGTAAAATTAAAGGTTTGATTTTGCAGAGACTCGTATGTTATGTGCAGTACAATTTTCAAGGAAAATGCATGATGGGACCCATGGGTGAGCGACATAAATATTTTAAGTATAAAATAGGTATGTATATGTAAATACAGTTATATCTATATTTTATCACGCTAGGAGATGATGATATGCCAAAGTTGGTATAATCCATCATTTAAGAATTAAAAATGTGTGAAAAGTTTGATGATTGATAGTTGCATTTGCCCTCGGGACTATCTCTGCATCATACCCGAAAAACTTGGTGGCCTAGCTATCATTTTTTACTGTCTATATGTTATCTATAAGATATAATACAGATTCAGCTTATGTAATTGTCAAACAAATCTTCATACCATATAAAATGAATGCTTACCCGATTTCTCGTAAAATCATATAGAATCACGTCTAAAGGCGTCAAATATGAAAAAAATGCAAAATTTATATATTTAAAAATAATAAAAATCAATACACGAATAAATTTTAAGTATTATAAAAACAATTACCTACCCAATAAGCACATTGTATGGTTCACCAAAAAACACGTTTCTTGCGTATAAAACGTATAAGCGTTTATTAGGCTACTGAATCAAAAATAAATGTAACATTACTTGTACAAGATTAAAACTATTTTTTGACCATAATTAGCGGATATTATCAACATCAATATTCAATTAAAACATTTAAGTTGTCGAAAATGAGACAGAACAAAATCATATTTTTATTATTTTAATAATTTACAATATTTTACTAACCATACACTGTTTCACTAAATTTATTTATTTATTTATACAGTTGAAGGTAAAATCTTCAACATAAGAATCGTATATCCTTGGCAAGGAAACCTTCTATTATCGAAAAGTTCTTATTTACTTTATTTGTTTCGTGCGGTTTCTACAATATCACCGGCTGCACTCACAGTAAAACAGTGACAATACAAATGAAAGGTATTAATATTTCGTTAATTTTTGTTTGAATGGTGTTAACAGTCGACTCGCGTCGCAAATAAAAACAAATTTTATAAAACTTATACCAATTTATTTCATCCTGATTAAAAATGTTTCATCAAGTGCCAACCAACAATTTCCAACAATATAGTTAATTTAAAACGTTAAATAATATAAATTTCTTGAATTATTCTTGAATTATTCAAAATTTGCTTTATTTTTACTTTCTTGTACGCAGTATAAGTAGTACTGTAATCATGAAAAATTTCGATCACGAGATTTTTTTAAGTTATAAGATAGTTCAGTGCAAGATATTTATAAATAGGAATTCTCTAAATCTCTTTCTTTATATATGCGTGTGTGTCAAAAACACATTCTTGGCTATAGATGTCTGTCACTTGAAACGATACTGAATTTTTGGTCAAATTCCATGCCCTTTCTTGTTTGCAAGCATTTTGTTCTTCATTTGTTTGTCTTATAAAATACGAAATTCACTCTTGGGACTGTTTTTTTTTCTTCTTTTGCTATACAGTGGCTACAGCAGAAATCAACTAGTTCCAAATAGTTTGTTAGGAAATAGGATATGATGTCAAAACAGTGCAATATTCTAATAACGGTTGTATTTTCGTTTAACATCGCATCCTTATGAGTAGGTAGTACATACATACATATGTATTTATGAAGACGTTGTCACAAGGTAAGCTAGTAAATAGGGCACAGTAGTAAGTAAATGGTTTCAAAATTGAAAGGGACTATATATGTCGGCAAGCACATAAATAGCGTAGACTATGGCGTACAAAGTGTTAGACGCTAATTGCGCATTCTATACGCGGCCGTGCATCACATCCCCATCCAGGTGAGAAATGGCTTTTAATTATGTCTGCGCTTGTGTGTGCGCGCGGGACACATGACATGATGATGAAAGTATCTATATGCGTGTGTGTGTAGAAGGTATATAAGCGACTCCATTTGATAATCACGTCGTCACAGTACGGAAGTTATAGGAAACATTTTTACTCTACATCCATTGTAAGACTCATTCGTTCGCTTAATACTTGTTGATTGTAATTCAAATCCGTTTAAATTTCAATTTATAAACAACCATGTCTCGGTGTACGTTTACTATGCATAGCGATGTGCTAGCATAGACATAACATATGTATGTATACTCTTCAAGTTTGCAAGCTATTTTCATATGGAAATTGTGCATATTGAACGGTTTGCTGGCTCACAATTGCAGTTTTCATGGCCTCGTGACTTTGAGAACGACTTATTCCGAACAATATATCATTGACCACAATTTCTAAATGGTTCTATATTGAATAAATGGCTTTTCCGATAAATTCGACTTTCAGCCCAACGTTTTACTGCAAGTGATTTTATTATTTTTGATTTTCATATCATTGTGCACGATATTAACTGCAAAACTGCCTTTACTTACGTTCTTTTAGTTTCTTATACGAAGTTATAAGTAAGAATGAAAAAATCTCGAGATTTTAACGAAAATACAACTTTTTTGAATCCAATCTGCTTATTTTTGATATAACATGTGTGCACATGTGTATCTGTTTATGTGTGTGCATACATTCTAAACGATTGAAAGTAAAATTATGAAACTGAGAATGTGTATGTATGGGTGTATGTTTGCTCTGCATTTGGGTAAATTGAAATCAAATAACTTAAAACATAAGATTTGGATTTGGCTCGCCAAAAAATCTTTGGTAAGTAGCATTGCGTTATGTCCGAGCTGTCCCGTTACAAAGCGTTACCAATCGGTGTGCCAACGGTTCAATGCGTGCGTTTGGTATAATATATACACACATACATACATAGATACCTATCGATACATATATTATCTAACCTAAACCTAGTCTAAACCAAACCTGACATAAGCTAAACCTAACCTAAACCTAGTTTGAACTTAGTCTAAACCTAGTTTAAACCTAGTCTAAGCCTAGTTTAAAACTACTGTAAATCTAGTTTAAACCTAGTTTTAATCTAATCCAAACCTAGTCTAAACCTAGTTTAAACGTAGCTTAAACATAGCCTTAACCTAGTTTAAACCTTGTCCAAAATTTCAATCTAAAAAAAATACTGGTTTCAAATTAATGGCTATTGACATATCTTCTTATTATATTTATTTTTATTGCTTAACAAAAATCAAAATAATCTCAAATAATATGGAATTTGACATTTAATAATTATTGTAAGCAATATATTTAGGGAAAAAATGATTCGAAGATTAGTGAAATATAATTAATTAGAAAAATAATAAAAATATGATATGATCTAACCAAAATGCGTATAACAAGGTTCAGTACAAGCCACTGCAGATGTTGTTTAAATTGTCGTAAATTTTATAATAAAAAACGCTTCCATGGAAATCACTTTGAAAATACAGTAATCTTTGCTGACACGCGAATTTTATTTGGTAAGTAAATTTCTATTAAAACGCCTATAATTGTATAAAATAGTAGAAGAAACACATTATAGTGTGTTTGCATGCATAAATAATCCATTTGTGCTCATTATAATCATTGAATGACTCTTTAAAATATGGTTCAGGTTTGGAATATTCGTAAATGTTTATTTATTATTATTTCCAATAGCATATAATTAATATTTTAGTATCCTGTAGGTGTATTTTTGATACAAATGTTTACATAGATAAATTAAAAATATTAGTTTTTAATTAATTTTTGAATGTGTTCTTGCCAAATTTGTTTTCATTAATTTTTTTAGTTTTTTTTTTAGATTTTTTTGAGTACTACTTCTATTTTTTATCATGGTCAACTTTTGTTTCACGTGCCGCAGAGAGGAGGTAGGTGATACATGCTAAAAATTTATATTTATTTATATAAATGTGGGACACAATTAATGGAGATGATATCGTTTTTTAAAATATGTTTCTAAATGATTGATTGAATAGAAACCTAACATGATGTAAATTTATATTGTTATAGGAAGAAGACCAGGAACCCATCTGGAATCAACCAGAGAAAGAAGACCCATAGGTTCCGATTCAAAAGGCTTATATCCCTGATCCGAAACCGGCCTTCGGATCAGAGGATGTAGGCTTTGGGGATAATTTCATTCCTTCTAGCCAGCCAGCATCCCCAAGCCATCCAGAAGAGAACACCGCGCTCTGCGCTGTCTGTGGTCCGGCGAGGGCCGTCGGACCCAGGCACCAACCCTGGGGGAAGCGTCGATACTTTTGGATAAAGACACTAATGAAAATTATTCTTGTGAAGATTCTTCGAATAAATTTATCAACATTCTGGACTTTTTGTTGAAAATATTAAATAAAGACAGTATTTCGTTATTAGTCAAAATTGTGAAACATCGACTGCGTGAAGACGTTTCCCCCAAATAAAAGAGATTTGCGACTTTGCAGAGCGGATCGCCCAAGTAAGGATGCTGGCGTGTGGCACCCAAATTGTTAGTGAATCCCAAATTCTCTAATAAATGCCCAGTTAACAAATTATTTATTGGCATGATTGAACAATTTATAATAAATTCGCAGTGTACCATTTTTATGTTAAGTTTTAATAAATTATAATAATTCTCTATTATTCAGCTTATTTTCTTTCATCGAAACTATTTTTGGCATGACGTCCGTATATGTGTGTTGAAACAAAAAATGTCTGCTTACTCATATCCTCTTTGGGTGTTAACCGTCGCTCGTAAGACCAAATTTGTCGCTTCTTCTCCTCTAACGATATTAATCAGATTAGTAATGTTTAAACATTTATATTTTAGTGCTCCTTTTATCTTAACAAATAATGTATAAGAATGTTTAGTACAAGATGCTATAGATATATTTTTTCATATCCACGGTAAAAATAGTTCATTTTTTGTTTAAAATGCATTGTAGGTAAGTACTGCAAATTAAAATTCTTATTTATGTTGCCATCGCTATATAAATATAGAAATTTCTATTTGATAAGTCAAATTAATCATACTCGCCAATATGTTAATAGAAAAATAAAATAACACACGTCGAAATAACTTGAAAGAGAATTATTTAAAAAGTTAGTGATTTATTCAAAATACTGTAGAATTAAAGAATATATTTGAAACCTAACAAATTTCTGGTCATTAATTTGTAATATACGAGTACATATAATGAATCATATATTTTTGAATTTTTAAAATGTTTCTTATTATCTAAACTAAGATATAAAAAATTCCACACCAGGTGTTTTTTTTTTAAAGAATATCTATACAACTACAATTTGATTATTGAATTGATAAATCTAATAACTCGATTTATTTTTTTTAAATAATTAATTGCCTCATATATTTGAAAAGAGGTTAAAAGAAAAAACTGCTCAAATAAAAAATCGAATTGTGTCCCTATTAATAATTGTCTGTATGTGCGTAATAGAATATACAGTATATCCTGATATCCATGGCTTCGTTCGAATCTTGAAGCAGGTTGTGTGCGAATGAGACTGTGATAAATTCGCACGAACCACAACCGCCTTTCAATATTTATTTCCTTTTTTCCGGACCCCCTAACGACCAAAAGCATCTCACATCCGATTTACGCACAGAAAAGTGTTTAATGCGTCTTTAAATCAATTTGACACGGGCACCTATTAGGTGTATTAAAAATATATATACATATATATCCCTAGTTCGCGTGTTGCAGACATCTTTGGTTATTTACACTGTGCTTGTGTGTTTATACAAGTTAATTGAGTGTGTGTGAATTTATTTTCAAATAAATTTCAAACGTTCAAATATAGCGTATCGTTGGTGTACTTAATTTCTCGCGCACATAACCTAAAATATTCATCAGAGCAAACATTAAATAAACCAACGAACTATACACATCGCATACACACATTCATTTATTGTTATAAATATGCACATACGTTATTGCTATTGCTATTGTCGGCCGCTGTGTCCGCTTATTTAAAACCACAATTATCAGTTATCATTCGTCGGAATTATAAATTCTACGCGTTAACGAAATTTTTGTTGTTTTTTTTTTTAAGCTGAAAATATACACCATTAATCTACTATGCGATATGGCGAATATTCATGTAGCGAGTTTTTCACAATACACCCATTTGATTTATTTTTTCTTAGATATTTGACTTATGGATCAACATAGATATTATTTGGATAAATGTACATTTTATCTCTTTTCTATCATTTATTTTTGGATTTGTACATTATTTCATCAAGGTACAAGTAGCAGGATATTTTCAGGAGTTACTTCATTCAAGATAGAACAATAATGTTTATAGATACATAGAAATAAATTTTTTATAAACTCATCTGAAGTTGTACTATATATGTATTTTAATTATTTTAATAAAAGTTACTTTATATGAATTATTATAGGGTAAATTGTCATTTATTGTTTTATGATCATGAAAATAATCGATGTTTAACACTCGTGCTTATTGTGTATAACTGTGTGTGTGTGTGCGTATGTGTGCCTTTGTGTGTGTTTGTGTGTCATAAGTTTTCAAAAATTCAAGAAAATGCTAAGCATGTAGGTACTCATTTTCGCACTTTTGCACCAATTTACAACGCTATTACACGTACCAAATTAAATCTGGCGTCATATTTTTATTTTATTTCTTTATAAATAGTTGCGGTTTAGTTTCTGTTCTTTAAATAAAATGTAATATTTATCCAAATAACGTAACTGGATATTTTATTTGTTTCCTATTATTACACTGTATTTCGAATCAAAAGCAGCTCTTCAGCAATTCTATTCCATCTCAATCAATAAATAAGTTTTCATTTCGTTAACACAAACATTTCATCTAAACTAATAATGAGGTCTATGGCACGTTTCCGAGAATATGTCCGAATTGAGCACTGTCATCATTATTCAATTTTATAGCAATTTACGATAAAAAGAAAGTATGAGAAATTTTTCTCCTATATTTACAATTTCCGGTGAATATTTTCCCTAAATAAATTTCCTTAAATCTAAAATTCAGATACTGAGACATTTTTACTTTCTTATACGATGTAATAAGTAAATATTGTAATCATGAAAAAATTTAATTTCGAGATTTTATCGGAAATATACAGTTTCACCCTCCCGGAATCGATTATTACTATTTTTACGTCTGTTTGTGTGTGTATCCGTTCTACAGCCTAAACGGTTGAAGGTAAAATTGTAAGAAATATATTTAGTAAAATAGTAAAAATATGATATATATAACATTATTTTAAAAATTATGTTTTCTTAAACTATTCAAAATTGTATTTGAATATCAATCTCAACTAAACAAAATACGTATAAGAAAGCCATTGCGGATATTTAAATAATGATATAATAAATATGAGATAACGTTATATTATGAGTTAATTGGTTTATTCACAAAAAAAAGGACGTAGTATACCAATCAGTGATATTCTAGCGTTAGAGAAACGTGAAAATAAAGAAAGAAACTCGTTGATGGGAGAGAAAGAGTGTACGTATTGATTGTATCGAAACGATGTGATTCTTTTGTAATACACTGATCGAATAATTTCTTCTCATTGTGGAAAAATAATTGGGTTTTCATTCTATTATTATGCGAGCGAGAATATATCTGTACGTAACACGGATTATACTTTCCTATATATATATATACTGCGTACCATGGAAATGTTGCACGGCACACTGGATAAATTGATTTACGTTCACTGATTATGAATCGTAAGTTGGTAAACCTCTCATCTTGCATGAATAATAAAATTGAGTTCAATTTATAAATTGACGGATTCTTTATTTAGGTTTTTATATTTTTTTCGCCCGTAAAGCAACGAAGAATGAAGAACATTTTCGAATAGAAATTGTGCAAAATATATTCATTTTAAGTAGAACTATCTTTTTACTCTCTTATACGAAGTAATAAGTAAATATTGTAATCATAAAAAAATCAATCTCGAGATTTTAATGGTAATATACCTTGACACGGTAGAGTTCGTTCAGCAGGATTTGCTTGAGGATGATAACTTGGGCTTAGCTGTAGCCGTACAGAGTATGAAAGAAGCAAATTTTTAAGCTGTCGATTATTGAACTCAGTTCCATTGTCACATATGACATAATATGGAACTCCAAAAAAAGGAAAACTTCATTTTCAATGTATTTACAAATAGTTTTACTATTAGCAGTTGGAATAGCGAAGAAAAGAGAACAATTTGTAAAAAAGGTCACAAAATACTTGAAGATAGCGATTTCGTGAACTAGACATAGGTATTGGACCAATAATATCCGTACTCACATACTGCCATGGATGTTCCGCCACTCGCATTGCCATCATACCAACTGGCTTGCGTTGCTCAACTTTCTGTACTTGACAGACTTCACAGCTTCGTACAAAATAAAGTATATCGCCTAACATCTTCGGCCAATACTAATTTGCGGATAGGTGCATCGTGATTTTGATTTAAAACAGTTTTCCTTAAGTTGTTTGGACGGAAAAATTAGAGTCTCAATTGTACAAACTTTACCATTCACATTAAAAGAAATATATACGTAAGCGATAGTAGTACATGTATGACCACCGCCAGTATTGATATTTTGTTGAACGTATTTATATTCGAAGTTAAAAGAAATAAGCTTAATACGTTCCCACATACGCAGATTAATTAAGGTACAAGAAGATCCCGTATCAAGTAAACCTGATAATACTAAATTACAAATAGAAACCATTAAATATGGACAGGGATCACCACCAACGGTATGTAGCTTAAGACTACTGGTATTACAAAAATTTAATAATTGGACTAACCATTCATTCCAAGAGGTACCGTTGAATACCCTGGCCGAGCGACATGTCAGTACGTTACATCTCTTCGACAGCGATTTTTTGGAACATTAGTACAATTGATACAATTATTAATAGTAACATTTTCTTTTCCTCATCGGAAACAGAAAGGTTGTTGCTCTTGAGGGCAATCGGAGTACCTATGTCCCTCTTTATGACAATTCCAGCAAGATATTTTTGATATGAAATTTACCTGACGACTGCGGAATTGTTGATTTGACGTCGTTTGTTGAACTATAGAGGAAGAAGTATTATAAAATATATTAATATTTTCATCAAATTTATTAATTTCATGGACCAACTTATTTATTTCTGCAGTATATTTATCAGACTTGATATTACTAAGTCTTCTTAATATATGACCAAGCCTATTATTTATTTGCGAAAATCTTTAATAGAGCTCAGTCTCACTAAAGGCAGAAACAGACGTAGTAAGTTTTAAAAAAAATTCTTGGCACAGAGAAAGTTTGGCTCTAGGCTTAATAGAAACAGAAACGAAAGCAGTATCGGAAAGAGCGACAAGTTTTTCATTTTTCTGCCGAAAGGTTAAGTAATCTGTATTACCCTCACCACATAAAGATAATTCATACGATAATTCATCGTGTTCAAGTCCTGCGAAATCAATTTTTTTATCTCTAATAAAAAAGGTTATGAACAACAGGAAATAAAGTACGAAATATTTCCAAAGAAAAATATTTAACAAAAGAAAAAATTGAGAAAAAATGGCCAAATGACGACAAAAGAGGCCCCACATTGGGCGCCAAAATATGACACGGTAGCTTTGTTGCCGGGCTAGCTAAGAATCCAACGAAAAATGAATGTGAATTAAAAGAACACGAAAAGAAAACGATATTATAATGGCATGAAAAACAAAAAGAAGCACACGAACGAAAATGTAGACTTTTTATATCGAGACGATAATTTCATCTTGTCAATTTGAGAAAAAAACAAAAAGCTCTCCTTTTTTTTCATCACTACCCAAATATTCAAAATAGTGTTACAACCTTTTGACCTTCCCTAAATCGAGTCTGATTATTTTTGGAATGGCATCTGGCTGTGTATGTTTTTGTGTCTGTAACACATTGCATTCTTGTTGTAATTCCTTTAAAATTGTATGTGTCATAATGGTAAAGATAAAAAATGTTTATCTGTAAAATTGTTCTAATCGAAAAGCTCAAAAGTGACCAATGTATGAGTCTTGAAGCATATGAGCGATTTGTGTAAAATAATTTAAATGCTGTAGCAATGAAAGTGGGTCAGTTGGAGTCAAGGGTAAGTCTCCCCCTAGCTAGCACTGTGCGTTTCAGCACTAAACCACCTCGGTCTTTTACACGTTACGCAACGCTACGCACACAGATGATGTCAGAATTCAGGCCTATGTATGTATTATATGTATGTATCTTCAGCACACTCACTGCAATATTTTACATTTTAAGACGGGCGCTGCACTGTATAAGCACGAAACATGCGGCTGTTGAAATACAAAAGTTTTATGAGCAAAGTTTATTCGAATATCGTGCTTGATGAAGAGTAAATCTCCCATATGAGTAGATTATGTATACGTACTACATACCTACGTATAAAATATATATTTGCAAGATATACATACATATATGCATATATCATATTAGTCAGATATTATTTGGCATTCACACATACCGTATATATAATATGCAATTGTTTATACATACCAAGTTCTTCGCTTGTGATTATTTTACACAATTTAATCAAATAAAAATCATTTAATAATTTCGTAAATTAATAGTCAACACATATTACCAATGTGCTCCATCAATTTATCAAACTAAATCATATATGTACATGTGCCATATACCAAAGCACATATATATAAATATATATATATATATATATATATATATATATATATATATATATATATATATATATATATATATATATTTATATATATATATATATATATATATATATATATATATATATATATATATATATATAAATATATATATATATAAATTGATTTTCATGAATGCATATAGGGTATTTATTTCACACTAATATTGGTGCGTATACAACGCTATCTCCATTGAACACTCTACAATATACATATCTCTCTCAGTGCTTAAATAATGGGCAACTATCAATTCCACATATATATAAAAAAGTATGTGTATATAGGACCAACAATGAAAACCAAATACGAACATTGATAATAACAGCAGGCGGCAAATAATCCGAGTTATTTTCAAAGTAAACAATCCCTCGCCGCATTGTCAACATTGCATGTTGGTGAATTGCACACTAAATTTGTAAATCATTTTTTAACCCTTAAATTACTAGCTCACCAACCAACCACTTAATATTACGACTATAGCACCCTCACACACACACACACACACACACAAATATCATTTTTATGTACATTGATATATTTTAATATTTATAAATTTTCAATAATTTTCAGTTTTTTTTTGCAACGGTCTGGTTATGAAGTGAATTTGTTTGCGTATGTACATATGTAACATTGTATGTACATACATATACGTAAAACGCGTGAGATCGTGACCAAACTAAAACAAATACAAATACTAATATTTGGTTTATACAAAAAGTCTTACGATGCAAAACATGATTAGGATTATAATGATTGGCAGTGAACTATTAAATAGCTGGCACGCATCTGTTTTTGTATAGGTGTGTACGTATGTATGTATGTGTGTAGGTACATCTCATTGCTTTCCACACATCATCCATACTAGGGCCAAACATTGATTAAACACCTGCGTGAAGCACATATTCATCATATGTTGTTACACAGACAATCATTCATTGTCATAAATATCAAACGGTGACAGTATACCACACCACACCACATACAGATCTATCACAATCATTGATACGCACCACAACATTGTACTAAGTACGTATGTATGTATGTTTGTTTGTGCGTATATGCACATAAAACCTTTGTGGCTCTTGTTTTTAATTACATTTTTTTCTATAGATAAAAAATCAATGTTTGTAATCGTTTCCGAATGTTCAAATAGACTTTGGTTTTTATTTTCTTGTCTTTGGTGCGAAATAAATCGATCTCTGTCCGGAACTCTATAATATAGTAGTAGTAGGTATGTATGTATGTATGTATGTATGTATGTATGTATGTATGTATGTATGTATGTACCTTCAAGTAATTTCACGTCTGACTAAACAATAAGAAATCAACAGCGTTGAGCTTCTGGCAGTGGATATATATTTATGTGCAAATATATTCAGATTGGCGTTATCGCGCGACCATAGCTACTACATACAATGTTAAGACGGATCAATGTAAAACCGGAACCGGATTTCAACAATTGCAACAGGCAGCAGGGTTCGGTTAAGCCAATGTCGTCATTTGCATATTTCTCGTTAGGTGATGCTTATTGTTTTATCCTCAACACAATAATCACCCAGGTACACAGTACATACATATATAGGTACTGCTCTGATGTTTTATAAACATTAATTAATGCATTTGGTCTTGTTTGTATGCATCTATGTATGTATATTTCAAATGTATGTTCGACTCTGCTAATACATTCTTGCAACACCATTTTATTCATATGTATGTTACCTATTATATGTAGTTCATCAAATTCTAAACTAATTGACTAACTGAATCGCGTAAACAGCTAAATTTATGCAAAACTATAGAAATGCAGGCACACACACAAAAGTCATTCCAAAAATTGTCAATTTAGATTTCTGTTAAAATTGCGAAGTCGGATTTTTTCTTAATTACGATACTTACTTATTACTTCGTATAAGAATCGTAAAACAATACGTTCGGCATATAATTTCGTATTTGCTCCTTCCGGAACAAAAGGTATCTTTCAGTTTTTCGTTAACATTTGCTAGAGTTGCATAACTTATCATCGCTTCTTTTTGCACTTATTTCAAATTTCATTTGCAAATATATTTTCTTCACCAACTCCTTCCACTTTTATCTATCTTTTCCTATTATTTTTACTTCCCTCCACGTTATTCCTTGTTTCTTGTTTCATATCTACTTTCATTCTTTTTTTGACTAATTTTCAAATCTAGCCTCTATGCTTTTCCCGTAACTTGAAATAATCTAATTATTGTCTGCTTCCCGTTTTATGATTTTTACTTTCATATAAATAGTAATAAGAAGATATTGTCATCTTGAAAGAAATCAATCTGGAAACATAAATAAAACCTTTGCAGTGTCATACACCGAACTTTCTTATACGCTTTTGGGTTAGATCATATCATATTTACACTATTTTTCTAATTTATAATATTTTACTAACCTTTGGAACCCCTTTTCACTAAATTATTTCTTAGAATAAATATTAAATATCAAACTCCAAATTATTTAAGTTTTTTGTTTTTCTATTAAACAATTGATAGGCACAGTTGATACGATTTATGTGAAAATAATTATAATAAGAACAAATTTCAATTGCCATTTTCTTATTTCCGGTACTTTTTTTACTTTCTTATACGCAGTATAAGTAAGTATTGTAATCATGCACACACACACACACACACACACACAGACGGACGTCATTCCAAAAATAGTCGAAATCGATTCAGGGAAGGTCAAAACGTATATTTCCGTTAAAATCTCGAGATCGAAATTTTTCATGATTACAATACTTACTTATACTGCGTATAAGCAAGTAAACATTTTCCAGCTCAAAAAAAGAATTGTATCTTTTAACTTTAAATTTCTTATTTATATTGCTTATAGATACGTATATATATAAATCAATTGTCAATAATAGTTTGATTGAAAATGTGAATAGAAAGTTAGTAAAACATTCAAAATATTGTTAAATTAAAGAATATTGAAACTAACGAATTTCTAATATAGTATAATCCGTGAATTTTATACATTTTTGTATTTAGCTACCTAAACTAATATACTACGAATAAGCAAGTCCAGTGAAAGACACTGCAGTTTCTGTCAACATGTTTAGCGTAACCGTATTCTCTTAATATTTTTCTTTGTCTTTTATATATCCTCTTTCATATCCATAATAAGTTCTGCTCTCGAAGTCTTTAAAAGGTAGCAACAATTCTGTCTAGCACTCTATTGCTTGTTCTATTATTACTCCTGTAATGCTAATATCATTTCTTATGTCTTGCCATCCATTCTTCTCGTTATGTTATATAGTGTTTTCTTAGTATTAATACTTGTTGCTCTCTACGCCTCTACCAGTAATTTCACCATACATGACGTCTTGTATTTTTATTCATCTCTGGTTTTATTGTGCATCACCCTTTTTCTTGTGTTCGTGGAACTTGGAGATGTTGTTGAATTCCTTTCTGTACTTTATCATCTCTTCCTTTTCTTCCAATCGTTTCTTCTGTTCATTTTAGCTTGCCGTACGTAATACTGAAGAGCTTAAATGTTTTTCTGCATATTTTTTTCTGTAGCATAATCGAATTTAAACATATCTTTTACAGAAATTCATTTCACATCGCCCTAATTCTGAAAATGTGTCAGTCGCATAGCTGGTCGTAAGACCAAATTTTGTTACCTCTGCACCTCTGAAAATACCGCTGTCACTCAAATTGGCAAACAGTTTTTGTAGGTGCCTCATTAAATCTGAAATAAGCCTTAAAAGGCATTTTTGGAATTTTTATTTATTGCACCATAAATAACTAGGTAAAATTAGAAATTTTTATATATGTACTGAACTTTCTTATACGTAAATTGTAAATTCAAATACAAATTTTGAATAATTCAAGAAAATTCATATATTTGATATTCTACTAACCTTTGAAATACTTTTTCACACACACACACACACACACACAGACGCACGATATGTCGAAAATAATCAGACTGGTCTCAGGGAAGGACATTTAATTTCATTTTATTGCCAACTGCTTGTTTTAATGAGCTTTTTTAATCATTCCAAATTTCTTCTTTCCACTCTAGTCCGTGGGTAAATCAGTGTTAACAAAAGGTTTTCAATGTATTATTTTGGTTAATTAACGATTCAGTATTATATTTTTCTCATTTTATTTTATTCACATTCCGGGTTCAATATCTGATCTTATCACTCGTATATAGCAAGTTTTACATTTTTATCCATCAATTTATGGTAAGTATGATTCGATATTCTATTGTTCGGTACTATCGGTAATATTGTAGATCTCGATATGTTTGAGCATGGTTCCTCGTAGAATTATGTTGTTTACAAAAGCTTTCGAGCAGCCTTCCTTTCTCATTTAACCTGCATAGTCTTTTGGGCATTAAACTATTCATTCTCGTTTTGCTTATATTATTGTCTGTGCCTCTCACTTTATTCGCTAGTATGTAATAATAAATTTATATTCAGTTTGTTTACAAGAAAATCTAGATCATATTTATATTATATATTAGATCTAGTACTTGAACAAATAAAACCGTATACGTGCGAGAAATGTAATAAAACTAAAGGTGGTGGAGAAGAAGTAGAAGTAACATACAAGCAACAGAAGCACTAAGATATAGATACATACATACACTAAGAATATTATACGTATAAAGTTTCATCGGGTATGAAAAACGTGCCTCGATACTTCGTATAATTTTACTCTATCTTTATCTATCTCACATACACCATTCTTATTGTTATAATAAAGAACGTGTATTGCACCTCTACCCTTTTTTGTACCTCTATAATATTATAAGTATATATACAAATATTCATATAGAAATATACAAAGATGAGAAGTAATAAAAATAGAATTGCGTAGGAGTGTTGCAGCTATATAGTGACCATAGTAGTTGTGTATATATTTATTTGAACACTAGTATGTATGTCTTTCAATGAAAATACCTTTATTCTGCAGAAATTTACTTGGATATAGCAAACATCGCTGAGCCAGATATTTATCTTCGTTGGAACTATGCAATACGCAATAAGCATATCAAAATAAGCAAGTATTAATAATGTGCAATAATTTATTAATTACAGCGCAAAGAACAATTAGTATTCGTAAATAAACCACAGTAGTTTCCTTACACTAGACATTTTTATATATACTATATCAGTTTAGATAGAAAAGATAATAAACTACGAAGGAAATTACTAGAATAAACATGCACTTGTGATTTAAACATTATTTTCAAAAAGGTTTTATGCTAGTCAAATACAAATCGAAGCTTTAAAGTTTCATTATTTTACCTTCAACAATATTGAATGTTGCGCGCTCACATACACGCACGCACACGCGCCTCGGGCTTGGGTATGTGTGTGTATACATGGTGTAGATGTGTATGCATCAGGTGAGCATATAAATAAAAACTGGACGTTCCATAGTTTTTATCAGCAGAAAATGTTTGTGTTAGACAAAAAACTTGGATGCGCCGCGTGTGATTTATAAACCTGGGTATCGGTGCATACCGCACGCTACGCCACGGCATGCCACACAAGATACACGGCTCTCGGGGGAGGCACATTTATCTGTCATCAATGAGAAGTTCTTTTTTCCTAACGTTAATTTTCTTGCAAAATAACTTCGCAATTAAAGTTTTTTTTTCAGTGCAAGTAACTACGGGTATTTTATTATAAAAATACCGATCATTGAAATATTACAAGCGCATATTGCATATTGCGTGACTAAATAAACTAAATATTGATAAGAAACAATTTTTTTAGTAATACATAAAACAATTTATTTAATGTAACGCATTTATAAATAGATAAACTCACACCGAGCATAATAAATGAGCATACCCTTAGTTACTCATTCTAGTTCCTAAACTCGAAATTTCATACCATCTCAGTTACCGAAAAGCGGATAAAAATTAGTTTTAAATAAGGAAAAATTGTGTTGAATTTCATTGTATTTCATTAAAAATATATATATTCACAACATTTGAATACAAAGTGAACCAATAATCACTTTACGACAGCTAAAAATATCTGCTGTCGTCATTCTATACCTTGACTAATTCGCTCTTGCGAACGGTGTGGTTGAGTGTGGCGTGTCATTTAGAAGTAGAGGAATATGTAATTGGGATGGATTGGTTGTCGGTTGTCGGTGCTTTGTTGAAATGTTGCAGATAGTATAATCTATGGAAACGGTTTAATTATCAATGATATATTTTTTCCGAACTGATCTTATGTCGATGCTTAGTTGACTCCTTTAGTATACTTTACAGATTTTTTAAATTTTAATTTGAGCCATTATGATATTGTTCAAATTCGATAGGGTTGTTATTACCTTTGTTTGATCTACTGGTCCAGACTTTGTAGTCTGTCCTCTTTCCCATCTTTGCTTTAGATGTTTGGTTTAGTGAAAAACATATTTTTTTTATGGTATTAGTTATCTGGAATCAGGTAACTATATGTTGAAATTATTCCCCGTTTGCATTATTCTAATTCTATGACTTTAGACATATTCAACTAGAACATCTTGGCGTCATAGCCTATTGTATTCTTTTTCCCATGGAAAACTTGATGCATATTGTGTTTAAATAGTTTATTTGAAGAATGGTTGAAAGAGGTAAACCTATCAGATGACTATCGTCTATTTTGCAGGGTTTTACAGGATTCAAATTCTCAAAGCGAGCTTTTAGAACATTTTAATCATTGTTATTTTATTGTTACATTGTGTGACTTTTAAACATATATTTTATTCACGTTGCTCTCAATTTAAAACTAGTATTAAACCGCCCTCGAGCTTCAACGAGAATCATAAGACTAGTTTAAAAACATAAATTAGGAATGATTCAATCAATTTTATAATTAATGATTAAAAAATTCTATTCTTTTGTATATTTCGGATACTGTTTTTTGGTTGATAATTAACGTAATTGGTTTGATTTTTTATTGTTTTCCATTTTAATTATTTACTAATTCGATAAAACGATATTATTGGCAAAATTAAGAACAATGATATACAAATAAATAAGTTGGTATATGTTTGTTAAATAATGTGGTATTAGTTTAGCATATGTATATATTTATAAAAAGGTATAATGGGTTTTAAAGTTTTTATTCTTCTAACCAAGCATATATAGTATTATATATCAAGAAAACAACACTTAAATAACTTAATTTCAAGGGAACGGCCGTTATAATTATGTAATGCCTTTTAGAATTATATTTACACTAGGAACAAAATGAAATACATTTTATTATTAATATTGGCAACATCATTTTAAATAAAGAAGCAAATTTATATTAGCTTAATATATAATCACTCGTACATTTACAATACACATAAGATAAGCATTTTCTTGAGCTTCTTGATTTGATAGAATTTTGGTAATATGTTGGTAAAAAATAAATAAATATGACGAAATCGAATCGAAATATTGATAACAATATTGAATTATCATAGGAAATAAAAATTTTGTTTTATTTAATAATATAGTAAATTTATCTTGGTTTTTGAAAACTGGACATTAACGTAGTAATGAAAATAAATAAACATTCCTGGCCATATTATAAAATTCAGATACTGGTAAAAGTAAGTTTTACGTACTTGGGCAGGTTGAAGAAAAAGTTATGTTATAGAGGTGTAATAGAAGATGGCACTTCCATTGTATCTGCGTTGTCCATTTGGGTCTTTGGTAGAAACAATGACGGGCTATTTAATATTAGCATTACAGTATCACCAAGAAATATTTAAAATTTTTAGATCTATAGGACAGCACTGAAACTTACTTTAGGGTAGCAGAAAGTATAATTAAATTTTCTAATATGTTGAATTGATCTTGTTGCCTCATTGGCAATTTACAGTTTATTTTGTATTGTTTTCAACACACATGTATTTATTAACTATCAAGAAACAGGTCATTAAAGTATTACAATTGAAATTGCATATTGCGTGCCTAAATAAAGTACATTAAACAATGGAATATTGTTAGACATAAAACTTGACCGAAACGAACTATATTTATAATGCTATAATTTTTAATTATTACACAATAAAATTTGTTGGCACATATGTAAATATGAAATATAACGAAATGTATATTTGAAAAATATATATGAGTTACTACAAAATTAATACGAGAACTATTTTAGCTGTTCCAAATAAGAATATTATTTCTTACTTGATCTATGGCATTTATGAAAGCCCTAAGCTCATTATAACTTTCTTAATCCACATGAACTTAAATTTAGAGCGACAGTTAATAAGATACATTATATGTAACAACGGTTTGATAAAGTAATACAATGCATCTGCAATGTCTTGCACTGAACTTTCTATATTATAGGTAAGGTGTATATATATAGAGAGTAAAGATATTAAAATACTAATTCTTTAGCATTCAAGAAAATATAATTTACAAATTATTATGGTGAGGGTGTTTTTAGCTCGCCGTACGTATTACAGAAGATCTAAATATTTCGTCTGCATCATTTTCGGATTTAAAAAAAATTCTTTCACAGAATTTCATTTCACCGAGAAGGAGAGAAGTTGTTTAAAACATAATTGCACATTTTACACAATTTCAACCATATTCCCAGCCTCAACTATTTCAAAACTTGTAACTCCTTACAAGTTTTAAAATAGTTTAGTTGATAATCATATTTATTTATACCTGCATACTGCGAAGAACATTTTTTTATATATGCATACATTTAAGAAGTATGTTTTATTTCCCAGGCTCCAGTGTGTGTGAGGTAGGAAAGTTTGTTGTTGGTCGTGTATAAGTATTAGCTGCTTGCAGTACAGTCAAGTAGAGTATCAGTAGATACGTAACGTAACATACATACCTTAAGGCATTAACGCCTCGGCTCGCTGTAGCTTCATTTGCATTGCATTTTCCACCGGATTTGCCTGGTGATGACTTTTATTTTTTACGATCCACTGTTATTCTGAGATAGGTGTTCCGCGCAAAACTAATCCCTAACAAAGGCGTACACCTGGGTATACAGATATTATTTATCGGTACATACGAAAACTAACATACGTACATTGACCTTATTCCTAAGATATTTTGGTAAAGTATACACTATTTTTGCTATAACCCACTACTTTTATAGGATGCAACATTTATTATACTAAAATGTATGGTGCGTTCAACAGTTCATTTAATTAATAAAATTTGTGTTTAAATTTCGAAATAAATTATGGACGGCACTGGCGCTGGGTGGCAAAAGAAGAGCGGCATCGCTTTGCACGTAATTCTTTAAGCTTATATAACTGAGTAGCCCTAGCCCGAACAGGTATTATAATTTAATTAAATCCACCCCCGACTTAATTCATATATAAAATAACAATGTTTCCACTAACGCTCGTACGACGAAAGATAAACGAAACAATTTGTTAAATTGCCAGTGTCGCTACAGTCAGCCTCTATAATTACTTGCATAAACCAATAATATGCTTTAAGAAAATGTTTGCAGTTGAGGTTTAGTTTAGGATCGGTAGCACATTTGTCAGGAACCATTCTATACTGAAACTAGATCAAATCATAATTCAACAAAGCAGCATAGCTGAACTGATCAAACAGCGTAGCGCGCAGTCGAATGACCTACGAGCATACATATATAAGATTGAGACTATATACTAAGAGAAATTAAAATATTGACCGAGGGCTCAGATTATTAATTAATTTGAGAACGATGTTGACATAAGACCTTCGTTTATTATAATACAAACAATAAACAACAAAACTGTCCAACGAACAGTTAGCAGTTATAGTTTCTTAATTTTTACTTTCTTATATGCAATAATAAGTAAGTATTGTAACCATCACGGAAATATACCGTCTGCCTGAGTGTGTATATTTATATGTATGTGTGTGTTACTTTGTGTGTGTGTGTGTATGAGAGAGAGAGAGAGAGATAAAGTAAGTATGTGTGTACATGCTCTACAGCCTAAACTGTTTTTACCTTCAACTTAATGTACTTATGGAACTTAAGATTTGTGTATGCCTGAAAGAAACTCTTATTTTGGAATATAATATTGAAACCGTAAGTGCGTGTTTACTTCGGTCGTTTTTTTGCAGTACCTGTAATATCACCGAAACGCACAGTGCGTGCCTATTGTGTGTTTTTGTGTGTATGTGAGTAAGTACTCAACAGCCTAAATGGTAAAAGGTAAAATTATGAAGTTTTAAGCTTAAGATTTGTATATGCCTGGCAAGAAAACCTCTTATTTCTGAAATGAATATTTAAACCGGAAAGTGATTGTTTACTTTAGTTTCTGCGATATCAGCTACAATTTACAGTAAAATAGTTACGACAAAAAATAAAGCTATTAATGTTAAGCACAACTTTTGTGCGATATTTTTTTTATCGAGAAAAGCGCTATGGTGATGTTTTTCATCTTATTTATGATGCCTTAGTTACGCATATAGGTATGGATTATTTTATTTAATAATTTGTATCTATTATGCCCGTCAACAGAGAAACGAAATAAACCCAAGTAATTTGGCATTTAATATTTACTGATATATAGATTCAGTGAATAGAAATACAACAGTAAGATTACTTGAAATAAAAAAATCGTCCGGACATAATTATTTCTAATATAGTATAAAGAAGAATTAAAATTTTTGTTTTTTAATTTTCTTCCTATCTACAGTTTCAGTGTTAGACACTGCAAATATTTTCTTTTTATATAAGCGTTATTTTAATATTCTTTAATAATTCCATATTTACTCAAACACATGCCGACGTCTTGTCAATAATAGAATTTTCTGTGACGTATGCTCGCTGATTTTTCGAAGCTTGTTGACATGCATGTCTACATGTAGTCGTTGATCTAATTTTTATTTGACATATATAGTCCTCATTAGGTTTTCTACCTTTGACTCAATCACGTCGATATGCCAATGTTAATTCTACGTCATACTTACCGTATGGTCGATGATCAACTTGCTCTAGACGTATTATCGACTTCGAGTTTATTACTTCATTATTATTAATTCGTTATATTAAATAAATGCAGCAAAAAATCTCTACATTCATCAAAATTGATTTTATTAAATGATTTACACTTCAGGAAAATACTTGTTATTATGATTTTATATACGTATAATAAATTATATTGTACAGATTTTATTTATTTAAATAATTATAGTTTTCATAATAATAAAAGATATTAATATTACGCTCAACTTTTGTTCGAAATCTTTACTTATAAGTATTGTATTCATGAAAACTTTCGATCCGTAGATTTTAACGGAAATATGTGTACACACACGACGGACGTTATTCAAAAAATAGTTGGAATCGATTCAGGGAAGGTCAAAACGTATATTTCCGATAAAATCTCGAGATCGAAATTTTTCATGATTACAATACTTACTTATACTGCGTATAAGAAAGTAAAAATGTTTTAAAGGTTAGTAAAATAATAACGATTTTGTTGAATTCAAAATATGTATTTGAATTTTTCTCCTATCTAAAGAATATACGTGTAGAAAGTTGACTGCGAGCCATTGCGGCTATTTTTAGTCATTTCTGTAATATCTTCGAAACGACTGCACTTACAGTAAAAATATTCAAATTCAAAATGAAGAATATTAATATTCTAAACAACTTTTGTGTGAAAGGTTTCTTCAAAAATTGTACCAGTTACAATAAAATCGCTATTGAATATCTTCTATTTTTGATTTATGTTACCATATCTATGTAGGTACGGAAATTTATATGCCGTAAATCGTATGAATATGTCAATATTTGAACAGGAAAACAAAATAGACTAAAATAATTTGAGATTTGACATGATTGTGCAAAATAGATCGAGAGATAAGCGGATATTGTATTGAATATGTTGAACTTATTGTTAGTTAAAAACAAATTACGCGTTTGGAATTAATTAATACGAACTAAAATAATTGCAAACTAAATTTACTGCGCCTTTAAATACAACAACGAAGATAAGAAGCAGGCAATTATTATCGACCAAGGGAGCCAACATTATTACAGACGATACGCAAGAAAATCGCAGAGTATCAAACGCATTAAATTGTAAAGTATCAACGCCGAAAACCCTTGTTTAAAAAAAGAAAATCTTCCACGTTAATTCAACCCACACAACGACGTCATGCACGACGTCAATATTCCCCGTTGATAACACGTTAAATAAGAGCCGATTGTGCTGCTTGGGTAATTGATTTTTCATAAGCCCGTGGGACGGAAATAAATTATAAACAAGTAAAGCGTAAAATATGATAAATTAAATTGCTTGAAGAATTTTTATTATTTAAATTCCGTAAGTAACAATAAATTTTCTTATAAATACAAATACACTTCTCAAACCGGATCGATTTTGACGGTTTTCGTATTACCTGGCGGTGATCCTAATCCGATCTCACCAGACTCAAGTTGCTTGAGCAGCCGAAACAGTGCTGCAGCCTCACGGATCCTACTGAATTCAATGCAAAACGCTTGCACCTCAATAAACAATTCCTGCAATCAAATTAGCTTTACATTCCCGTTTTACAGCTATACAATAGTGTCTTACTTGAACGTTAATGATTTTATTTCGGATGAGAGATTGCAGAAACACGCACACCAATCGTACCAGTCGATTCTGCATATACCTGTCTTTAATCGTCTCGCATGTAGATATACAATTCGATATGTACAAATGCACAAACTCCGTTGGTAAATCTACTGTTGTTGTAAGACGGTTAACTACTTCCATTGAGTGCAGAGACATTTCCATATTCACCAATACACTAAAGTACTCAGTTATTTGTTTAGATTGCATTAGTTTTAACAACACTTCGATTGCAATCAGTGGATTATTTTCCACTAAATCAGGCAACTATATTCAATATAAAATTAGCATTACATGCATGTCTTATTAAACCCGTATGGCGCGATGTGTAAGTCGATGTTGAATTATTTAATACATTCTCATTCAATATCGAATTGTACAACGTGTCATACGGGCTTTAAAGCTACTAGCTCCATCTGTCTTACTTTGCTTGGAGTGAGTCCGATGTGATAAACTAATTTCGAATCGTTTTCAAGTTCGGTTAACAGATGCTGTTGCTGTTGTAGCGTAAGAGAGCCACCGTACGCTTTATTCATCAACTTGCGCACTTCTTGTCCCGCACAATTTGAAACGCATAACATGTTATCGTACGCAATGCCATGGTTAGTTGCGGATGTAATATTAAACCATACCAACTCATCTTCACAGTTGTGTAATGGCGGAACTAGCGTTACGAACTCGGGACGATATGACTTCGTAGCCGGGGGGCAATCACCGGTTAGTAACGCGGTGACAACTTCTTCTAATGACGAGTTTGGACTATCACTGGATCTAGTATATTTGAAATTATCGTACACATCACATTAATGATTTGCTAGTTTAAAATTTGACTTACGAATTCTCGGGATCAGATAAAATCACTGGTATTCCAATGCGGCTTATATCTGGTTGTTCAGATTGTCGTTGAGCTAATGTTAATTGTAGTGATGTTAAATCTGGGGTATTTTGATTATTTGTCTCCGAAAATAATAATTGCTTCGCAGTTTTCTTTAAAATCTACCAAAAAGAAATAAATGATAAGCTTCATGCGTTTAATTAACATGAGTCAAACGGATGACGGCAGAAAGAGTTTGTCTAGTGTTTTTACTTTCTTATACGCAGTATAAGTAAGTATTGTAATCATGAAAAATTTCGATCTCGAGATTTTAACGGAAATATACGTTTTGACCTTCCCTAAAACGATTCCGACTATTTTTGGAATGACGTCCGTCTGTGTGTGTGTTTTATTATGTGTGTGTGTGTGAGCGCTCTACAGCCCAAACGACTAAAGGTAAAATTATGAAATTTCAAACTTAAGATTTGTATTTCCCTGGACAGAATATTAGGTGGAAACAATATTCAAACTGGAAGTGCATGTTTACTCTAGTCATTTTTACGGTTTCTGCAATTACTCAAAAATTAATTGAAACTTTTTTTCAAAAAAAGTACCGGAAATAAGAAAATCACAATTGAAATTTGTTCTTATTATAATTATTTTCACATAAATCGTAACAACTGTGCCTGTCAATTGTTTAATAGAAAAACAAAAAACTTAAATAATTTCGTGTTTGACATTTAATATTTATTCTAAGAAATAATTTAGTGAAAAGGGTTTCCAAAGGTTAGTAATATATTATAAATTAGTAAAATAGTTTAAATATGATATGATCTAACCCAAAAGCGTATAAGAAAGTTCGGTGCATGGCACTGCAATATTTTTTTTTACGACATATGGCTGGAAACAGTTTGCCTGTCTCAACAATATTAGCTACATTTATATATAAAATCACAACATTTCGCGAGCTAATACAATTTACGCTATATATTTACAGGTTACATTTCGTGAATCGCTAAAATTCGTCACTTTTAATATGTTTATAGCATTTTTAAATATTCACTGCATGTTTTATTTCGAGACAATCTATATGTATCATTTATAGAAACGATTATATAACATTCCAATTTACAATACTGTTTTTCAGTAGTTCCTTAAAAAATAACAATAAAAATATATTTTATATGTTTTTTCTATAAGTGATACATATATACTGCCGCGGAATAAAGCACGCACTGAATATCTAGAAATATTATAAAAATATTGAAAAGTGATTATTTTTAGCGGTACACGAAATGTACCAGTAAATATACTTGCAAGTATATAGCAAAAATCGTTGAATTAACTCGCGAAAAGTTTGGAATTTTATATAAATGTTTCTAGAATAGAGACATATGCTGTCGCGGAATAAAATACGCACAATTTAATGAGGAACAACATAAAAAATACAGGGTGCAATTATTTTGTGGTCCTCTAGATTTGAAGAGTATAAGTAAATATGTGTAACGACGACCAATCCCAGACGAAGATGTTGACGTCAACTCTAGTAATATCAAGACTATAGGTAATTATACGCCATGTGAATACGTGACGTCATACACTCAGCTTTGAGCGTATTAAACAATGAAGCAAGGGTAGAAAATAACAAATAAAAATGTAATATTTATTGTTTTCCCTAATTATATCTATTCGGTTAGTATATTTGAATTTGTTTCAACTATTTTAAATTATTTATGGTACAGATACCATAAATAATTTAAAAATAGCAATATTAATGTGTACCTATGACGTGATTCTGCCTAAACTAAATTAATTTATATTTAAAAAATATAAAAAGTTATGGTATCTGCAAAATAAGAACTACTCGTAGTACAAAAAGTATTGTAAACAAGTACTCACATCTTTATTAATTGCCCCGATCAGTTGAGTTAATACTTTCCTCTCAGCCAGAGACAAAGCAGGTAACTGTCCAGCAAATTCAAATTGCTTGCCTGTTTGTTCTTGTGAGTTCTAAAATTAAAAAAAACGAATTTGTAAATCAAAATAACTATTGTAATCACAAAGTACGTACCAGTAAATGAATAAATACAGCTGCAAAAGGGTTGCTATGCAATGGTTCACCCCGGTATAACTCGTGGATTAAAACTAGTGCTGTAACTCTTTGAACTGATTGCGGTAATAAATCTGCTTGTTGCAATAACAGCACTAGCGCACAACCAACTAAACAATAATTAATTGAAAATATATATTTTATTTTTTTGTCGACAAACTTTACCTTTATAAAAGTCTTGTTTATTGAATATTTGATTAAGTTGCGTTACTAAAGAATCTAGAGTCGTTGATTCGACGCTGGATTCCGACAGTAAGCTAAAATATAGGAGTTTAATTAATCTTTAAAGGTTAGGTTTTTCTAAACATTACAAACCCAATTAAAAGTGTACATTCGCGTGTCGTCAAAGCCATTTTTTCATTTTATCTAGCATAAAATGAAGTCAATTCAAATATTTCATAAATATTCAAAATTTGTACATCGCTACTCTAAAACATTTGACAGATGTCACTTTAGTATCATTTCGTTGCTAATTTCACGTTAAAATAAAAATTATTTTAATGGAACAAATGAGATGAGAAATAAATAAACTAATAATATATTGTTATAAAACTTGTTTTATATATACATATAAACTTACAATATAGTACAAAGTAGGTTAAATATAAATATTCAGGCACTCATGTTAAAGTTTCCCCTTTAGTCACCTGTGAAATAAATAATCAGTACAACAGTTGCTTATAATTCATAGTATAGTTACACAAGCTTCTAAATAATCAATTTTTCGTTCCAAAGTTGTTAACTTTTCATTGAGTGCTGCTAGTTTTGATCGGCAAGACAGATCTAAAATATAATTAACTTAGTAGCCCTTGTCATCAATTTGTTAATAATGTCGTACCAAATGAGTTTAGAAAGTCTGTGATCTTTTTGATGCTTATTGTAATTACTTCTATGTATTCTCTGTTGGCCCAATCTTGTTGAATTTGTTTTTGAACTGCTTCCCGTTCTCTATGCGGCGCAGCCATTATAATTTATTTTATTAAACACTTTTTTTAATATATTTAATAAATATGTAACGAATTGTTTATATACGTATTTGTTTACGGTTTATTTATGTCATTATAAACACACCCTAATGTTTATACGAGCTAAACTTACTGACGCTAACTTCAGACAACAAATGTCTAGTAAGCGATGTGTACGTCACTATGACGTCATAGTGACGTATTTTAATACAAGACCAAGTAGAGCGCGGAAATGGTTTAGCCTCAAAGAACATAAACAATGTAGTGTTAATATATAAATAAAATTCTTATCTTGCAAATGGTTTTGTTGAAAATTCTCCAAAAATTGAGTCGTAATACCACGGCAAAATGAATCATGACCCTAATATCTGTAGTGTCTTGCACTAAGCTTTCTTATACGTATTTCGTTTAGATTGTATACAAATGTTGAACAATTAAAAATATATAATTATTCATAATTGTACGTTTTAATAAAAATTTAGTAGGTATTCCCAATAAAAAGTCATTGCAATTAAAATGAAATTATTTTATTATTTTTTCAATAATTCCAAACCAGTCATTTATAAAATTCTATATATGTACATAACAATAAAACCAAAACATAAAATTAACACCCTAAAAACATCACGGAAGAATTAAAGCAATTTATTATAATTACAATTCAAATACTATTATTTCCGATTCGACCAATAACGCATTACGCTATGAGTGACAAACGGCCACAAGATTATAAATGCTAAAAACGTTGGCGACACATTCCGAAACGAGAAAACTGTTCCTTTCTTTGCCATTTTCGTTTTCTCCAAGGTGGTCACTTTACTGGATAACCGATCAAGATCCGATTGCAAATTCTGCATTGTTCGGACCACATCTTGAGAAATGTCCACCCGATAGTGGTTGCTTATTTCACCAGGAGGCGCTGTTTTAGTTTTCGAACGAGAAAGCCGCTCTTTTGGTATGTGACCATTTGGAATGTTTTCGCCGAGAATGTGACCATTTTGTAAGTTTTTCTTCGTTATGTACTCTGGTGGGGACTACATTAAATGTAAGAAAAATGGTTATGTAACGTTTATAATATGAATTAATTAATACATACATCTATTGTATCGATATATTCATCATCACTATGATCTGAGTCTGGTTGGGGAGGTGGACTGATACTTGGTGAAGTAGCAGGACTCGTTTCCAGACTACTGGAGCGAACTCTCTGCGGAGAAGCTTCCCGAGATGCTACAAATGAATATGTTAATTAATTACAATTTTAATTAAAAAAGGAAGAAATGTTTACCGAATGGAGAATTAGGTTGTGATCGAACTCTTTCGATAACATCTCCAGCAACTAGTTCTAAATCATCAATCGAAATCGAATCAAGTTGTTGTTGAGCCTCCAGAAAATTGGCAACATTGTCTGTATAACTCATTGTCTCAACAATTCTGTCATACATAATTAGCATAAGCAACAAAACCGATAAAAAATAAATACAATTTTGCTTCATTTATGTCTACCTGTGTAACTCAGATACATAATTACTCATAGCATCTTGTTTATCCATATCACCCAGTTTTGTCCACGCATCGTATTTGGCGCGGCCTACTACATCCCAAAAGGCAGGCCGCGATCCTTTACATGGGCCCAATGTAGCCTGCTTGAAATAGGCATAGAACCTTAACATTAGCGCATTGCTCGGTTGATAAGAACCTGAAATATGAGACAAGGGTTAGTTTTCGAAGAAAATTAATCTATATTATCATTTTCTCATGTTTTAAATTGCCAGTTAAGAATAACTGATAACCTCTCTTAATCCATATCATGAATTACTTAAAATAAACAATAACATACACTATTTATTCCCGTTCTTATAAAAGCCAGTTACATTTACTATACTAGTATATATATGGAAATTTTGACAGGAATTTACCTAAGAAATACAAATTTGATTAGATTATGTTTTATTTGCTATATATACATATAGTAAATTTCACTGGCTTTTATAAGTCCAGACATTATATAAGTTACAAGTAAATTAATTTTAACTGGAACATAAACACTACCTATATTAATAAGTACCTTATAATACTGTAAAAGAGACGAATTTATATAATTCTATACAATTATATCGAATAAAGACAACAGGGATAGTTTGACTTGATTATTATACACAAACACGATATTAAAATAACGATCTAGGAAAATGTACTACTACTATTCTCTATTCCTGATCACAAAAGTATTACGTCATGAGCTTTTTTGTTATAAAATATTTGGAAGATGGCACTAACTGCTTCTTTCCTCAACAATCTATATTCCCTTTGGACTACAGCAACTTTTAAAAATAAAACAGTCTCAATAACCAAATAACGCTGTTTTTAACAAAACAACATATTTATAGAAATAAATTTTCCGCAATGGCTTGCACTGAACTTTCTTATACGTATTTTATTTAGATAACAAACACACACACACATACGAACATCTTACCAAAAATAGTGAGGCTTGATTCAGGGATGGTCGACAGATATATTTTCGTTAAAATCACGCAATCGATTTTTACTTTCTTATACGCAGTATAAGTAAGTATTGTAATCATGAAAAATTTCGAACTCGAGATTTTAACGGAAATATACGTTAAGAATCGATTCCGACTACTTTTGGAATTACGTCCGTGTATGTGTGTGTGTGTGTCTGTGTGTATGTTCTCTACAGCCTAAACAGTGGAAGCTAAAATTATGAAACTTTAAACTTAAGATTTGCATATGCCTGGGGTGTGCACCTCCTATTTTTGAAAAAAAAAATTCAAACCGGAAGTGCCTGTTTACTCTAGTCATTTTTTGCAGTTTCTGCAATTACTCAAAAATGGTTATAGTTACAGAAAAATTGTATGAACAAAAATTAAAGGTATTTATATTCAGCACAACTTTTGTTTGATTTTTTTTTGCAAAAAGAGTACTGGTTTCAAAATAACTTTCTGCTTAATATATATATATATATATTTTTACATAAATCGTATCATCTGCGCCTGTCAATTGTTTAACAAAATAGACTTAAATATTTTGAAGTTTGACATTTAATATTTATTCTAAGAATTATATTTAGTGCAAAAGCACTGTAAATGTTAGAACAAATATAAATTAGAAAAATAATGAAACTACGATATGGTCTAACCCAAATGCGTATAAGAAAGTTCGGTGCATGACACTGCAGATGTTTTACTTCCTTATACGCAGTTATATGTAAAAATTCGAGCCCTAGATACTAACGGAAATTTACCTTTTGACCTTCCCTAAATCGATTATTTATGGAATAACTGTCTCTCTCTCTAACTCTGTGTGTGTGAGAGAGAGAGATAGTGATTGATTAGTCATCCAAAGGTTGATATATTATATTCTAATCAATCAAATGGAAAATACATACTATTTGGTAATCTTAATCTGGTTCAAGGATTTAAATTCATTGACGATTGAAGTACGTTCTTTTTTAAAATCATAAATAAGTAGTGAAAGTTATATACGTATGTAGTATGCACACACTCATAAATAAATGATTGTATGTGGAAATACAGTTTATAAAAGAAATATATATATATATATTTTTTTTAGTTATCTATGTATATAATATAATAATGAAAACATTTATGTGAATAAAATGTTTTGGTATATATGGTAATGCATAATTACGTGATTTTAAAATATTTCAATACGATTTATATTCTTGGAATTAAATTATCAACTATTTAATTATATAGAAAAAAAAAATATATATATATATATATATATATATATATATATATATATATATAATTCGTATTAAACAGTATACGTAACACCATTCATAATATGTAAGATGTTTAATCTGCCCGAATTAAATACAGCTTTATTTAAAATTATATACAATTGTCTACATACAGATCACTAATTATAAAGCGCAATTTATTAAAAGTGAAAAATGACTATCATCTAATATAAGTAGTTTTCAAATTAAATTTCAGTGTAAAACGATTGTTTAATGCTACTCTACCGAACAATAGTACGGCAAATTAAACTCACCATAAATATACAGTGAGTTTGCAAGATACATTTTATCACTTAGCGATAATCATCAATCGGTAAATCTATTATAAGCTACGAAATAGACAAGTTCTCAAAGTCATGCATAATTTATTGGAATTGATTCAAATTTCGTTTATTATACATGTATTATTGAAGACGAATTAATTCCTACAAAAACTACCTATTTAAAATTTGATGACGCTAACAGTGACCTTGCAAATCTTCAGTAAATATAAAAATAAAAAATCATTTACATACTGGTTTCTTAATTTAATTATTAATTCTTCTACCTCTAAGAAACATGTCATGTATAGATTGGGGAAAATATTCGCAACTAGGTTACATTTCTGGTTTTCTATATTCCGGACGCACGGATTATAAAACTCATCAAACAAACGCATACATTTGTCATTTAAATTTTAAATTGCAAGGACACGGAATTTCCTCAAATTACTAACACGGTCATTAATAATATATAAAGCCAAGGTTTCGGATGTGAAACTTCGAAATTTTTGAAACAAGGGTATTTTTACGTGTATAATTAACTGAACGAATCCTTACAGTTATCCAGTAATAATAAAGCCGTATCTTTCCGCTGAAGGTTCAGCGACCTTCTGGCGAAAGTGAAAAAAATTGCAAACTCATATGCATATTGGAATTATTTATTTTATAAACAATAGTTATGAGTATACATGTTTTTTTTTTTTTGCTTTCTGAGTTAACTCAAATGTACATAAGCATATAAACGTTAGTTCGTACTAAATGTAAAGACTAAAAAAACATGTTAATTGTTTGTAACAAGCCTCGTGCATTGCTCAAAGATTAAAGTACAATGACAATGAAAATAAAAAAAGAAAGCACTCGAGCCCCTTATCAACACATTTTTCATTTCAAGGTACTTTTATGTCTATTGCAATACAAACCAGCTGGGTAATATAAATCATTACGATGTATATTTATTTGAGTTATCCAAATATAATATAAATATATATATATCAAAGAGTACAAACCATTTTTTGGTAAACCCCTTATCACATTGACAGCTGCGTGGAATTTATCTTCTATTGACATGATCGATCCTTAAATTGACAACTTAGATAACACACTATGAATTAAAAACTAACGTTATTTCAAGCACATAATATTTATTTATGTAAGTAAGTGCATATTACAATGACAGTTCTGAATCGACTGGCTTGACATTTGCAAAGTTTCGATTGATTGTGGCGCCACGCCAAGAGCGGCAATCGGTCATTTGCTTTACTAAAACCGCTATCCATTTAACCACGAGCTACTCTTATATAACAATCATTGGTTCCAGTTATGAAATGAAATATTCACAGTGTCTAGCACTGAACTTTCTCATACGTATTTTGTTTAGATAGGCGGAATGTTAAAATACCTATTTAAAACAATTCAACTATATATAAAATTATTTAGTATACAATCGTTTTTTACGTTTTAAAATAAACTAAAAATATTTTGAAACACTTTTTCACTTATTAAAACAAACACTTGGTAGTTTCACAATTTTTTTTTTTATTTCTTTAAAACGACACGTGTTTCGATTTTCAATCATCATCAGGAGTCCTAATCCATCCACTCCTGATGATGACTGCAAAGTCGAAGCACGTGTCGTTTTAAAGAAATACATAAAAAAATTGTGAAACTACCAAGTGTTTGTTTTAATTAATCCAATATGTTTCACCAAGTGCCAACCACTAAATCCATAAACTTTTTCACTAATTATGTGTATTACAATAGATGTTTAATGCAAAAATCCAAATTATTTGAGTCTATTTTTTATTTCTGTTATGCAATTGATACGATTTATGTAATATGACAAATAAATAAGGTGAGAAAAAATTCAATAGCGTTTTTCTTGTAACCACTACTCTTTTTCAAATAAAATACGAGTGAGTGGCGTCACTCACGATTGAAGATGTGGAAACATCCAGTATGTATGTATATATATTGTATGTATTTGTATATATATTTTACCTTTAACCGTTTAGGCTGTAAGGAGCTGATGCCATTTCGGGGAAGGTCAAAAGATACATTTCCGTTAAAATCTCGAGATCGTGTGTTTTCATGATTACAATACTTGCTTATTACTTCGTATAAGCGAGTAAAAATTTAATTATATTGTGAAAGTTGTTATTTAATAAGTTTTATTAAATGATTGTATTTATATGCGCGAATGAAAGAGAGAGGTAGTGATGCATAATAATAAAACAATGATTGTTTGTTTATAAGTAATATAATATATATATATATATTTTTTTTTTCGTAATTTGTAGTATGTTTTGCTATAAATAATATTATTTGCAAAACTCTCGAGGCCCACACTAAATATAGAGGATTTGGAGAAAATCTGAAAAGTCAATGATTGCTTGCTGGATGAATTCAAAATGTTTCTATAGAATAAAATCGGATTGTATGTGTAAATTGTTGCTAGAGTAAAAAATTGAAACTAACGCTTCCTTAAACGATATTATGGTTGCTGGGGTGAAAAAAAAAAATGTACAACGAACGAACGTACATTTCTTCAATTTATATCAACGGATAAACAGATAAGTATGTATATACAAAGCGTTCGCTAAGGTTAGTAATAAAAAAAAAAATTACGATTTCATTTCGGCGTTCGGTATTTTATCTGCCATGATGGCTTTTATGTCTTCCGCGTCGAGTGTTTCGTATTTTAAGAGCGCTTCGGCGAGAGCCTTGTGTTCGCGCGCGTGTGTCTTTAAAATGTGTTTCGCACGATCGTAACTTTCCGTCATTATTCGTTTGATTTCCAAATCAATCTGTTCGCTCGTTGATGGGCCCAACGATTCGCCAACGAACGATTTAGAACTTTCCGTGATTGTTCGTAGTCCAACTTTTTCAGACATGCCCCAATCTTTCACCATATGTGTTGCGATTGATGTTGCTTGCTTCAAATCCGAGCTTGCGCCTAAATTATAAATTCATATTGATTTGTGATTGGAGTTATGATTTGATTTGAGTACCAGAAGTGATTTTTTCGGGGCCGAATATCAGTTCCTCTGCAGCTCTGCCCCCCATCATAGTATCCATCATGGCTAGTAGTTGTTGTTTGGTGACATGATAACGTTCTTTTTCGGGTATATAAGCGGTGTGGCCCAGACTGGGGCCACGAGGGATAATAGTAACTTTGTGTAATGGATGTGAATCTTTTGTGTAGTAAGCAACAATTGCGTGACCGCCCTCATGGTATGCTGTTATTGTATTCGCTTCTTCATCAGGGATTCGTGATTTGCGTTCGGGTCCCATTAGAACTTTATCACGAGCGGACTCTAGATATTTCATGCTTACGAAATCTGCACCATCGATCGCCGCACTAAATACGTTTCAATTATTATTTAATAATGACCAATCGTACTACTATAAGTTTCACTTAAATCTGATAGAAATGCATCATTGTTTTGTATCTTATTGCATTATGACATTAATCTTAATTCAAATTATACATCTGGGTATTAGTTATTTTGTAAAAATGTTTAGTTACCGTAAAGCTGCCTGGTTCACCATGTTTTCGAGATCAGCACCTGTGAAACCTGTGGTGCCACGCGCAAGTGTCTCCACGTCCACTTCTTTGGCAAGAACTTTGCTGAGGTATAAATCAAGGATTTCTTTACGTCCTGTATAATCTGGCGTTGGAACAGTCACCTAAATCATTTTACAATTTAATATTACAAATTTAAATGCAGTTGGAAAAGGTATGATTCTTGAACTGAATGTAGGTTCCGCTGGAACCAATGCGCATGCCTAGTACAGTTTCAAACCGATCTGAAACCGATTCTAACCTTACTTGAAAACAAACTCAATATGTGCGCCTTGCTCTTTAGTTTACCTAAATATCATACTATATAAAAGATGACTTACTTCGACGTCAAATCTTCCCGGTCGTAATAACGCTTGATCCAAATCGTCCCGTCGATTCGTTGCCCCCAGAACAATAACACCCTCGTTTTGGTGGAAGCCGTCCATTTCGCTGAGCAACTGGTTGATGGTTTGATTCGCATACGGATGCAAAACGCTATTAGTTCGTTTCGCTCCAACTGAGTCGATTTCATCAATGAAAATAACGCATGGTGCACGTTCTTTTGCTGCTTCTACAATCCAACGTTAAGTACTAGTAATAAATAGAATGTGACATGATGATTGTCTTACTGAATAAATCTCTCACTCTTCGTGCCCCTTGACCCACAAGAATCTCATCGAATTCCGGTCCTGCTGCGTGGAAGAAGGGCACGCCAGCTTCACCAGCAACCGCTCTCGCAAGAAGCGTTTTCCCGGTGCCTGGAGGCCCAACTAGTAATACACCTTTCGGTAATTTGCCACCCAAAACCGAAAATTTCTCTGGATTTTTTAGAAATTCCACGACGTCTTTTAATTCTTGTTTAGCTTCATCGGCGCCTTTCACATCATCAAACGTCACGTGGATTTCCTCTGGATCTACTTCTACTTGATTTCCCAGTTGAATTCTATGAATCAAAAACAAGTTAGAATTGTTTTGATTGTTGTTTCATAATTTTGTTTCACCTGAACATTGAACCACTGGCACTTGCTAACAAACTAACGACTATCGCTAAGAATATAACAATGGTTAATAATTGTTGTACAACTCGTAGATATCGAGTGGCTTTGCCGGATCCTTTGTTGTTTGGGTTGTTACCGCACAGGTATCCCTCAGCGAATGCAATTTTCATACGTTGGCGTTCTGTTTCGGAAGTGTCATTCATTGTCAACAACTCTTTAAATCGTTCATTGTTTACAGGTTCTGCAGCGGTTTTATCTCCAGGGCCATCCGCTCCAAATCCTAAGCAAATTATGGATTAAAAACAGTTCTAAATGACAATAAATAAAAAATACGAGTGAGTGGCGACACTCACGATTGAAGATATATAAACATCAGTATTTTAGGTCTGTAAATGTTGGTGTATGTATGTATGTAACTCCCTTATGTAAATTTCTTTTTCAAGCGCGCACATAAATTTTTAGAAAAAAAATAATGTTATTACCTAGAGTACCCTTAAGTCTTGATGTTAATGTGGGATTGCGTAACTTATCCGCATCATTATTCCGTACGGTCTTGAATCCTCGCACTTGCACGTTGAACACAAACTGACTCCTACCTAATAAACTACTAACAAACTTATCGTAAAAATTGTCGGACACTTTGAATTTGCGGGCATTTTCGATGATCAAATTCGGAATTGCATCAGCCTTTAAATCCGACTCGCAAAAGCCATGTCTATTTTCAAAGAAACTATTATTTGATAGATACGATACGTTAAATCTATTTAGAAAATGATTCCGAAACAGTGTTTGAGTATTTAAGTGTTTGGCAAAAGTAAAATCACAATTCTTTACAGTTTCGAGAAAACTATCTTGGCATAATAGATTCTGTTGTTCCTGGTGTTTCTTTCCTGTTTTCTTACTGAGATACGCTGTCTGACGTGGGGTTAATATTGCAGACACTTGTGATAGATGAAATATTGCCTGTGTTCAAATAAACAAAGTCATTAAATTCACGCACAACGCATTTCTATTCGAACTGAAATACCTGGTTTTGATTTTGTATCGAAAACATGTTACATTCGTAATACACTGTACAATTTACGGAAAGACAAAATAATAATCTAGTGATTTATCTAAAAAAATGTTGTAATATAACCTTTCTGTCAGTTATGTTCTTCCAGTTTGCACCATTTGCAAATATTGTTACCGACATTACCCACTCAGTTTGTCACGTCGTCCCCAAACTATGCTCCTTCACATTTAGGTCAATTTAAAACGGCCTTATCCACCCTTATTTTACTACATTTCATCCCTTAATTCAAACACCAATTTAATTTAATTTCGATAATCACAAGCATTGCTACTGTTTAACTTAGAATGATTTGTAGAATTCACAACCAAAGATTTTTAATTGGAAAAATTGAATCTGCCGCCTAAACACGCAACTTTCGCATAGTTCACATATATATCAAAAGATGGCGCACTCATTTACATTTTTGAAATATATATAATGGACTGTACTATACTATACATATATAAAAATACTTAATAAATATAAACTGGTTTTCAATAAAATAGATTTTAGACTCTATTTATGTCATTATGTCGTTTTATTTTGAATAAAATCACTGGAAATTTTATGTAAAAATTATTTATTTGTTGCTTTCTGCTCACGCATCGATTTAAATTGCAATTCGAGACTGTTATAGAAACATGATGTAGAATTGTGACTTTTATACAGTTTTCGCATTTATTTGCGAGTGGGGCGAAAGCAAGCAAACAAATAATTGAATAAATTATTCATGGATGTCCGTCATGGGATATGCGATACGCGATGATGATTATTAAAATAGTTGAGAGGAAAACGTTCCGCGCTGTCACATTTGCATAATTTGACGCAGAAATTTACTTATACTCCCCAACTAATTTATAACGACTCGACCTGGGGGCGATCCTCTTGCTCTTCGCTCCCCACATACACTCTGTACCTAAATGCTCGGCGATTTCGCTCTTTTAAGGGACTTTTTATTATAGGATTTTTAAGCTTTATTTTGATTCACGCACTATGATATATTTATTTGTTAAAGATATTTGTTTTGCAATTATCGATTTATTATTGTATAAATTCAGGATATAATTTATAGCGGTTGGAGGGCGTTTACTTTGAGAATAAGAAAGATGCTGAAAGTCTGAGCGAAATACATGTGTTTTTGTCACATAATAGATAATAATTCTTCGTCTGTGGGATGACCCGGCGGCTATTTGTCATCGCGTTGAACGTAGAACATATCAAAGTGTATACTAGAACTTGTGACCGTACGGCGTACGCCTGTACCTATTGTATATACTTATATTTTTTTGATTTATTCGTTTCAAATGTCCGAATTTATATAAAAACTATAATATTCTATATATATATATTTACTTTTCTTATATATGGAAGCTTATACAGACACGGCATAAATATAGTATAGAGTAGAATGATCTTTGCGAGAAGAATTGAGCTCATGCTGAGTTCCTAATTGCTTTCGATTCAACTCGCGCCCCGCACCCTTTTTCGATATCAATATATACAATAACATAAAAATGTTGCCAATGATAATCCAATTTTAAACTGTTAAACGTTTTCATTTTTTCATTGTATACATAAACAGTGAGACTCGCTTATATGGTTATAACGAACATTATCAGCATGCTCTAGAATTTTACGATTTTTACTTTCTTATTCAATGCCATAAGTAAGTATTGTAATCATGAAAAAAAATCGATCTTGAGATTTCATCGAAAATATATCTTTTGAACTTTCCTGAATCGAGTCTGACTACTTTTGGGATGACATCCGCCTCTCTCTCTCTGTCTCTCTTTCTGTGTGTGTGTGTGTGTGTTTAAATACAAGAAGACCTTCTATATATTGCGGTTTCTACAATAGTTCAAAAAAAATTGTACTTACAGCATAAAAAATTAGAATTAAATATTTATTTTTTGCACAACTTTTGTTTGGATTTTTTTTTTTCAATATATATTAAGAAAACATTAACAATATGATATACATATGTATATATTTTCAGATATTTTAACAGTTATTTCGAATAAAAATATATTTGTTATATTTATTTTATATAATTGTAAAACTCGTTAAAAATGACAAAATTACTGTAACAACTGCTCTTTCACATATTAATTAATTTCTAAAAAATTAATAAGCAATATTAATATTAATCATAGAGAACAGTGTACGAATATAATTTCTCCATATCGATTATTTCAATTGTAATGTTAGTACGATTAAAATTTAAAGAGTCATTTTAAATAGATGAAATGAAATTTTGATTTCTAACTGAACGCCAGTCATTAAATGTTTTATAAGCATATATATTACAATTAAAAGATTGTAATTTATTCGTATTTTTCACAATTCCTCGTTTTTAAATCATATATCGTTTATTAATTGTTTACAACAACCCATGAATTACGCTCAATTTTTAAGAGCAAGATTTGTTTAAAATATGGGTTTAGTACACTTTAATAGTAAAGCAAACATACTAAAATAGCCATGTGGTTTGGGTGATTTTTTTCTAATGAACATTGTCGAAATCAAGACGTGAATTCCGCCCACGAAATCAGGGAAAGATTTGATTTAAATATGTGTTTAATAATTATGATTCGTTATGGTGTATACTAAGGTGAGATGAGAGTGTGGATGTAGGTATATGATGGTGTTATGTTCGCATCATAATCACTTAATTTATCAGTAGCTTAGATCATGCATCGTCACTGGTTATTCATCCATCCATTCCATTATACGCAGTGGGTTGTGTCTCAACTCAACAAACAATCATATCTTTCACATCATTACCTACCTATAGATAGAATACAGTGCAGTGCGTTTGTCAGGATTAAATTTTATGTAGGTTTTATATACATATATACCGAATTGTTATTTACTAAAAGAAAGAGGTCACAAAAAAGTCTTGATATTTTCATTTTACTATCGCTACTAATGTATATAGTACTACAGAACTTTTTAACAATTACAATTGTTGTATGTTTCATAATTTTAAATTAAAATGACAAACAATTTAACAAAGAATCAAATGTGAAGGTTTTCAATTAGCTATCATGAAATGTTTATTATATTTCCTTGATTGTTCTGTATATCGACGATGATTGTTGGCTGGTTTGTTACTACATCTGCTAACTGAGATCTTTTTGTAAATTGATGACGTATCATGACGTGTTTAATGGTAATTTTATGAGTGTTTCCGACCAGCCCTGATTCAAGATAAACCAATCCAATACTCTGTAATGTAATTGATTATTCATAGCATTTATTTTGATCAAAACGATAGGTCAAATGGTAAACGAACCATTCCTGTATTATATTTATATAAATAAATACTAACAAGTAAAAGTAGTCATTTCTACGATTTTTGACAAAAAAGTTGATATATTTTTTTAAACATACATATGCCGCAATAATAGTTACTTATAAGTCAAAGTACAGATGTTTTTTTTTTTCGAGCAGACACAAATGTTTATGATTTTTTCTTAGCTTATGTGCCTAAATGTTGGTGTAAATTTTAAATTTTTTAATTATTATTTTATTAGTATATTTGAAATTTAAATAAATGCACAACTGAATTCGAACAAAGGCAGGCACAGATGTTTCGCATATAGAAACAGCAGCATAGGTAATAAATTTGTTTGGGTTTTTTCGTGAGCGTGTGCACCAATTTTATTCTGTTTTGTGCTACGCGAAGAAGAAGAAGAAAGAGCGAAAACATAAGTGTCGGTCGGTCACAGGGTTGTAAAAGTGGAAATCGAAACGACGCCGCACCAACAGACCAGCACAGAAACGCTTACTCAGTGCTTACAAGACCATCGCTAGAATTCAGGACAGGATTTCATTCGCATTTTAAATTATATTGCAACATCTCATTCGTCCCATATTCAGACCATAACATTTCCCAAAAATTACATAATATATGCTGATTTAAAGATTATATTTAAATTATCCTCTATTGCAAATGAATACATGTTGAGAATATTTTCTGCGTGTATACGTAAAAAATAATATCCTGTCTTTAAATATATACATAGATTTCGCTATATAAATCGACGCATGAGCTTTAAATATAGTATATGTTGTTGATAAGAGAGAAATAACGTTTGAATAAATGTGAATGCGGTACTGGTTTGAGATCATTCCATCTCTGAGGGGCGGGCCCGTTGCAAATTGAGTTCTGGAGAACTGGAGAGCGATGTGCGCGCTCTTCTGGAAGCGGCGGAGAGAGGCTTTAATAGCGTCACCACCGGACCGACAAACACTGTTAGCTTAGCCCCATCAGGGGGTCAACACAAGCATTTAGTGTGCTCCCCGGCCCAACTCACCCCAATTCGCACAAACCACGTTAAGCAATTTGCGGCCACACTGTAATTTGTAACATTGCTTTCCCCGCTACCCTGGACACAGCGCTAAATTTTCTTCATTCGCTTTTTTATGATGCGAAAATACCGAATGCATCTGGTGCTTCGGAATTGGAGATATTTAAACGATTTTTCGAGTCCATTTTTTATTATATTTCTATATGGTATCTGATACTTCTTTATTACTATACTGTCTTTATTTTAATTATCAAAATGATATATTTACATAATTATCGTAATAATTACTTCGTCAAAAATAGATATAAGTGAAATGACGTATTACATTTATTATTATCAATTATAATATACTACATGAATATATGTCTTATTAGGATTCATCAAGTTCTTCATACACGCTCTTCTATTCCACTTTATCATAATTTTTTTTTTAGATTGACTCCGCATTCTCATCATTCATCTCGCACATTTAAATCTTCTTCGTCAACCTTTCCCTTAACAGACTCTTGCCTATTCTACGGAGAATATCGTTTTTTTCTACCACCCCATTGAATGGGAATAGACATGTTGTTATGTATTAATTAATTTTTATCGTCCATTAAATGTTTTATTTTGTTCCTCACAATTTATCGTATATTCTGTTCTATAGAAGCGAGGATAAATAATGATTTTGTCGACATTTGATTTCTAACGACCTTAATATATAGTTGAGCAATGTACCAATTATATTTATATATTTAAACGTTGAAATCAATTTTGTTTTCGTCAGCAATGGCAATAATTTTCCTCTTTGTAGTTTTTAATTTTCTCGTAGTCATCGCCCCATGTTGATATATTGGTTTATATAGTTTTTATTATCTATTGAGATAATATTATTACAATGAATATTTTCGATGTTGTGTTAGAATTTGCAAGAAGTTGAGGCATTTTATATGTTAAATATAATGCACCCTCTGATCAGCTACAGGGGTGTGCATTGCACTGCCATTCATTTTGAATATCATTTTCTGTTGATGGAATCATGCATATGGTTAACTTAAACATGCCCCTAAATAATTCATTACGTATGTAGGCACTTATTGCATAGGGCAGAAATCATTTGAATGTTTATACCTAGCTAAGATAGAAATATTACCAAATGATACAAGAATGAGCGTTTGCCTATAGCTAATTACGAATTCGTCGTATGGTGCAGGAAATGTAAGCGGCTTGGCTTTGACAGATTTTCGGTTCGTTAAAATTCAAATTTATTTGTGTCGGCTCGACAGCAAGGCGGTATATCGGATAGTCTTTAATATACTATTTACTGGTGTCCTGTATTATAACTACTGCTGTATGTGCCGGCCGAATGTGCATTGACTGAGTATAGAGTGTCTGTCTGGCTGTGAAACGGACTTGGAATACATCATCACTATGCACTAGCACAGCACATACATACTTACATACCTACATTTATATGGGAATTTATTTTATCGCGGTTAATCATAATTGAAATGGTGTGTGTGTGTGTGTGTGTGTGCGCATTGTATACAATGCGTTCTCAGTATACTTTTCGTCACTCACTAAAATTTTATTTGATATAAATATACCTACCTATAATACTAATAGATACACTATTATTTTTGACGTCAGGTGTTCATTTGTTGATATGTGAACGGAAACATTAAAATTTTTCATGTGCCTACACATAATACTAAATTAGGTTTAAATCAAATTAATTCAAAATGGCTTGAAAAAAATAAATTTCTATTTTAAGAGTTCGCACTATTGCCGAATTAATAATTTGCTATAAAATGAAAAGATTTAAGATATATAAATTTGTTTATGTATAATGGTACCAAATACTAAATGATTTAATTTCTGCACCTTTTGCTATATATAATACAAAACAATTAATTCTTGTATAACAAAGCTCACCTTCACTATTTCGCCAGAATTTTTCTATAGCAAAATTACAATGAAATAGTGTCGAAAATTAACATAAATAACATATTTTTAGTTTCTCCTCGGTTTTCCCTCGACATATTATAAACAAATATACCTTTTGACCTTCCCTAAATCCAGTCTGACTATCTAAAGACGTCTGTTTCTGTTTGCGTGGGTACGTGTGTCTGTCTGTGCGTGTTTAAACGCTCTACTGCCTAAATGGTAGAAGGTAAAATTATGGAATATAAAACTTCAGATTTGTGTATGCCGGAAAAATATTTTTTGAAAAGAATATTCAAACCGGAAGTATATGTAATTTTTTTTGCGGTTTCTGTAATAACTAAATAAAAATAATTAGACTAAAAATTAGAGATATTAATATTTCGCACAACTTTTATTTGACATTTCTTTCTGCAAAAAGTGTAACGGTGACAAGAAAATAGCTATTGAAAATTTATTTATGTTGTCATAGTTACGTAGGCTTATGAAAATTTATTACATTAATCGTATCGACTGCACTTGAAAATGTGTTAACAGAAAAACAAAATAGTCTCAAAATAATTTAGAATTCTCATCAAGCATAATTAAATAATATTTTTTAATAATTTAAGAATTATGTAAATCGTAAAAATATGCAATAGAATTAAAAACCAATCCTAAACAATAATCTGGCTGCTTATAGAAATCTACAGTTTTATCACGCTCAAAACTTCACAGAAAAGCGCATCGTATTGAAATTAATAAAATAAAATACATGTAGGTACATAATTGTTATAACCATAATAAACTTATTTGTATTTGTAATAAATTATGTACTACTTTCTACAAATAAAATATGTTAAGAATTCAAATATATTTATGCTCAAAAAAATGTATTAATTGTCATTAATAATGAAAATCATTAGGAATTAATGAACACAAGAACACAACAAGTCATTTTGGTTTCTTTTTTCTACAATTGTAGCTTCATTGATCTAAATTTCATACATCTGTATTCATAAAAAAAATTCATATATCTGCGAATACTGATGTTAATACCTGTATATATTAAATACTAATTGTAAGTCTGAACCTATAAGTATACTTAATATTTGGTTTGCACAAAACAAGCGAATAAATAAGAAAAGTCGTAGGCTAGGCCAGACGAGACCAGGGGCGAGAGTTGCTCTTGTTATGTTATGTATTAAGGGTAGTATAGTATGGATCATGTCATATATCATATACACAGGGACGGGACCTCCCAGTATACAATTTGCCAACGAAAATTATAGCTGCGCTAATGGTGTCATTGTTGTGTGTGCATGGTACAGTCACTGTCATAAGACATATATACAAATATCTTCTTATGAAACAACGCGATTGACCGGCTAACCGATGCGACGGATAAATATTTATCATTTTATTTATAGCAAACCGAATCAAACAACTTGATCATCGATGCAATTATTTATACCTATTTCTTGATAACCTTGTACGTTTCAGATACCGAAATGACTAAATACAATAGCAACTAAACAATAAAGTCTTATTTGAATACCAATGCATGTTTGATTCATATAGTTGTGTAAAATAGGCATAAAAATCAATTTTAAATCTTAAACATTTTGTAGATAAATTGTTTGTTTTTTAATGTTGATGGTTTTGGTTTTTAAATTTATCACGATTATAACTTGTAATTACGGACAAACCAATTTTGACTTTTCACTCTACACGAATAAAATTTCGTATACTGGTGTTATTATTATTATTCGTTTGTATTATGTTTTTAAGTTATCAACTCTTTCAGGAATGTTCAAGTGAAAAGATGGAAGATAACGTTTTAATTCTACAATGTTCGAAAAATTATTCAAAGATGATTCATGATATTTCACTATTTGGAGCATTTCGGAATTAAGACAATTTTTGTCATTTTCACAATTATTACTATCACAAAATAAAACAAATATTCATTTGGTTATAATTAGTTTATTATAAATAATTGTTAAAGTTAAATAATGTATACATCTACTATATGATATAATTATCGAATTATTCTTTCTCACTGATGAAACTTTCCGCAATGGCTTGCATTTAACTTTCTTATACATATTTCCATTAGATAAGAGGAATTTTCAAATACAAATTTAAATTAAATAAGAACAAACTTCAAAAGACATTTTCTTGTAAACAGTAACCTTCTTGAAAAAAATGTTCAAACAAAATTTGTGCGAAATATCATTCTATTTCATTTTTATGGAAACTATTTTATTTTAAGTGCAGTCAATTCGAGGATATTGCAAAAACGGAAAAACTCGACTAAAGTAAACAAGCATTTCCAAATCAAACTTTATTTTCATAATTTTATCCTTAACCGTTTAGGCCGTAGAGCGCACATAGACACAAAAAGACGTCATTTAAATTTTAATCAGGGAAGGTCAAAAAGTATATTTTCATTAAAATATGGAGGTCGAATTTTTTCATGATTATAATACTTACTTATTACTTCGTATAAGAAAGTAAAAATATTAGGGTAGTCAAAACGTTTCAAATAAGTGTACATGTATCTAGCTACTATGTAAATTGTTAATATTGACTTTTGTTGTCATGGTAATTATACCTACTTATGAAAGCAAATTTTGGTCTGATGGGGCCGGTTGCAGCCGAGGCTGAGGCTGGAACACCCGGGCTCCTGTAATGAGGCTGCGTTAACTCGATTAGGGCTTAATCACTGTACAGCGCTCCGCCCCCAACAGTGACTGATGTATGTGAGCTAAAACGACGTCACTAGCACCACCTCCGCTGCCACCAACCTCTCTCCCTTCTCTCTCCCTCTCTCTCACCCAAACTGTATATCATGTATCAACCCCTTTTCGCTGCTCGCCAACAGGGCACAAAATAATCATTTGTTTATTTAATCAACACAAATGTTATATATGTATAAGGAAGATTGAGATTTATATTTGCTCGCCCTATATGTTAAGCGTGAAATTAAATAATGCTATGGTATATTTAATATATAAATGTATATTATGTTTAGATTACACTGCGAAAAAATTACTGCAAAATTAAATTATTACTAACTTACAATTAATAATATTCAATTTAGAAAAATTGCATAATTATTATTGTAATTTTATTATAGTTAAGTAAAATAGAAGTTTTAAATATAGTCTTGGATCAATGGATATTTACACTCATTTTTAAAGTGTAGCTTAATTTGTATTTTGGCAATTCATGCTATTTGTAAAAACAATTTCTTTTTCACGATATTATTATTATTAATGGCCAGTTGCGCTACTTACACTTAACGCTAAGTGTTACCTAAATGAATTTATGTTACCGCTACTAATCTTTCAGTTACAAAAAAAAATTTGAGCATTTTCTACGGTGAGGAATATAATTTGTTCTTGAATTTATTTTTATTGTAACTGGGCATTGGAAAATACAATTTTCGTTACCATTAAGGGAATCCCTAAACTAACAAAATAGCATAACTATGGCAGTCTTAAATATTCTATTATTAAATTTGTTGAAGATATTAATTTAGGGACTTTTTTTTTTAATTTTCTTATTTTAATAATATTAAAAGCATCAAGCTATGCATGCATCTATAGAAGGCTAGAAGTTGTTAAAACTATATCTTAAGAATACAATTACGATAGTAATGATGTTTCTCATTTTTGACAATAATCTATGAATTAAATATACATTTTTTTCTATTGTAAGTCATTGAATTCGTAAACTGACATAATAATGTAACTATAACAAACAAGTTAACCACTACCACAGGCTATAAATGCTTACCGGATTCATAGTCAAGCGTTTAATTTTAAACCAAGACTTCACTTGATAAGAAAAATACTACTTTACGTAGGACATGAATTAAAAGGGAATACAGTTTTAGTATTACTTTACTATATAGGTTTCTTTTCTCTAAGAATACGTGCGTTAGTGTTTTTATGTATTAATATGAGTATTAAAGAACGAATACTTCTACGAAAATGTAAAGTATACATTTTCGTAATACAGAACAGATAAAATTATACTTCTCAAGATTTAATTTGCACATGTAGCAATAATATAATAAGTAATTATTGTAGTGATTTTGTCAATTTTGACAAATATTTGATAATTATTTGTACAAAGTACAATATTTCAACATATTATTATTTATGTAAAACTAATAATTTGAATGCTATAGAAATCCTGACTTATGTTAATTTTGTTGATATACTTGACATCTGAGTTTGAGTATCTGTTCCGGCGCATTTGACTGTAAAATTCGGCATAAGTGACCGTTTATTCTTCCAACACACACACACACACACACACATCATATTAGTGATGCTTGATGCATGATGAAGAATAAACCAAATAGGTATAACTTTTGTCACACACACACATACACACACACACAGCAATAACAAGCGATTAGTATCGTTTACGTTTCGGTCAGACATTAGGTATACCTATATATATACTATAGACCTATTCAGAGTATAGGTGGCAACAATAGTGTGCAAACACCTGGTGCTCTGATGCTCCCCTAAGCATGTACTTATGCATTTGATGCATAAGGTACAAAGTCGCAGAAATATAGTTGACATACAGATTTTGGTGAACGTTTAATGTCAAAAGTGACAAATTTCTTATACTCCGCCCACTTGATTTTTTATAATTTATTGTTGTTGAGATTTTAATCGGTTGAATACTTTTATGGAATATAATAGTATACATTTACACAGATACTTAAAACGTATGTAAATATCTATATAATGATGCTTTCTGTTTTCTTATACAAAGTAATTTGTAAAAATCACGAAAATTTACATTTTGACCTTCCCTGAATCGAATCTGATTATTTTTGAAATGATGTCTACCTGTGTGTGCGTGTGTGTGTATGAGAGAGAGAGAGAGAGAGAGAGAGAGAGAGAGAGAGAAAGAGCTCTACAGCCTAAAGTTCTGTTTACTTTAGTCGGTTTTTTATTTGGTTTCTGCAATAACGGCAAAACGGTTTCAATAAAAATGAAAGATATGGATATTTTGCGCAACTTTTGTTTGAAATATATTTTTTTCAAAAAGGATTACTGGTTCCTAGAAAATGGGTATTGGAATTTTTTATTTTATTTATTTTTGTATAAATCGTATCGACTGTGCTTATCAATTGTTTAACAGTAAAACAAAATAGACTCAAATAATTTGTAATTCGACATTTAATATTTATTATAAGAAATATATTTAGTAATAAAATGTTTCAAAAGTTAGTCAAATATAATAAAAATTATTAAAATAATAAAAATATGATAAAATTTTAGTTTATTTTAAAAATTATATTTTTTGAAATAGTCGAAATTTGTATTTGAATAACCATCTTTTATCGATAATTGTTTATAAACAAAATGCGTATATGAAAGTCCAATAAAAACCATTGCGGATAATTTTCATGACATTTTTAAATGTAAACTCGATATTGCATAGGTTTAATTGAATAATTCAACAAACTTTTGGTTTGAAAGTTATTACTATAGATATATTGATAATATTATATACATAGGTACATACATAAATTAAAATATATTGTATATATATATACAGTTGATAATTGCACGTGAATCATATTTGAAAAAAATTGTTTTCTTCCATCATCTTTAAACAAGCATTTATTTATGTTAGGTCCCGACGGCCGCACACAATTTTCGTTTCTCACAAAGAATCATCAAAATAGCGAATTTGGTTGGATACGCGCACTTAAAATTCAAATCAGCCGCATGTATCATAGATACCGCTTGAGTATACCCACCTACTATATATATTTACAGATACAAACATTTCTTTATTGCTATTGTACAGCTACGCAAACAATATAATGCCAAATAATAGGTACATTACATACATATGTACAAACATGTAACCCATACTAAGTAGAATGAAAATTCTGAGAAATGTTCTTCACTTTATTCACCCAAACACACACACACACACACTCGCGCGCATTATGATACGTTCTTTATTTTAGAAACCGAATAAATTCACGGTGCATTGTTAGGGTAACGTGATAGATTCAATCCTGTTCTTAAGTTGGTGTGATTGGCAAATAATATAGAGTTTCTATTCTGCGCGGTGAATTGTGGGAAAGATGTGGCCGCACCAGTGGCTGTGGTAAGTGCTGGCGCGCATTTTTCGAGCTGCTGGTGTTGGCTACGGACTGCGAATCTGTTCACGTGTACCGGGATTGGAACGACGATTTTTGTGTGAACATTCTGCGCATCTCGACCACCTTTTCCTTGGCCTCCAGATGTAAGGCCTGCTTTTACTCGTTTCCATTTGGCTCGTCGGTTTTGAAACCAAATTTTCACCTAATACAGAAAATACAACACATAATTATTATTCATTACAGTTATGACTCGATTTTAAACACTTATTTAGCACTTATATAGTGATATCTATAAGATCTATATGTGTTCTTATACAAATCACATCTATTTTGTATTTTTTGCAAATTATATTATCTTATACATTTTTACTTTCTTATGCGAAATAATAAGTGTCATCAAGAAAATTTTCGATTTGAGATATGTGAAGGTTTATTAATTAAAAAGCACTTTATCTTCATTTCACTAATTCATTTTTTCTTTCTTATACGCGGTATAGGTAAGAATGGTAATCATGAAAAATATCGATCTCGAGATTTAACGGAATTTGACCTTCCCTGTGTGTCTGTATGTTTGTTTCTCTGTCTGTGTGTGTATGTGTGAGAGTGCTCTACAGCCTAAACGGTAGAAGATCAAATTAAGAAACTTAAAAAAAAAGATTTGCGGATATTTTATTGCCGTGCGTCTGCCTTTCAAAATTCAATTTTATTAGTTTTCTTACCACCTTAGAATATTTGTCAATTAATCTTAAAAAATTAAAAAACGATAAGTATTATTCTCAGAAATATAAGTTTAAACAATAATAGAAAATTGCATTAGTACCATACTTACATTTGTAACTATGGTAGGTACTACTAAAACATTTCAATAAATAAAAATTTTCATGTTGAGTTCGAGTAAGAGTTGAACATATTAAATTTAATAAGACAATTAAACATATGTTTCATTAATTGCATACTTGAACGATTTATCTAATTTTAACTTTTTAAAACCATTAAAAATTGATGATCCTTAATACTTTATCACGCTATTACTGTAAAAAATATATACATATAAACCTACTTGAACTTCACTTAGTTTCAATGCAGACGCAATCTGACTTCGTTCGGTTAGCGAAAGGTATTTTTTGGCGTGAAATTCTCGCTCGAGCTCTAAGAGTTGCTCGCTGGTGAACGCGGTTCTTCGTCGTCGCGTCTTTCCACCATGCGAAGCGCCCAGCGACGAGCTGTTAGAATTGCCGCCGGTCACGTCCCCATCCCCATCGCCATCAGCTGTTTGCTCTGCACCCGTCCGCACATCTTCTGAATCGGATTGGTCATCGTCAGAACCTGCAAAATACATAAATAAATAATTATAGATTTTATTAGTTCGGCGCACGTCACCACTGACACAGCAATAATATGTCCGTATAACATTATCAGGAATTGAAAATTCTTTCACAGATATTCAATACACGTTGCTTCGATTCTGAATATGTTTATAACTCAAGCCCATACTTGGATGTATTTTTGGTCGCACGCTCGGGCGCCACCAGGGTGTATACTCAATTTAAATCAATTGATTTAAGTCTCGATTGTCAATTGAAATAAACGAAAGAGTTAAGGAAGCAGTGACCCTAGACACATAGGGTGATTACCATGGTACCCATGGGTATAGATTTAGGGACTACTAGGTCAACGATATAAAATTTTTTTTTGCAAAAATACTTTTGAGTTCCCCAATTTTAATATCAATAATTATTTTTATAAAAATGTTAATTACAATCTTCATCCGTTATTCCCTTCATTTCTGGACTAATTTTGTATTGTTTAATTTTATTTAATTTAACATGTTTAACAAATTAATAAGATCAATAACTATAAAATGCAATAATATATTTAAGGACAGATTGATTCACAATTGGTCTAGACTGTTCTCCTGCTCGCTTTAGGCTGTTCGTTTCCTATTAGATCTACAAATGGCATCAGTAGTCCTAAAACTGATTTCTCAATTATTTATGTAAATGAGAGTTGCACACATACACACTCGTATATTAAAGTATATTTGTCTGTTTGTCGGCGATATTTGTTTGATGAATTTCTTCTCCCGCTCAAATGTTGCATGTGTGTTGCATATTTAAATAATACCTGCTACATATATACGTATTGGATGTATTTGTGTGTATGTAGGTATGTATATGTGTGATTGGCTTGAATAAATTACCGAATTTCTTTTTCAACTATATATCTCTTTTAATCTGTCTGCGGCTTCAAGGTACTACTATGAATATCAAAAAGATTTCTGAAGAAATCAATTGTTAATGGGCAAATAACATAATGTCCATTGTAATTGAATAAATCCATAAATTGTCATAATACCGTATCTTTAACATGTCTGTTAGCTGATACAGAATATAGGTTGCATATGCTTAGGCATTATTAATATTTAAGGTAAAAGACGAAAACCAAAATATCCATGTTCATTAATTCTAGATATTTTTTATATCTTACTAAGCTCTAAAACATTTTTAACTAAATATATTTCTTACACCAGATATTAAATGTCAAATTCCAAACTATATTCCAGTCTATATTGTACCTTTCTTTGCGAAAAATAGTCGAACAAAAGTTGTGCGAAATATTTCTATCTTTCATTTTTATTTCTACTAAAAACGGAAGAAAATTACCAGAGTAAACATGCACTTCTGGTTTGAATATTCTTTTCAAAAATAAGAAGATCTTATTCAAGTCTTAAATTTAAAGTTTAATCATTTTACTTTCAACAGTTTTGGCTCTAGTGCGCTCAACACACACACACATTGTTAAAACCTCCAGATCGAAAATTGTAATCATTACTATATTTGCTTATATACATTCATATAAGAGAGTAAAGATAGTTAATTAACATTTTCCAAAAAACATAATTAAAAATTACTCATTAGTAAATTTTGTTGCGGTAACTGAATAAGCATTGGCTTATTAATGATCAAAGCTCAGCTACAGCAAGATATCTAATGACATAGAGACTTTTTGTATAAATTAACAATTTATACCTATACTATAACAATTAAATATCGCTATTGTTACATGAAGCTATCATTTATTTTATTTATTAGAAATCCAAAAGTTTTTTAGATTTAAAAAAAATTTAGTCAATATTTAAAATCACTATTTGAGGGGGAGCAATACGTCTAGAAAAATAGGCCTAATGTATTTAAAATGCAAATAAGATTAAATGTGTAACCATCAATTACATATATCAAATTTAGTGTCAATTCGTTCAGTATCTTTAGAGATGAAAGAGTGACAAATTTTGATCTTACGAGCGAGCCAGCGATGACACATCTAAGTAAATGAGTGCCTGATATTAGGTATGTATATCGAACTTAAAAAGAGACAATCGACTTATTAATTATGATAATATTTATTTTTAAGTGTGGACAGCAGTTTTGCAGTGATTTCTTCATTTTTAATAGCAGGGAAGAATAATATTTTGCTCAATTGAAAATTATTCTTATATCGATGATAAACAATTTAGGGTAGTTTGCATGGGAAATTATTAATTCGGTACCTATAGGTAGAATAAAAGAACAAATATGTATTTTTATGAACCGCTTATTAAATAGCAATTCATTTGGAATGATAATCATGAAATTATATGACATTAGGGTGTGTATATGTATTAGTAGGTACCTATAGCCCAAATAAATATGATTTGAAATTACGGGTTATTTTATACTTCCCCCTTAATACTACATATGTATGATTAAACAATTATTATATTGGTGGGTCTAAACTGATGATGATGATGCATGTTTTGTTAAGTAGTGACGTTATCCAGGTATACAATATTCCTGCCAATATAACACTTGTTATAGATATAATATAGTATATATTCTCAAATTATTATAAGATACACTTTATTTACGTAAAATATTTCTTATAAATTGGCCACTTTAGTTGTTCAATTATCAAAAAAAAAAAAACCATTCAAATATTTCAAACAATTTAATATTTATTAAACGCAAAACTATGATCTGACTGACAAATTTAATTATATACGGAACATAGTACAAATGTACAAAATGAACTAGAATAGATTCATAAAACAACATAATTTCTGTTATAATTGCATGTTACATTACAGTGACAGAATGAAAAATGTCTGAAGCCTGATGAGTTCATGGTTTATTTGCATTGAACGTCAAAATTATATAACTACTGCAACTAATGACACTATTTTGTACAACTTTTAAATTAATATACCATTTTGCATATATTTGTTTGTAATAGATAGGATATTATTAGTTAATTTAACTTGATACAGTTTTATCATTTAGTGTAATTTTGTATACTACTCAAATGCAACTTAAGCAACAAAATTAAAACATTCTAAAATTTGACACGCCTGTTTTAATCATTAAATTTTTTGTTGCCTTTTAATTTGCAAGTAGTTTTCTGTGAAGTATTTCAAACGCGTAGTTTACATAAATTAACGATTATTTTGATTTTTAAATGAACTCTGCATTAATATACTTATTTAAAAGAATTCCCAACCACAAATATAAACGTTCGAAACACTTCACACCTGCAAAATCTAATTTCACCATAAGTAAAGCACAAAATAGTTACATTTGGTAATTATTATAAGCAGGGGTTAAATGATTTTTGATGGTTTTTAAGTTAGTTGTATATCAAAAAGTAAATTAAAATGTCTACGTACCATTGTGTTTCCCGGAAAGATCCTGTGCAGTGGGTGACATACTGACATCGCTCCCTTGATCCGAATCACTCTCTTGGATGTTTATATGATGATGAGCATACCCTGGAGGACTAAGGTCTGGGTGTCCAGCAGATGGGACAGATCGATTAAACATCTGTCCCATGCTCAACCACGGGTTGTACAAGTTTAAATTCTGATGAATGGGACTGCTGAAGAAAAGAGCCGCCGGTTGCTGCAAATGCATCATTTGATGATGACTTGTACAACTCTTATTGTCTGAGCTTATTATGGCTTCGATTGAAAATGGTTTCGGGACGGATTTGAACGGTTTCGTTGGTGCCGCCGGTGCTTCGGTATCCGTTTGATGATGTTCTTCCATATTTTATTAATTACCTATATGTACCTAAGTACATATAGGCACATACATGTAATTATATAGTTTTATAATGTTTATTCAACACACATTTTGCACAAACATTACTTTAACAACTTTTCACAAACACTTATTTATTTAATGCAGTGTATTTATTTTCACCGAACCAATTAAGTAGAATAAATAATGAAAAATTTCAATTTGAATAGTACCTATAGTAATTATATATAGTTTAATTATGATACCACTTTAGGAATTTGCTTAATTAATTAATCTCCTGATGTGTTTGGCACTTAAATAAAAACTTTCACATGGAAATGCGTGTGTTGAGAGTGTAAAGTGACCATAATGTCCCTCATCCGTTCGCATATGATGGATGTTTACAGAAGGAAAGCGCACAAAGAACTGTCATTATCCCATATTAAAATTTAAGATGTGTCATCTCACTTTGGTGCGGTTTTTGCGGCGTGAAGGGGATATGAAAGCTGGGCGGTGTTGTTCAAAGGCGCCGCCTTCGTTCGCTTGTAATTGGCTCGCGACTAACCAATCCGCTACTACGATTTCAAATGGTCTTTAGTCCGCGACAGATTATCATGCAGTCATTATAATTGCTTGTAAATCTGTCGTCGCTCGTTGCGTCAGGGATTCATTACAATTGGAACTTCCTCCTTCATATTTCCTATATGATTGCTCTGTTATGTATACCTATATAGGTAAGTATATAATACATATTTATAACCATATATTGCATTGAATGTGATCGATTATTGGTCTACATAATAATTTATTATTTTGATCAATCAATAAATTACTATACAATTTTACGTACCTATATAGGTGATAGAACTACAAGTAACAATATAACAAGTATTGCTTTCACCAATGATTGGCGCACGACTTTAGCAATCTGATTACGCCAATACCTAAAGTTTGGCATGACAACTTTTATAATTAAATTATCAACGTCTAGTTCTTGATTTATTTTAAAAATTAATATATTTGCGGTTTTCATTTCTAACTTATAATAGAAAGACTTTAAATACATCAAAAAAATATAATTTTAAGTACATTAGCATAAATAATAATATTTTTACAACAATGCATACCAGGGCATTTTTTTTTTTATTTCGAGATTTTAACAGGCAAAATATCTAGACAAATACTTAAGTTCTTGTATATTTCGAACGGCGAGCTAATAACACTCAGTATTGCTGGATTTTTGCTAGTTGTATAAGTAGTAAAAAGTATTTGAATCTTTTATTAGATTTCTTTGAACGAAACTTGAATTTTATATTTTTACTCGTATCCTAATTTAGTGCTATATTTGTTTTGTAAATTCTTCACTCTTCTCAGAATCGAAAAATATCTGTATGCACAATTTTTAAATATGCAAACTTACAATTTCTAAGTAAATCTTCTCTACGCTGACTGTATATTTATGTTAGTTATAATTTACCGCGCTATTGTTCAATGGATATCAAATACCATTACACGTAATCATTCTATACATTCTATGCAAATGTATTTGTCACTGATGCATTTTTCCTTGTTCGCATTAAGAAAACTTGTACATACTCATAACTCATTATATATACATAAGTCTTTATAATATAGGGTAAGGTTGCTCAAGTCGTACCCTTTAAGAGAAAAAGCGTATAAAACCTAGGATTGATCAAATAAATAAAAATAAAATGTGTTGTTTACAACCTGTACTAATATTGTAGTTATTTATTATAAAGAAAATAAAAAATCTATATTCTTTCATGTAAAACTAAATCTTTAAATAGTTACATCGGTACGACTAAAGAAACCGGTTTCCTAAGTCGTATCACCTATAGCCCAAGTCGTATCTAAGGATTAAATTAAGCAACAAATGAATGAAAATTTATTTTTTATTAATCAGTTTATTAGATACATAATCTAACATCACATATATATTTTTTTTGTTCTTTTATCAACTCCAGCGCATAAATCGTGAGCACATAATTTTCATTTCAAGCAATTTATCATGTTTCCTCTCGATCTTCTCCACAAATAAAACAAAACCAATTACTTTTCTTCTTTTTAATTTTTAATACCATTCCTTTTTATTAATTACTGCATTTCTTTTATTTGTCGCATTTTTTACATTTTCATTACAGTACGATATAGGAATCTCATATGGGTACGACTTAAGACACGGCACAAGTTAACATTAAAAATAAACATAATCAAATATTGAATAAAATCAATACAATCTCGTTTCGACCAAAGGATTATATATATTTTTCTGAATTTATATTTAATAAGTAACATAATTTTATCAATAATTAACTTGCAATATTTACTTCCAAACATATGTAGAAAGTTATAAAAAAATTGAAATAAACTAACTTGATGAGAGGATTTATAACAAACCACTTTTATAGCAGAAAATGACACTTAAAACATTTGGTTGACTCAGATATATATTTCTTTTTGGTTGTATGTGCGGTTGTCTGCGCAGTTCGTTCAGAACTCAAGTGGTACGATTTAAGCACTGGTACGACTTGAGCAACCTACCCTACTTACTCTGGTTAAGCTGGAAAATAAGACCTTTTATTTAAATGATCTAAACTACACTGTGGCGCGACACTCCCAAAAACCTAAAACATTTAACAGTGCTTAATTATTTGACATCAGTATTTTAACTAAAAAAATAATATTTTATGTAAACATTTTTTGTCATAGAAGCACCTAAATATGAACCAAGATTTATTGAAAATAAACTATGTATATATTCTTTTAAGTTCTAATTCCAATCATTTTAATTTTTGATTTAATTTTGAAATCATATTTAGAAATATTTGCTCCAAATTACCAATTACCAATCAAAACAAACACTGTTACTAATTTACGCATTTTACAAAGACGTATCGTTCACCTCGGAATTCTTTTGGACGCCAAAAGAATGCCGAGGAGAACGATACGTCTCTATAAGATGTGTAAATTAGTAACAGTGTAATGGTTTGTCTATTGTTGTTTTTGATTGGTGGTTTAAAACAAATATTTCTCAAATACAATTATATAATTAAATCGAAATTATAATTATTGGAATGCCAGATAGTTTTCCCCTTGAAAGGAAATCATTATATATGCTTATCATTTTAGCTGTATGTATGTAAATAGCTATAATTAAAGCAACGATGAGCTTATAAGTAATGTTGGTTTTAAAGTGTTTGTATTTACAATCAGAATATTTAACAAAAAGATGCTTATTATTGATTTTAGAAAAATCTGGCACATTGCCAAACAATTCCGTGGTAACTGCTTTGATGGATAACGACAAATTGCAATTAGGCGACGGTGCTGGTGGGTCGGGTTCGGCTGTTGCACGCCTTGATGGCGTAAAGTTAATTTTAGACATACATACGTATTTATGTGTATACAGATGCACATACACGCGTTCCTTGGCTAATGGTTAATTTACCGAATCATCAGCTCATCACCAGTCTATAGATAAATAAATACTTAATATTTATAACGACCGCAAAACTCTATCGCGGTAGAATGTATCTATACATACATACATATTCATATAGTTGACAAATCATAATTTATAATCCTTATTCAAGCCAAGGACCGCGACACTCATTTTGTGTTTGTCAACATATTAATTTAATAAACGTTCAAACTACAGTACATAAAATATCTAAGTTTATAACGTTTTATTGACAATTCAATTTTTGGTGATTTATTTGGACTAAATTCCATTAGTGGTAGTTAATATAAGCACAATTTGGGGAACAGTAAGTAAATGCTCCATTTTATTTGTAAAGAAAATTAACGCCGAAGGTCAAGCGGCGCTACATATGAACGGTCAGCTTCACACTGGCTACGTCGGCAACCAACCGATAACACTGTAGCCGAAACTATTTCTGTTTTGATATTTGGCCTGAGCAAACAAGTGTTTAAGCTCAGTTTTCGGTGTTATATTTTAATTAAGACAAACTATTATTTAAATTCAAAAGCAGTTGCAAATCTTTACATCACTAATTTATTTGTTTATAACGATGGTGACTTATTCAAAATTAGCAAAATAAAAATTTACAAGTACTTTTAATTAATAAACCTTCACATGGCTTAAATCAAATATTATATACTATTACTGTTAATCGGCGAATAATAGAGTTCTTTACAAAAAATCTATGATTTCACATGCAAATAGCGCTTACTAAAACCATTTTATCATTTATTTGCAAATATATTGTATTTAAAGGGGTTCCCTATAGTGTTGAAACCGTAAAATGAAATCTTTTTTTTTTAATCGATACTAGATGAAGAGGAATGAAGATAGAGACACGATTTTTGGTACACATTTTTATTATATGTGAAATTTAAGTATTATTTATAAAAATTAAAAATAAATTGAAATTGCGGTCGGGACGGCCGTTTGATAACGTGCGCTCGACAGAATTTCTTCATCTGCGCAGCACAGTGCAGGAATCACAACTTTGATCTGAAAAATAAAAACAAACATTTTTCTGTTAGTGGGCAATATTATTGACGGTAATATGTTGAGTTTTATACAAAATAGGTATAACTAGTTACTTTAAAAAAATATTTTATATCGAAAAAATAAAACGAAAGCGTGATCACTTCTTGAACAATCCAAAAAACATAGTAATAATCTAAATGTGTGAAGTAATTAGTTTGTTAATTCAAACGAGCGCAGTCCAATGTAATTTTTCTACTTTCATTTTGATGTCTGAAATATACGATTTTATTGCCATTCAGTAAAAAGTACTTTTCGTTTTTCCCCTGTGTTCATCATATATGTATATTCTTAGATGAGTGAGTGGTTGTGATTCAAATGGGGGAACGTTTAAACAAAGTGCGCGGTTATAATAGGCACTGACGTCAAATTGCGTCGCGTTTATGTCGAACGAGCTTAAGCGATTTTCCATGTAACCGATTTGGAGTCCATTGTACTAGCGCCGAGCGCCAATTAGATATATGTTGCGGTTATTATAGATAGGTATACGTATAAATGTAACAGTAACAATTTTAAGTGCCGTAAATAAATATCGATGTATATATGGTATACTTATATATTTAATTAAGTATATAATTCCATGTCGTGATGCGCAATAAGTAGGTATGCCAGATGGGGTATCGTATTGGTATAATTTCGAGCTAATCGATTTACATATATACGTATATAAACCTACCTATATTAATAAGTACCTTATAATACTGTAAAAGAGACGAATTTATATAATTCTATACAATTATATCGAATAAAGACAACAGGGGTAACTTGACTTGATTATTATACACAAACACGATATTATAATAACGATCTAGGTAAATGTACATACTACTACTATTCTCTATTCCTGATCACAAAAGTATTACGTCATGAGCTTTTTTGTTATAAAATATTTGGACGATAGCACTAACTGCTTCTTTCCTCAACAATCTATATTCCCTTTGGACTACACCAACTTTTAACAATAAAACAGTCTCAGTAACCAAATAACGCTGTTTTTAACAAAACAACATATTTATAGAAATAAATTTTCCGCAATGGCTTGCACTGAACTTTCTTATACGTATTTTATTTAGATAACAAACACACAGACACATACGAACGTCTTACCAAAAATAGTGAGGCTTGATTCAGGGAAGGTCGAAAGATATATTTTCGTTAAAACCACGCAATCGATTTTTTCTTAATTACAATACTTATTTATTATTTCGTGTAAAAAAAGTAGTAGTAATTGAACATATTTAATAGAAAACAGTAATTGTTGAGAGCAGCGGTGACATTAAATATAATTACATAAAAACATATTATTTTTTATATAAATCTATTTATAATCCAAAATATAGATTTCATAATGATAACAAAATTACGTAATTTAGCAAAGTTTGACTTCGTCCCATAAGTAATGGATAATGTGTAACTTGTATGTAATGTTCATAATGACGTCATACCTATATGATCAGGAATAAACCATATACCTACATGTACGAATCAGATAATTCGAAACGGAAGCTTCAAGGTAAATAAACGGAAGTTTCGCAGCGATTATAACAGTTTTCGTAATAAATATAGATCGCATTAGGAGCTCATCTTTTAAAAAAGTATTTCTCAGGTGAAGTTACTAATCACCGGGGGCGCATCCGTGCCATAGTTTAATAATAGATAAGTACTATTAACATTAATAGGTCATTTTTTGGTGATGCCTTACCGCAATGTTGCTTATGACAATCCATTTCGCCATATATGTATTAATAGATATTCACTGCTACGAAAAATCATTTTCTATTACAATAAATTCATTTTGTGATAGTGCTAATTATATTATAGCAACAGACATTTATATTCTCTTAGGAGAAAAAGAAATATATATTGCAGATAGCTTATTGATTCAGAACAAGACATTGCGGATATTTTAATTTTATAATAATAAGAATGATTTAAAGTGGCGAGAGTGCTATAAAATGTAGTTTACTCCCTGTTATTCGGTTGGCAAAGACTAGGGGCAAAATAACTCACTTTGAAGTTTACGCTTTAAATTTTCTGCGTCTAAATATTCGCTATGAATGATTTGGAAATATATTAAATAAAACATTTATTCAATAATAAAATGATTAGATTTACATTCTAATGGTGCTTAAAATAAACAATTTAAAAACATATTTTTTTATTTTATTGTCAATGATTACTCAAATCAATTAATAGTCTACATTTAGTTATAATTTGTATTGGAAGTTTAACTTCATAGAAAATGAAATTTAAAACAAATGTTTGTTCACACATTAATTATGAATTCGATAATTTGTGTTCCCTAATAAACTCTCTTCTATATAAATATGTATATATATATACATATGTAGGTACACCGGCGACGCCGCCGGCGGAAGTACTTAAAAAACATAAAAGTACCTCTTAGCTAGGTATTTAACATATTATAGGTAGTTGGTATGGATTATTTGTCGTAGTATGTCTGATGCTTTAATTATATACCCAGAGGTACGTCTATCGACAAATTTACTCCAGATATTTAATTATAAATTTTATTTCAGGGACATATTAATTTAACATTAACGGATCTTTTTAAAAATTTAGTACCTACATTATATTTTGAATGTAGTTTAATTTGATTCTCGAAAGAAAATGATTGGGTTTTTTGTCATCTGTTAAATTTGATGTCAGCATCTGTTTCTCCGCTCATTTACCTAACAGTTACAGCCACAGATAAAATTAGCTTTACAAATAGACGTACATACGACACGTCCACAAAACGTCGCACCGCGTTAAATGTATTTTCACGGTTCATTTCTGCGACAAATAACTACCTACGAACAAAACCCATCGTTTTGTTAGACATCAACATCACACATACGTTGCTTATTTCTATATGTGGATATATGTATGTATGTAATTATATCTAGGTATATCTACTACATCTCTCTTTCTCTTTTATCACCAGTTGCACCAACAAATGTAAAGTTTAAATAAATATCTATATTGTTTTATAATGAAACTCAACTATAAATTACACTATATTTAACTAATTTACAAAATAAATCAAAAGCAATATACCATTAAAATCTTGAAATAGTCAATTTGGAGTTTTTAATAGAAATATACCTTTTGCCCTTCCCTGAATCAAAAAATATGTGTGTATTTCTGTATGTCTGTACCTAGATGTGTATGTGTGTATGTCTGTGTTACGTGTGCATTTGTGTAATTATGTGTATGTATGTGTGTGCCTGTGTGTCCATGCCTGGGTGTGTGTGTGTGTTTATGTGCAATTCTGTGCATGTATGTGTGTGTGTGTGTGTGTGTGTGTGTGTGTGTGTGTGTGTGTGTAGGTATATAACTGTGTTCAAAAAGTTCTCGTACATATTTATGTAAGTATATTATTAAAGTATGCTGATTGATTTTATGCATTTAATAAAATATCCAAACCTACTTAAGTAGGTTTGGATTATATAAAAATAGAAATTTGAAAATGAAATTAATTATATTGTTTAAAATCAAATAAACATTTAATAAAATTTATGTGCGGCAATTACATATGATTTCTAACAGTAATATCAATTAGCGGCAAATAAATGAGTAGGTAGATATATATTTCATGTAATAAATATATTTTGAGTACTGTATATATTATTTAAAATAAATTTCTAGTTGCGATGAAAAGCATTAATTTATTTTAAATTAAACGAGTTAAGCGAATTACTTAATTTAATGAAAATAATTTTAAGATTGCGTGCATTTTATTTGCGCAGTTATGCGTGAGCGCTTGTAGCGAACGGACGTTTATAACCTTCAGTGCGACTAAAGTGATTCTCACCGGCGAAGTGAATTCATACTGTTCTAACAAGCAAAACGGACGACCACACCTGCCTAACTAGTAGGGAAAAACATATAAAGTCAAAAACTTAAAAATATAAACGATGGCTGAGGCCAGCGCTGGTATAAACTATATAACAACAACTACTACAACAACGACAACAACAACAACAACTAATCAATGTGCACAACCAACTGCAAGTATAAGAACTCCTATTACTGCAACATTTTCAGGAAACTCGACATACCAACAAAATTCTCCCAAAAGTCGGAGATCCAACTCGTTAACGACCACTCCATCTAGACCACAAAACCGCGACAATGATACAATCGGCTGGCAAGTAATCCAACCAAGACATACACCGAAAAGAACTAGGGAGGATGAAACTAATCATTCTCAACAAATTCCCAAAAGAAGTAATAATAGCAATACTACAAGGCAAACAACAATACAACCTCCAAACAGATTTGCAGTCTTGACCAACGAAACAATAGAACCCGATAGCGCTCCCCAAAATAAAAATACAGAACATAAACCGCCACCGGTGTACATACAAGATGTCGCCGACTATTCTATCATGCTCCTAAGTGTCGAAACCGTACTCCAGCAAACAGAATTCATCTGCAGAACGCTGTCAAAAAACGTAGTAAAAATCAACACAAATACAGTAGACGCATATCGTAGACTTACCCACCTACTGTTACAAAATAAAATCGCATTTCATACATACCAGCCGAGAGAAGAAAGAAGCTACAGAGTGGTAATCAAAAACTTACACCAATCCGTACCAGTAAGAGATATCCAAGCAGCCCTTGAAGAAAAAGGGTTCGAAATCCGAAGAGTAACGAACATTAACAGCTGGCAATCCAAAGAACCATTGCCACTATTCTTTGTAGACCAAGAACCAAACGCTAACAACAAACAAATATATGAAATAAAATACCTGCTAAACACTAAAATCACTGTAGAAGCCCCACGAAAAAAGAACGATATACCTCAATGCATGAGGTGTCAAGAGTACGGACACACAAAATCTTACTGCAACAAACCATACTATTGCGTCAAATGTGCAGCGAACCATCCTACAAAAGATTGCCAAAAGAACAAAAATACTCCGGCAAAATGCATACTATGCGACGGACCACATCCAGCTAATTACAAAGGATGCACTGTATACCGCGAACTCCAAAAATCAAGAGTTAAATCAATCAATGATGTCAATACGTCAGTAAATAAAAACCCCCCAGAGAACCCTGTTGAACCCCCAAGACCAAGCAAAGAAACAACGGAACATTCAAGCTATGCTCAAGCAACCAAAAACAATACAAACAAGGACACGCATGGAGGAAATGATATATCCCTTTCTCATTTCCTCAATAGATTCGAAGCTATGTTCAACCAATTGATGAATCAAAACACCATGATGCTCAACATACTCTCCACACTAGTTAAAAACACAAGTTACAACTCCAATGGATAACTTAAGAATAGCACTATGGAATGCCAACGGGTTGGCACAACATCGAGTTGAGATAGAGGCTTTTCTCATACAACAAAGAATAGATATCTTACTGATTTCGGAAACACACTTTACAGAAAGGAACTATTTCAACATCCAAAAATACAAAACATATTGCACTAACCACCCAGATGGCACCGCCCACGCGGGTACCGCTGTAATTGTCAAAGAAAATATCGTACACTACGAAATGGAAAAATACGAATATGAACATCTACAAGCAACTAACGTGAGAATTACAGAAAGCAATGGATCACTAGTTATAGCTGCAGTGTACTGTCCTCCTAGACACTCAATCAAACAAAATCAATTTGAACACTATTTCCACTCTCTCGGAAATAGATTCATAGTTGGTGGTGATTTTAACGCGAAACATCCTCGATGGGGATCAAGGCTTACAAACCCCAAAGGTAGAGAATTGCAATACACAATGCTTGCTAAAGGCTATGATCAAATAAGCTCCGGAAAACCCACCTACTGGCCAACGGACCCAACCAAAATCCCAGATGCACTAGACTTTTTTGTAATAAAAGGTATATCGCCAAACTACATCGACGCGAGTGAGTGCTTTGATCTCTCGTCTGATCACTCTCCAATCATAGCCACAGTAACCTCATCTATTCCCCAAGAAATTCTCAAAAAACACTTCCTTTCAAACCAAAAAACTAATTGGACGATTTTTAAAAACTATCTGCAAGAAAATGTTATCACCAATATTTCACTAAAATCCGAAAAAGATCTGGACTCGGCGGTTGAGAATCTTACTAAGCACATACAGGAGGCAGCATGGCATTCTACACCTACAACATCAATAAAAAAAGTTACTACAATGAATATACCCCTTTACATTAGAGACAAAATTGCCGAGAAAAGAAGAGCCAGACGAAAATGGCAACTAAGCAGACACCCAAGTGACAAAACCATACTCAATAAACTAAGCAAGGAAGTCAAAGAAACTCTACACAAACTTAGAAATGACTCGTTCCAAGAATATATTAGTAACCTATCATCCAACGCTGACAAAGACTACTCGCTGTGGAGAGCCACCAAAAAACTTAAGAGACCAACGCAACGAATCCCCCCAATTCGAAGAGAAAATGGTACGTGGGCTAGATCAGAGAAAGACAAGGCTGAAACTTTTGCTGAGCACCTATCCAACACCTTTAAACCAAATGCATCGCAGACAACAATTGACGAAGAGAACACACTCCTGTCATTCCTCGATAGTCCATTGCAACTATCCCCTCCGATAAGATCCTTCACCGTTGCAGAACTCAAGGACGAAATTCGTTCTTCGAACCACAAAAAGACCCCAGGATACGATCTAATAACTGCTAATATACTTAAAAATCTTCCAGAAAAGGTCCTAGTTGCAATCACACAAATATTTAACGCCGTTATCCGAGTCCAATACTTCCCCATACTGTGGAAATTTGCACAAATAATTATGATCCACAAACCAGATAAACCAGATCACGAAATAACATCATACAGACCCATATCTCTTCTTCCTACCTTATCTAAGATCCTTGAAAAATTAATTCTAAAACGCTTAAAACCCATAATTGAAGACAATAATCTGATCCCAGAACACCAATTTGGGTTTAGAAACCAACATTCAACAATAGAGCAAGTTCATAGAGTTGTCAATAAGATAGAGAAGGCTCTCGAAGAAAAGCAATTCTGTTCGGCCGCCTTCCTGGACATCAGCCAAGCCTTCGATAGGGTTTGGCACCCAGGTTTATTATACAAAATCAAAAAAACCCTCCCACACCAATACTACCTCATAGTCAAATCCTACCTAAGCGATAGATTCTACCAAGTTAACCACAAAGAAAACTACTCCAAACACTATCGTATAAATGCAGGAGTACCTCAAGGAAGCGTCCTCGGGCCGATCCTGTACCAGATATATACCGCAGATCTGCCCTGTGCTGCAAACGTAACTACTGCTACATATGCAGACGATACCGCATATCTGGCGTCACACGCATGTCCAATTGAGGCGTCGAGGCTGCTACAGCAATCCATTGATGACATACAACAATGGGCAAGTAAGTGGAGAATTAAAATTAACGAAGCAAAATCCGTCCACATAACTTTTACAACAAGGCATGCAACATGCCCGGAAGTATCCTTAAACAATAAAAATTTACCTGAAAAATCAGTTGTCAAGTATCTGGGCATGCACCTAGATAAACGACTATCATGGAAAAACCACCTTACTGCAAAGCGAAAGCAACTGGACATGAAAATTAGAAAAATATACTGGCTAATAGGCCGTAAGTCACAACTTTCACTAAACAGCAAAATTCTCATCTACAAAGTCGTACTAATACCAATTTGGAGATACGGTATCCAAATGTGGGGCTGCGCCAAAAAGTCAAACAGAAATATCATACAACGGTTCCAAAACAAAACTCTGCGAATAATCTCCAACGCACCATGGTACGTCAAAAATGAAACCATCCATTCCGATTTACGGATAAAATACGTTTCAGAAGAAATAAAGAGACTTTCCATAAAACATGAAGATAGATTAAACAGACACCCGAATCAATTAGCTATAAACCTGCTCAACAACGAATACGAAACGAGACGCCTAAACAGGACAAAACCACTGGACCTAACGTACTAATTTAAACACACACATTATTGGTAAGAAGGAGCACCATTGGGTGTAACCTTCGCATGACATGTAACTTATCACATTTACTGGTTGGCCGAAACATTGGCCAGTTGTAAATTAAACGTAATAATAAAAAAAAAAAAAAAAAAAAAATTTTATTTGCGCAATGTTAATTTTTAATAACGTGTTACGTGCTTCATAATATATGTATATATGTATGTAACAATAAAACAGACGCGCTAGGCAGTTCATCTATACATACGTACATACATACATATATACCGAATGTATGTACGTATGTATGTATATATGCACCTATTATTATATATAAAGTATAGCATACATATATACGTATATACATATATTTTGATTGACACAATGTAACAATGGGTTGACAGCTGTCACGTGATACAATGGTCGACCGCCGTGGCGCTAATGTCGCTTAGGGATTCATCGAACCGGAACTGATTTCGCTTGCATTCGCGTGAATCCGATCTCGCGTCGCGGATTATGTTACATGCGTCAAGGCAAACGGCATCAACCCCCCTCTACACTCGAATCATTTGTTTCAAAAATAACCACATAGGTACATACATACACACGTATTAAACACTTAAAATGCAAACAAATCTTTTATTTAAATCTACATATAAGATACATGTTTCGGCCTACAGACATATGTATGTAGAAAATAAAATAATAAGAAAGCATAACAAATTTTTGAGCCATTTGGTTTAGTTGACAAAAAAATGCACTACATGTTCGATGCGTGTTTGTTTATTAGCGTGACCAAAAATTCTTTCTCATCATGTTTGAATGTATTCGACTTTCGACGTACATATGTGTATGCACGTAGGAACAAAGTAACAAAAATGTAGACACCATAAATCAAGAGTGTTAAGTACACCGCGCATTTCTCTAAATACACACCACACGCACATGTGTTAGAAGGAGTAATTCGTGAAGAGTGAAATAAAACTAGTGTCGACTCTGGGGTGTTTAGTGTGTGTGTGTGTATGTATGTGTGTCGTGTCAACTGACGATGCCGCACGGGCACGACGTTTAGCAAGCGTGACACAGAGGCGCCGAGCCGTGAAACGTCGTCGCGTCGGCAACGTTTTAAACTATCAAAAGACACACTAACATACCTACGCACACATATCCACACTTATTATAACCGGAAATATGCATGTAAACCATAGCAGCTGTAATTTTTGTTATTTATATTTCACACTTTTAAGTTAATTTTCTAGAAACCTGCTAGTTAATTTACTTCTATATTTGTCATTTCCGACCGAGCTTAATATAAGTAAAATTGTTTCATGGTCTCTGGAACATGCTAGTTAATTTCACATATGGCCCACCGATGTCAGCACTAGACTGATATTTCACAAACTGTAAAACACTAAAGTAAACAAGCACATTCGGATTGAATATTTTCTTCAAAAATAGGAGGTATTCTTGTTCGGCATATTCAAATCTTAAATCTGTTTTAGGCTACACATTGAACAAGAAATTGTATAACCCAAATTGCGTAATATCAAACAGCGGATTGTTGAAATATTATTATAATATTTCGAGCAAAAATACCTCCTATTTTTGAAAAAAGTCTAAAACACAGACACACTCACGCACATGCGCGCGCGCGCTCTAAAGACATTATTCCAAAAATAGTCAGACTCGATTCAGGGAAGGTCTAAAGGTTCTCAAAAAATCTCAAGATCGGCTTTTTTCATGATTGCAATACTTTCTTATTACTTCGTACAAGATTGTAAAAATATTATTGCTCAAATTTGAAATTGAAATATATCGAGGTATTGAAATATTATGTTAGTTATTCCTAATATTTACATTACTAGCACAAATGTTTTATTTTTTAAATTATTTACTTCTAAGTTACATGTCTCACTTGGCACATGAACAAAATTTCTAATCATTGTCTATAAATGAACCGTTCGTTTGTTTTGCGCTTTCTACTCAGTGCATAGTTATTTTGCTCAAAAATATGTCGAAAATGCATTTATGTTAAAATATACAATCTTATCTGTATTTTATTAGTCTGAGAAGCATTTTAAATTAATTAATAATCCTTTTTTAACTCATTTAGTGCAACATCGAAGAAATCAGTGCGCACTATAAATACCCATTTGATCATCTAGGTCAGTTGGTTAAAATTGAAAGAACACACTGAAACGTCAAAACCTTGCTTCAAATTTAGGAAAATTGACAGCTAGGTAGTTTTCGAATTTCTTTTAGTAATTCTAAAATACTAATTTAATTATTTTAAAGTTACATGTAGGATTTGAATTTACAATTAAATATAACTGCAGAAAATGGCTACAAGAAACAAGTAAGTGCATATTTGAATTGAGATGAATCATTTTGGTTTAAAAAAATATTAATCACTTTTAGTATAAAAATCATTGCCGGTGCTCTAGTTTGTGTTGATTCAAATTTACGTGGAGATATAACAATAGGTGCAGGTACCATTATTCATCCAAATGTGTCACTATCGGCTGAGGCTGGTCCGATTGTTATTGGTGAATCATGTTTAATAGAAGAACAAACGAAAATCATCCACAGGTTAATAATGAAACTAAAATGGCAAACTTAGGAACATGGACACGTGTTCCTAAGTTTGCTTAAAAATCGTACTCTAACCAGATAGACTTCGTATAAGAAAATATTAGTATTTATTTATTGATTATAGATTGCCGTTGGGTCAAACTGAACCGGAAACAATTCCTGTACTTATAATTGGTTCTCATAATGTGTTTGAAGTAGATTGCACCGTGGAAGCAACAAAAATCGGTGATAGCAATGTGTTTGAATCCAAGTGTTATGTTGGTAATAAGGTAACTGTGGGAAATGGTTGTATTATTGGCGCTGGATGTCGTTTAACAGCCGAACAAACATTGAAAGATAATACAATTATCTATGGGGAGGATTGTAAACAACGAGTAGGCTTAGACAGGCCAGCGGTAAGTAATGAATTATACTTATATTTATATATTATCATTAAATTATTTGTTATGTTTACAGCCACAAACACTGCAATTAGAAACACTCTCAAAGGTATTACCTAATTACCATCATTTAAGACGAGCCAACAAGAAAAATGAACGTGCAATTAATAATTAATTCTAATTCGATTTTACAAATTCACTCATATTTATTTCTCTTTCACATACTTTTATTTTAGGCTTACAATGAAGGAAAGAATATATACGGCATTACTTTGTACTATTATTATTAGTAATATAACGCTTAAATTTACTTTCAAACGTTGCGTTAAATATTTATTAGTTTCTTAATTTATATCTAGATTTTTGAAATTTTTGTTATCCTTTCCATTTATTGTTGAATATTGAGTCAAAATAAAATTTTAGAATTGTTAGTTCAGTATCTTTTTTGTTACTAGACAAATCGATTTTTTTTTCTTATATTTACGATAATCAGGATTATAAATGTAAATGAACTTCTTTCATAGAAAAGCAGTCATTTATTTTATTCAAAGTTCAAAATTGCGGCATCACAAAAGCAAAAGTTCAGATTTTCTTATTTTTGTTTATTACATAAATCATGATAAACTGTTTATATGAATGTGTCTTAATTTGCTATTCGTGAACGAAATTGTCCTTGATGGCGCTATTCGTGATCGAAATTAACAACTCGCTCTCTGGCGGTGAAACTAATGTACTACAAAAATTGGTCATTACGCCGGGCATCTATCATATCTTACGAAGTAAATCCTTCGGATAACTCACAAATAAATTTTAAATAACAGATACAATCAAAATACCGTTTTAAAGAACACAAAATAAAAGATTCTGACTCCAAGAGTAATTCGTTTTGGCAAAGAACGTTTGTAATCAGTTCACTTTATACATATTTCACTTTGCTGGCTTTCGCGTGTCCAATCATAGCCTCTATCTCAACTATTAAATACATTGGTCATTACGCCAGGCATTTTTATTAACGCTACTAGCGCCGCCAACGATAATTTCGATCACGAATTCAGCTAGTAGCATTAATAAAATGTCGAACATAATAACCAATGTGTTTGCCGGTTGTGTTATCATAAAGTAGAGGCAATGATGGTCACTTGAAGTGAACATAAAACCATTCTTTGCCAAAAAAAGATCATTCTTAGATAGAGAATCTCACATTTTTTTTTCATTTTAAATCTGAAATCGAAGTGTATTATGATTATCTTTACAAATTATTTGTTATCCAAAGAGTTTACTTCGTAAGATATGATAAATATTTAGTTTCTTTGAAATGTATGAAACAAATAAACAGCGAATCGATTGATAATGGCCGGACGTAATGACCAATTTTAGTTTTACCACCAGGGAGCGAGTTGTTAATTTCGTTTTTGTAATATTACACTATTGATTTGTATTGTTGTAAATTCTTTCATATATATTTAAAGTTAGGTATAAATGGCAATGTTTCAAAAGACTTTATTGTTGATGCGTATTTCGGCAGTTTGGTCATTATCAGGTACATATACAGGAAATTTTACAAAATTATTATTGTGAGCATCAATTGGAAGGTGGTATGTAATAGTTACAAATGGAAAACACGACAAAAAATTTATAATAGTACTATTCTTTTGTATCATATTTTTTAACGAATCATGATGACATAGCAGCTAAAATATGTATCGACAATTAAAGTATTTTGAAACATTATGGAGTGTGTTTTTATTTATATATCTAAAAGATATGAATGTTGAGCGTTGATGGCCATCTTGATAACAAAACGTTATATCAAATATTTTTGATACTACAGGGTAGGTTACATTGATTTACCAAATGCCTAGATTACTTTTCCTACACGCCTATTATTCACTGTTAACGCAATTCATTCATTCATCGCACCACGTTTTTACTTGTTTGGTTGGGTTATACTTAATATATTATTAAATGATTATAATGACTATTATAAATATATATTTAACCTATAATTTATTAAAACAAACAATTTTATTACAGTATCCTTATCTAAATTATTTTATTACAGTAAAAACACCTTAAATTATTAAGATTAAATGATGATCAAATATTTACATACTAAAATTCCATTACAATATAACATTTAAGTAAATATTTAATATAAAGTTGCTTTTAACTATTGTGGAAAGATCCTAGACGGCGCCATGGTTTGTGTAGTTTTTTTTTTAGTAAATTAATTAATCGTGTGATGTTTTTAATTCGTCCATAAAGAGAGCAACTCCATGACAGTGTTGTAATGCTGTACTGTCGACGGATAGCTCTCTTTATTTTCGAATTATTTAATAGTTTTATGTCGCACCCATTGACTCTCGGTATATTTCTGTAAAAAAATCATCATTCATGAATCATAAATTGATATGATTGAGTGGGTAAATAATAGTAAAAGCAAATAGGTTTTATTATGAACACACTGTGCGTGTGCAATAAATGTGATAACACGTGGTTGTTATCATTATTAGATTTCAAATAGTTGGGAAATGCGACAACAATAAAATATTGAAAATATCGATAAGTATGTATACTTATTGCATTTCATGTTATTAGTAGAATTTCACGTACATTTCTGTTAAAAGCACATGTACATATTTATTTCTCTAATTTATTTGGTACATTTTGACCTTCCCTAAATTCAGTTTAAAATGATGTCCGTTCATTCTAAACGTTCTACATTTAATAGCGTTAAAGATAAAATCATGAAACTTTAGATTCGTATATATAGCCTATGTTTTGAAAATAATATTTGAAAACGGAAGTACAAGTTTACTTTAGTCATTTTTTATCGTTCGTGCAGTAATTCCGAACCGACTGCACTTATTGTTAAAAATGTGTGTGTGTGTGTGTGTGAAAAAGCGCTCTACAGCCTAAACTATTAAAAGTCAAATTATGAAATTATCTTTTACTTACAGTAAAAGTAGTAAAAATTAAAATAATATTTCTGTTCACAAAGAAGAGGCTATGATTGGTCACGCGAAGTGCACCAAAGTGAACTTAATTCATTCTAAATCTGTTCTTTGGTAAACTGATCATTCTTGGGGTCAACATTTTTTGTTTTTGCCGAAGAATTTACTTCGTAGGATGTGATAGATATTTTGTTTCTTCGAAATGTATGAAACAAATAAATAGTTGATCGATTAATAATGCCCGGCGTAATGACCAATTTTTTTTTTTAATTCATTAGTATTACCGTCAGGGAGCGAGTTGTTTTGTATGTATGTATTCTTTCGTGGAATATGATAGATAATTCTTATTTTGAAAATTTATAGAGAAAATGATCGATTAATAAAACTCGGTGTAGTGACCAATTTTGCTAGTACATACATTTTACGACCAGAGGGTTGTTAATTTAGAGCACGGTTGGACAACATCGCAATTTAACAAGATCCAAGTCTAAAAAGTACATTGTAAAACAAGCTTTGCCTATGTATATACTTACCTAGCATATGTATGCTATGTAAATTGTATGTAAACAGAATCATTCTAGTTAGGGACTAATTATCAACAATTTTCACTCGGCTTAGAGTTTACTGTGGAAATTATTACTACTATACTATACTGCCTTGAGTCGCTCCCACTTTGTAAATAATATAAATTAGAACCAAAATTCTTAGTATATTATTAAAAATAATTCCAAATTAGTATTTGCACATTTCAATTTATTTTATGGAAAAATACCCAATTAAACAGATGTTTTTGTTGTACTTTAAAGATAAAAATGTTTTATCTACTTGGTCAATACAGATTTGTTTTTTATAATACTGTTTTAAGATTTTTATTAAAACTTTTTTGAGCAGAGAATAAAATCTGAAAAATCAGAAGGCATGCGTTATTTATGATATTAGAAGTGATCCATAAAAGATACATATGGTCTGATTTAAATGCACTTTAAGAATTCTTTGAATACGTCAATGATTTAATCGCAAAAATATCAAACGGCAATTATTATTGTTTGTTTTATTAGAACTAAATATGTGGCAATATTAGTCAAAACAAATTGAATTCCGAGAAAATATGCCATTCTGAAATTGACTCATTTCAAATATATGAAGATACGATATTTATGAAGTTTAGCGTTTTTACTTTCTTATACGAAGTAATAAGTATTGTAATCATGAAAAAAATTGAGTCTGACTATTGTTGGAACGACGTCTGTCTGTGAGTATAAAGTTGGTTACTGACTTGAGCATTTTTGCGCGTACGTATATTAATGCGCGAAAACGTTTTGATTTGTCGAATTGTCTGCGCGCAAACTAGTGTTCTAGCTATTTTCACTAAAATTGACAACCGTCGGAAAGCATTCGTGCGCGTAAAAACAGTAAGCTTCTATGCGCGCATGTCGTATTCCCTTGAAAATGTGTGCGCGTAAAAATGCACAGTACGCAGCTTAAGCGTGCTTACGGTTGTGTGTGAGTAAATTCTGTAGGTGAGTGAGTGTATATGAGAGTGTGTGTGTCTTCACTCTACAGCCTAAACTAAACAAAAATTATAAAATTTAAGATTTGTATATGGTTAGCTAGAAAATTGCGGTTTTTGCAATATCTTCGAAACGACTCCACTTACAGAAAAAAAATTATTATTATAATGAAAAATATTATTTTTCATAACTTTTTATTGAAAAATTCTTTAAAAAAAGTCTACCAGTTACAAGAAAATTGCAATTGAAATTCTCGCTTTTCTTATTTATATTATTAAATAGAGATTGTAATTAATAAATTGTATCTACTATGTCTCAACTGTTTAACAGGAAGATGATATAGACTCAATTAATTAAGAATTTGACACTCAACACAAATATATTTTATGAAAATATTTTATTAGGTTTTATGCTCATTGGAAAAATAAAAAACACCAGGCCATAATAATTTCTAATAAAGTGTAATTGATAAATATATTTCTTAAAATGTATATTACTATCCTTTTTATCTAAATAAAATATAAATTCTACGTATAAGATAGTTCAGTGCAAGGCATTTCATATGTTTTCTAATGCGGTAACAAATATTTTAAACTGACCTCGTCGATTATCAGTTCATTTTCTATTTCTCATTGTTACTTTTTGTTTAAATAAATTTGTACATAGGCGTGTCAAAATTATATAATTAATTCGATAAGAGTATAAATTAAATTAAAATCATATTTACAAATTAAGTAATTAGTGAAATAAAGATTTACAGTGCGTTTTTAATTTTTAAATACATCTTAATCATTTATATATTTTATAAAAACCGATGCATTATTAATTTATTTATCTTCTATTGATCATAAAATCCAACATATTCATATCAATCCCCAAATTCCCTATAATTATCAATCAATAAAGAATTTAAAAAATGAATATAGTAAACAATATCAAACCATGTAAACTTAAGTCGTTTAAGCACAAAGAATCGATTTATTAAAATGTTAAAAAAACTCGAAATGATAAGATACACGTGTATGATATAAAATATTTTTAAATACAGTAGCTAAACCGAACCGGATATTTCATGAACCGCAGTTACTTAATTTGAGTTATTTAATAATTGTACTTACCGTTTGATTGAAATTATAGATTGTTCATCATCACTAATGAGAGAATGAAAATAGTAAAAGGACAAGATGAATAGGTAAGTACCCGGCACCTGTTAACTTAAAATGACACGTATACGCGTTAAGCAGTGAGTTTAAATATGTTTTCGATGACGTCACACTCCTTATCATTAACACCTACAAAACCAGAGCACGATAGTGTGTGTTGTTTACCTGTGCGCTCGCTAGTTTTACTTTACAAAACAAATAAGTAATACCTACATATATGTATTATGTACCTATATATCTATTCGAGTGCGATAACAATTATTTTTATTTAAAAAATACGCGAATTAAATCTAGACATACATCTCATTAACACACTGAGTTTATACGATTCAAGTCTATTGAGTTATGAATTTAGTCGATGTAATTATATTTGCTAAATGCAATAATAAGTTGTTTTAAATTTAAAATATGTTAAACTGCCAACGATAATTTTTTGATTGGTTTGTAAATTATGGGAGCATTACGGCAAAAAACGGCGCCATGTAAATATAATTAAGATTCTGAAATGCGCTACTCATTAAACAAATTCTAATAATATTTTAGAATTTAGATAATAACTAGTGATTATAGTCATGTATGTGTGTTTGTGTGTGTAAACTCATTTATGTTAATAAATACAAAGGTTAGTTAGAAATTCATTGTTAAGGAGGAGCAATAAATTATCACTAAAGCAAACATATTATTTAATTCTACTGTCAGTATTTTATGAAGTTTATGACTTAATTTAACTTGGTGTCGTCTGGTTTTAGAAATTATTGCTAATGCTATAAATATTTCATTATTTATTTACATATTTATTTCACAACCAGCGAATTCCCTTCAAACATTAGAAAATCACAGTAAAAACTTTTGAATATTTCAATAATATCACGTAGTATTTCCATTAATATACATGCTCCTTAGCACAACTTAGAACCATTTTACATGTACGATAATTACTCCGAAAATTATTACGAAAACTATTCCGAAATTTCTAAAGAGAATTTTGGTGTATATTTTTATATTTTCTTAATAACCCTTTTCATATTATGTATAAACATATATCGCCTATACATATACAACCCACAGTCCTTAACTGAAGAGGGAACAAATCCTATAACGGCGCACGCATTAATAATAATAATAATTAACTTGGTTACTTTATTTTGAGATCAATTCATACAATTAATTATAACGAAAATTATAAAATTGTTTCATTAGTACTGATATATTTATTGTGTTATATTTGGTTTGAAACAACAAGAGTCATTGAGAAACGGTATACTCTCTGGGTGTAACGAGGTATAACATTATAGTCAGTGACGTCACAAGCATGCGCTGGGTTTAAATTGTTTGAGATTGCGAGATATTCACAGAAAATATTTTATCTTCGATTGCGTTCAAAATATCTTCATACCACAATTCGCACGTGCTGATTCCAAATCAGTCATCAGAGATATTGGAGAACGATTAGTTTCAAAGATATCGACCGAAATAATGAGAGAAAAATGGCAAATTTGACGATTAGTTAAATTTCTTAACAAGTCGGAAATTAATATTTTTTGGAATACTAGGGGCTAGCATGGCATTTTTACTAAGGGAACTAATTTTCATCCCGATCGCAGAGCAAAACTTTTCTTCCCCAGTAGGACAGTAATATAATACCAATATTGGTTAACATATTGGCACAATGTGGTTAGGGTTAACATAGTACAATATTGGCGGTATATGTCAAACCCAGGGGCGCACTGTGTTTAGCTATCCATATTTTTGTACTCGTTCCGCACGTTATATTAGGAAGTTAAATAAGGGAAACAACTATTTGGCGATAAATGTAAATTACTACTTCAGTTTATAAACAGGTTTCATTAACATTTTAGGTAAATTTGTGCTAGCTTCAAATTATACGCTATAACAAAACATTGTTATAGCGCATGCGCTTGACATGCTATATTGAGGCAAGATACAATATATATCCAATATTTATTTTATATTGGTTTAGTATTTGGTACTACTAGGGTGTTACTAAAACTGATTGAGCAAACTTTAAACCGTTGTTAATATGAAAATAAATTTTCATATTAACAACTTATCAAATATATATATTTTATTACAATGTTTTGCACATAATTTCAAATTCATTAGTTTCTCTTTTATTTTTATGCATTACAGGCCATTTAATAATAAAATGTTCTGTATAAACCCACTATAAGAAACACTACATTAATAAATTAATGTGAGTAAAAACTTCTAACTTCAGAAGAAATAAAGTATGTTTGTATTCGTTTTGGTGGGTCAAAGTCCTGAGACAATGGCTCTTTCTAGAAAAGTTCGAATTTGAAATAAATTACATAGAAGTGGATACGTTTGGGTTTTCATAAACGTAAGAAGTAATAAAGTAGACACCTACTACTTTTGTAGTACATTCGTTTTACCGCCAGAGAGAGAGTTGACTAGCTGTAATTTTGATGTTTTTAACCTGTCTTTTTTTAAATCTGACAATACACGTGTTGTTTTAATAATTATAGTTATATATCTGTATTTAACATAAAATGGGTAAAAGAGGTCGTTTTCGTAATCGTAAACTAAAGCATGCTGCTGAAAATAGTAGTGGAAAACAAGTAGGATATTCTCAATATTATTTGATTATGTATAATAGTAATTTTTGTGGTTTGATTTAATAGACAAATTCGAACGTTAAAGATAAGGAAAAACCATACAAAAGTATCATAAGAGAAAATGAAGCATTCGTTGCATATTACAAGAAACAGAATATTTGTGAAAATGATTGGGACGAGTTTCTTGAAAAGATTAAAACCGATTTACCATCATCGTTTCGAATAACAGCATCGAAAACAGAAGCGATTGCTTTATTAAATATTGCTGAGAATCAATACTTAAATGAATGCATTAAACAGGCGGATGATGAGAAAGTGTCTGGATTCTTTCCTCTACCTTGGTAACTACTTATTTACAATATCTATTAATTTATCGCATTATTATCCTATGGTATAATTAGCGCTGTTTTTTGTGACAATTTCTCATAAATTATTCCAAAAAATGGGTTTGATTTATATTCAGAATATGCTTATATTAACAAGCTTCCAGCGATTTTAGTTTTATTAATTTATCTAGGCAAATTCTTCGAATAGTATCTAATAATAACACTTCGGTACTTTTCATATATAATATTTGTTGTGTACAAAGCTTTACACTTGTTAAATTAAGCCCGTTTTACACTGAACAAATTCTTAATATCTTCAAAAAATGTTTGCATATATAAACCTATGCATTTCAATTTGAATTTAATTCGTATTTGTAACCATTTAAGCACTCAATAATTTAACTGCGTCCAAGGTCAAAATATGCCGTAATACAACATCTAAATCTATTATTCACAATTTAGGTATCCAAACCGAATGGCTTGGCAATTGGGGCTTACGCGTAAAGATATTCGCCGAAATGAAGCGTATTATCGTTTACACAACTTCCTAATCAGTGAAACTCAAAATGGCACAATAAGCAGACAAGAAACTGTGAGCATGATTCCACCGTTAGTTTTGGATGTAGCTCCACATCATAAGGTCATTAATTCATTTTTAATACAACAATTGTTGAATTAATAATAATAACATAATGAAATTATTAATGTGAGAATTTCTTAAGGTTTTGGATATGTGTGCAGCTCCAGGATCGAAAACAGCTCAGTTAATCGAGTTATTACACGGTGACGAGAAGAGTATACCCACTGGTTTTGTAATCGCAAACGATATCGATAACAACCGTTGTTACATGTTGGTGCATCAGGCTAAACGGCTCAACTCGCCTTGCATCGCAATTACCAATCACAATTCACAGTTCTTGCCAAATATGTTGGTGCCGAAACCAGATGGCACCACCGAAAAGTTGTATTTCGATCGTATACTCTGTGATGTACCGTGCTCCGGTGACGGAACACTTCGAAAAAATCCGGATATCTGGATGAAGTGGACACCCGCAAATGGATTGAATCAACATGGGTAAGTCGGCAAAGACTTTTTATATTCATTACATTATTACTATCTAATACAATAACAACCTCTAATCTAAACAAATTACACATATTACGTAAAAGAAAGTCCAGTGCAATACATTCTAGATATTTTGTTTTTAGTGTTCAATTTCGTATAGCAAGACGTGGTGCAGAATTATTAACAATCGGTGGTCGCATGGTTTATTCAACGTGCTCTTTGAATCCGATTGAAAACGAAGCGGTTATTCACCGTTTGTTGGAGCATGCCAATGGTGCACTAAAATTAATAGATGTTACGGATACACTTAAAGGATTAAAATACGCGCCTGGTATGTTTAATTATTTATTTGAAAGTACTCACATGAAATTTATTTATTAAATGTATATAGGAATGGAAGATTGGCTAGTAGGCAGTCGTCAATTAGATTATTATAAAACATTTGAAGAAGTGGATGAAAAATGGCAGACAACAATTCGCCCACAAATGTTTCCACCAAAACCGGAAGACCGTGAAAAATACAATTTAAAAAAATGGTAAGTTTTAATAGTTTTGCTGACAATATGTAATGAGTTCAGCTATAATTATGATGAATTAAAATATAAGTACGCATAAAAAAAAATACATTTCATACTTTTGTTTTATTAGTGTACGAATATTCCCCCATTACCAAGATACTGGTGCCTTTTTCGTGGCCGTTTTAGAGAAAACTGGACCAATTGTACATAAAAAAGAAGCTGAAACTGAAAAACGTGAACAAGTCGAATCGGAAAAAAAAGTACAGGCAGAAGCAGAGAAAAAAGAACAGACAGAAGCAGAAACGAAAGATATATCAGACGAATCTGACATAGAAGAAAAACCGAGCAAAAGAATGAAATTATCTGCAAAAAAGAAAGTATCCGGTTACAAAGAAGATCCGTTTGTGTTTTTCAAAGATAACGAAGACGTGTGGGCTAGCATCAAAGAGTATTATAGTATATCTGATGATTTTGATCCGAAATGTTTACTTACAAGATGCCTCGTTGGCAAGAAAAAAAATATTTATTACTGTTCCCCTGCTGTTAGAGATATCGTGTCTCTGAACCAAGGGACTATTAAATTTATTAACACGGGGCTGAAAACGTTTGTGCGTTCTGACAATCGGCATATGACATGCGCATTTAGACTTTCACACGAAGGATTGGATAGTATGATTAATCATTTAAACGGGAGGAAGGTGACTATTCCTAAGGAGGATTTGTTGATTATGCTCGCCAATACCGATCCACTAATGTCACCGGAAATCGTGGCCTTGACGCAAGGAGTACAGGATCAAGTTAAAGATTTGAGTAAGTTTTACAATAGATTTTTTCTTGTAAAGATCCATGAATAAGATCAACATTTAAAATAAGTTTTATAAAACAAAATAGTTATTAATCAATTTTAATTATTGATTAATTTTAGGTCCTGGTAGCTGCATTTTGTGTTATAATGGTACTGATTTTTCCGGAAGTGAGGAGTTGATTTTAAAAATTAGCGGATGGCGAGGTACAAACTCCTTGCGATGCTACATTACCGATTTTAATGCTGCGCATTATTTAAGACTATTAGGCGGAGATTATACAAAATACGGTCAGTATGTTCAACTGATTAAAATTGTCAAATCTAAAATATATCTTTTACTTTATAGATGTTAACAAATTCCAAAAAGACAATGATGTCGCTAAAGAAATGGAGGAGAAAATGACCACTACGGATGTTACGGACGGGTAATAAAATGTCTTTTTTATTATTTATATATTATACCTTAACGTTTTTATTATAAACTAAATAGAAAATAAATAATAATGAATAATAAACAAATGGTATATTTGTAAAAACATGCAGAATCTCACAAAGATTAGAAAAGAGCAATTGAATAATGTATGTAGCAGAGGCGGGGAGTATTCGAAATACAAGTACACAAATAACACAGCTTATCTGATTTCAACTCAGTTCGAAAGTGTTGAGTTACTTATGTATAAAACACTTAAATGTTTAACAAATAGATTTAAAATTTAAAATGCATTCCTAGAAAAGTATCTTTATAATATTGTAGTACAGTACTGTAATTGTAATACTTCTACGTAATATATTTCCCACCTCTGTATGTATGTATGTATGTTGTGTATGTATTATATACATATCTACTTCTTCCCATATCCATCATGAAATAATTCAACAATTGTTATTAGTCTAAACATGTATGTAAGGTGGTAAGGACGGCCTAATTTTAACTTTGAAAAAGACAATTTCATTGCAACCAACAGAATGAATGGACGAAATATTGATTCGATTGAATTGATGATTGCCACACGAGTTCCATGTATGTGTGTGTGTGACAATGTTGCTTAATTGCATAACTAATTTCACTCTCAACTTTGAATAAATGGAACGACAATAATTTCAAATCATTTCGTCCAAATGTACGATTTTAATATTAAATTACGTTTGTATTTTAACTTGTTTTGTGCGAGTATTTCTTAGGCAAACCACATCTCCCATTAAGTGGTCTCTCCAGCTCGAATCAGTTTCTTCAAAGTTACAATAACACAACGGACATTTCAAGTGCCCCTCTGGTACTTCTACGAATCATTTATGTATAACAAGAATATGATAAGTATTTTATTTATTTCAATATGCTATATTACCCACTTACCTTCACAATTTAGAGAATGTTGTTCGAATTTCGCTAATGCGATTGAGCCCAAACATGTGGCACATTGAGTGAACTCGGAGCGCTTATCGCATTCGCTTAGCAAATGATCGTTTAGGGTCGCGATTTCGATCACTTGGCTGCACTCAGTGCACCGGATCAACATTGGACACCAGCGCCAGTAGTGCACGTTCAATGCCGCGTCCGATGATCCAACGTTTAACGATAGGCAAAATATACATTTTCTGGAACTAATAAAGAAATATTGAGTTTGTATGATTTTTACTTTTTTATACGAGAAAATGTTCGAAATCGTATTGAGCACATGTTGCTTATTTTCTCAAAATATTCTATCTGCGATATGTTACATATTATATCTAAATATCTACTAGGTACTTACCAGTCATCAGATTCTTGGTGACATACGCTACCTGGAGACGATACACCGCTCACAGAACTCGAGCTATTTGTCGCATCGCTCGTTTTATCCGCGGCACCATTCTTTACAATATTAACAATACTCAACAATTTACTAGCGTCATTGTGCGTATCGCCATTCTGTTTTTGCTGACCATTATCAGTGTTTCGTAATAGCGGCGGCTTCAGTTCTTCCGTTTGTATTACATTCGGTTCCGGGCTTGTGCAATCCTGGTTACTCGAAACAGAAAACTGTTGAATCAACCTATTTCGGTCCAAAATCGCCTTTTTTCTCTAAAAAAATAATATGATAATTAATATGTGATTTAAATTCAGAGATTATTTGCTCACTTGAATATCAATCTTATCAAATTCGTGAAATAGTTGTCGGTACAATAAGTTTCTTCTGGTGATGTCGTCATCCGGTGGAAGTTGTTTTCTTACTAATCGCGGGTTTACTTTGTACACGTGAACTAAGACACGTTCGGCGACTTTTCGGACTGCTTCAGCTGGATGATGTAAACCGGATACACCAAATTCGGATAGTGTACGACATGTTAATCCACTGTTTTAATCATACTATTTAATAGAATTTATGTGTGTGTGTATGATCACATCGCCAAATAAGTGATCTCTATACGATATTACTAAAGCTAATGTGCAAGTCATTAATTTGACTTAACTTTCGAAAAAAAAAAGATGGTTGCAGCGTTTAGGTGATAATACTAGGGTGTGACTTTAATGTACAGGGTAAATTAACTAAAAATGTAGTTATTAAGCATTTCTTGCAGTCGAAGAATATACGCTAGTATAATACATAAAATGTATATGCACATACCTTGATTTTTCTGAAGATATTCCATGATTGATAATCAATTGTTCAACCATTTCCATTCTACTTAAAGCTAATCGAGGATGTGTGCTACTGCTAACTGGGCGGCTTAAATGTACTGGGATCTGATGCAACTCTCTAAAATACATATTTTTTTCTCATATAAAAATTCAGGTAATTATTTCTTTATTTACCTAACACTGCGACAATCGGCCATCGTGAGTATCGTATGCACAGCCATATGGTGTATTCTCGCAGCTTGATCGCCAGATTTCGTCAACAATTCTGGTAATAATCTATCGACACTTCTAGCTACTTCGGCTTGAGAAACTCTAGTCGGTACAAACTCTACAAAAAATAATCGTATCACTTCGTTCGCTAGACTATAAACGGAAAACACTTTATCCCGCAACGAGCGATGCAAAAGAAAGATTGCAGCTCTAGCTGTCTTGTTCGGTGTGTGTAAACTAGTCGCATCGTATGATCTTAGTTCATCGCGAAGCCGATTCAGACCATCCTCTTTGTCGGAGTATTGTTTCGAATAAAACTTCTCAACTAGTTCTGTTCCAAATACAAGGATCGGTAGAGCCGCTTGTTTCTTTTCCCTGTCACTTAATTTTGAGATTGCTTTTATATCGGGTTCCATCTGACATTCACGTAAAAATTCGTTGGTTTGAGAACTGAAAGAAGATTGATTAATATATTTATAAAAATCAACTTGATTGATTATATTACTGTCTTAATGCTGGTAGTGCTCGTTCTTCATATGCTTCGTAACTTGATTTAATAATAGCGCCTGCAGATTTATTTCTTCGTCGAAATGAACCTGTCCTCTGGTGATTGCTACTGGTGTTATTTGTTGGACTAGCACTTGTATCTTCAAACATTTTATTTCGATATTAAAGTGTGATTGTACGTATGTGTTAGATATGTACAACAGAAGAAAAATTCTGTTATATTTTTTTACAAGAAATACTTACCAATGTTAGGACTTTTGGGTCGTGGATGATGTAAAGGGGACACCGGTGGCTGGTGGCCCTGTGAAGTGTGAGGGGATACAGATCTTTCTTTTGATTTCGGTACTTTTAACATACTTGGCGGTGAAAATTCTACGTGATATTTCACCTCGGTTTCAGTGCATTCGTCATTTTTTTGAGATATCTAAATTTGTTAAAAATTATTTTATGGTCAAATTATTTACTAATTTTTGTAGTAATTTACCCCATTAGTTTCTAATAATCGTTCTACAGCTAATTGCGTATACATTTGTTTTCTATAGTCTTCCATTTGTGTTTTCTTTTGGCGCGCTCTATCATAATCTTCTACTTCTATTGCATGCTTTTTTTCCAATTGATATTTACTTAAACGTTCACCGGCATTTCGCAAGTTCTCCATGGCCTGCTTTAATTTCCTTGCATATTCAAATCGTTCACCTAAAAACACATATTTATAATATTAGGTATTTATAATATTAATTATATGTTTATGTAGTGATGCGACCGATTTAAGAACTTATATCATAACAGTGAAAGTTTCTGGTAAGTTATACACTATATAATAATTAAAGTATGATTATCTAAACCTACAATTAATTAGTGCATGTAAATAAGTCGAAATGAAGTTTTTAATTAAGCCAATAATTGTTTTTTAAATAAGAGATTGTACGTAATAAATAATTATAACTGATAAAACTGATCAAAACCGGTTGTAATAACTAATTAAATTACAATTAAGATGTTTTCAATTTCAATCTCTTATTTTCTTCATCATATAACTAATAAATGTTAATGCATAGCTTCACTACTATCTGGAAATTAAATTTCGCATAGTAATTAACTTCCCCAGATCCTCTATTTGACAACAATGTATATAAATATATAAAATACAAAAAACCATTCTGTTTCATTGAACTTGATACGAAATATAATTTGAATTAAGTCGCATCCTCTTTATTAATTACAGTAATACTTACTTTTTACCGCAATATATTTTTTCAATTCCATTTCCCGTATAATTTCCGCCACTTCCACATCCACGTACATTTCAAACGCCAGATCATCATACGGTGACGAGTATTCCGGATCATTTAAAAATGAGTTTATACAACCATCAGCTGGTTTTGATTCTGGTTCATCTTCAGTTGCATCGTCTACACCCAGCGTATTGATCGCAATTAAGCTTACTTGATTGTGGACGTTAAACACATTCACATGATTCTGACTTAAGATGATTTTTAAATGTTTCACTGTACAACTACCGGGCACACTGACTGATTTTAACTCGCGCGATTTAAACCCAGTACTTTGATTGTCTGAAAGCGTTATGTAACCGATATATTCCCAATCCAAGTTACTAACCGTAGCACCAGTTATATCATCGTCATCGTTTACCCATACTTCTAATTTCTCAGCTTAAACAATATAGTACAATTAGATTATAAAGTTTAGGATGATTTAAAAATAATATATTACAAATTAAATATTGATGAACAAGCACTTGGATTTTTTCGATTTTTGAACGCCGCTCGAGTTGTAAAATTATTTCTTGTGGGTATGAACAATTATGTTCTGATTGCCATCCTTTTACTGTTGGCCCGTGGGCATTTAATTCACTTAAGCAATGTTTCGGATCCTCACCTAAAAATAAAACGTACAATTCTCTTCTAATTTAAGAGGTTGATTTGATGAATTTGTCCAGCCGAAATAAACTTACTAGTGGCGTATAACGCTGTAAATTTAATCTTACGTGGCATTATCACTAATTTATGTTTCGCCTTATTCATAAATATAATAAATTAAAATACCATCGAGGCAGGAATGTGCACATGGTCCACACTCTATCTAGCAATTTGATCAGTATTGATTTTCTGCTCCGCTTTCCAACAATGTGTGTGCGTACTAGACATGTACACTCCATGCAATATAAATGATACCAAACTTTTGAATTCATATATGTATCTAGAGTATACAAATCGATAATTACATCATGTTTACATATTCTTAGCATACTATTTTAAAATATTAAAATAAAAAAGGTTTGTATGGATTTATTGTTTTATTAATTATAAAATATTGTATTACAGTTTTTCAATACGTTGAACAAGTCCATCGCCTAATATATTGAAATCTTCAATAATCGCATCTATATTCACTACTAATTTATTTTTGTTGATAAGCTTTCTTCCGTCGACTAAGCCAATCTGAAAATGCATATTTTATTTATGTACCTACATATTTATAAATTATTTAATATGAAATAATACCTTGAAATCATCTTCTTGATAAACTTCAGGTTTCCAAATCGCTGCTATAACATTTCCGCCGTAATGATCGTGGAAAAACACGGCAAATTTGTCATAATGTGTCCGCAAATCGTTTAAATACAAAGCGACCGGATTGAAATCAATAATCGGTATTCTATCAGATGTATTCTCCAAAAAAATTGATTGCTCACGTTTATCTTTCGCGTCTTTGAATGTGTTGAATACATTTTCGTATTTTCGTGAAGTGAACGCCGGCCGTAAATGTATGATTATATTGTAACCAGTCAAATTCGATTTAAACAAACTCTGAAAACAAATTGAATACTTATATCTGTCTCATAATAGAGCATCATTTATTTATTAAAATATTATGAAATTTCAAACATTCATAGCACGTAAATAGAAAGCTACTTAAAAATACTGATGTTTTCACATCTTCAATCATTTACTCGTATTTAATAAAAAATTATTAACTATATTTCATAATTTAAAACTCATCCCTTGTAAAAGTGCAATGTTTAAGAAACGCTTAATACTTAATTATATAAGAAAACAAAAAGTAAACAGTTTTGAATAAAATAAGTTACAAGTTGTATATACTCACCATTGTATCAAATAATGTTTCCGAGTAAAAATTACTTTCAATAATAACTAAAGATTCTTTTGCCAAAACACTTAAACGATGCAATATTTGGATAGTTGGTGCATTGTGACTCAACAAAAATCTGGTATCGTAAGGTGTTATGATGCATAAGGGTGGAAAATCTTCTCGTTTTCCCTGGAAATATGATTCGATCTCGTCCAATTTCTCCTCTAGAAATGCAATAATTTGCGATATTTGTATTTTTCGCATTTGTTTAAATACTAACTTGTGATTTCATTGTTGAAATTAACGACGATAGTTTGTAATTGCCAATCATGATTTGCCAGTAATGTTAAAAACTTGAAGAAAGACGTTTGTGGCAGAATTGGGAAGGTATATGGAGCACTATTTAGATATAATGAAGCGCATAAAAGATTTATGATGATATTTGGCATATGTTTTAAGTCAATTAGTTGGGAACTTAGCCATCGTTTAACCAATGCTGTGCTGGGACCATAGCTTGGATATTGGGAATGTATACTGAACAAAGACAAATGTAAGTAAATATATAAATTTGTCAACTTATACTTTAGTTACCCGCTTAAAGCACTAATTATTTTCGGTTCTATCTCAAATTTCTGCTCCATTTGAATACTGTACTCATTATCTCTATACGAGATGAGTCCTGTTTCGTCCACTTGTTTTTTCATAAGCGCTATTTGCTTCGGATGGTATAAAACAAATCGAAAAACAAATCCTTTGTACATAATATCGAGAACATCTTGTTTTGGATTGCATTTTAAGTTTGGTAGCTTCTCCGCGATTTGGATGTAAAAAGCTGTACGTAGTTTAGAGATTGCTACCACATCGTTGGGCCATTTAGAATTTTGAACTTGATAGAAAATATGTTTTATTAATATTAGTTAAGTTTTGTATTATTGACATTTTTACCCATTTGAATGATTGCCAGAACGGATGGAGTATATTCTGGAATAGCTTTTACATGCAAGTTGTCCTTAAATACCATATTAGTTTTGTTTTTAGTTGCGACGTTTCTGCTTCTAACCGAATTGGTTTGTATTGGCGGACACGGATCTGTATAACTAAAAATGCATACATACACACCATGTTAAATTAATTTAAGTAAAATTTACCAAAATATATCGGATATTCCTTGAATGTTTGATATACTCAATGAGAGATTTAAACTACGTATGATTTTCGCCAACTCATCAAACATATTTATAATCTTCACATTCCCCTCTTCCATGATAGGTTGTTTGTAAAGTTGAATAATCGGCTCAAATTGATCATAAATAATATTGAAGTTTTTTATACGAAATTTATCATTGAGAATAAATTCGATGATCGATTTCGATATGTTACGTTTATCACAAACGTATGTTGCAGGCCAGTAGACCGCTTCGCTAATTGTGCCGTCTTTGAAACTGAGGAACCAATAGTTATTTATTTAGTAATATGAATAATAATAAATGTGTACCGTCTAAGTTCCGCTTTTGTATCCCAGAATGCTCTAAACTCAGCTGCCAGGGGATCGTAAGCTGGAGGTCCTTTATCAATGATTTTGAACATATTCACAAAGTCTAAATTCAAACCGAAACTTATTTGATTTTTAATTTCGGGTTTTGTTCCAACTTCCCAGACATAATTCGGTTCTAATTTCGTTACTATATAAGCAATTCTATCGGTTAAACCGATCTTCAATGTTTTTAAAATATGTTTCGTTACTAATGGAAGTTTCGACAATGTAAAACAATTTATTTTAGATTCATATTTCAATGCGGCATAAATATTATCGAGAGCTTCATCATTGAATATGCTAAAAAACATGTTTTCATAAATATTTATTTATAAGATGAAGGCTCAAGATATCCATCTTCTAATAAATTCATTATGCGTATATTATTATAGATACGTAAATACAATAAGGTCGGATTGCAAATAAAAATGACAAACTTCAAATGTATTCTAAAGAAATGTTTTTTTTTAAGTTTTTATAGTATTTATTGCATGTGGCAGTAATAAGGCTTTTATTTTTTTTTATACAGCGCCATTAGTTCGTTTCAATGTTTTGCAAATTAATTGCGGCGACCAGAGATTTCTGTTAAAATCTCGACTCGGATTTGTTTTCATAATAATACTTCATAGAAGTAAAAACTATAGACACCTTTTAAATATTGCGTATCAATATATATGACCGAAAACCTAAAATTCTAGCAAGATCACATAAATCATGTGGTCGCTAACAACAAATATTTTAGTTGTAATCCGACGAAATGTATATATGTACCTACATAATAAACATACTTAATAATTGCATCGTATTGTAAATAAAAAGGCATTTTCGTCATAAACAACGCTTGAAATGAATCGAATTTCCCTTTGTCCAAATACAACATAGCCAGGCCAGCTTGTTGTTTAATTTTCAGATACACAGAAAGATCTAAATTTGCAGCTAAATTATAGTGACCTGTTACATCGACAAACACCACATCGAAATGCTGGTGAAACAGGGCGCTACTTTCCTTTATACCACTCATAGTCGGCCCCTCTACATCCCAAGAGGATTGCGACAAATAATTCCAAACATTCCGAATCACTTGATACGAAGACATATGTTTATTAATCTTATTTTTATGCGCTAAATATGCAAATAGCGCATACATAATAGTTTCATTGAAACTACCATAGCCTTCATATAGTTCTCGTTGTCTTAACCAGATTGACATCAAAATCAAACCATCAGAAGCACCTTGCATGTCTTTTAAATTTTTTTTACAAAATGTATCGTTTATTATTAATGTCGCATCATGTGCAATTGCAGAATTGTAAATTTCAGTAGAAATTTGATTAACTTCTTCGATTTTTTCGTCAATATGTCGGCAAATAAAGTCGTGTTTTAAATTATTTTTATCTGGATTAAAGCGCGGTAGTTTAAATGTGTCCTCTTCAGGTGTTACGACAATATCTATTGTACAGTTTTTAACACCATTTGGCGTCACTTGTAAAATTGGGGACATGATATTCCCGTTAAGTAGCGTGTATACAGTTTTAAGCGACAAATCAGACGTGTTTAGATGACAAGTTATGTAACTTAAGTATAAAGATCGTTTAATTAAATATAGAGTATTTAAGTAATCTTTTTCGAGGAAACAACGCTTCGGTATAGTTACATTTAAAACGAGTTTTAATGCTGATTTTACTGTTGCATTTACATTATATAAACCTACAATTTGTACTGTTGATGGTTTGATCAAGTTCACAATTGAATCTTTATCCGCTATTATCTCTAACGGATAGTTTTTGTATATTTGTTTTAAATCACTTTTCTTTTTATTCTTTACTTCCGTACACAGGCGAAAGTCAGATAAATTCAAAGTAGTATATTCGGGTATTTTAGTTAAGCATTCTGAAAAACTTTCAACCCATTTGTCTATCTCGCGTTTGCGTTTAACTTTGATGCTCACTTCTTTCAATAGCTCTTCGGTTTGGAGACGAAATATGTTCGAATTGAATAGAATCTCTGTCTCTCGCAGTTGATTCAACTCTTCAACTGTAGGAGCTTTAAACAATTCGCTTTTATGTATTTTTGTAGGATTATCTGACTGTTCTTCATGTTGAAATTTTCGTTTTTTATATTTGCTATCGTTATTATGATTGGTGGTTTCCTAAAATAATTCATTCATTCGTTATATGTATTTGCATATGATAGGAAGTAGTACCTCATGCGTTGATGACATTTTCGGTGTTATTTTTGTAACACGTGCGGATTTTAAATAAAATATTGGTTATGTTTATAGATTATTACAAAATTTCAGAAACTGTCAAATACAAAAACAAAACGCGCATGCGCCGTACACTAATTATATATAAATAAAAAAAACACGTATCATACATATTATTTTAACAAATCAAATTCATTGCTGATTTTCTGTATTAAATATTCAATAATAAATTATACATCGAGTTACACAGGCTTAAAAAAATGATATCTACTGCGTTTATTATTATTATAAATCTTCAATAATGTTTATTCTTATAAATAAAAGAAAAACTAAATTTAGTAAAAGCATTAAATTCATCGCGTAGACATTTCATCGTATTACGCATAACAAAATAAATAAGGTAAATAACGAGTACGTAATAATTATGGTGTTAACTACTAGTTGGTTTGAAGTTCATTCTCAGTTGGATCACATGATTCAAAGTAATAGCGCACACGCTTCACATTATTACCAACTGATTGAGTGATTTATTTTATTGTCAAAAGAATAAGAAAACACTTTCTATCTAATAAAGAGTGTTGGAGGTTCTCGCCATTATCATATTTGCTCGATCCGTTTCAGTGCGAAGTATTCGTAGCATTTGCTATAAATCAGTTTTTGGTACAAGTTTTGTGGTCGTTTTCCTTTTTATTTTAGCTATGATTATTAGTGCTTCTGAGGCCATCAATTGTTTTAAAAGTAAAGAAAGTAATTTTTGTGAAATTGAAACCATGCCTGCATTAATAAAAAGTTGTAGTTCGTAAGTACCATTGTAATAAAATCTTCCATGTCTGATAAGAAAATAAATTTTAATTTCCTTTACAAATCAAATAGACACATTTTAATTACATTTTATTTATAATTTAAACACTTTTCACACTAATATTCCCTAATTTATCTAAATTATACATTTATAACGCTTTATTCATTAATTTTTTTTATCCAGATGGTAGAAAAGAGAAAATTTTTTTTTTATAAAATTGGAAGAGAATGTTAATTGATAACCCAATTATCTCTACCTTTATATTCTTAGTAAAAATCAAATCGTCATAATTTATTAATAATTGAACGTAGTTATATTTATCGTGTGGTAACTGGTCTGGGATTTTTTTTTTATCTTATCAAGTAATATTAAACGGTCAGTTCATTATTTAATTATCTTTTGTTGCGTTGGAATACTCTAATTTTTTTTTTTTAAGTTTTTTTATAGTTTAATTTAATAACTGGGAAATCATTAAAAATATATATTGATAGTATCCCAGTATTTAACTTCTTATGTGATGCTATCTTGATGATATTTATATATATAGATATGTATATATCATGTAGATGTTTACGTTATTCACATGTTACGTAAAAATGATTGTTATTGTATTGTTCCGACCAATAGGAATACAAGTAAACAGATTTACGTCTGAATTTTTGGCTTGACCCTTGAATCGATGTTTTGATTTGACACCAAATCAATTAGATCTCTGCGTGTTTTAAATATTTATTGTTACATCACTTGAACGGGTAGTTGAAAATGTCTTTGAGATTTGGAAAATGTATTGATGTGAATTCTGAAAGTTCTGTATTTTATGTCGTGTGAGTTCTTATCAACATAAATTCCTCTTTTTTTCCTTTTTTTTTGTCTGTGTATGTGTGTTTGATTTGTTGTTTATTCTTTAGAGATAATTGGTTATTATCAAGCAAACGGTCAGCTTTGAGCACGTCGCAGGCCGAAAGTTTCAACATGTCTCTGGGCGCAGGGCCTCTGTGGTGGTCCTGATGTCCCCGTCGCTAACGGGGGCCCTCCACTGACAGCACAACGGCTTACATTCCGGACTAAATTAACTGCAGGCTCTACAGCCGCCTGGGATACTGTACTCATCGGCCGCACGCTCTATATCGCTCTGCCACCGCATATTCTGCCGGAGGGCTCTAGGGATGCATTTGTTGCACTCCTTGAGGCCGCCGAAGAGAAACTCAACTGCGAACATGTCGTGGTATGATATAAATTATTATTGAAATATAGCTTATGAACCAGATGCTAATATATAGTGGAAATTTCCACTTGTTTACGCGGGATCGGTCGCCTCCGTATCATGACATGATCGGTCGCGTGTTAGATTTTATCTAACATTTAGAAATAGACAATACTATATCAAATTTTGTTTAATTATAAATATGTTTTTAACACAATTAGAATATGATTATTACCAAAATTAATTAATATTTGGTAAATAATTTCAAGTTACAAAGATTGTTAGATTTTTTTTCTAAAATCACGACCCATCCCGGATTTAAAACATATCAAAGAAAGTGCAGTCCTTTATAAAAACTGACTAATTTTATGTTTTGCATCATTTATCATTTCCATTGCGTGTGCGCTCGTGTTTATATAAACGAAATACTCGGAAATATATTTTATTACGCTTTATACTTCGTGATATTAAATTTTTATGAAAGTTCTTGCAATTAGGAGTGACATGGTAAATGTTATTTTCAAGTGTTGTTCAAACATAGGGCTCGGTATATTATATTACATGTAATTGTTGTACGATGTAATATGAATTAAAAAGGTCAATCGCTGTTTGTTTTTCTAGGAAGATTTAAGAATTTTTAATAGAATGTAGTTTTATCTATTTTTATGTGTGTTTTCCAATACGCTCAGATATTGAATCGTGTTCTTATTTGTTTAATGAGCATATATATCCATTATGTTGTTACGAATTCCGCATTAATAATTTTAATTCATAACTGATACGGCTTATGAGAAAACAAATGCGATAAACAGGAATTCAATAAAAAATTTTATCGTAATGTTTTTATGTTTCGTTATAAGATAGTAGGTATCAGCCGTGCTATAATAACTGTTTATCATTTTGTTTAATGCAAGATATTTTCATAAAATTAGTCAACTTTATTACGGAAACCAAATATGAACACAATACATTTAAAAACTAATAAACTTCGAATCATTAAGAATTTAAGGTGACCTTGACATGTGTTGGCCTGTTATACTTTCACGTTACAAATAACTATTTTCGATTTCTACGTTATTACAAAGGTGACATTTCACGTAAATAAATTTATTTCGTAATTAAAATTTAGCCTTCCCAACGTACAATTAAAATAAAAAATTATGAAGTTTACCATCGACCTAAGAACATAAACTACTTTAACCACTATCAAATATGTTAGAGAAATCTCCGATAATTGATAATATAACGATAATTTGTGTTTGTTTAGGTTGTTTTCGATGCAGACCGTAGCGATCGTGCGATGCTTGTGCGTACATTCATGTTCCTGGGTTTCGCTGTATTGTCGCCAGTTAGTCCTCTAGTGCCTGCCGGCCTCACCGGCAAAGTGTGCATGCTCTACAACATCGAGTAATCGCGCCAGCTGCGTCGCCCGTTCTAAATGCCATCGAAGAACGCGCGTACATCAAATTTTATTTATTCTTATATTTTATTATATTCATCCATTTAGTTTATTGCTTCAATTAATGTTTGTTGCTTTTTCTCTATGTATTTAAATGATAATCTCGTTTGTTTTCCGTAAAATTTGATGGACAGCAGGTACATGGTATCCTAATACATATATGTATGCTGACACGTGGAGTAGACCCCCCTCCATTAAATATGAAATAATTAAAATGAAAAAAATAATGTAGCGTGGTTTTCAGAATCATTATTAGATATCGTATATAGCTCTATTAACATTATTATATAAGTAAATTCACTAATCTATTTAGTTATTGGTTCATGGTACATACTAATACAAAAAATATATGTTTGATTCTTTTGTGTAATTTATTGTACAATATAACAACTAACATGGATTTTATTTTCTGTAGTCACAATAAAAGTTTCGTTAAACGTATATATATGATTATTTATTATTAGTATGGTATAAATATCAACGCTTTTGTGTGATGATTAATGGATTAAATTGTGACGGATTTTAGCCACTGTCGAACTTCAGTAGGCACTGCAGCCGAACGCGCATTGAACGCATCTTCAATTTGACTTGATTGTAGCACTAAATAGTATAAATCGTACTCTTTTTGTTGATGGCCATGTGAACTAGATACAGGTAATATCAGCTCCAAATTCTGCAATTAACGTTTCATGTACATTAGTCTAGAAAGTGTAACCAAGGCCTATAAAGCTGGAAAGAGCATGCGCAAACAGCAAAGTATTTCCATCTCAGCTCAACCGCTGAGTTATGTTTGATAATTACCTTGAGATGCTCAAATGCTTTAAATACTACATGTCTTTGAGCTGTTTGAGTTAAAGTATTCGAATTTGCAAATTTTGTATATCGTTCTAAAACCATTTCGAAATTAAATGGTTGACCATCGTAGATCTCACAATGATGTTTCATTGCGATTAATAAACACATCTCTAGCACCGACAAACTATTGATAATTTGTACTTTATCATCTTTTTCGTATTCACGAATTAGTTCTTCAAATCGTTCAGCATACAGTTTGTAATAATTTGTCATATTCAACTCTGATACCATAATCAACTAAAAATGTTTGAAATGCATATATAGCACTTAATTAATCTGTACGAGTATTAGACTTACTAAAATATTATTAAGAACTCTTTCGCAGTTGCAAAGTTGGTGGAATCGATCCACTGCATTAATAAAACAGTCATTACGTAAAAGACTATAGATATTATTGTTCCATGTTGTAAGGGCCAGTGAATCAACTCCTGTGATATATTCACCATCTGCGATTGTTAATGTTTTTTCTATTCTATCCAGTCTTACTTGTAATAAACTGTTATCATCTGCAATGTCTGCACCCGGTAATAAATAGATTTGGCGATGGGAAAATCGAGATTTTACTCGCTTTTCGAATAATTCGATTACATCCAAACGACAAGTTATACCTAATGGTAACAAAATCATGAGAACAAAATTTTTAGTTTTTTGGAATGCAGCAAAATAAATATTTTAAAAAACAAACCTATAACACATACACAAGTTTCTGATCCTTGAGTCATATCCAACAAATTATATAGTAAAGTCTGATTATTATGAGCGCAAAATAAATGAAATTCTTCTAAAATGAATACCAAACATTTTGAAGTTTCCCTATTGCCTCTCTTTAAACTTTCGAGTAAGAAAACTAAATTTTCAGCAAATGAGCCGAAATATTTTTGACCTACGACACTTTCAAGATTCATCTGTTGCGTACAGCTTTCCAAAGCTAGTTTATCGTCCGTATGAATGAATCCATTTAATTCAATTACTATAGCATTTGAATCTAATTTTATGCTAGATCGCAACTCCTTCAGCACTTGTTGAAGCAACTAGAATTTAATCGTGCTTATAAATTCGATATTTGTATAAGTTATTTGACTTACAGCTGTCTTGCCGGAGCCTCTTGGTCCAATAATCAACGCAGAGTTCGACTCGCCATTTGTGATTGTATACTTAATTATGTTACTTATTTGCTGCTTTTGTTTCCCATAGTTCTCATAAACACCAGACCCATTTATTATTTTATTTTTGATATGCTTTCGAAAGGCGCCTTTATTGATATCACTCATTTTTAAACAAAAATTATAACCTAAATCGTCTGTTGACGATTATTTGAAAACCACTGTTTCAAAAAAGCTATCGAGATACTTTAACGCAACTAATCTTTTACAAAAAAAACTCAGCTTAGCGCACTTTAATCACATGTTTTTTCTTTGTTTATCCGTTGGATAGACAAAGCAAGAACATGAATTTTAAAGAGATAAGTTGAGTTTTTGTGTAAAAAGAATATAAATATAACTTTAAATTTGAGTTGAACCAGAGATTAGTAGTACTAATCTTTGGTTGAACGCACCCAATGCAATAAAATGTCAGACGTAAACAAGGAAACTAACCAAGAAGTTACTTTTAAGAAAAGAAATGTTAGAAATCGAGGTGCTAGAAAAAGACAGGTTTCATCATCTGAGGAAGGTAATTATGGTTTCTAAGTTTAACTATACTTTTGTCGCACGGAATATTATAGGAAATTGGTTTTGTTTGTAGAAAAAATATCTAGCGAAGATGAAAGCGCAGTTGTAAAACCTGTCCATAAAGCACGTAAAGTGAATCCAAATATACAAAGCTCTTCCAGTTATGCTAAGAAAATAAATTCTGGTAATGGGTCAGGCGCGGAGAGTGAAAATGAAGATAGCAGTGTAACAGTCAGTTATAAATCGAAGAGAAGCGCTGCTCCTGCTGGTCCAGCCGATCAAGGAGCCACGGCAACGTTGGTATGTACTATATCGTATAGTGGATTGTTGTATTAGTGAATAAATCGAGGTTTTATGTTTGAATAGGAAACTGAGACTGAAACCGATAGAGATGCACAAGCTTTGTTCGAAAAGAAACTGGAAATAAATGAGAATTTAGAAGGGCAAGCTGACGATAAGGTGTATCGTGGTATAAATAATTATGCACAATATTACAAGCCAAAAGATACAGCCGCCGGAAATGCTAGTTCTGGTTTAGTTCGGCGAGGTCCCATCCGAGCGCCAGCTAATTTAAGGGCTACGGTTCGTTGGGATTATCAACCTGATATTTGCAAAGATTACAAGGAAACTGGATTCTGCGGTTTTGGAGGTAATATAAAGCATAATCTGTGCTTGTATTAGAGCTATAACATATACTATAACAGCTGCAGTGTTTATGACCTTATACGTAGTAAAGTTATCAGTTTAGATAGGAAGGATCATAAAAGACATTTTTTAAATTTAATGTTCATATAAGGAATTATTGTCTAAAAATTTGATAGTTTTCACATTATAATACTTTCAATTTTGTATAAGCCAGCTGCTTAATTATTTGAAAATTCTTTAGATAGTTGTAAATTTCTGCACGATCGTAGTGATTACAAACACGGTTGGCAATTGGAGCGGGAAGTTGCATCCGGCGAGTATGGCGCCGAATCTGATGATGATAAAAAGTACGAAATAGATTCGGATGAAGAAGACTTGCCATTCAAGTGTTTTATCTGTAGAAATTCATTCGTGGATCCAGTCATCACCAAGTATGCACATATTTACATTTAGTAATTGATATGTTCCAAGTAATTTTAACCATTGTGTTACATTTTAGATGCAAACATTATTTCTGTGAAAAATGTGCTTTGGAACGGTATCAAAAATCAGCTCGCTGTTTTGTTTGCAATACGCAAACAAACGGTGTTTTTAATCCTGCCAGAGAACTTGCGAAAAAACTTAAGAACGACCAAGAACAGCTAGAAGCGAAAGCAAAACAGAACTCCGATAGTGATACAGATTAATAAAATTATTATTTAATATCACTCGTATTTTAATTTATACCGACGTAATTTCATTTACATTTGTGTGTAACAAACGTTTTATTATTAATAAATGATTTAAACAATAATTATGTATTTATTTATTAATAACAAACTTTAATAGCAATTTTCGAAAAAATATTTCCAACAACATAATGTTAATATCTCTAATTTTTGCTATAAGAGCGTACACACAACCAGGCGTCACTCCAAAATTAGTCAGACTCGATTCAGGGAAGGTCAAAAGGTATATTTAAGTTAAAATCGCGCGATAGAATTCTTTCATGATATAAGAAAGTAAAAATATATATTCGTATAAAGATGGCTTAATTTTCGTTATATTAATATTGCAACAACATATAAATATATGTGTAAATTAAAGATTTGGAGAAATTATTGTGGAATCTTAGGTAAATCGTCTACTTCAGTGAAATAAATTGATTGTATTGTCGAAAAAACAGTTAAAACTTTATTCTTTTAAATAGTGCAATTTCAATTTTCCAACTGAGCTATTCTCATATATACGTACTCTGAATATATGAGAAAAGTTCAGCTAGAAAATTGAAAACTTATTTTTATATCCTTAATTTCTTTTACGGTAAACGAAATATTAATTTGTAAAAAAGTTTTGCTAATGGTATGTATTTTGAAATGAAATATGATATTAAAAACTAATTTACAGTTCAAGGGCGCTTGTTTACGCAGGTCACAGTATAACTTATCATAATTCATAATAATTGATAAGCGGCTAAACTTCCTTTCGTTCTAAATGTTTTTCTTATCAGTTATATAATTATTCTACTCTAAAATTCGTTAAAAAAATGTTGTCTAAAACTAAATTATTAATAAATAGGCAATACATATTTCTAAGGCACATAAATACTAGCACGGAAAATATTATTCGATCAGAGTATGAACCAAATACGGAGAAATTTAATGTAACTATGAATAAACAATTAATTCAATGATATTAACCTAACTATTTTCTATATTGTTGCACATATTTTATAGAATAACTATAATCATATGGTACAACTAGTACATGAATTGAAAAATGTCACTACGGGCATATTGGAATGTGGTGGTCCAAAGGCTACCCAACGGCACACTTCCAAGGGGAAATTAATGGTACGAGATAGAATCAACACGGTTTTAGATAAAAACTCGGCATTTCTAGAGTTATCATCCTTGGCGGGCAATGATTTGTATGGGAAAGATGTTATAAACGCTGCAGGCATTGTTACAGGCATAGGGAGAGTTCATGGGTAGGTATTAATAGGGGATAGTCAAGAAATTGGCTCATTTAAATATTGTATGTACTTACAAAATACCAAAGATTGGTATATCTTTTCTCGGGTTGGACTTGCTAAGAAAATAACTTAAAAATATTGATAAATTTAAAGATAATTATTAAAATATTTTAGTACTGAATGTATGATAATAGCAAACGATGCTACAGTAAAAGGAGGGACTTACTATCCAATAACTGTAAAAAAACAAGTCAGAGCTCAAGAAATTGCGGAACAAAACAAACTACCATGCATTTATTTAGTGGATAGTGGCGGTGCTAATCTGCCATTTCAAGCGGATGTTTTTCCGGACAGAGATCATTTTGGAAGATCATTTTATAATGAAGCTAATATGTCGGCACAAGGAATAGCACAGGTATACACCATTGCTATTCATAATTTTTTTCTTGGAGCTAAAAAGTATAATATATTATAAATCTTATTTATTTATTATTAATTGTTCTCATCATGTTCCTACAGCTCAAAGTAAATATCTGCAGTGTCATGCACCGAACTTTCTTATACGCATATGGGTTAAACCATATCGTAGTTACCTTATTTATCTAATAAATAATATTTGTTCCAACCTTAAGATCGCTTTTACAGTAAATATATTTCTTAGAAACAATATAAAATGTCAAACTTCAAATTATTTATATATATTTTGTTAAACAATTGACAGTCGCAGATGATACGATTTATGTAAAAATATATATAATAAGCAGAAATTTATTTTGAAACCAGTACTCTTTTTGGAAAAATAATTCAAATAAAAGTTGTGCTAAATATAAATACCATTAAATTTTGTTCATGCAATTTTTCTGTAACTGTAACCATTTTTGAGTAATTGCAGAAACTACAAAAAATGACTAGAGCAAACAGGCACTTCCGCTTTAAATTTTTTTTTCAAAAATAGGAGGTGCACACCCCAGGCATATGCAGATCTTAAGTTTAAAGTTTCATAATTTTAGCTTCAACCGTTTAGGCTTTAGAGAACATACACACACACACAGACACACACACACAGACGGACGTCATTCCGAAAATAGTCGGAATCGATTCAGGGAAGGTCAAAACGTATATTTCCGTTAAAATCTCGAGTTCGAAATTTTTCATGATTACAATACTTACTTATACTGCGTATAAGAAAGTAAAAATAGGTATTCACAAAATATCATAAAAAGTAATTCGGACATGAGATAATAAGAAATAAGATTTCAAGTTATGCAACTCTATTTACTAGAGAGAAATCACAAATAAAACAATAAAATAAAAATTTTATTGTCTCCTTTGCGCTTAAACAATTTGTATGAAACCCCAGTAGCACAGTAATATAATACCAATACTGGTTGTCATATTGGCTCAATGTGGTTAGGGTTAACATTGTACAATATTGGCGGTATATGTCGGACTCAGAGGCACGCTGTGTTCAGCTGTCCATATTCTTGTACTCGTTTCTACGTTCTGCACGTTATATTAGAAAGTTATGTAAGGGAAAAAAGGCTTCAAATATTACGCCACCGGTCTCAACAATAAATTGTAGAAGTAAGCGCATGCACTATAACAAAACGTTATAGCGCTTGCGCTCGACATGCCATATTAAGCCAAGATACTATATATATCCAATATTTATTTTATATTGTTTTAGTATTTGATGCTACTAGGAAATAGTTATAGAACACTTGCATTTGTTATTTACCTAAACAGCGATGACGAAATCTCTAGCAGCATGAAAGATTAACATTTTAAATTCACTTTTATGATATATTTGTATCATTTCATCGGCAATTTTCCAGATTGCAGTTGTATTGGGCTCATGTACAGCTGGAGGTGCTTATATACCTGCAATGGCAGATGAATCTGTAATTGTTAAACAACAAGGCACAATTTTTTTGGCTGGTCCACCATTAGTGAAGGCAGCTACAGGTGAAGAGGTACGTTAGAAACAAAACAACACTTAGTAATGTGTTACCTTTATAGCAGCTAATAAGAAGCAAGTCTATTGTCCGTAATGATATTTATATATTAGGTCTCTGCTGAAGATTTGGGTGGTGCCGATCTCCACTGTGGAACATCCGGTGTCACTGATTACTACGCGTTAGATGACACTCATGCACTTCATATAACACGTAACATAGTTAAAAATTTGAACCGAACTAAATCAAAGGATAGTGCTTTTTCCAATGATTACGAAGAACCTCTTTACGACATTGATGACTTGTATGGTATCGTCGATCCAGATTTAAGAAAATCGTTTGATGTTCGTGAAGTTATCGCTAGGATTTTCGATGGTTCCAAGTTCAATGAATTTAAGAAACGTTACGGCGAAACGTTGGTGTGTGGTTTTGGAAAATTGTATGGCAAAACTGTTGGTGTTATTGGCAATAATGGAGTATTGTTTTCGGAATCGGCGGTAAAAGGAGCACATTTTGTGCAACTATGCACGCAGAGAAATACACCGATTATCTTCTTACAAAATATTACAGGTATGTGGAGACATTTTAATGAGTGTAATGTGTTAAGGCAATTGTTAGACAAATAAAAAAAAATTGTTTATTCAGGTTTTATGGTGGGTAGACAAGCGGAAGCTGGTGGTATAGCGAAACATGGAGCTAAACTTGTAACTGCAGTCGCTTGCGCAAAAGTTCCAAAGCTCACTTTATTAATTGGCGGTTCTTATGGTGCTGGAAACTATGGTACTTAAATTTTGTCTTACTGCATCTATATTCTGTCAATTTGTTTGAAATGTTAACGTAATAGGTATGTGTGGACGTTCGTATTCACCCCGTTTCTTATACATGTGGCCAAACGCACGTATATCCGTAATGGGTGGGCCACAAGCAGCAGGTGTTTTATCATCGGTTGCTGCGAAGAGCAAAGGTGCCAATTGGACGCAAAAAGATATCGAGGACTTTGAACGACCGATTATTGAGAAATTCGAACGGGAAGGATCACCATACTTTGCCAGTGCCAGGTAAAAATTAACAATTTTAACTAGTAATGTGAAACGACGGGATATAAGCATATATTTAAGTATAAAAGTTAAACATACAATTTTGTTGTAGGTTATGGGATGACGGGATAATTGATCCGAAAGATACAAGAAAAATTCTGGGTTTAAGTTTAGCAGCTGCAATGAATAACGCTGAAAAGGAAACTAAGTACGGAGTATTCCGAATGTAATAAAAATAATATACTAAATAGATCTGGGATAGACATTTTATTATATTAAAAATATTTAATAAATCTGAATGAAGAATTATATTTACATATTAGTTGTGTCTCGTTTTTCTATTAACCGTAATTGTTTCTTCCTCATTCTCTTAATTTTATTTGGATTTTTGATTACTTGTACTATTTCGGCTTTGATGCGATTTTCTTCACGTCGTTTAAGGTTTTCTCGTCGTCTTTCTTTCTTCAATTCAGCCTCGTCTTTTTTTGCTTGAATTATTGCACGAGACGCATCTTTCACCCGTTTTAAGTCGGCTCGTAGAGTTTGTTTCTTTTCAAACGGATCACGTATACCTCGGGTTTTCACCAGTGATGAAAATCTAAGCCAAAATTTTTTTGATATATATAAGAATGTAAAAGGTATGTATGTACATATGTATGTATAAATTATATTGTGTAATCATTGGCTGAACATAAAACAATAGAACAAATAATTTACCTAGTTTTTTCATTTTTCCAAACCCGTCCAGATTTCGGAATACCTCTTGGAACCTTTATTTCAGTTTTATTTCGTTTTTTACTACTATAAATAAATCATAAATATAAAACTATTGGAATTCATTCACGTACTTCAATTACAATGTACCTTTGTTTCAATTTAATTTTTTCTATACCTTTAACCTCAACATCTTCTACATTTTCAATTATAGGTTTATTCATATTTAACAACGCTTCCATCTTCGTTGCGTTTCTGGTTTTACGCGGAGACATTTTATACAAATATTATATAAACTTTAATTAACAAAAATATAATATTTACGCAGGACCACACGTGTGCTCATGCAGTTTCAAATTTTGACAGATTGTACTTAGCGTTGGTGAACACTGAAAACAATACACACCCAACGTTGCATTGCATAAAATAATTGAATACAATTACTTCTTCAAATACAATCATTTCCGAATGATTTCAGCAATGAAACAAACATATTATACAATATTTATCGTAAACATTACATACATTTTATAAAATTCAAACAGATTTTAGTTTAATAACGACAGGTGAACTGTTCTGTGAATCACAACTTTAGGAAATAATCAATAGATAATTATTTTTGAAAGTTAAAATTGTGCTGCTTCGCCGGGAATCGAACCCAGGTTTATTATATTTTGTTTCTAAATTTACCGTTGCACATCGATGGCATCAGTATATATGCAGAGATGAGAATCGTAACAAATATTTGAATATCATTTTTAAAGTGAACTAATTAAGCGGTGCAAATAATATACAAATATATATTATTATTAAATTATCTTGAATTGATATACTAGATTGTATGTTTGGTGTAGTTTTGTTTTGAATGTAACCTCAAATTGAATGAAACACTTGAAATGTTCTATGAAATTGGTAAAAAAAAGTATTAAATGTTTAAAACGATTGTAAATATGCGTTAATTAAATTTATAGTTTCGCTTACATGTGTTGCTATACTATGGGGGGCAACAAACCCGCTTATTAAAAAAGGTTCAGTGGGAATTAAACAAATCGAAAGCAAGTCGGCGATAAAAGGGTTTCTTTTAGAAGTCAAATATTTGATTACAAATTGGAAGGTAACAATTATATAATAATTAGAAATCATTGTATATTAATATTGAATTCTTTTGAAACAAACCCGGAAATTGGAAATATTTCTGGGTTCAAAATAAAACTCAGATTTATTAACAATTCATGAATTATGTATTAAAATTAATCGCATTGCGATATTAATGATGAGTTATTACATTTATTTAATGAAAATTTACTATATTAATATCTTTTGGAAGGGTTTAAACCACATTTTAAAATTACTCTGACACAAATTTATTAATTTTAATACTTGTATATTTGTATTAATTTTAGATATGAATTGTTTTAGTATATTTTACCGATGATTTTGAATCAATGCGGTTCACTTCTATATTTTTTAACATTACAAAATGTGGATTTATCATTAGCTGTCCCAGTAACGAACTCAATGACTTTCGTATTTACTGCTGTATCGAGTTGGATTTTAGGTGAACAAATACCAAATAAAAGTAAATATTAATATACAATTTATTTATTATATAATGTATAAATTTTAAATAATGACACATTTTGAATCTAGTATAGTTGTTACTGTTTACATTTATATTTGCTTCTTGTAACAAAATGTTCCTCACAGATATTAAATTACATATTATTAGAATATATTTTATTTTCTGTTAAACAATTCACAGACACATTTATGTAATAACAGTCCATGTACCTACGTATAAATTCGAATTCAATTACAGTCTTATTGTGATGTAAAATAAGTTTATATTCCATTTATAGTTCTTCGTAAATTCTATTTATATTGCACTATTTATGTAACTATTTCTTCATTACACGAATCATGTTTAGTAATTTGCTTTATATACAGCTATTTATACCAAACAACATTTCATTTACGGTTTTCCTAAAAAGTATATTGGACAAATATTTACATTATTTTAAAATTAATTTATACATTTCTGATAAAATCTTGCGAATACAATTCACATATTATATTTAAGATTTAATTTAACAATATATTTGGATATTCATTTCAGATACCTTATGGGGAATGCTTTTAATTGTTATAGGCGCAATATTTTGTTTTATAGATAAATTATAAATTGAAAATCAAGGTTGCTTATATATTACAAACCATAGTTTTTCACTAGACTGATGGAAAGTACCTGAAAACAACAATAAGTTTACAATCAAATGTATTAATCTTTATAAGTTGTTAACAGTATATTTAGTGAAATCGATTTATGCAAATAATTATGTTGCATATATTTTTTTTACTTCTTAAGTAAATACATAATAAATACTATATATGTATGTTAAATGTTTGATTTGTTTTAGTCATATAGTTTTATATAAATAATATTTCATTTATTTTAAAAATAAGACGAATCTGAAATATAGATTAAAGTTATTTTTATTTAGTCAAACTTATTTTACAACTAATTAGCCATCTTATTTTTGTAAATAGTTGTTTTTTTACAGGCTATATCTAGACAATAATAAGTAACATATAAAAAGTTCCAGGTATTACAATCTAGTTCGTAAATAAATAACAGGAAATTGCGTCAGCAATCTAAAACAAGTATGTACATACGTATCACGGTTTGTGGTTTTTGAAAAATTAAAAATGCTTTATGATACTATTATTAGATCAATTACTAATATGTAGTTCTGATTATGTATTTCCTAATTATATTAAATAATCGAAAATATTTATCTCCAAGAATAATTTTTTTTTAAGGTTATAGGCTTATTTCCAAATTTAATTACATTTAATAATTATAAAGTACCTAGACGCCGGTAATTACACCAGAATTTTAAGATTTTAAAGTTGGTCTGACTTTAAGTGCGGATGTAATTACGCCATGATACAAGGTTACTTGAAGATCTCCTAGACTGAAATTACGCATTAAAGTAGTCACGTAGTACTTGTTGTTGACACGAATTACTACTATTACCTATTCAAACATATTCTTTATTATATCATGAATTCAATAAATATGAATACATTTAAAAGGCACAACCAGGCCTATGCATGCAGAATCTCAGATATTTAATTAATTACAATTTTAACACTTTCATTGGTGCACTAAAATGGTCTTCTGCTGTTTGCAGTACCGATAAGCGTACGCGCAGCGAAAGTGTTAGGATTGAGGAGATTGCTTATTTTCCATGAATTTTCGAAGCACTACATTTATCTAATATATATATACCTATATGTAATGAATTTAGATATGTATCACTTTTTCCAGTGATTATATGATATAATTACAAACAAATAAATTACACGAAATACTTTATTTACCTTCTTGATAATTTAGTTCATTTGATAAAAATCATTTTTATTTCTTGGAATTTTTTATTGCAAACATATATAGTAAGTATCTATTGGGAGTAGAATTTATCTATTTTTATATTATACAATATCTTAAGTAAGATTTCTTTTAATTATGATAAAAGTGAGGAAAATAGTGTTTATCTTAATTTTGATTTAAAGATAATATAATATGAAATGTATAAAAGGTTCAAAACTGGTGTGGAAAATTTCAATCAATTCAGTGAGATTTGAACATATTTCTACACCAACATGTTCAAGTTTTGTTTTGCTCTTTTGGCAATTGCCGTCATTGCTTCAGCAGTACCAATTGAAAATGAAAGTAAGTACATTTAACATACGTATATATGTACATTGCTTTTCAGTATAAAGTTATACCTTGGTGGTTATACGTTGATATACTCTCGTACTAGCACCTAAACGCTGCAACCATCTTTTCATTTTTTTTCGAATGCGTCGTTAGTCCGATGAAGCAAATTATATCATCGGACTAACCACGTAGAGATTTAAGCATTTGAAAAAAAGTGAGATGAGGGTTGCAGCGTTTAGGTGCTAGTATTAGATTGTGATTTTATATATGAACAGCAGATATTAGTATGATTGTTAGTTATGTTTTCATAGAGTAACATAATTTTTCTAGAATCTATAAACAATAAGTGTTATTCTCATTGATTTTTATGTTTGATTTTTTAACCAGTGATATTGTTAATTTTAGAAACACATTCTGAAGATGCCGTAAGTGTACCTCTTCCTCTTGCTACTGTTCGAGCAGTATGTAGCGGTATATGGGGACAAAGTGATTGCAATTACAAATGCATTCGAATGGGATATCGAAGTGGATATTGTCTAGGGACCGTTTGCTATTGCAACAAGTAATGTCAAACATAGTACTGCAATATACAATACCTACTAACTTATAAATAAATAGATTACATATAATTTCAATTTGTATATTATTTTATAATTCTTACCTATAATAAACATGTAACAGTTTATTTTGATTTATATAATATTTAGTTCTTACGTCCTAAATATATTGTTGGCATGTTAGGAACATAATTACATTATATTTCTAGTTATATTGAAGTTTTATAATATTTGTCGGTAAGTAATTATATTATCTGAGAGTAGGTGTGCTTCGAATGAGCTCATTCATAATCTTAATGCCCTGTTGTGAGTGTGGACAATCGACGAGTAGTCGCTATCTAAAGTGTGGGTAGTAGCTCCCCTGCTTGAGATTGGTCGCCACCATGTCATGCACCCCATGCACCGAACTTTTCTAATTTATAATATTTGCTCTAACCTTTAGATCGCTTTTACACTAAATATATTTCTAAAATTAAATACCTTCAAATTATTTAAGTCTGTTTTGTTAAACAATTGACAGGCGCTGATGATACGATTTATGTATAAATAAATATAGTAAGAAGAAACTAAAATAGCCATTATTTTAAAACCAGTACTCTTTTTGGAAACAAATTTGTTGCGATTTGTGCCGGTACCTTTTTTGAGAAAAATTTTCAAACAAAAGTTGTGCGAAATATAAATACCTTTCATATTTGTCAACACAATTCTTCTGTAACTATAACTATTATTGAGTAATTGCAGAAACTGTAAAAAATGACTAGAGTAAACAGGCACTACCGCTAGGTATATGCCAATCTTAAGTTTAAAGTTTCATAATTTTAGCTTCAACCGTTTAGGCTGTAGAGAACATACACACACACACACACACAGACGTCATTCCAAAAATAGTCGGAATCGATTCAGGGAAGGTCAAAACGTATATTTGCGTTAAAATCTCGAGATCGAAATTTTTCATGATTACACGTGCTCTTTATTATATCTACGGTCTCGGAAAGTTTATCTTTACTTTATCACTTCAACATCGTACACAAAACTAAAATCTCAGTTCGTCGTCAGATATTAAAACGGCCACCACAGTTTCTTATTCTATGACTCATTGAACTCTTAACTAGAAAAATATACAGTAATTATAAATCTCTTATAAGTGTAACAATAATAAAAGATAAAACGTTTAGACTTAACATAAATATAATATAGAATAACTTTTGTATATGCATATGCATGGAGCCATGATATTCCAACAAGAATAAATATGAGTCTTTATTTTTAACTCGCCTCACGTAGTCTGTAACATTATCGGATTCAAAAAAATATTCCTTTCACAACATCCTGATTCCGCTGAACCGCTTGGATGCGCTCACATTTTAAATCCAATCAGTTTAGCGATTGTCAAATAATGACAATTATGTGATATAGAAGCATTACATATTTTATATTTTGTGAACACAAATTAAATTTACTGCTGCAATATTTATTGCACTGAAGCAGAAAATTTGCTGTAAGTACTACCGTTTTTGAGTCATGGTAGAAATTTAAAAACATTACAAGAATAATCATGTACGGCCGGCTGGAATATTCTTTTAAAAAAATAGGAGGTTTTCTTGCCAGGCATATATAAATCTTAAGTTAAAAGTTTCATAATTTTATTTTCAACCGTTTAGGCTGTAGAGCGCACATACATACATACATACAGACACACACCCACACACACCCACACATTCGCCCACACGCACACTCGCGCGCATTATACGCAGTATAAGTAAGTATTGTAATAACGAAAAATTTCGATCTCGAGATTTTAACTGAAATATACGTATTGACCTTCCCTTAATCGATTCTGACTATTTTTGGAATGACGTCCGTCTGTGTTTGTGTGTCTGTGTGTGTATGTGTATGCGCTCTACAGCCTAAACGGCTGAAGGTAATATTATGAAACTTTAAACTTAAGGTTTGCATATGCCTGAGGTGTGCACTTCCTATTTTTGAAGAAAATATTCAAACCGGAAATGCATGTTTACTTTAGTCATTTTTTGCGGTTTCTGCAATTACTCAAAAATGGTTGAAGTTATAGAAAATTGTTAGGATAAAAATTAAAGGTATTGATATTTCGCATAACTTTTGTTTGAAAAATTTCTCAAGAAAGGTAACGGAAACAAGAAAATGGCTATTGAAATTTGTTCTTTTTATAATTAATTTCACATAAATCGTATCAACTGTGCCTGTCAATTGTTTGATAGAAAAACAAAAAAAAATGTTTTCCTGGTATAATAGCTTTTTTTTGATAACTTTAACTGTAAGAATACTCACTGTATATATGTACATACATAAATAATTTTATTCTTTTATAAGCTTCCTATTTAAACAATATGTACCTACTACGTGTTGTCGCACGGGCATTTGTATATAGAACTAAGGGCCTATCAGCACGTCCTGTTGTTGTTTATGTTTAAAATAAACAACAACATACTCGAGATCTGTGCCCGATGATGAAGAAAGGGACACTCTGACTGCAGCATCGATCTAGATCGGTCTATATTATATATAACTGTATAATCCACTAAATATTTGTATAATCTTAGATAATAAATAAGTTTTGAGAAAATTAAGACTATTATATAATAGAAAACTCCGCTACATATCAGAAGTGGGATAGACCACGAGCAAAAATAGCGTGGCAATTCTGGTTAAAAAGTGAACTTAAAAGTCGCACTAATTAAAATAGTGTTAATAAAGTAAAAACAATAGTGTCAACGCTGATAAAGCTGTGCTAACATAACTGTGCTAAACGTGTAATAGTGAGTGCACCTACTTATCAGTGTTCACGTGTAAAAGGTTAAGAGAAACATGGGCAGACGTCCACATCGAAGTCTTAGCCATGATTCGAGTTCTCTGGAAGATGGCGAGAGACATCGCGAGCTACGTACCAGAACGCGGTCTGATACTCCACCGGTAAATGTAGTCAGTATTATGGAAGAATTGAAAAATCTGCGGGAAATTGTAAGTACAGGCTCAAGTGTTAATTCTCGTAGTTACGGCGGTCCTAATTGGTCTAGCATGAGAGATGACCGACTTTTGTGTGATTTTGATCCGGCAAATAGTAATCAAAATATTGTGAATTGGTTACGGAAAGTAGATGATTGCGCGACAATGTATCGATGGGATGATTTAACAACTATGTACCTAGCGCTTAGTAAATTAAAGGGTAATGCACGAATTTGGTATGAGGGTTTGAAAACATTGCAATATTCTTGAGAAGAGTGGAAAGAAATGTTGACAACAACATTTCCAGGTAAAAGTAATTTTGGAAAACTGTTTTCTGAGGCCGCGAGTTACAGATCGAATAGTGTACAAGATTTAAATGAGTACTGTTTTACAAAACTTTCAAAATTAAATAAACTAAATTTAAATTTAACTGACGAGCAAATTATAGATTGTGTTATTGAAGGAGTTTGTGATACTCAAATACAGTTAACAATTAGAGCAGCAAATTGCAAAACATTTGTAGATCTTGCCGCATATGTCAAAAATTTCCCAAGTAGTAGTTATCAGAAAAAGGATTTTATGTCAAATAAAATTAATCAAGATTCTTTTAATATCAGAAAGTACGAACTTAAATGTTTCAATTGTGGTAGCATCGGTCACAAAAAATTACAATGCCCGAAATTTAAAAATTAAAAATAGTTATTTAGGAATATGAGGCAATTGTGTGGATTTACTTGTTGGTCATACATTTGCCGAATACCCGTCAGTATTTATATATACAAAAGTGGTGATAAACCAACTATTCAAATAATATACTCAGTAACTGAAATGATAAATAACGAACGCTTTATGGTTAACTGTGGTGATGTAAACGAAACAAAACTTAACACGTTTGTAAGTTTTTCATGCGGTGACATAACAAATAAACAAAAAAGTAAAACTTCAAAACCCACACAAAAAATAGAGACAGATTCTGTTTTAAAATTTATGAATTAGGCAAAGGCGATCGTATGTGCGTAGATTTCAGAGCATTAAATCGTGTAACGAAGTATGATAAATACCCATCGCCGTTAATTGATGATCAGATCAATAAAATTAGTATACCATTTCACACTCTACACATAGACCATTTAGGGCCGTTCATAAAAACTAAGAAAGGAAATACCCAACTACTTGTTTTAGTAGAACGTTTTTAAAAAATTTGTATTATTGAGCCTGTGCGAAGCACTAGATCTAAATACGTGGTAAAATTAATAAATGAATTAATAAGCATATTTTGAGTACCGATACGGATAATATCAGATCGCGGCACTGCATTTACATCTCGATTATTCGAATGATTTTGTACCAATAGTGGTATAAAGCATGTATTAAATGCCGTTGCCAGACCAAGAGCAAATGGTCAGTGCGAACGGTATAATGGCACTATTTGAGTGCACGAATAACCCAAAATGGTGGATCAGAGGATGATCAATGGGACAAGCACGTCAAAACGATACAGAAAGTGTTGAATTGTACTGTTAATCGGGATATTGACACGACACCGCCAGATGCACTCTTCGGCAGCAAGCCACGAGGAATAACAAATGCAATTCCGTTTAATGAATTGCAAGAGGAAATGGAATGAGTTGATCTACCGGCCTTGAGGGCGGTGGTAAAGGGAAGAATAGACAAAGACCAGTTCATTCAAAAGCTAAGGTTCGATTTAAAAAGGGAAAAATCGAAGAAATACTTAGAAACTTCTTCCGAAATACAAGGGTCCTTCCAAAATCAGGAATGTTTTGATGAATGATAGGTACGAAGTAGAGAATCTGACTAGGAATAGGCGGTCCATAAGACCTACTGGCGTACGAAGTAGAGGATCTGACTAAGACTAGGCGGGTTCAGAAGACCTACTGTCGTACCTGTCGATAAACTGAAGACATGGGTGACTCTTGGACCTAGGTTATAGGTAAAGTACAACAAGTGTTTATACATCTCGGTGTGTCCTGGTAGGGGGTGTTCACAGGTCACATAGAAGTGTATTGCAATACACAGATATGTGGAACACAAATGACAGTTTGATGTGTTACGACACATCAGCGCGATGCGATGCGTGTACCTGGTCGAGGGTACAGCTGTTGGGTTGAGCCAGTAAATACATCGACATGTATGAACAGAATGAATTCAGTAGTGTTTGGTATCTGTGACTATGCATTTGGCATGACAACATTGAAACACTATGGATTTGGATGTGTTTGGTATCTGTGACTATGCATTTGGCATGACAACATTGAAACACTATGGATTTGGATGTGTTTGGTATCTGTGACTATGCAATTGGCATGACAACATTGAAACACATCTGGATGTGTTTGGTATCTGTGACTGCGTATTAGGCGCGACGACAATGAAACACATCGGCAGGGGTGTCCGGGTATGTGTTGAAGTGTTGGAATACATGGATACATTGGACACTCGAATTGTACAGTTTGGTGTGTTGGTGCGACACACCAGCGTGGTGAAGCGCGTACCTGGTATAGGGTACAGCTGGTACAGTTCAATGTATAGGTTGCTATCTCATGTGTACTATAAGGCCTTTACAAGCTAAAAGGAATTTCATGTGGGCGTATGTGACGACATGCGGTTATATGGAATTTTCAATAGCACTTAAAAAATTAATGAATATGTTTACGAAAATCATTTGTATGTTATAGGGAGTGATTGGGGACAATCAGGAATGTTTGGATGGCCGAATGTTGTCGCACGGGCATTTGTATATAGAACTAAGGGCCTATCAGCACGTCTTGTTGTTGTTTATGTTTAAAATAAATAACAACATACTCGAGATCTGTGCCCGATGATGAAGAAAGGGACACTCTGACTGCAGCATCGATCTAGATCGGTCTATATTATATATAACTGTATAATCCACTAAATATTTGTATAATCTTAGATAATAAATAAGTTTTGAGAAAATTAAGACTATTATATAATAGAAAACTCCGCTACATACGTATGTGAATATCTAGTTCAATATACTGTTTTTATTGTTATTATTATAAAATGACTAAAGTAAACATTTATGATAACAATACTTACTTATTGCTTCGTATAAGAAAGCAGAAATCTTTGGAAGTAACTGCGAATATAAATCTTGTTTTTAAGTCTGGGAATCCCCTACATGCGTTTTATTTGCACATTACAGAGCATCGGTCAAGGTGAAATCAAATCGTTTATTTCTGAACACATCCTCAATTCGCTATTTAGAGATTATAAGTAAATCTAATCAACTTCGTTATTAAATATTTAACAAAAAAATAAAATCAAAATCAAGAAAATATAATTAATTATTATACTACATATATTTTTTTACGTTTTAAAATACACTAAATACATGGCTATTGTTTATGTTATTTGTATAATTATTCAAAAAAGGTTGTTAAACTTATATACATATATTTATGTACATATGTATGTATGTCTTTTCATTCCTCTGCGCATTCTAGATCCCGAACATGTAGCACGTAGATTCTACGTCGTAGAACATTGAATACAGCTTATTTAGCATTCGCTAACCTCACGTTTTATTTTAAAATTTTATCAAGTACATAACTACTACCATTGAATATACTACTACTATATTTTCTTAATTTATTTATAATTTGTATTTTATTTTCCAGTTAACAGTTGACAACGAAGTTGAAACGATTTAATTATAAACTTTTATGCCTAGGTAACTATGGCAACGTAAGTTCCACAAAAAAGAATTGTTAAAGCAATTTTCGTGCAACAATTATTTTTTTTAACAGTTTAGCTGTACGCTGTAGAGTGTCCACACAGACGTCATTCCAAAATTAATCTCGAAATAAAAGGGAATTTTTGTTAAAATCTCGAGATCGATTACAATACTAACTTTTTATAAGAGATATTTTTGCATGGTAACAATATTACTTCGTATAAGAAAGTAAAAATCCTCCAAAGTAACTACACATGTCAAACATATTTTTAATCACAGCGAATTTGGGAATCCCCTACATACGTTTTATTTGCATATTATAGATTAGCAGTCAAGGTGAAATAAAACTGTTTACTTCATTTTGGTATATCGGCACTCGTGATTACAACAAATTTGATCAACAATTGTCAGAAATAACAGAGAGAGAACTCACATAGGGACATAATTGCAACATTAATCAATATGGTTGGTTAGGGTTATTTTTGCTTAACAATTTAGAAGAGTGGGGTGCGGCCTTTCTTGACTATTTAAACGCAGAAGTTGCGCACTTTGAAATCATTGTCAATCATTGCGACTGACTGAGTCTTATTTTGTTCGTTGAATTTACTAATCTTCCCCTAAGGTGAGTTTATAGTTGCGTTAATTTTAAATAATATAATGTTGTAAAAGTAATTATTTGAAAATTTGCCGTTATTTTAGAGTTATTTAAACATTTTTAATGCGTAGTTTCGAATAGTAGATCTATACAGAAAATGTTAAATTAATTTAAGAAATTAAAACATGTGTAAAAATTTAAATTTTAATGTGAAAAGGTGTCGAGTTTTTTACTTTTTGTTCGCTTCTATTCATTTTTACTTTCTTATACGCAGTAAGTATTGTAATCATGAAAATTTTCGATCTCGAGTTTTTAACGGAAATATACGTAACGGTTAGTAAAAATATTATAAATTAGAAAAATAATAAAAAACTAATCAAAATGCGTATAAGAAAGTTCAGTGCAGATATTTGTTTTATAAAAACCGAAAGTACTTTCAAGTTTATTTTGTTATTAATTTTTTGTTTCACAGTGACGGTTAAAGTTGTGCTTATTTGTTGTTTATTGCGATACAGACACTATTATTATTTTATAAATCAAATTATAATTGTTCTAAATAAAGTATTTGACTTCAAATTGTTTTTTTTAATTCGTAATTTCTCAAATCATTTTATATATGAGGTTTTTAAATATACATTTGGATATCGTAAATAAAGAACAATTTCTTTAATATTTTTTAATACATGCAATATTGTTGCTGTTTTCAGATGGATAAATCTACAAGAGATAACTCTTCAAACCAGCAAAACCCTACACACACCCCGAGTGGGCCAGGGCATGCAACCGGGTATCATGGATACGGCGATAAAGCTGACAAAGACAATCGTTCATGTCAACTAAACCCTAACAATCCAAAGTATGGCGGTGGCAAGAAGTAAAAATCTTTTTACAATTATATCAAATATTTCATTCTTTCTTTAACCCTGTAACTCCAAATATTCAACTGTTGTCATTTGATATGAAATATGTAAACATGTATTATCTATTAAATAACACATGTATTCACAATCCGAAAATTGTAATTTAAAATAATAAAATGTCTTAAATAAAGTGTTTTAATCTGATGACTTATTTATTAAAAATATATGCAGTGGCTTACACTGAACTTTCTTATACGCATTTTGGTTAGATCATCACTTTTTTGTTATTTCTGCGTATAAGAAAGTCAAAATTGTTATACGTACATATAATAAACCGAATAAGTTTGATATAGACTTGCGCAAAATGTCCTAATTAATTTAATTGAAACATTTAGTCAATCTTCATACATAAGAAATTTTTGAAATAACTACGCATATAGAACTTGGTTTTAATAAGTACAAATCTGGGAATCCCCTACGTTCATTTAATTTAGAATGAGTTGAACATTACGATTCAACTTCCGCGGATAGCTCATATTCTTTGGGATAGCTGGCGCAACTCGCGCTAGTATTCATAATCGCGCGCGCGTTTATGCGCAATCTTGTTTCTTGTCAACAATATTTATTTACATGATTTTTGCCGAGCACATGTGTGCAACGTGTAGTCTCTTATTTCAATACACACCTACCTTATGCCACAGATGCTAACAATATGTAATAAATGTAGCATAATAAATAATAATATATTTTCCTATGTTTATAGGAAATAAACAATTTTAGTTCACCTTGATTGATAATCTAGTATCTATATGCAAATTAATCGAAAATATCTGTCATGCTGACACTGAAATTTCTTATACGCTTATTGATTAGAACATTCAGTTGTCAGGTGTGACAATATTTATTATTTTACTAATTTTTTGTTAAACAATTGACACGCGCAGATGATATGATTTATGTAAAAATAAATATAATCAGAATAAATTTCAATAGCCATTATATTGAAACCAGTACTCTTTTTGAAAAGAATTTCAAATAAAAGTTATGCGAAATTTTTAATTACTATTCAAACAATTTTACTGTAACTGCAACCATTTTTGAGTAATTGCCAGGTACCAGGCATTTGCAAATCTTATGTTTAAAGTTTTATAATTTTACCTTTAACCGTTTAGGCTGTAGTATACATACACACACATATACAGAAAGACGTCATTTCAAAAATATTCGAAATCGATTCAGGGAAGGTTAAAACGTATATTTCCGTTAAAATCTCGAGATCGAAAATTTTCATGATTACAATACTTACTTATACTGCGTATAAGAAAGTAAAATTATAGCACCATGTTGAACTTGCACTGCGACAATACCCATTCTTTCACCATCATTTTGATTGTCAAATAAATAATTGGTTGATGAATTAAATTCATTGCTTGCATTAAATGTTCGATGAGCGAAACGTTTATAAAATCAAGATTTAGCGGAACGATGTTTGCTGTCTGACATATTGGTAATTGGAGTTTACCTTATGCGCTAGAAATACAAAATTAAAAAGTCGGTATAATCTAAACTCCACAGTGCACTAGGTAGGTACTTTATAATAGAACAGTAACGAGTTTACTACATGGTTTACTTGTGTCTAAAAACCTAAACAGTCGCCAGTTCACAACAGTAGCGCGCTGTGTTTAGCAATCCATATTTTTGAGATTTTTATTGATTTGTCGCTAATATGCGCTTGACGCTCATATAGACTTGTCTCTCTTATAGACTAATCCCTTATTTCCAACACCAGTTTTATCCTCTTCTTCATTTCTTATTATTCTATCTTTAAATCTAATTTAAGATAATATATTTGTTTCATCATAATAAAAGATATGATATTATTTTAGATATTGCAGAAAAAATAGATAAATTTTACTCTTAATAGATAGTATTTATGTTTTGCAACATGAAATTCTAAGAAATAAATGATAAAGTGTACCCCTAATTAAATGCCATATAAAATTCTGCTTGCATAGGTTGTTCGTGCCTTTATGATGTATTCATATTTATTGAATTCCTTATATAATATAGAATACATTTGAGTAGGCAATAGTCGTAGTTCATTTTGTCAACAAGAACCACGTGACCCTACTTTAAAACGCAATTTTCAGTCTGCGAGATCTTGAAATAAAGTTATGCTTTGGGTCATACATAATTACATTAGCACTTAAAGTCAAACCAACTTTAACGTCTTAAAGTTTTGGTATGATTACCGTCGTCTAGTTGTTTTACAATTGTTAAATAGGAGTATATAATTGTTGAAAATAAATGGTTTATTTTCGGATCATTTAATTTAATTAGAAAATATGTAGGGTAAGGTTGCTCAAGTCGTACCCGTGCTTAAATCGTACCACTTGAGTTCTGAACGAACTGCGCAGATTATATTTACACATTAGTAAATGATCTAATAATAGTATCTCAAATGAAGTGTTTTTAATTTGCACAATGCACACATACTTATATTTTTAATTTTGATATGATATTAGATATATAATTAATTCTCAGAAGCTCAATAGCATTAATCAAGATAGTTGGTTTTTTAAAAGAGTAGGGTACGGATTTTACTGGCTATTTAAACATACAAGTTGCGTACTTCGAATCATTGTCAATCATTGCGACTCACAGTAGTCCGAAACAACAAAAAGTGTGACAAAAATCGAAAAATGTAAGTCGTTATTTTAAATGTAGTTCTATGTATACAATAGAGAGAAAAAAAATCGCCAAAAATCTAAATACATTAGCTATACGTCATCGCAAAGTAACCGATTACACTAGAAATTTTATACGCAGTAGGTGCATCGTTTATTGACATATCGTCAAGTGTTCATAACTTTTTATCTTGTTTTTAAATTGCAATTCGGTTTTGTGATGGACATTCCTGGTGGTATGTAGATCATTTACATACATAACATTGCCCAATATTTATATCTGCCATATATAAACAATAACGTTAAAAATGGTAGTGAAGACAAATGTAAATATAAACAGTTTACTTAATTTAAAAAAAAGTTGTGATCCCCTGAGATCCTGTGATATGAAAGTAATAATAATATACCTTGGAGTATTCTTTAACTATTATCGTAAAGATTACCTGCCTTTTCGTGCCGCAAACATGGATACGAGGTTTATTTTACAAAATAATCGTTTATGAGGATCTTTACGTACTACATCGAAAAATAATACACGTTTTAAAATTTTTTTTGAGAAACTTATTGCAGTTATTAAATAATTTTTTTTTGCACATTTTTATACAGCTTATTGAAGACTTAAAAAATATATTTTTAGCCAATTTTGATTTATCCAGGCGGCGGCAGATGACGTCTTCTAAAAGTTGTTTTTTAGACTGTCGTATAATTTTTTAGCTTCCTGGAAAAAATAAAATGAAAATTCTTGATGGGTTATAAATTTAAGACCTTTCTCCTCGGGGAGAATTAAAAAAAGTCCAAATGTCCCTTTTTTTTCTCGTATATATGGGTATTTCCATCTACATATATGCAACCTCAACTTTTATAGTAAAATAAATATAACTATTAAAAAATTAAACTTTTTTTATGTTTGCCCCGAGCAGAGAGGCTGAAAAGGATAACCCATCAAAAATTTTCACTTTATCTTTTCGAAGAAGCTCAAAAAATTTACGACAGTCAAAAAAGCAACTTTTAGAAGACGCCCTATGCCGCCGCCTGGATGAATCAAAATTGGCTAAAAAATTTTTTTAAAAAAGTTTGAGAAAGTTTGAAAATGTTGTATAAATAATTTGCAAAAAAAATTTTTGAGTATATACAATCAGTTTCTCAAAAAATAAATTTTAAATTGTGTATTTTTCAATAAAAACTATTTTTGGAATGACGTCTGTTTGTGTGTGTATGTGTGTGTGTGTGTCTAAACGGCTAAAGCTAAAACTATGAAACTTTAAACTTAAGATTTTTATATGCCTCGCATGTGCACCTTTTATTTTTTAATAGAAATTTCAAACCAGAAGTGCCTGTTTTTTTGCGGTTTCTGTAATTACTCAAAAATGGTTAAAGTTACACAAAAATTGTTAGGTTTAAACTTAAATTTAATTTTTTTTTTCCAGAATAAATGACTGCTTATTGTATATATTTTTACATAAATTGTTTCATCTGTGCCTGTCAATTGTTTAACAAAATAGCCTTAAATAATTTATTTATTCTTAGAAATATATTTAGGGTAAAAGCGATCAAAAGGTTAGAACAAATATTATAAATTTGAACAATAGTGCAACTACGATATGGTTTAACACAAATGCGTATAAGAAAGTTCGGTGCATGACACTGCAGATGTTTACCTACGCAATTTCATTCTGGTTAAATAATTGTTGCCTTATATAAAATTCTAAATAATCGAACCTTAATACACCTTAATACCTATTTTTTAAAAGAAGTTATATACTTTTTCCACTTACATGTCCGCCATATTAGATCCGCCATTTTGTTTTCCAAAAAAATATTAAATTTATAATCAACAACCTCAATAACTTACATCTGCTGAGTTTCAATACTCTCGATTAATTCTTAGACTTTTGTCACACTTTTTGTAGTTTCGGACCACTGTGCGACTGACTGAATTTTATATTGCTCGTTGAACTTATAAATCTTCCCCAAATTAAAGGTGAGTTTATAGATTCTCTGTTTTATCAAAATTTAATAATATTATTATTGTAAAAGCAATTATTTGAAAATATTTAAACATTTTTAATGCGTAGTTTCGAATGGTGGATTTATACAGAAAATGTAAAAATTTATTTAAGAAGATAAAATATGTGTAACAATACAATTTTAATTTAATTAGATTAATTTTTTTTACAAAAGACAATTTATGTTCATGTGTATTTCATTTTCTTTTTATTTCACAGTGATAGTTTAAGTTATGCTTATTTATTGTTTATTATGATATGGATATTATTTATTTTAAAATTAAATTAAAATAATATTATTCTGTTTAAGCCACCATAAATGGTGAAAAAAAAGTATAATGTAGTAATTTTATATACATTATTTGCCTTTAACATTGCTGTTTTCATAATTTATAAAAAAAATTTATATATTTGAATTTTTTAGATATTGTTAAATAAAGAACAATTTTTAAAATATTTTTAATATATATAAGATTTTTGTTGTTTTCAGATGGATAAAGCTGCACGGGATAACTCTGCAAATCAGCAAAATCCAAACCACACCTTGACTGGGCCAGGGCATTCTACCGGATATCAAGGACACGGCAATAAAGCTGACAAAAACAACCACGCAAACCAATTAAATAAGAACAATTCAAATTATGGGCCAGGGCAAGCTACCGGCTATCAGGGAACCGGCGATAAAACTGACAGAAACAATCACTCAAATCAACTGAATCCAAACCACAATCAGTTTGGCGGTGGCAATAATTAAAATATTTTTCACAATTTTATAAAACATTTCATTTTTTTATTAACCCTGTAACACTAAATATTCAACTGTTGTCATTTAAGATATTATATGTAAACATGTATTATCTATTAATAGCAAATGTATTCACAATCTGAAAATTGTAATTTAAAATGATAAAATGTCTTAAATAAAGCGTTTATATTCTTATGTATGTATGTATGTATTAAAAAGGCTTGCTACATTATGTGGCCTATATACATATTGCAATTATATCAAATGACTCAAGTGCGGTGCGTTTTATCTAATACATATTTGCTAATCGAAAAAGATATTAAGACTAGTATAAAAGGCTATTCAGTACTTAGGTAAAATTAAATTCAATTTATAATCTTACAAATACATAACTTACCTAAACAACAAAATGTATAAATCCTGTTTGATTATTCTTCTTATTGTAATGGCCATAACTAGTGCTTTACCAGTAGACAATGAAGGTAAATCATATTTGATATTTTTAATTATTTTTACAATTCTGGCACGGATTTTCCACTTCCGAATAAGTATTTGATAAATAACAAACAGGATTTAATTTGTGGCTGTATACTTTACTTTACAGTTGCACTTATAATATTTATCAAATCATATTTTCGTGTTGGTATAAAACGGTTAATTTATTGGTACCTAGTCGGATTGAAATTTTGTTTTAAAATTGCTATGTATATGAAATCAAAATGCAAATCTGGTTATTTTTTATGTATTTGTTTTTTGTTATATTTCAGACAAACATGAGTTCCATGAAAATGCTTTGATTACTAAATATGGACCCGAAACTGGTCGTGTAGCTTCAAACGTTATAGGTGGATGCATCCTGCAACTTCAATGTTTGAGGGCATGTGAAGATCGTGGATATAAAAGCGGATTATGTCTTCAATTCAAGTGTCACTGTTACAAGAACTAGAGTAATGATTAAAAATGATATCGAAATTATGTAATAAAAAATTATGTAGATTATAAGTGTTAGAGCCAATTTGAATAACGTCAGTTAAATTAATTCCTCAATTATCAAAGGTTTAACTGATAGCAAAAACGAAATGTCAGTTTGATTCGATATTCTTTATTTAAACTAAGGAATAAATTTAACTGAGTTTGGTAAAAATGGACTATTTTTGGAATGACGTCTGCCTGTGTGTATTATTTCCGAAACGGTTGCACAGTACAAACGATTACAATTATAACGAAAGATATGAAATATAACTTTATTTCGTAATTTCTTCAAATATATGTCAAATATATGACCAACTATTGGCCAGTGCTCATCGGAACCTTAAGAAAAAACATCGTTTCTTAAAAATTTTCATGAATTTCAAGTTCAAAGTGCAATATTATTATTAGCAACGATTGTCTGTCTTCCAAATTAATAACAATTAATCATTATCAACCACAGCAATTAAATATATAAAAATTATTGGTCGATGCCCTTCGGAACCCTTTTTTTTTCACGAATTTCAAGTTCAAAGTCTAATATTATTATTAGCAACAATTGTCTGCCTTCCAAATTAATATCAGTTAGTCGTTATCAATCATAGCAATTATCTATATTATACTTGAAGAGAATATTGTGAAATTAACTGTCTAATTTTTTACTTTAAAGACAAATTACTCAATGCAGATATATTTAATATTGTAACGTTTAATCGATTGGGTGGAGAAATGAAAATTTAAATTATGTTAAATTGTGCTAGGAGTTGTTGCTAGGTGTAATAAATGTTTCGATTTTCACACTGGTTTTAATTTAAATGTTATTTATTTAAGGATTAACGTCGCATATTGGTAATATTAATGGCGGTTATCAAAGTAAACAATAACATACATTTAAAAAATATAGAGAATTTGAATGCAGGCTGTACTTTCGAAAGTCAAGTGTTTTTAACATCCTTACAAAAATTAGTCACACATACTAAATGCCAAATAAGAATTATTACCCGAGCACGTGCAACCCTTAAAATCATCTGGCAAGAGTCAATCCTCACGTCTCTATTAACTTCAAGTACCATAAATTATATAACAAATATTTAAGGGATAGTTGAACCTCGGGCGGTCAACTTAGGATTTTTCTCGAAAAAATGTTACTGACAGAGTTTTTCGAATATTATCGTTGAACAATACAATAAATAACTGTAACTTTAAACTATTGTTACTTACCTCGACTTCAAGACACTTAAAATCCCTGATTTACTTTATTATATTGTGTAAGAAATAGCTAAAATTAATATTATAACACTATTTTACTATCTATTTAACAATTTTATAGTTCATTAAACGTTATATGTATTTAGCATAAAATGTTGATTTTTGTGTATAAAAATTTGTCTTTAAGGGATGTTTAACGTGAATTTAACAATATCTTTAAAATTTACTACATTTTGATTGATTACCGTATTCGACATTCCATTCGTATTTACTAATTTTAAGCTTGAGGATTCTGGAAACCAGAAGATTCCATCTCTATAAGATGGGAAAAGGTACCTTCTGGAATACGACCTGTGATCTAGAACATTTTCATAGGGAACCCGTATGTCACACTTGTATTGAAGTAGCATCCCTCGTAGGTTCGCAACAATATCTTACAATATATCAGATCACAGATAAGCATGCTTATCAGATAAGTATGCTCATTTGTGATCAGATTCAGATATTGGTCCCGTCCCGAGACCAGTGGAGATCCTTATGCTGGATTTATATAGAAAATATTTAATTCACCAATTTTGGCCCTATCAATGAATTTAATTATTATGCGGTTAAAGAATTTGTCTATTCCTGGGAGATCGCTATAATAGGCGCCCTTTCTCGTCAAACTCAACTTTATTCTAATGAAGCTAATTATAAATTAACATATCTCACCCCTTTACCCTGCCATCCAACTCTGCTGAGGCCTCATACTGTTGTGAAAAGGTAATCATTAAAACATTAAATCAATCAATAAACAAAATTTGTGAAGAGGAAGATAATATATTTTTTTAAATTGACACTTTCATATTTCTAGTTTCGAAAAAACAATGAAATTTATTAAGTATCTGATACTGTTTTTGGAATGTCACAAAAAATCATTGTTTTAAGTCTAGTACTGCCATAAAAAAATCTACTTCTTTACAAATCATCAAAGAGATAAATTAAAGATGTTTCTTGATAAACGATAGTAAAAAAAGATACGAATTTGTATAAAAAGCCTAGGAAAATTTTAGACATTAACAATATTTATAAATTAAGTTCCAGCACACATCCTTCAAAAACAAATTAAAATGTATAAGTTTTGTTTCGTACTCCTGCTAGTAACTGTTATAGTTACAGCAGTACCAGTTGATGATAAAAGTAAGTATATATTTAATTAATTATTATTGATTCCTAATAGACCATCATGGCAATTATAAAATAGCATTTGCCCTAATTGTTTAAACAATATTTTGATTTGGAGTAATTTAATAATTTTTGAAAAAAATTGCATATTATGCATTAGAAAATAATAATCAATCAAACACTGTTTCACTAAATATATTTCTCCCAATGGATATTAAATGTCAGATTCCAAATTATTTGAGTCTATTTTGTTATTTCATATTTAATAGTATTTCATATAAGTACTTACGTATCGCTATCGATATCGCAGTAGAATCTCTTTCTTTACGTGAACCAGGTGGTAATTAACGAGACCAGCTGGTATATTTAAAATTATATAGCAATTGATTTATATTTTAGAGAATTTTGATGGTGTAGTAGCTCAAAGAGATGTAGGAGACCCTTGCAGACTTTGGGAGTTCCCGCAATGCAATTATCATTGTAAATACGAAGAAGGGTGTGGTTTTGGAGATTGCATAGAATCAGGTGTATGCGAGTGTAGAAACTGTCCATAATTTGTTCATGTAATACCAGAAAAACGATTCTTTTGTAATATATATTTATAAATATACAATTTAAACTACTTTCTATTGGATTTTATTAACGTTTTGATACGTCAAATTAGCGCACAGTAAATATTCTTAATCAGTAAATTTAATTATATTTTTGTATTTTTTTTCAACGATTACGTATTTAAAATTGAAAATCACTGCTCTGGGTAATAAAATAATAGAAGCGGTAAATTACCGACGATTGGATAACTCTAAATAAAATTATTTGTAAAATAATGTTCTATTTTTACTTTATTACACGAAGTAATCATGAAAAAATATATCTCGTGAATTTACTGAAAAAAAAACACCTTTTCACCTTCCTCGAATACATACTGACTTTGGAATAACAACTGTCTATTTATCTGTGTGTGTGTTTGTGTGTGTGTGTGTATGTGATTGTGTGGGTGTGTGCGTGTGTGTGTGTCTGCGTACGTGTGTGTTTATGAGCGCTCTACAGCCAAAATTTCTGAAAATTTAATTATTATTAAAACTCTAAACTTAAGATTTGTATACGGTTTGTACGTAAATATCATATTTTTAAAAATAATATTTAAACCGGAAGTGCATGTTTACTCTAGTCATTTTCTGTCGTATCTGCATATACTTACAGTAAAAATTGTTGTTTTTAAAAATAATGATATTGACATTTTGCACAACTTTTGTTTGAAAACTGTCTTTTATCTTGTTTCTTATCTAAACTGATATACCTACTGCGTATAAGAATTTATAGAACTAGACACTGCAGACGTTAATGTTTAAATATAATATATTAAAGATAAAATAATAATTTTATCAAATTATAATTTGAGAAAATATACTTAGTTCGTATTTCAAGATGTGGACAGGAAAAAAAATGTCTAGGTAGGACATTTTACAAAACTGACATAAGTTACCAATCATTATTATAATATAAGAATATATACGCATTCTCAATAGCTTTTATTGTTATTTACGAACTACTGAATATTTTAAGATACGCTATAAGTGATAACGTTAAATTATTAGGAATTGAGATAAAGATCAAAGCAATTATATTTTGTTATGCCACGATATCAAAATAGATGCATCAATTATAAGATAATATATCACAAGATATAATACAGTATAAAATATCATTTTAAAAGCAAAATTAAAATTAATAATTAACTTACTGGCGAATACAACCCAGCAGTAAAATGTACAAGTTTTGTTTCGTACTTCTTATTATTGCTGCTATAACTACAGCAGGACCAATAAATAACGACAGTAAGTAAAAACTAAACTTTTATATCGTATCTTTTTTTTTATTGAAACGATTGCATAATCTAAATCTAATCTGATATAAACCGTATTATACCTTAATATATGTTTTTTTTATAAAATGACTTGAGAGAAAGAATCTTATTAACAAATTTTGATTTAAAGTTTACAGAGGTGTTAAATGCATGTAATAGATAAATTAAAAAATATTTTAGATGATCTTGACACTGGAAATGTAGAAAGTCGTGTGCGATGCACTCAAGTCGATATCATTCGTTGTATAATGACCTGTCAGAATGCACGTGGATGCAGTGGAACATGTGTAGAGCCAGGGATATGTGCATGTGATTGTTAATATTTAAAATCAATTATTAGTAGCAAATTTATAGTAATTTTGTATTACACAGTTTTTTTTTTGAATAATTGTAAATAAATATTTACTTCGGAATTACATAGAAAAAGTTAACACAATATCGTCAATTATTTTGTTTGAATTAAATATTAATAAATAGAACATTTTTTTAATCTAATGTTTTGTAATATTTTATACATCCATATGCTGTCATCTATGGTTTCATATAAGTGTTCGTAGAAAACATCTAAGCGTGTACAATCTATCCTTGTTTGCTATAGTTGCTTTATTTTATTTGATAGTAATTTAGTCTTTTAGTCGTTTTACAGCTGTTGATTGAAAAAGATTTTATACATTTCATTTACCATTGTTTTAAAATAGATAACGCGCTAGAAGCATGAAAGCAAGAATTTTATCTATTTAATATATATTTGATTAAAAATAGTAATACCAAATGAATGTTTATATAAAAAAAATTGTTTTAGAATATATAAATGAATGCCATTTAAAAGTAGCAGACTAAAAGTTAAATTATCTTCTACCATTTGATACAATTATGATGTGTAGTAATTTGTATAAGGAACAAACTCCTCATCAATTTTATTTAATTGACATATTTTTGTATTATTTTAGATGATCCTGAATTTGAAAGTAATTCGGCCGCGATACCAACAGGCAACGGTCGGGCAACGTGCAATCTGCAGGACATTATTAATTGTCAACAGCAATGTATAAAGCATTGTGGCTTTTTGGCATGCGTAAGACCAAATTCATGTGTATGTTTATGTTGAATATTTGTATTATTATAAATAACGCTATTTCAAGTATTTACTAAAGTAATGAAATATATCCACATGGACTAATTATTAAATCTGTTATGAAATAAGCCTTTAGTTTTATTATACCAATAAGAATTGTTTACTGTTTAGTATACATTACTATTAAAATAATTCGTATTGTGAATAAAAATAACAAGTCATTTAATACACTATGTTATGTCTATATATATGAAATGTTATTCAATTAGAGTTCATTGCATTGCATCGAACATACGTATGTACTATATGCGCCCCGTGTTCGGAGCTTTAGCTTCTACTCAATTCGCAATCAAATTATACAATTTCTTGATGTTTTATCAATTTGTAAAAACTGAATTTGGAGAACGTCACTTTAAAATAATGAATATAATTAGAAACAGCTTCAGTGTCTCACATAAACCTTTCTTATACGTAGTAAATATATTCTATTTAGATACGACAGTTATTAAAATACAAATTAATTAATATAATTATTTATTATGCTTTATTATTTCTTTTTGGTTTTACAATAAATTAAATTCATTTATATATAATATTTAGCAAACCTTCGAAAAACGTTTTCACTATATATATTGTGTACCTGCCACATAATCGATAGACATAGTTATTACTATTTATAAAATATAAACCTCTGAAACTAAGCAACATAAATAAGGGAAGGTCAAAACGAATTTCCCTTCAGCCGTTAGGGCTCTAGAGCACTCACACACACACACAGACAGACGTCATTCTAAAAATAGCCGGAATCGATTCCGGGAAGGTCCATACGTGTATTTCCGTTAAAATCTCGAGATCGAAATTTTTCATGATTACAATACTTACTTATACTGTGCATAAGAAAGTAAAAATAAAAGCGCACATCTGGATTATATTCAAATCTAAAGTTTAAAGCTTCATAATTTTACACAATTTTAGTTTTGGCTCTAGAGCGTTTATACAGACAGATTGACACAAACAAACAGAAAGACACATATAGAGATACACAGATAAACAACGTCACTCGAACACACCAACACTCATAAATATAAAGCCACAAATACACATAGTCCTCCGGAAAAATGCAGATTCGATTTAAAGATGGTCAAAACGTGTATTTTTGTTAGAATCCCGAGTTCGAAAATGTTCATGATTACACTACTTCGCAATATACATTCGGATAAGAAAGTAAGAAGTGAATATGTAGAAGTCCTGGAAAGAACTGATGATTAAATGACCTGTAATATTTATCATTCAATTATATTTTAAATAAACAAGGCATTTACATACATTTGGGTATAGATGAGATTAAAATTTATGTTAGTAATAGTATTTCCAAATCAGATATGGCCGGTAGATAAGATAAATTCTATAATGCTAATTATATTATCAACATTGAACTGTTTGTGTCATAGTGACAAAATATACTCGAAACTGTGTACTCGCTAATTACAAATAAGTATTTTTAAGACAACTTGGATGTAGCATAAGTAAAACAAGAAAACCATATATTGTGAGTTACAACATGTCAAACGGAGGTTTGAAGAAGTTTTTCGGAAAAACGTTTTGCTGCACGAAACCCAGTATACCAGAAACAGCAGCAGGACCAGGTACTAAATACTTAATATTTAGAGGAATTCAATAATAAGTTGTCATACAAAACAGTATAATAAAAATGATTGCTCAACAATAAATAATATTGATATTAGTTACATTTTTGAAATCGGTTTCTTAGAAACGTCATTTCTCTCAGAAAAATTTCGTTACTTATTAAAAAAATATTTCGCTATGATTATGCAAAATTTAAACCCACTCATTAAAATGTAAACTGATCTATCCTGAATATACATTTAGATGAATTTCACTAATTAAATTTACAACGCTTAAATCAATACATGTGGCTTGATGGAAATCTTATATCATTGAAGATTATCGCATTATTTTACAATATAATAACAAAATGTTCGATAAAATTCTATTGTATTCAAATTATATTATTTATAAGAATAGTGTGATAATGAAAGATCAAAAATGTTTCAATCAATTAAATGTAAACTTGACATAGTTTTACACCTTGACTCGGTTTAAAATTCAGTCAAATCGGTTGATAACTGGGAGATCTGGAGCCCTAAACATTCGTTGAAGTAGAAAAATGACATATCTAAAATAGAAAAATGATTGTGTATTATTTTCGAATATACATTTATCTTTATCTTAAATTATCTTTGAAATCAGTAATAATATATTCATTTGGAACCCAATATTTAATTCGATACTGAACAGTAGTTTTTAAATTAAAATATCTATTTTTTATACACATCGCCAATCAAGTAATTAGCAACCGTGATTTTCGATAACAAATATATTAATTTATATTGTTTTACTATTAACATATAATATGTATAATACAATGAAATAATACAAAGGTTAGGGTACAAAAAATATGTCGATCGGTTTTCTATGAATGGAATTTGAATTTCAATATCAATTATTTGTAAATGTATAAAATTCCATTATTTTGATGATAGTTAGTTGAGATAACAAAATAAAAAGAATTATAGGTTAATAATTTGTAAAGTAATCATCAGGAAATGACGTATAAATTTCTTTAAATTCCTATCTAAACATATGCAGTTAAATGCAATTGTTTTGAGTAGTAAATTCATAATTCAACTTTAGGAATTGCATCTGCAAAATTCAAGAAAATATAAATATTGTATAAGCAATTATTGTGACCAGCGACAAGGTACATCATACGACTAATTCATATTAAAAAATATCTGCAATGATCTTTCTTATACGAATTGTGTATAGTTGGAAAAAATACATATTTTTATTATTTTACTAATTTATAATATTTTACTTCGAAACACGTTTTCGCTAAATATATTGCTTACAATAATTATTAAATGTCAAATTCCAAGTTATTTTGTTTTTTATTAAACAATTGATAAGCGCAGATGATACGATTTTTCTAAAAATAACTGAAATAAAAAAAAAAAATTTCTTTTTATAAAAAAAATTTCAAACAAAAGTATCGCGAAATATTAATATCTCTAATTTTTATTGCTGTAAGTACCATTTTTGAGTAATTTTAGAAAACGAAATATATTACTAGAGCAAACAAGCACTTCTGGTTTGAATATTTTTTGCAAAAAGATTTATATACAAACGTTTTATAATTTTACCTTTAACCATTTAGGTTGTAGAGCACTCTCTCTCTCTCTCACACACACACACACACACCCGCGCACTCACACACACAGGCGTCATTCCAAAAATAGCCAGACTCGATTCAGGCAAATGTATGAATAATTTGTAATTGAATATATTTAAAATAAGTAAACTGCTATTTGTAAATTATAGATATTTATGAAATTCTTAGGAAATATATTGTGGATATAGTTAATATTTTTAAAATCACTATAAACATGTTTTAATTAGATAAAATAATGGAATTAGAAGTGAAAAAAACAAGTAGCAACACAAGTCTCACTGATAGTCATTAAGTAAAAAGACGATACTAGTATATTTGTTATTTTTTATTATGTTTACCTCGAGATCGATTTATAAAACAAATTAACAAATAGATATTTTTGTAAAATTACCATTACTCGAGGTTTTATGGAAACCTTATCTTATATAAATATTGTATTAAAGTAGTAACATATGGTACTTGGTAATTCAATACCGGGACGTTTTTCCTGATGAAAGTTAAATACACACTATTTACGAAATTAGGTAAACTAATCAATTAAATATATCATCAGTTAATAACCTTTGATAAGTACAAACATCTTATCAAAATATACTTCAAGGTTTGAGAATACGGGGTCGTCCTCGGTACAAGTAGATACACATAATTGATAATGAATTGCGCAAAAGAAAAATTGTGAAAAATTTAAGAGCATGTATGAAGAATATGATTGAAACGAAAGTAACAACAATTATTAATAAAACATCAAACTAATTTACAATTCATGATTCAAATGTGTATTTTTTAAATAAAAATGTAAAACCATTATAAAAACAAAAATATTAACAAAATATATATATTTATAGAGCCGGTCGGAGTGTTCACAACAAAAGGTGAAGGATCTCGCACGACATTAGCAGGAGATGACCAAAACGTCCGTCGTATTCGACGTATGTCAGCGATCAGTTACCGATCTTGTGTATCAAGCATAGGCACAATGAGAAGTCTATCGCTATCGTCGTTACAATCGGCCTCATCTAGAACCAGCAGAAACACAGGGAACTTTGATTATTACAGTATATACAGTAATAACAGTGGCAAAGAGGGTAGAGCATCGTTCACTAGTTGCTCATGAGAAGAGTAAATGAAAGACATTATGATTCTGTAATATATAAATATCAGTTAAGTACTTTGAATTAGATGCAACGGCAACTGTTTTATAAATAGTAATTTAATTCATCAATCATTGTGACATAATAAATGCATTTTGTTGTAATTAAATGATAATGGCCCACTTTGCTCTTGTATGAATATTTCGCTTATCTTACATTTTATAAATTAGACAAATAAAACGCCTGACGAGTAACTGATTACGATAGATTCAAAATTATTTTTTGTTTATTTGCAATTTTAATTAGAAAGAAAAGGAATGATTTACACAAGAATAGAAAAACGAAAATATCCAGAAACCTGGAACGGTTGATGCTATATTTTCCTAACATAATTAATTACCTATTTTGTTTTTATTGACCTGAAATCGGTATTGTTTTGATTAAATTGTAAATGTATTGTTAAGACCTCGAAGCTCGCTAATTTTAATATCGGGGTCCGATGCTTTTTTACTCTATATCCGTTGATTGATGGATGGTTTATTTTACATATTGCAAAATAAAACCATAAAATTTAAATTTCATGAAGGATGCGAGCAACAAAATATTCTTGAGGTCCGCATCCAGTTTGCGGTTTACTGGTATAAATTATAGACAAATAGAATTTTGAAATTAAAAATATAGTCATGTATATCCGAATGGGTAAATCTCAATGGAACATATGAGATTAAAAAATACAATTGTTCAGAGATAACAAGATTAAATCTTTTGTATCTATATAGCAAATTTTAAAGGGATTTCCCACTTGATAAGATAATTATTATAAAATAGAGACAAACAAAACCAATAAATATTAACTATACAACCATTTTTTACAGTTTTGTAAAAGTTCACTGTTTATTGTATCAATATGTTATATAATTTAAGACAATATAATGTAATCAACGTTTATAAAATTTAAATAACACTATTAGTTGAGTCTTATGACTCCTCAAGTGCAGTTTTATAAATAAATGTTTACTTTCATTCTTATTATAAAAAATATAAATAAAATTAGTTGCCTGAATTCTTTAGAAAAAGAACTTTTTAAAAGTTCTACCTCTACCAATAAAAATCACGCACACAACAATATTAATAAGGAAAAATATATTTACATTTAATTCTAAATATATCACAGATAACAACTTGGATCATCTATTAAATAGATGACATTTATTTTCACAAGTAAAATGTTTGTAAGTCCAAATAGTACTTCCATATTGTGATACCATTCCTTCCTGTGCAGTATTTACAACTTCGTAATAGGCCCGATGCCAACCGCAACCATTTTTATGAAGAATTTCACTGAAAAAATAAAATAAAACTCCAGACGAAACTTCCCAACAATATCTTGTTATTCAAAAAGCAAGTTTAAAAGTACAAAATATATTTTGGTGTAATTAGGGTATAATTGATTAGAAATAACTGCATTTGCTCAATTATAATCGTAATAAGACCATTGAATAATGAAGGATACTTACCTATACAAATATTTTAGCATCATGAATAAATCATTAATTTTTTTATCTAATGCCAATTGTTTAAAATAAAGTCCTAGCATTTTCACATCACATAATTCTGGTGAGTTTACAGACGAAACCCAATCTTCAATCACATTTTTTAGTTCTTTTATATTCATACTTGAAAATATAGATTCATCGTTTTGTATTGTTTTAGTGGATTCCTCAATTGTTTTATCAGCAACAATTATTTTATTCTTGTTATTAACAATTGTATGATTATTTGTTTGTTTATTATTTACTTCATTATTTGTACTACTATTGTTGTTAGAAATAAGTAAAGTATGATCTAATTGATATTGCTGAATAATTTCAGCTCTAATATCTGCTGGCAAAGCGGCCAAAACTTCCATATCTATATCAGAATGTTGTATAGGTTCCTATACGGTAATAAAGAAGAATTCTCAAGTAGAAATTATTTATAGATATTTGAAAGAAGCAAATAAAATCATGATATTCTATAAATCCATAGAAAAGAAAATCGTATTAATATTAATATAAATCGGTTCTTTTTAATTACCTGTATATTAGTTTGCGGAGCCAAAAATTTATCTAAGTTGTTGTTGCTAGAAGTTTTCCGCACAAGTATTCTATTTCTTTTTCCACGGCCTCGTCCTCTTTTACCGGTACCTTGTATCTGATTATTAACAATAGTTTTTCCCAAAACAACGGAATTTTGTTCTATGATTTTATCTTTAGCAGATTCCTCATTATTTGTCCAAGACTTATGTCTCGATAATGGGCGGGGATTTGTATAACTATTCTTGTGTATCATTTCACTTTCAATTATGCCAGCTGACGTACTTGGCATATTAATTATATTATATTTATTTACAAGGTTTGTAGTAGATATCTGATTTGTGTTATTTACTACTTTGTTTATAAAATCAATATTTTCTGCTATAAGTTCTGGTTTTTCCATTCCATTCATTTCTTCGGTAGATGTACTTGTGTGATTTACGTTTAAATAACTACTTAATGCATTATATTTGTTGTGAATCATATTTGTATCTTTGACTCTAATATCATCAAGTACTTGTTTTTCTTTTCTATCTTCGTATTTTTCTAGTTCATTATTTCCGTTTTTTGCAGGTACATTAGGTGTATTGATTTTATTTGCATTTAAAAATTTGCTCAACACATTTACTTTTGGCCCTTTGGTCAATTTTTCTAGGCGAGAAATTTGTATACCGATTCCTCGCAGATCAGGCGGTGGTACAGATAATTTTTGGACTAGTAATAGAACTTCACTTTAAAATAAAATAATATTTAAAATTCAAATATGACAGTGGGAATATAATATAAAAAGTACCGTGTTATAATATCTAAATCTCCTGTAGCGGAAGATAAAGTTGTAGATTTGTTGATATAGTCACAAATGCCATGACCCATAAATTTTGAGCTTTCAACTGGGGCATCTTTTGATCGTACCTAAATGTGCAAAATGGTTATTTAAAAAAATTAATTTTTAGTAGGTAAAATAAGTATATGGATTGCAACTACTTACAATACGCTATTGAAACACTTACCATTAATTTAAGAGTAATGCATTTGCCTTTCATTTTAATTTCCATAAGTCTTGTGTGTACTTCCGTAGCTAACTGCTTAAAGAACGTTTCCGCTTCGGTTTTGTTAGTAAAACGTATGCCATAGTTCACTTCAGCTGACACGGATTTTCGTTCATGCTCATAAACAAGACAGCGATTATCAATACCTCGACTGTGTTGGAATAATGTTTCACCGACTTTTGTACCCAATTCAAGTTTAAGTTGCCCCACAGACATTTGCTGTAGGTCGCCACAAGTTTTTATTCCCAATGAAGCAAGTTTAAGAGTTGTTGATCGACCGACACCTACACAATATACAATATTGACAACGGGTACGTTTCATTAAAATGAATATTAATACTTTAATGCAAACAAAAATATGTTTTATTTATTAAAAATTTACTAAAAAATACATATTTTTGCAAAAATACTTATACCGCCGCGGAAAACTTTAATATAAATTTACATAAGAAACTATTCTAACCAGGTAAATCATCAACTTTGACATCAACCATGTATTCCTCGACTGCTTCTGACATTAAATAAAACTGGCCGTTTGGTTTTGCAGTACGTGTAGCCATACGAGCTTGTAATCTATTGGCACCGAAACCAGTAGTACATGAACACCCAGTTCGTTGCTGTATTAATGAACGAACATACGTGGCCCATTCGTTTATTGTTGCACCAGTATCTTTAAGTAAGTCTGTAATATCTACAAACATTTCATCACAACTTACTGCTTCTATATTGAGAGTATACCTATATAAAAAATGTTTTATTCTAAAATGGCTCAAATTCAGAAATTGCTTACAACTAAAAAGAGTGGCTATTTATGCCACTATTGTGAAATATTTACTGATTACTTTTCAAGAGTGAATTAAAACTTACTCTGAAATGGTGTTATAAAGAGTGTAGGCTACTTCTTTATACCCTTCGAAATCATATGGCATAGTTTGTAAATTTGGACACAGTTTCAAGGCAGTACCCATAAACATGCCGTTTTTTATGCCAGCCTTGCGGGCTTCGTAACTACATGAAGCTATCTCAGACATTGATGAATTTTCAATACCCTCAAGTCGAACAAACATATTTCCAGGCCCCAAATTATTAGCTCCTTTAGTTTTAGCTTTATCCTACAAAATGTATAACATCTTTTTAATGAAATAAGTCAATAATAAAAGAAGATACTTGCTATTTTGTGTTAACTGGGCAGCAAGATTGTTATCTGATTATTCGTTCGTATTTTATTTAATAAAAAAATATTAACAGAAATTGACTTCGTGGATACGGATAAAAAAGTAATCTTTCAATAGTCATGATTTAAAAAAAAATCATTTAATAAATATGACGTACCTGAATTCGCTGTTTATAAATATCTAATTCAGCTTGACGATCAACGCCTGATCGGTGTGTTGGTTCTTGCCCACCTTTCGAATGAGTAACTGCAACAGGCTTACCACGCAATTCGGGTCGTTTTCTTAGACCAACTGATACGAAAAAACAATCCATATCAATGTGCATAATTATAGAGCCTTTAAAAGTTTGATTCGCGAGCCTATCCTACAAAATTGAATACATAATTTAAAATGCCTTTAATACTTATTCGTACATTCGTCCAATGTTTAGATATACGTACTGAATTCAATGGTGTAAGATGATTTTTAAGATGTATTCTTTCTGGAAATTTCCAGTCGGATTGTTCTCTTATATCACAAACATGCTGTTTAAATGTTGCACCTAATGTTGCGATGTGATGTAAACGTGAGTTGTTATAAAACTCTGATAAGAATTTTGGATCGTTTGCCGTTTTAATTCGATTATTTGTTGTATCTGAAATAATTAATAGGGAAAATCTATAGATAGAATTAAAATTCATGACAATTAATAATACGCACTATAATATTTTAAATCTCGTAATTGCAATTTTTGTATTTTGTTTATCAATTCCTGTTTAGCGATTTTCGCGTATGATTAATATAATTATGTAAACCTAACAGTGATTAGCGCATGTAGATTAATTCATTTGGACTACCAAATACGCGCCAGTAAATCTACATACATCTTGCACGTATTAATCATTGTAGGATTCGTAATCATAGTATAATTATTATTTAGTATAGACTCGAATATGAAGAATAGTTTATCATGCTTATGGATTTTTGGTAATAATAATGACATGATTAATGCCTCTATTCTGTATTGAAGAAACCATGGAAACTCCTAATCCACACTTTAGAATATTCTCTTGGAGTAATTTGAGTATGATTTCTTTCTTATGAGAAGTAATAAGTATTGTAATTATGAAAAAAAATCAACCTAGAGATTTTTACGGAAATATACCTTTTGATCTTCGCTGTATCGATTCTTACTATTTTTAGAATGACGTCTGTCTGTGTGTGTGTGTGTGTGTGTGTGTGTGTGTATGTATGTATGCGTGTGTGAGCGTTCTACAGCTAAAAACTGTTCTTGCATCTGAATTCTAGGGCATAGTTCTGGATTTGGATCTTAGTTTCGGGTTAGTTAGTTCGAATAAAGATAAAATATATATGTATCAACAAACCTTTTACTGCATTAGATTGAATAGTTTCATCGTTTTGAATAGTTTTGTTTGTGTCAGAAGTGTTATCTTCTGTTTTGTGTCCTTCATTTGGGACAGTTTCAATATTGTTGAATTCGCTGGTTGTTTGTGCATCATCTTCGAACGAACCAAAAAGATCCGGAGACAATGGACGAGTTGAATTAACAGATTCCTTAATCTGAATTGTATGATTGGAATTTACTTCATTGTTGATACCTTTGAATTTGATACTATTATCTGTACCAATTTTTTCAAACGGTAACCTTGGTTGTTTACGATTTTGATTAGTGTAAAGCAAGTAATATGTGTAATCTAATAATTTGCCAGCTTCTATGCTATCGGTTATCCAATCTGGTTTTAAAACTTTTTGATTTGGTCCCATATTTTTGATCTAAATATGAATTAAATAACGTTTTAAAAATATATTTAGAGGTGTCTGGAACTATAAGGCTATATCAAATTGAATATATACTCATATGCGCCTATGGTTTCAGCCTTATGAGACAAATATGTATTTAAAATAAGAAATCAGGTAGAGCATATTTTTGCCCATTCGTAATATTAACAATTGTAAAGTGCCACATATGAGTTGTACTAAAACTACACTTATATTGTGTTATCATAAGAATGTAGTATAAATCGTTGTATTAGTCCGCGAATGTTTGGAATTTTATATAAATGTTTCTATAATAGATAAACATATGATGTCGCGGAATAAAATACGCAGAATTTATTGAGGAATAATATAAAAAATACAAGGTGCAATTATTTCATGAGGTCCTTTAGATATAAGGATTAGAAATAAATATGAGCCGCGCGATTCATATAGCGCAATGCATTTCGTTTGAATATTTAGTAAAATAACGGCGACGACCAATAACAGCTGTCGTCATGCCATGTGTAAAAAAAAAAATCCGATAGATGGCAGGAGCGTTTTTGAGCGAGATCTTTGCATTGAGACACTCAGAATAGGTACGATTGAGATGGTGAATTTATACCAAGGAAACAGGAATACGAAGAGACGGTCATGAAGTAACAATAATTCCCACCACTCATGTTATCCCAACAACAATAACTATTTGTAATAGGATATATTGACATATATCCTATTTCAAAATATTGTTGTTCTATAATTACATTTGTTATTTGTCACTCAAAAAAGTATTTTTGATATTTAAATATCTCTAATTGTTTTGTTTACTTCGTAATTATTGTTATTTCAACTATATACAGTGTAAATATATACATTTTATTGTTTTATTTACGACAAATTTAACAACTAAAAATGTTTGTGGCAACAATTATATTATAAAATTACCTTTGTATCGGGTAAATTCGAAGCTATAACATACATTGTTCTACTTGGCATATGGTAATTGTGATATATTCCTCCGTGCTTAGACATAAGTTGTTTTAATTCCTCAGCACTAGGCCTTGTGTATCCGTTAACAAATATTGAAATACCGTCGAATATATTTGAATGTTTAGTACTTTGAGTACAGGCTGAATTTTGATATTGTTCAAGTAGTTTCGATTTTTTTGCCTCCATATAACCCCCCTAGTTTTATAAATGCTTAAAAATGATTTGCATTTCTGTGTGGTTCATTTATTTACCCATGCTGCAAATCCATTTGCATCATCTTCTGTATTTGTTCGCTTTTTGCGTTTCATTTTAACAAAATATATCTCCGGTATAACCTCAAAATTGTTTTAAAACTTATAAACACAACCACATATTTAATAACTATTTACAGACTGTAAAGCACTAAACTATCATCACATTTGTAACACAAGTTTTTAGTTAAAAACTCTTTATTATTAATGTAAATACGAAACCAGTTTTGAATTTTGACATGCACAGCACAGCTTTAAACCATTGGCGTACTTAATTTTTGCGGTTTATTAAATTATTCACTAATTTTAATCTCATTATAAATCATATTTATTGGTTAAAATTGCTTAATTTAATTTACAAAGTACAGTGCAAAACCATGCTCAATGTAGTCGATTTATGCAATTTTCTATTGGTAGGCGTTACGTGCTTTAAAAATGTCCGGCTTTTATTAATGACGTTTGCTGTCAAGTGAAAAAATGCTACGTATGCATAGATTAAACTTTTCTACCACATAAGTTAAAATTGAAATCACGTCAAGATGTTGAAAGCTGTTATATTAATCGGTGGTCCACAGAAAGGTGAAATCTGAAACAAATATAACCTTGCTGATGTCTGACGAATGTTTGTTTGTTTTAGGAACAAGATTCCGCCCTTTGTCTTTGGATATTCCAAAGCCTTTATTTCCAGTGGCTGGATTGCCGCTGATTCAGCATCATATTGAAGCGATCGCTACTGTACCAGCTGTTAAAGAGATTCTATTGATTGGTTATTATCCTGCTCAACAAATGCAAGAATTTGTTAACAACATTCAACAACATGTCACCGTTGTTATAAGGTGCATTTTTACTTATAAGCAGTAGTAAGAAGTGTTATAATCATGAAAAAAAATTGATCTCAAGATTTTGGCGGAAATATACCTTTTGACCTTCCCTGAATCGATTCTTACCATTTTGGAAACTCTCTCCCTCTATGTATATATATATATATATATATATATATATATATATATATATATATATATATATATATAGAAATATATATAAATATATATATATATATATATATATATATAATGTAAATAATTTCGCTAGACAATAATCGATTAACGTATTATGCATTTATATAAGAAAAAATTACATTAATTGAGAAATTAATGCTTAAAAATGTTAATTTTAGGTATTTGCAAGAGTTCACAACTTTGGGAACGGCTGGTGGCATGTACCACTTTCGTGATCAAATCCGTTGCGGCAATACAGAAGCGTTTTTCGTTATGAATGGAGATGTGTGCGCTGATTTTCCGCTGATGCAATTGTATGAATTTCACAAAGACAGAAAAGATAAGGCAGTGGTTACAATAATGGCAGCCGAAACAACCAAACAACAATCACTCCAATATGGGTGTATGGTGATCGATAAAGACACATACGAAGTTAAACATTACGTGGAAAAACCAAATACTTACATCTCAACCTTAATCAATTGCGGGGTTTATGTGTGCTCGATAGACGTGTTTCAACGTATGAGTCAAGTTTTCAACTCCAAAGAACAAGATTATTCAAGGTACTTACATTAATCATTTAATACTTATCTATTCAATTTCAAGTGATTGTATATTAGGTACTCGAATGGCAATGGAAAAGACGCAGGCTACATACAATTTGAACAAGATGTTCTAGCTCCTCTTGCTGGTACAGGCCAAGTATTTGCTTTAGAGGTATTCAATTTAAAAAACATATTCATTGCATAACGCTTAAATTTAATTATTTACTGAACAAAATTTTAATCAATATACAATCATCCACAGCTTATTTAAATTATCAATTTCTAGTTGTTCAGCAAGCTTTGTTCACGTTCCTGGCTAGAATAAATGCGCGTTTTAAACTAAAGACATTTTAATACTTATCTTTTCTATTGTATTAACATGTGCCATTTTTATTTCATTGGAGCAATATTTATTTTTGAAGTAATTACTAAATGTAGGATTTGTTTTCGACTTGAAGGTTGGAAGCTGGTGGTCACAATTGAAAACAGCCTGCGCAGCAATTTATGCAAATCGTCATTATTTGCAATTATATAGAAGTAGACATCCAGAGAGACTCACATCCGCAGATGAAAGTAATGGGGACGGCCATTGTACTATTCATCCAGATGTCCATATACACTCTACAGCGACAGTGCATTCTAGTGCAACGGTAACTTTGATTATATTCATATATAATTTAAATGGTTAAAATATAAATTATTTACGTATTTAAAGATGTATCTTGTGAAAATAAAATAGATTTTGTTTCTTGCTACAGATAGGTCCGAATGTAAGCATTGGACCAAATGTTGTGATTGGACCAGGCGTCCGAATTCGGGAAAGTATAATATTAGCAGGCGCAACAGTAGAGGATCACAGTTTAGTACTACATAGTATTATTGGTCGAAATTCACGCGTTGGAAAATGGGCTCGTGTTGAAGGAACCCCAAGTGATCCTGATCCTAATAAACCATTTGCGAAAATGGAAAATCCACCCTTGTTCAACTCTGAAGGAAAACTTAATCCGTCAATCACAATTTTAGGTATGTATGCGCTCATATTAATATTTAAAAAAAACTATTATATTATTTATATTTTATAAAACAAGGAAAATACCCCATAATATCAATTATCTGTGTTGACTTTTCTTGTTTCTTTGCTTTGAAATACATATATTTTAAAATTAATTATTAATAGTTGGTTAAATTGACTATTTTTAGGGTGTTGCGTGACAGTACCATCAGAAACTATTTTGCTAAATTCCATTGTACTGCCGCACAAAGAACTGAGTCGCAGTTTTAAAAATGAAATTATTTTATAAAAAAAAAATCAAATGCAACATTAATAGTTTTATTTTCCATTTTTAAAATAGTGTAACATTCGTTATTTTATTTGTTTGAAAAATATAATTGACAATTTTATTTGTTGTTCAAATGCTGATTATCGTGCAAATATTTTAACAATAAATTCGTGTAATATTTTTGTTTTTGTACATTAATATTTATAAGATTTATTGTGCTTATATTATTAAATAAACTATTTTACGTAAAAACATCAGTATATTATTGAATTTATCCTTATCTCACTCATTACTAGTTGAAGTGAAATTGTTTGATAAACACAATTTATTATCGCAGATAATTTTAGTACTGCTTCGTATTAAAACTTATTTGATTATTTTTAATAACGAAAAACTAATTTTAAACGTGAAATATTTTCTTTCGTATTTACTACTATAGTACCAACTCATCGTTCTTGCAAACCGTCTGTTTACCTTGTTGTTGACGTCATATCAAAACTCGCTGTCCTTCAAGCTTTAATTGATCATTTGATTTTAGCCCTTGATTTTAGCAAGTAAATACTTTTAACATGACCGAGAAAGTTGCTGTTGTAAGTATTAAATTGTATTTAAATTATATTGTAAATGTAAGTAAGAAATAATTTAAATTGAACAAAATTCGAAAACATTAGGTTACTGGTGCAAATAAAGGAATCGGCTTTGCCATCGCGAAAGGTTTGTGCGAGAAATTCAATGGTATTGTATATGTAACCGCTAGAGATGTTAAAAGAGGTGAAAATGCAGTGAAAGAACTTGAGAAACAGGGTTTTCATCCACGATTTCATCAACTTGATATTACGGATCAAGGTAGCGTCGATCGATTCGGGGCTTACATAAAAGAAACATACGGGGGCTTGGATGTTTTGGTAAATAATGCAGCGATCGCTTTTAAGGTAAGCTAGTTTTATTTAAAAAGAAAATGCACACCTTAATTTAAATTATTTTTCATTTAGGTTGATGCAACTGAATCTTTTGCAATTCAAGCTGAAGTCACAGTCAACGTGAATTATTTTGCATTACAAAGAATTTGCCATACACTTTTCCCGTTGTTGAGACCGCAAGCTCGAGTAGTAAATGTGTCTAGCGTTGCTGGTCATCTATCTCGAATTCCAGGAGCAGCATTACGTGAAAAATTAGGTGATCCACATTTGACCGAAGAGCAACTTTCAACTTTAATGCAGGATTTTATCGAGTAAGCAATATTTTTTAAGATTTCGCTGTCTATAAAATACTTGAGCAGCAACAATTTTTTTTATTGTGATTTTTATTTTTATGTTTCTCTTTAGAGAAGTATGAGATTATATAACCAAATTTGTTAAATATAGTAAATCAATTAATATTTCATTTGAATAGTTCTGCAAGAAAGGGAACTAACGAAGCAGATGGGTGGGGTACATCATCTTATTTTGTTTCAAAAAATGGCGTAAGTGCTTTAACGTTCATACAACAAAGGGAATTCGATGCAGATACATCTCGACCAGGAATAAGTGTAAATGCAGTCCATCCTGGTTATGTTGACACGGATATGACGAGTCATAAGGGCGAATGGACGGTTGAACAGGGCGCTGATGCACCACTTTATCTAGCTTTACTTCCAGAAAAAGATAATAAAATAAAGGGATGCTATGTATGGAAAGATCGCAAGATTGTGGATTGGAGAGGTGCCACAACTCCTACAAGATACTAAAAACAAGTGTTGAAAGATTTGCATATGTGTTACATGGGATCCAAATTTAATATTGTATTTGATATATATAGTTAATATATAAACATCTGCAATGTCATGCACCGAACTTTTTTATACGCTTTTGGGTTAAATCACATCCTATTTTCATTATTTTTCTAATTTATAATATTTGTTCTCACCTTTGGAACACTTTTACAATAAATACATTTCTTAGAATAAATAATTAATGTCAAACTTCAAATTATTTAAGTCTATTTTGTTTTTTTTGATAAACAATTGACAGGCGCAGATGATACGATTTATGTAAAAATAAATATAATAAGAAGGAACAAAATATCTATCATATCTTACGAAGTAAATTTTTCGGATAACTCACAAATAAATTTTAAATAACAGTTACAATCAAAATTCACTTTTAAAGAACACAAAATAAAAGATTCTGTCTCCATGAGTGATTCGTTTTGGCAAAAAACGTTTGTAATCAGTTCACTTTATACATTTTTCTTTGCTGGCTTTCGCGTGTCCAATCATAGCCTTTATCTTAACCATAGATAATTCACTTAACTGTCAAATACATTGGTCATTGCGCCAGGCATCTTTATTAACGCTACTAGCGCCGCCAACGATAATTTGGATCACGAATACATGTTTAAATTTTGCTTTTTGACAAAAATTCTGCATTTAATGGTGGGTTTATACAGCAAAAATTATCACTACATTTATTATTAATATCAAGAAGCGTATAATCTTTTCTTTCTTGTTAATATTACCTTTGAATATATATTCAAAGATATTACTTTTAAGCCTGCATTTATGGTGGGTTTATACAGTAAAATTAACGCTACATTTAACATTAGCGCAACATTTAAGCCTGCATTTAGTAGCAAGAAAACGCGTTTATACAGCTAAGCTAACAAAATTAACGCGTGCGCATACTCGTTTCTTTGTTTGACATTTGCGAGTGTCAACTTGTTTTTTGAGATTATATTTTTATAATTTGCGAAAACATTTTTTACTTGTGGTTTTTATTTTCTTTAAATAAATATGGATTCGGGAGACGAACAGTCGGCTGCTCTTTTTTTGTTTACATGCGCGAAATATTTGCAAGTAAAGCGAAAAGCTGCGAAAAAAAGATCTCGTCGCTATAAAGTTCGGTCCCTAAATCGGTTTCGGTTACAGCAGGGCCATTACGCAAATGGCATCACACAAGTGAGACACTTGGATAGGGAACAATTCTTCAAATACACGCGTATGAGCGTCGCGCTCTACGATCATTTATTAGAATTGATGCAGCCTTATTTACAAAAGACTGTATCAACAAATTCATTGTCGCCGGGAGAACGTTTGAGTATCACATTACAGTAAGGAAATAGATGAAATATATTTTTATAAGGTAGTTTCAACATGAATGTTTTTTTTTTTAGTTATCTGTCGGAAGGTTGTTCCATGCAGCAGCTGGCGCGGGACAATTATTTAGGAAATACAACAGTACACGTAGTTTTAAAAGAAACATGTGCACTATTGTGGAAAGTTCTGATGCCTATGTATATGAAAACCCCTACTAAAGAAGATCTACTTCGCGTTGCAGATGGTTTTTATAAACGCTGGAATATGCCCAACTGCATCGGCGCCTTGGATGGTAAACATTCAAGCACCAAAATATTGTGGCACTAAATCTTTTAATTACAAAAAGCACTATAGTATTATGCTAATGGCAGTATGCGACAGTCACTACCGGTTCACAATGGTGGACATTGGTGGTGCGGGTTCGAATCACGATAGCTCTATTTTCAAAAATACCGGTTTTGGTTCTGCGATTATGGATGAGGAATTAAACGTCATCAATATGCCTCGTGCGAAACCATTACCAGGAAGTGAGGCACTCTTGCCGTATTTTTTAGTCGCTGATCAAGCTTTCCCCTTGCATACAAGAATAATGCGTCCGTACCGCGGAGATCATTTGGATAACCGAAAGCGTATTTTTAATTATAGAATATCGAGAGCACGGCGATGTATTGAAAATACATTCGGTATATTTTCCCAACGATGGCGGATTTTTAGGAAGCCTATAATAGCTAACGTGGAGAATTGTGAATTATTCACCAAAGCAGCTGTGGTATTACACAATTATATCCAATCTAGTGAGATGGATTTGCCGCCTTCTGAGCGTCAATACTGCCCAACAGGTTTTGCTGATTTTGTGGACGACGAAGGGATTTTCCACCATGGACATTGGAGAGAAGAGCGAAGTCTAACATCGATTGGTCGCGTGGGTGTAAACAACTCCAGTAGAGTTTTGAGGGAATACAGAGAACATTTGGCTAATTATTTTATAAGTCCATTTGGTTCAGTACCATTGCAAAAATCTCTTAATGAAAATAGTTCTATGCCGACAGACTGTTAAATTAGAATTACTGTATTTTAGTTGTTATTTTGGTCCAATACATTATTAAAGTTTATTTAGAAGTTATTTAATGTTATGTTAATCTTAGTATATACCAAAATCGTATATAATAAATATGAATCGTTTGCGGAAAAAAGGAAAAGAGACTGGAATTATTTTCGAATAAAACAATATAATAACAGTATTTCATAAATATATTTGTTATTCAGTCGCTGTCCACCCCAAAAACTATATCCATTATCTTCTTCTGCCTGCGCCTCTTCGTGTTCGGTGATACATTTTTTAACAAAACTCCAACGCTTTTTCCAAATATGATATCGGGATCCTCTTCGGTCCTTTTGGCGCTAAAGTGATCCGCCAACGTTTGACATGCACTTTTGATGCTTGCATCTGCAGATGTTTCAAATATATTTCTTCTTTTTCTCCTCTGGTCACGTCTAAGAATTTCGGCAACTTCGACATGGCTAGCGGGTCTTTGTAGACCAGATGGATCGGCTCCATCCGAAGTGTTGAGTGTCTTGAACGGGTCTGATTTTTTTTTTGTGAGAATCGTCGCTGGACTTTTACAAGCCGGAAGCTCCGGCCCCATCCGAAGACACGACCAAGGTCGTGTCAAACCTTGTACGGGCCTGATAGTTGTCCTCGCTGGTGTTACCCTCCAGTCCCTCATCGTGTGAGAGAGGTGGCGACATCACGTCCATTATTTATCTTTTTCTTAGCCTTAAATGTAAACATAATAATAAACGTAGTGTTACATTTTTCTGTATAAACTCACAATAACTTTCATATACGTAGTAGGTATTCAAAATTTTAAGGAAACATAATTTGGAATTTGACGTAAAGTTCTGCTCATAATTATAACTAATATATAATGAATAGTTATTATCCCATAAGCATAATATGTAAATTTTCTAAGAAAAAATTTCAGGTTTTCCTGCCCATTCGTGCATACAAACGTAAAATATTTTCTTTCGTGTTTACTACAATAGTACCAACTCATCTCTGTCGCCAACCGTCTGTTGACCTTGTTGTAGACGTCATATCAAAACTCGCTGTCCTTCGAGCTTTAATTGATCATTTGTTTTTAGCAAGTAAATATTTTTAACATGACCGAGAAAGTTGCTGTTGTAAGTATTAAATTGTACTTAAATTATATTGTAAATGTCAGTAAGAAATAATTTAAATTGAACAAAATTCGAAAACATTAGGTTACTGGTGCAAATAAAGGAATCGGCTTTGCCATCGCGAAAGGTTTGTGCGAGAAATTCAATGGTATTGTATATGTAACCGCTAGAGATGTTAAAAGAGGTGAAAATGCAGTGAAAGAACTTGAGAAACAGGGTTTTCATCCACGATTTCATCAACTTGATATCACCGATCAAGGCAGCGTTGATCGATTCAAGGATTACATAAAAGAAACATACGGGGGATTGGATGTTTTGGTAAATAATGCAGCGATCGCATTTAAGGTAAGCTATTTTTATTTAAGAAGAAAATCCATACAATTTTGTATAACGGCTCAAAACAACATCTTATAATGAAATAACATGCTATAGAGCGCTCACACAGTCAGATGTACACATACACTCACATTTCTCTATTTACTTTTAAATAATTTCTTATTTAGCTTGATTCAATTGAGCCTTTTGCAATCCAAGCCGAACAAACAGTAAACGTGAATTATTTCGCATTGCAAAGAGTGTGCCATGCGCTTTTCCCATTGCTGAGATCACAGTCGCGAGTTGTAAATGTGTCGAGCTCCTGTGGTCATCTGTCCCGTATTCCTGGAGCAACACTTCGCGAAAAATTATCTGATCCAAATTTGACTGAAAAGCAGCTATCACTTTTAATGCAAGATTTCATCGAGTAAGATATCCAAATATTATTTACTTCTTTCCCTCATACGCAAAATAACCCTAATTCAAACTACTTGGTGTAAAAATATATTAATGTTTCTATAATTCGGCTCTTAATCTGTAGTTCGTCACACATCGCATAGTTATTTATTTCAATTTCATAGCTCTGCAAAGAAGGGGACAAATGAAGCAGATGGGTGGGGCACCTCAAGTTATAATGTGTCAAAGAATGGCGTAAGTGCCTTAACATTCATACAACAAAAGAAATTCGATGAAGATACTGCTCGATCAGGAATTAGCGTAAATGCAGTTCATCCCGGTTATGTCGACACGGATATGACTAGTCATAAGGGTGAATGGACAATTGAACAAGGCGCTGATGCTCCACTCTATCTGGCTTTACTGCCAGAAGATGATAATAAAATAAAGGGTTGTTATGTTTGGAAAGATCGCAAGATTGTGGATTGGAAAAGTTCCGAAACTCCTGCAAGATACTAAAAGTGCATTCGTTGTAAATTTTGTAATATATCTTGTAAAATATTTGTCTTTTTTATAATCAAATCTAAATTAATGTTATATTTGCTACAAATACTAAATAAATATTTCTAATGAATAATCTATTTCATTTATTAATTCAAAATCCAAACTCGTTAGAGTCAAAGATCTCTATTTATTTAATAATGATTTTACATCTGCTCCAAAATGCTGCATGTGCAGAATTATGTTCTTTAGAAGCCAAATTAGAACAATCAAGGAACAGGGTTAAAAATATAACCTATAAATTGTGTTTCAATAAAACTACTATTTTATGCCTTTAAACTTAAAAATATAAAGTAAATCTTGGTTTAGTTAATAGAAATACATCTATGTATTGACTTACCTTCAAAATAAACCGAAATTTACTTGCAATAATAACAAAACGAGGTATAATTTGAAAGAGTAATGTTAATCATACCGTAACTTACCTCAACAAAATGGTTGGTGTGACGTATTCATTTTTCAAGTCTTTGATGACTAGTGTCTAAGTTCAAGTTGCATGAAATGTCAGACAAATCAGTGAGGCAAAGAAGAACGCACAAAATTTATTCTGCTGTGCTGACTTTTAACTTTTTGTAACTAGTTGTCATTGTCAGTTTTATTTTGAGTAATAAACTTGCATTGCAATCTTTTTGCGGTAGTGCTGTGATTTTTATCAGTGTTGTTATATTGCTATATATTTATAATGCCGACCTACAAAGGTATTTGATTGAATTAATATAGAAAACATAACCTGGCTGCACCGGTACCTCATTGTATATTTTGACAAAAATCTATCCTACATTTTTAACATTAGACATTTTAATGCGATTATAATTATGCTTATTCCTAATCTATTTGCTAAATGTTGTAAATAATCAATAATAGTCTTTGTCACACATTTTGTCGCGAAAGTAAATGTAATTTTCGATTTTAGTCAAAGTGAAATGGGGAAAAGAAAGTTATCCTGTAGAAGTCGACACAGATGAGACTCCGTTATTATTTAAAGCGCAATTATTTGCGTTGACCGGTGTCCAGCCAGAACGCCAAAAAGTTATGGTTAAAGGATCTACGCTGAAAGACAATGACTGGGGAACTATGAAACTAAAAGATGTAAGCACAAAATAAAAACAGTTTTCATTGATGTTTTATTTATTTTTGGGGGTTTGATGTATTTTAGGGTGTAACTGTATTACTAATGGGTAGTAAGGAAGAGGATATTGCGAAGGAACCAGTTGAAAAAACCGTGTTTGTTGAAGATATGAATGAGACTGAATTAGCTTCTGCGGTATGTACAATTCAATTTTATTTTTAGAACTATTTTTTTTGGCATGATTGTCAGAAACTATAAAAATATTATTTGTAGTATTTTTCCACTAAATATATATTTGAATATCCGACATTGAGACAATGTATCGGTTGCCGTTGGGAGTCAAACCCAGAACCTTCAAATCCCAATAGCAGGGACTCAAATTGTATATTCGAAGGTTCTGTGTTCGAATCCTAGTGGCATCCGATAAATTTTCTCGATTGTCGAATATTTAATATGCTTTTATTTAATTTGTGATTAACCACGCCGACGAAGTTCACTTGTTACCGCATGTCGGACATTCTTGTTAATCTGATCGAGAATCGGTTACGTTTAGGTCATAATCGGCCTTAAAGTTTATAAAAATGTTGTCATAAGAGTTTATGGTGGTTAGTTATGTACGCGTTTTTGTGTTCAGCAAGTAGTTAAAAGACCATTTACGCAATTCAATGCGTAAACGTGAATTACAAACGATTTTGCCAGCTAATTACTAACCAGCGAATATTTGATGTTAGGTATAATTTGATATTTTTTTCTTGTGAAAACATGACAACAAATGTCCTATAAGAATCATATTGCATAGTTTCGCCTAACTGCATACCATTCCTGGTATAGCTAATAGTACAGGATATCCTCAGGTTAGTTTAAGTATACAATTGACTCATAGACTGATATCGATATTTATGATATTCAATATTTAATTGCATTCAAACACGGTTTGATTGTGTATACTTCTTACTATCGGCCGTCTATTAATATTTAGCCTAGAAACGTTTTAAAAAGTTATGCTTTATACTACAGTTTCTGAACTTTTTTTAACTAACCAAAGTTTGTTTAATATTATTGGAGCCACGACTCATAAGTAAAGTTTTTTAGTTAGATTGTTTAGGTAGAACATAAGTTATAATTTGTGTATAAAGAATATTACATATATTGCTGTAACCCATAAAACATTTACTGGATAGCGACCCATTGATAAGTAGCCCTTTCTTACAATTAAAGGATAATTATTGAGTATTTCACAATGTTTTTTGAATAAGATGTAAAACTCGTTCTAGATATTTTTAATTATGATTTATTAATTATAAGCATAATCTACCGTATTCATAGTCAAGCGTTTTATTTTCAACCAAGACTAAACTAAGTTTAATTTATAATTTTATTTTCAACTACTTAAACTGTAGTGAGTGAGCTCTCTCTCTTTCTCTCTCTCTCTCTCTCTCACGCACTCACACACACACACACACATCCAGAAAACACGCATATACAGACTCGATTCAGGGAAGGTCAAAACGTATTTCCCGAGATCGCTCCCGAATTCATTTATTTTCATGATTACAATACTTACTTAATATTTCTTCTAAGAAATTAATATCATGATAAACGTATACATAAATTAAAACACGATGGAAATTTAGTATTGCTTTATTATAGGTTTATTTTATCATAAGTTAAGTAGTATGAAGAAATTTTTATTATTATAGTTGGATTTGCCAGCGGGTTTAACGAATTTGGGTAACACCTGCTACATGAACGCAACCGTGCAATGCTTAAAAACAGTACCCGAACTTCGGGAAGCGTTGACATTATACAAAGCTGGAGGTGCTACATCCGGTGGTATCGTCCCAGCCCAACTGATTACTGCCGCTTTACGTGATGTATACACAAACATGGAAAAAGGAAGCACCGTACATCCAATAGTACTTTTACAAGTGCTTCACTCAGCTTTTCCAAGATTTGCCGAGAAGAGTGAACACGGTGGATTCGTGCAACAAGACGCGAATGAATGCTGGACCGAGTTAGTGCGTATGCTCCAACAAAAATTACCAGCAAAACAAAAAGATGATGCCGCCCAAGCCCAAGCTTTTAAATCATTTATTGATCAATATTTCGGCGGTACGTTCAATGTTGAATGGAAATGCACGGAAACCGAAGACGAACCTCCAACACAGTCCACTGAAAGTTTCTTGCAGTTGAGTTGCTTTATATCGCAAGATGTCCGCTATATGTATTCCGGTTTGCGTTCGAAATTGCAAGAACACATAACGAAATTCTCACCGACGTTAGAACGAAACGCTGTTTACAATAAATCGGCAAAGATAAACAGATTACCGGCATATTTAACCGTACAGTTTGTTAGGTTTTATTTTAAAGAAAAGGAGGCGATCAACGCAAAGATTCTTAAGGATGTTAAATTCCCGTTAGATTTTGATGCGTATGAATTGTGTTCACCCGAGTTACAAGAAAAGCTAACACCGATGCGTTCTCGTTTTAAGGTATGTTTATTCTTTTATACAATATCTAACATTTTATTTCTTTTGTTTTCTATACAAAAAATTTACAAAAGTAAATAATTCATAAATAATTATATTTTATTCATCATACATTTATTTTCACTTTTGAAATGTATTTTGTTAACTATAGTATAATTATTTAACTCGATAATAATTATAGCATGTAATTACAATGTATAGTCATAATTTAAATGACGTATTTCCTAATGTACACGTTCTAATTATTGTTTATATCATAATTACATTAATAATTATTACTTTTTAAATACTAAACATTGAGACTATTTTTGTTCAATTAAAATTATATTTTGATAATATTACTTCTAATACAAAAATTAAACAGCGTGGTTTGAAATGATGTTTACACAAATTTTTAATTCGTTTAATTCCGAACTTATAGGAATTAGAAGATGCTCAATTAGAATCCGCAATGAAGGATAAAGAAAAGAAAAGCACAGAAGTTAGCAAGACGCCATTAAAGACAGCTCCATATTGGTTCGAAGACGGTAAAAAATTATTTAATTATTTTTTGTTTTCTGAAATATTTATTTGTATTTGATTTTGAAAGATTTGGGAAGTAACAACAGTGGTTATTATACGTTACAAGCGGTTTTAACTCATCGAGGTCGTTCATCGTCTAGTGGTCATTACGTAGCATGGATCAAACAATCGTACGATTCCTGGATCAAATGTGACGACGATACAGTTTCACCTGTAACGAATGACGATGTTTTGAAATTATCAGGTGGAGGTTTGTATTTGTGTTTAGTTATGTATGTGTAGGTTATGGAGAATTTAGTTCTTTTGTGTATGTGTAAGACAAGGATCCAAGATGTCATAAGTAAGATTGACATCTCTAGAGAATGAATATTGAGATCTATAGTGATCGGTATATGATGTTTGAAATTGTTTTGTTTAGGTGACTGGCATTGTGCGTATGTGTTATTATACGGACCAAGACTTTTGGAACTTCCGTTGGAAGAACCAATGGCAATAGATGCGCCGGCTCCCCAGTAACATCTTGTATCGAAATACTTGCTGCAACTTTGCTTTAATGTTTTCTTAATATGTATATTGGCATCATTTAAAATTAAGGGGCCTAATGAAATTTTCCCAGAAAACTGTAATATTATATTTAAATGTAAAGATCAATTTATATGTTGTTTTATTTATGAATGAATAAACAAATTTTGATATTCGTAGACATTTATGTACGTCATGTATATTGTTTTCCTCGATTTCAGCGAATTATTTAATTGATTAATTAAAATATATTAGTCATCATTACAATTGATTTAATAATATAAATTTCATATTAGCGGATCAAGAAAAAATAGTAAATACGTCATAAACTTTATTTATAAAAAAAAAATCAAAATCATTCATACAAGGCCATCAACTTTCTAAGATCTCTTTTGGATTTGTTGTAACTTTTATCAAATTTGTATTTCTTATATTGTTAATTATTGGATGGATTTTAAATATTTGACTCAAATAAATGAATATACAAAATATAAAACGAATTCAAATATTAAACTATCTTGTGATTGTTTACGTATTTGAATTTATGCGTATGATATGTTTAGTGGTATTTCATGTTAGACGGTTGGCGTTCTGTTTACATGTATAGCATGAAACTCTCACATTCTATTATCAAAAAAAGGTTGTCTGCTTTTACTATGGCTGTTGGTAGTGTTTTATTTTACTGCATGTTTAATTTTATTATTTATAGTTTTTTAAATGTTTTGTGAAACGTTAACAGACATTTCGTGTGTGTTGTGCGTGAAAAAAAACTGAATGAAGTGACTCAATTCATTTGTTCGTACGGTTATTAAGCCTTCTATGATCTGTCAAAAATGGGCAATTGTTTTAGTAGTCCATCTGATCAAGACCGAGGCAAGCCCGATTCACAGATTCGGGGTCCTCTAGACGCTTTAGATGTTAGTTCACAAAACACCCCGGTGCCTACGCCCCCGCCAGAGACAATTAGACCTATCGCACCGAACCCCATTGAGCCCGATGTGCCAAACGCGAAAATATTTGTTGCCCTTTACGATTACGATGCCCGAACAGATGAAGATCTGAGTTTCCGAAAAGGTGAACATTTGGAGATTTTAAATGACACTCAAGGCGACTGGTGGCTTGCTCGCAGCAAGCGAACAAAACAGGAAGGATACATTCCATCAAACTATGTGGCCAAGTTGAAGTCTATTGAGGCTGAACCGTAAGTCACTAATATTATTATTTACCATCGTTCCTCATCGATACATTAAGGCATATCACTCTTTTAATTCAACACATAACTAAATTTATAAAGGATGCACATAAGTACTAAGGTATCAAAAAAAGACAGTAGCGAAATAATAAAAAGCAAAACAAAAATATGATAAATAACTTTAAATCAAAGCCTGGACTATTTATTAGAGTAGGAATGTCCTTAAGTAACCCAGAAATTAGAATTTAAAATAGATTACAAGCATGAACTAAAATTTTAGTCTAGAAACCCCAAATTACCTTTATCTAGTTATGATAAAAAGCAATTATATATAACAAATATGAAACATATTTAGAGCAATACATTTTAACAGTTTTTGATTATTATATTGAAAAGAGAAAGGTCCTTTTTTTTCACATTTATTGCTCACATAAACTTAAAATGCATTTAAACAATATAAAAACAATGGGTATGTTCATTTGTTTTTGCCATTTTTACTCAAAACAAATTTAACATTTTGCTATAAAAATATTACCAAATTAGTTAATGCTGTATTAGAGCAATTCTGTGCAAATGTGTGATCTGTTTTCTTTCAATTTCTTTAAGAATTGTTTGAAGCTTCCAACACAGATTGTCTTATTTAATATAAAAGTTAAATCAGAAATTCATAAATGTAGGAAGTATAGCATCGTCCATAAAGTTTAAGAGGGTGAGAGTGTGACGGAAAAATATAGTTTTAATTAAGTGAAAGTAATTTAAAACTTGAATACAACCTATAGTCATTTTCAATATGCTGCACGTATTTATTTTAATTAATGTATACGGTAATTTAAATAAAGGTCACTAGTAGGTAACAATAACTGCTTATAGAAAGGTGAATACTTATACACTTATCTCTTATTATCTCCAATATAAATTTATCAAAATATCATTTTATTTCACATTTCGAAATACTTAAATATAATAGCAGTAAGGAACCAGTATATTTTTGCTACGAAAATCTGGAACCTATTCATTCATGTTTTGCGATTATCAATTTACTTTAAAATACCTGTATTTAATATTTATTCAGTTTTCAAATTTGGAACTAGATTTTCAATATTAATATAGTCCCCCCACTACGATTGAAAATAATTTTATGTCGCTATTCGTGAACGAAATTAAAAACTCGCTCTCTGGCGGTAAAACTAATGTAATCAAAAAATTTCTTATTACATTATCGATCAATCAGTTGTTTATTTGTTTTATACATTTCGAAGAAACAAAACATCTCTCATATTCCACGCAGCAAATTCTTCACAAATAATTTGTAAATAACAGTGACAATCATAATACACTTCGATGCCTAATATAAATAATATACACAAAATAAAAGATTCTCCTTCCAAGAATGATATTTTTGACAAAAACCGCATTTAGAATGAATTATGTTTAATTTGGTGTGAAACACATTTTGACATTTTTATTAATGCTACTAGCGCCACTAACGATAATTTCGTTCATTGATATAAGGCCTGTAATTGGTTGTGTAACTGTATGCTAAGCAACTCTCATGACTACCTTTAACAGTGTGCTGAACCTAATAGGCTAAGAACTAGACTTATCAAAAGGATCGTGACGTCACACGCCTTAGAAGCGCGAAATTTAGAAAAATCATAACTCTGAAGTGTGCTACAAAAAAATTAAAAAAAAGTCATATGCCAAGAATATTGTTTACTAACAGGAAAAAATAAACATACATCTTCCCTCTGCATGTCTTTATTATAAAACGATTGGATTCTTTGTAGAAAGTATTATTTGTTTTTACAGTGCTTCTTATTGGTTTCTTATTTAATAAATATTTGATTGTAACTGTTAGGGGTGAACAAAAAATATAAATATTAAATTAAATTTAGTGCAATTCTAACCAGCTCTTCAATTCCGTAAGCAGAATTTGTAACATTGCGAAAAACCTGTAGTTCTATAATAAATTTATAAAGATAATTCATTGCCAAAAACAAGAATTATGTTCGATATATTTGATTTTCAATTCAACTAAAATATTTTAAACGCATTCAAAATGTTACAGATTCTCGTTATACATTTATAAACTTGCTCAGAATGGCACCATTAATACATACATACATAACCTTTTTAAAATTGTTTTATTATTATGGCACGAAGGATAAATAAATATATTTTTTTCATTTTACACAGTACTTAAAATTGATTTGCTAATTGCTACTGCAAACACTCTCTAAAAATGATGACGTAACACCAATCTTTTAAACACCATATTCTTTTCATATTTCGTTTGGCCACGAATGAAATTATATTTGGGGCTTTTAATTAAAATATATGGTTAAATAAAGTTCTACTTGATGATAACGTTGTCGAAAGCAAAACGATAAAGTGTTTGCTTTTGCTCAATTTTGTTGGAATGTGGTTATTTTGTGTTTTAAAAAAAATTAAAAAATTGTAAATAGCCCTAACCGTTCGAAATAGTTGGTTTGGTTGGTTTTGAATTTCCAATCTCTAAACTTTAAAAGTAAACATTGGTGTGGAAAAAAAGAAAACTGAATTCCGAGTACATTTATTTACAGTGTTTACTTTTATGTTGTGATAACTTTTACTTTACGTTACGGGATGTTAAGTGAACCGCAACATCGTGAAAAGAATGCTCAACGCATTGTTGAAAATAAATTTCAATGATTCTTTTTTATTCAATAAAGGGGCCATTCACTCAGTCATTATTTTAACGATCTATTCAATATTCACAACTTCACAGTGGACGTTCTCGCCTAACACCAATAAATTAATATATGTACAGTGCAGATATAATAAACGTTCTTATTATTTTTGTATTTTTTATACATTTTGATAGTTATATTTATTGAGTGATCTCTTCGAATACTATTAAATTCTTGCACCAATGCAAATATTTCGGCAAGATTTGTCATGATTTCTCAATAGGAAAAATAGAATAACCTTTATGCTATAGTGTTTATGCAATGGCGAACATCTTTAATAAAGCTATATTTTCAAATTGAAAATGCATTTTATGTTAAATGCGTCTCTGCACATGCGCAACCATGCGGAATATGCTGCGTTTGTTTGGTTTCGTTGTAGAAAATAAAAAAATCCAAACAAACGCAGCATATTGCACATGGTTGCGCATGTGTAGAGACGCATTTAACATAAAATGCATTTTCAATTTGAAAATATAGCTTTATTAAAGATGTTCGCCATTGCATACATACAATAGCATAAAGGTTATTCTATTGCCCCTAACAAATCCATTTTTTCATTGATTCATAGACAAATACAGGTGTAATGTCTCAAAATAAATGAGCCGCCGATCCTCGCCATAAGGTTAACATGTCTCTCAGCGTTGAACGCGAACAAATTCGAACCCATGCTTACTTTTTTTGCCTATAAAATACAGTACTTTATAAAAATAAGAGTTAAGTTAGGTTCATTTCTGACGTTTGGACGCCATATTTGCATTGAAACTATTGCACTTGCTACAAGGGTCAGTGCAAGAATATTTGCGCTCGGTGTGAACTGGGTGTAAATTGAACGCGAAATTGTAATCGCGGCACTGATTAAGTGTGTACTGACAAGTAAGTAGAAACCGCTATATCAAACACGTTGGCACCCAGTGCGCACTTAACAGGTAAGCTGAAAACGTTATTAGAGTAATTTAAAGTAGTCTTATACTTTAATAAATAATACTTTCGCGGCCAGTGTCGGTTTGTTCGCCACAAATATGATTGCTTGCCGTGAAAGTGTCGACCAAATATCTGCAATTTCTTTCTTATACGTATTTTCCCAAATAATATAATTATTCAATACTCTATATTAGAATATATCGACGATTTTTAGTCTTTAGTTTTAGAACTTAAAATCTATCAAAATATTGAATGTTTTTAATATTTTACTAACTTTTAAAACACTTTTTCACTAAATATATTTGTGACCATAGAAGTTAAATGTCAACTTATTTGGGTGCCTTGGTTTCCTGCCCTACAATTGACGGTCATAGTTGATACGATTTATTATATACAATCTCCCATATCTTTGTAACTATGGCAATATAAAGAAAACCAGTACGAATTTCAGTAGAAATTTTCTTGTATTGGTACAATGTCTGCAGTAACTTTTCAAATAGAAGTTGATCGAGATATGAATATCATTCATTTTTATTGTTATTGGTTTTATTGTCAGCAAGACAGGGTACAATATAATTCGTCTTCCATTTGATATAAAACAGCATTTTTGTTTTGATGGATGATATATTTATTGTTTGTATTGCTATTTATACGTTAGTTATATTGATTATTCGGTAAGCGCTCGAATAAAAGTGTGCATGTTTGTATAAAAGTGAGAGATAACACGCGAACATCTTCACTGGGGAAAAGTACTTTCCGTTTTTTATTCCTTTCTGCGGTTACTACGATCAAATACCATGTAATTCTATTTACATTTATAAATAGAAATACAGGTTGCCATCTTCGATCTTCAAATGAAAGTTCTAAATTCGTTTAACTACGTTTTGAGCAGGCTTAACCCTCCGTCACACCGGCGGGTTCGTAACTCTTTAATTATTTAATACATGTAATTTAAATTTTCTAAAGATATTCAAAAATTTACAATAAAACATATATTTTATGAATTCTCGTACTTGATTAAAATTGAGACAGGGTTGTAGAGTCAAAGAAAGTAAACGTGATTTATTTCAATTAGTTGTTTGCTAATTTTAGACGTACGAAGCCAGAAAGGGGGCGTAACGTTGCTCGAATTCAATATAGTGTTATAAACAACGAATCTAAACTTGCTCTCAACGTTTATTATTGGAAATAAAATTAGATTAACGCAGTACCAGGAATGCTATGCAACTAGGCTATAAATTACTAACCTTAACCCAGTAACTCAAACCAATAATAAACGTTAGGTAGCTTAATACTGGCCCATAACGTCTGGAAGCAGGCATTAGTAATATGAATGCGCCACCTGCTACATTATAAAACGTACTATTTCATCCCTAAGTTTACAGACTATGGCATTACTTTAATTATTATATATATACTGTATAGTTATATTATGAAATCCGATTTATCATGAATGCCCTATGCGCACCATGAAAGATTACTAGGTAATGTAATAATGCCTTGGAAATTTATGAACAACCTCTTATTCTTTCACATCATGTTCTTTATATTCTCCTGTAATTAAATCTAGCCAAACTTTACCTAAGTTAAATTTATATTATATGGCATATCATGCTGTGACTAGGATTTTTACTTTCTTTCGATTTGGTGATTTTAACGGAAATACACAATTTGACCTTCCCTGAGTCATGTGTCTGAAGAGAAGGTTAAACGGTATATTTCCGTTAAAATCTCGAGATCGAATTTGTTTATGATTACAATACATACTTATTACATCGGATAGAAAAGTAAAAGTACAAGACATTGTGGATATTTGTATGATTTACGGACGTTCACTAGCAACCGAATTCTTGAAACTGTCGTAACACTTGCAAATGAGGAACAAAATTAGATCAAACGATATTTATACTGTATTTTCTCACAGAAGACAAACATAATGGTGTTTTTACTAAGCAACTTGACACTACCATTTATTAATACGGTTTTGTATGCAACTGTTAATAACAAAGACATTTATCTCGCTTTAAGTATGTGTAAGATACGAGTAGGACATGAAGGTATAGTCAAAACGATACAATTTAAGCCCAATATTAGCTATATTCCTTTTAGACACGCTTTCTTTGTCTATTTGTACCAACATTCAGTTTCAACTGAATTGAGTTGAGTTTTTGTGTAAAAAGAATAGAACAACGCGTACCTAAATGTTCTTACGGTGGACATAATACTTGGAAAATAACAAATTCTTCTAAATTTGACGTTTCACTTAAATCAAATATTGATTAATTACATTTTGAATGTTTTGGATCCTCGTGGGTAGTAGTTTAAGTTGTTACACGCCATCACAGCACAGAATGGATAATTTACTCAATGATAGTAAAGTTCACATAATATTTCATTGTGCTTAATTTAAAAATCAACAGAGGGTAGCATCACATTTAATTTCAATTTCAAATAGACAAAAAAAGTAAGCACGTGACAAAAGATGCGGGGTTCAAAAATGTTCGCGTTATGTTATGTTAACCTTATGGCGAGAATCGACGGCTCATTTATTTTGAGACATAACACCTGCATTTGTCGATGAATCGAAGAAAAAAATGGATTTGTTAGGGGCAATAACCTTTATGCTATTGTATGTATGCAATGGCGCACATCTTTAATAAAGCTATATTTTCAAATTGAAAATGCATTTTATGTTAAATGCGTTTCTGCACATGCGTAATATGCTGCGTTTGTTTGGTTTCGTTGGATTTTTACATTTTCTACAACGAAACCAAACAAACGCAGCATATTGCGCATGTGTTTCATATTTTCTTATCCTCAATGTTATATTTTTATACCCGCTAATCAGGCAGTGGTTGGCTTGTTCCAAGATTAGATTTGATTGAAGGTAATTCCAGACAGGATATGATTGCATTTCAATTACAGGACCTGTATTTCAGTATTCGCTCCGTGGATGCAGGGTACATTGTCCAAGTAGGGAGGAACTGGCTTCGACCAGGGTTGGATCTAATTGTGTTGCATCGATATGACATGTTCTATTTTATAATGGAAGTGTGAAGGATACAAAAGTGACGATTAAGCCCTAGGCGCCGCTATTGCCATCGATGTGAATTTAGTATTTTTCTCTTAAAATTGTATGTAGCATATTAAACATTTATATTAAATTAACAACATCCGAAAAAGCGCTCTTATATTATGTTAACACGATTTATGCAACATAGAATTCTTTTACATGTTTATATACCTTTTTAATGTGATTATAAATACTAGAGGGGGAGGGGCGAAAACCCTTTACATTCATATTGACAACTCATAACATACTTTATTCTAATTCTTCATACGAGCTCTTTTACTTTACTTGAACACAACTTAATCTTTTACGCAATCAATTCCTAATCATATATAACCACTAATTCCGATGACGGCTCCGCAATTTCTCACCATTATCGCATAATGAAACTGATTCTGATTCCGTTAACCACATTATGACGATTCTGTCTTCCTTCTTTTAATTCTGATTATAAGGCTACTTTTATGATTAATTTGAGTTTAGTATATTTATATAACCACAAGCTATATTCATTCTTATATGTTAGAAAAAGAAAGAGAAGAAAAACAATACCATAAATGAAAAGAATTCACTAAAGTGTATGATATGATAATTTTTATTATCATACAGGTGTGCCATCTATTGATAAATCACATTACTAATTCATGGACACGAGACAAAATCAGTTTTAAACCCTATGTGTAATTGAGTAGTGATCCTCTAAATAATCCAATTATTCCATTCTATATATATGGAACAATTAGAGTACTTCGAGTGTATATTTAATGGAAGAACATTGAGAAAACTTCATGTATGAGTGTACAAATGAACGAGGAAGACGAAAAATGCGGTTACTAGGTGCTGCTGCCGGTGGCTATAGAGACAAACAATTACGAGATCACGTGGTTTATTTTCATACACACACACACATATGTGGAGACACCGATTGGATAAGTTCAAATCAAACCGGATACTACACTGTAAATTAGTCTAGTCTAGCTTTTTGTTTTATTTATACTAGCGTTATTTTAATGAGTCTACTGAAAAATAATTATACTTATAAATTGTGTACGCTTTAGCAAATATCTCTGTAAATATATAATCAAAACTAGAAATGCATTAGTTTCGGTGTAGAAATTGCTATAAATTGTCGGTTAGAGTAATAATTTTTTTGTCATGATTAAAATAAAAGAAATCTCTAAATTGGGTGTTTTGCCTTGCTTATTTCGCTCCGTATAAACGAATTCCTTTTATTTAATATGCTGTTCTCATTGAACTTCAAATTATAACTGCTTTAGCTCAGAAACAGGAAACACGTTAAAATCAGCATTAAGTATTTGGTATTATCATAAGTGTGCTAAAAATGGAATATAGTGACGTCACATTTCGTACAAGATAACTTGATTAGTAAAGGTGCATATCGTACTTTATTGCTCTATATTTTAATTATTTAATTCCCTTATAACAAATGTCGAATTAAAAATTAGACTTATAATATCAAGACTTTAGTAGTTTTAGATGTAAAATATTTGATATTAGTAGTAGTAAATAAATTCATAATTTGGTCAGACCATAACTTGTCATAATTCGTAGCTTTGGAAATATTACCTATACAACAGTTAAATATAGCTCCTGAATGTAAGAAAACCGCGTGGCATTGTGAAGGTTTGTGTTGCAAGAGTATGCACTTAAAATGCTCTTAAGGTGGTATATAAAATACACGTAGTTGCCTAAATACCAGCGTAAAATTTCTATTCTTAATATTTTTAAAGCAATTCTTACCTTAACATTTTTTTTGCTATCAAATTATATGTCATAAAGTATTATTGAAAATGTCTGAAACCGTTCTTCTATAACTCATGTCTTATATATGTTTTATTTTTCATAATTATTAATTCTTTGAGTTGATGACTGTACCATCGTGAAAATATACTATAAAATCTATAATGTGTTTTCTTTTTGAAAAATTATTTATATTCATATAAGAAGTGTTAGTAATTAAATAAATAAATATCGAGATATTTCCAAAATATTAATTGAATTTTGTAACGTTTCAATATGTTATATTTAAGTTGCCCATGGGTTCAATAGTACAATTGACCCATGAAAACATTAGGGCAGTTGTTATTGATTTTCCATAAAAGTAGTTGATATCGATTTTTCATAGAAGAAAGGCTGTTGTTTGACATAAAAAACATTCAACATATATTTTCTTTTTCAGAAGCTTGTGCATATGTTTTTTTTCCATTCAAATATATCAATACGCATTAATGTGTTTTCATTTCGGCATAACTCACTTCTGATTGATAATAAAAGGTTCTCAACAATTTGCTTAATAATATCTCCATCAGGTTATCGGACAATATTTGATTAAATATCATCCAAGGCGATTTGCCGTTTTCATTAGCATCCTATCGTAATATTATATGCAATATATGTCTTGCATTGATCTTTCTTATACGTAGTTTGTTTAGATAGAAGGGTTATTTAAATACGAAATTTTAACAATTCAAGAAAATATAATTTTCCATTATGCGTTATTGTTTTACGCACTGATCAATTGACAGATATATTTGATACGATTTAAGTAATATTATTGCCTATATCTACGTAATTATGGCAATTTCGAAATTTATATTGTATTTATTTTACTGTAACTGCTGCCATTTTTGCTAGACCATCCATAATTATTGATAATTAAATAAGAGTATAACAGCATGAGTATAACTCATATTACATCGAAGCTTAAAACTTTCCATAAATGATATAAAGTCTTTCAAATTTTCCTACCATAGAAATACAGCTTTTCTTAATTACGTTATCCATAACCATAAGAAAATATATATACCTACTAAAATAGATACGGATCTAATTCATTAATATACTTTTTTATGATTTTGAACTAGTTCTTGAAATAACTATTGCATAGTTTTTTTATGTACATATCTACATAATTTGCTGGTTGGATAATAATGACTACGGCAATTACAGATAGTATTAGCTACTTAAATAATTGCAGCTCGTCAAAGCCCAAAGTTATAGTTCAGTGAATATGAAGAATCTCATCCTGTCGATATTTGCGGCGTCACTTGACTATAAGGTAGGATGCTAGGTCAGAGCAGCTGAAGTGGTGCCTTACCGAGAAAATCAATCGCCAATAGAGTTTATTGCAGTTTTGGTATTTCATCTTTTGTTCTTTTGCCTTTGCGATGGCTGGAGATCATTTTTGTGATCATTATGAAATACTTTCTGAAAAGGAAACAGTCTATAATGCATTTTATGCCACTTTATGCTATTTTTGTGAAGTTATTCTGATGAATGCTCACTCTTCTATCAAATATATTAATTTGATTTATGGTAGCTTAATTCACGTAAAATTTATTTATAATGCATCTAATATTAAATTTCTCTTTGTTTTATTTCATTTGTTTTCGGGGATTTATGTATTTTTACACTTTCTGATATGAATAAGAAATGGAATACTTACGTAAATATGGTTACATAAATAAGAACAGAAATCTTTTTAATTTCCTTTTTACCGGTACTTATTTTGAAAAAAACAACAAAAGTGATTAATATGTATTTTTAATGTAACTATTTTTACTGAAAATACAGTTGTTTCGGAAATATTGCAAAAACAGTAAACAATGATCAAAATTTTAGCTGTAGAACACTCAGAATCATACACACACATACACTAACAGACACACACACACACTAACAGGCACACACACAAACAGACAGACGTCATTCAAAAAAGTATTCACACTCGACTTAGGGAAGGTCAAACGGTATATTTCCGTGCAAATCTCGCGATCATTTTTTTTTATGATTACAATATTTACTTATTACTTCGTACAAGAAAGAAAAATGACTTGTTAGCTTAGTTTCTGTTAATTATGATATTTATTTCGCTTTGCGTGCATTACATTTACATGAATATATTTCCGTTCTATACATATTTATTTCCTGATTTCGTTTGACATAGAATATTTATTACACTACTGTACAATTAGTATTATACCGATGGCCGATATCGATGTATTATACCAAAAAAAAAAAAACATTTATTAAATTCTGCAGTAATCTCAATTACAAATTTTAAGGGTAGCTTACGGAGTCTCGGCTCTAAAATCACCTCTATTTTTAAAATTTTATTGCGGCCAAACCAAAAAATATATTAAAAATCGGTTTGCAGAAAATGCTTTATTAACAAAAGAACTACAAGAAAAAAATTTTATATTTATATATTGTGTCACATTCCTGCGTACATAGAGCGCTACGGCTGCGTCTCAAAAATAAAAACGTCTCCGCTGCATCCTTGCTGTTGAACAAAAACCAAAAAAAAAAAGTTTTCATATTTGTCCTAACTGTGTGTATAGAATCATATAAGATGAGCTCTATCCGTCGAAAATTGTAGCCCTAATAGAAGTTCAAAGTACGAGCAAGGGGACTTTTCAATATTTCGCTCCGAAGAAGAGGCTGTACTATATGAAATTTTGGTCAGATCATGTTCATGGTAGATGATTCCAAGCACTGATATGTTAAGAATATGTAGTTAAAATTTTGTGATGATTGATCGTATTTTCTTTTTGAATCGTGGATGCAGACTTGAATAACATGGTTTCGAGAAAAACGCGTTTGAAGTTTCAAGTACAAGTTAGTAATGCCAATTTTGTTCATATTTAAGTGTTTACCTAGTCAGCGAGGACACAAATCTCGCGCGCTTGTGGCTCTTATAACTCCAATAGTATTTCGCATTGCACTTTAGAATTTTCACAAGATGTTCTCCATGCCCTAAACTTTTCAGAAAACCAAAACAATAAATTTAATTTTTTCAATCCGAGGTTCCGTAAGATACCCTTAAGTCATTAGTCTCGTAAAACAAAAATTATAGCGCTCATTTCGAATTGGTAGGGGTAGATTCAAAATTTTCCTTCTGACGTCACTAGGATGGAAAAAATACGAGATATTAATTGTATTATTTAGTGACTGGAAGTAGCGAGCCTATTAAAATATGTTTTGAATATATGTCTTGTTAAGGGTTAAGTATATATATTTATATATTTTTGCAATAGTTAGTCGTATAAATTTGCTATAGTTTATTATTTCTCGGTAAACGTTAGTAGTGATTGTAGAGTGGAAGTTCTTGGAGACAGCAGCATATAGTTGTTTGTCCGCATATATGAGCGTACAAGTGCGGAAGCTTTGTTTGGTCTCTATGGTGTCGACGTCGTTTCATATTCCACACATGTGTCGCGTGTGTGTGTGTGTTTGTGTGTTGTTAGCAACGAACGAACGAACCGTTTCCGTATCACACTTTTATATGGGAATATCCACTGACAACTCTGTTCTCCACCAGAATATCTCTGACTGTGCTATTTTCTAATGCTTTTTTTGTGTAACTCACAAAAAATGAGTCACGTATACCGTTGCTAGGGAATTGCATTAGTTTTCTTTTTTACATTTTACTACGTCAAACCTTTACATTTTCCAAGCTTAAAGAGGATATAATACAGCAAAATAAACCCAGTAATGCTAGAAAGACTTTCATTCTTATCGTTCTTTATGGGTTTAATAAAAGATTATGCTTCTTTAAATTAACTAAATGTAAATGTACATTTGAAAGTTGTCTAAAAAACTCGACATTTTCTTGGTGGTTGATTTCATCATTTTACACTAATACTTGATCTTCACCAATGTGCGTATTCATAAAGAAAATACACCTATAGCAAAGTAGATATTACTAAATTTCCATCATCTTTTAATTCATGTACCACTACGTAAGATTATCTTTTTAATCAAGCTTAGTCTTGGTCTAAAATTAAATTAAAAGATTACGGTAGCAAATGTTTAACATGACTGAATACGTATACTAGTGAAGAAGAAGTATTAGTCAAAACTAATTAAATTCCCAGATTTGGCAACAATTGAAAGAAGCAGGAATTAGTATAATAAATAAAAAAAAAGATGGTCTACTGCAGATTTATTACATTCTTATACGAAGTAATAAGTAAGTATTTTAATATTGAAAAAAATCGATATCGCTATTTTAATGCATTTAATGCAACCAAATTTGAATTAGATGTAAGCGCGCGCGCGGTAGTTTCCTTGCGCGTAGACGTTAGTGACTCGCGAAAGTCACTATAACTCGGTTACTAATTACGGGCCGGAAAATTTTATTTTCCATTTTGAAGAGGAAGACTTTTACAATCTCGTGGATAAATTAAAATTCATTTACCACATAGAGAACATAAAATAAAATTAATTTGTTTATTAAAAACTTAATTTTTCATATATAAATTAAACGTAAATTATTTTTTTAAATATATTTAGATAGGTTTAATTATCAGCTTCATTTTACTAATTTTACATGAATTTCTATCAACTAGTATCTGAGATATTACTTATTTAATTGAATAACTAAAAACAAATTCAACAGCTTATAACTTGAAAATGAAATATTTTTTTCCATAATATTTTCAGAACCTTATTTGTATTCATTAGATCTACCTAAATATGAATTTTGAACAAAATCCGAGTACCTTGTGTAAATCAGTAGCACACTTGGGAAACTCTTACTCATAGGTTTGATTCGTTTGCGGGTTTGTGGGTTTTTCCCCCACGTTCATTGTAATCTTTTTGCCATTTTATAGATGTGTAGTTCAATTTGCACAGTGATAATTTATCGGAGATAAAGAATGACGTATCAACATTTTATATACAATTTTTCCCATTTTAACTGCCATCAAATTTGGTTGCATTAAAATAGCGATATCGAATTTTTTTCATTATTAAAATACTTATTACTTCGTATAAGAATGTAATAAATCTGCAGCAGACCTTCTTTATTATTAATTGAGATATAAAAGTGTTGCTTTGTCGATTGTTTCAATAGGAATCTTTTGAAGGACTCACCTTACGTTGTTTCTATTATATCTAATATTTGTAGTAGTACTAGTATCGATTTTGGCACACTGGTCTAAAGTTGAATACTGTCTCCTGTTCGTTCGCCTTGTTTCCTTGTGCTTATCTTGTGTGTCTAGATAATATATCATGATGATGTTATGCATATTTATTCACTGGAAAAAAGTGTATGCAATTTTATACAACTACAGTTTGGAATTTTAAATGCTCAAAAAACGTCTAGAAATGTAATTAAAACGTCGCTCTAGTCTGTACAAACAGGAACACTGCACTTTTTCACAACGGTCAAGTCTTTTGCTATATAACATATTTGGCGCCACTGCTTTGCAATTAACAGTAACCACGACGTGTATGTCTCTACTTATAGTCTATCTCGCATACATTACCAATTTGTCTTTTTAACACGGTGCCGATTTGTAAATTAATAATATATAATCTAGTCCAATTTGATTATGTACTCAGATTCCATTCAGGGAAGGTTGAAAGGTGTATTTGCATTAAAATCGATTTTTTTTCACTTCCGCTTTGAATATTTTTTCAATATTTTAGCTTCTACTGTTTAGGCTGTAGAGAGCATACACACCCACACAGACACACACACACACACACACACACACACACACAGACACACACAGACACACACAGACACACACACACACACACACACGCACGCGCACACACACACACACACACACACACACACACACACACACACACACACACACACACACACACACACACACGTCATTCCAAAAATAGTCGGAATCGATTTAGGGAAGGTTAAAACGTATATTTCCGTTAAAATCTCGAGATCGAAATTTTTCATGATTACACGCACGCACGCACTTACTTATACTGCGTATAAGAAAGTAAAAATGCGGAACGTTGTTTAATGTTAAATTTTCTATATATATTTAAAAATTGTGATTACAATACTCAGGAAGTGACTAGTGAACCGCTGATGGAATCGTGAGTGTCGCCACTCACCCTTAATTTTTTATTAAGTTTAGTTTTGGTCTAAAATTGAACGCTTGAGTATGAATACGGTAGCAAATGTCCTAATATTTAATTTGGTAAAATAAATCATAATAGTACACTAAAAATTTAGTAATGCTCACTAGGCATCATTTTTAAGATGAGCACTATAATGTCGAATAAACTTAAGAATTTGGAACTGCAACATAATCATTTCATAGAGAAAAATGTCATTCTTATAATTTAAACATGACTCCAGGAAGTGCATTGCAAATTCTTAAATTTATTTATTGTAATACAAGCCCGTCATCTTGTGAGTGACAAGCATTACTAGCTTTATAGCACCGTTTCAATGAGATTTAAATAACTGCCAAATATAAATGTCCCAAATACGATTCGTTTCATATAATTTATAATATTGGAGTAAAACCTGTCGAGATACCGTTTTATGGCAACAATTACAGATCTACTGTCTGTTTTTCTTAAGAATACAGCATTAGTCATAATGATGTACTTCGTTTGTAATACAAATGGTTTTTTAATCATTGTTAATACTAAAATGATTCGCGCATACGAGTATAAGACTCACTGGCGCGGCGCGTGTTAACTACTCAATTCTACGCGCGCTTATCATTGTTACTCTTATACATAATGATACTAATTATTATTTAGTCAACACAGGATCTAAGTTGTGTCTTTTAATGATATTGTTATTGCTCAAACGTTTAATAACATATTAATAGTGTTTTTATTTATACAGATTTAAAATACATTTTTCTTCTTAAATTTGTTATGTACTAAATCATTAATTTGCTAAAGATATTACCCAAGATCCTTCTATCTATTAAGGCTACTTAAATTTACTTTACTAGTAAATATAAGAAAATCGAATCGAAATTATGACGGTAATATTAAATTACCCTAAATTCGATTAGTCTCAGCAGTATTTACTAGTATAGTATATTTAACTGGATTTTATAAGTTCGGTAATCGTGATTTGTATTAGCTACAATCACTATTTAAACTCTACTTTATTATTATTGTAATAATAAAATGACAACGCGTTGATTCGTATATAAAAGACTATACTCAGAGACACATACGTGTACTAGAGATACCGGAATAAAAAACGTCTATAAATAGACTGTGTGTATGTGTGTGTGCATGCAATTTGATACTATAAATGTACGAGATAATTTTCTATGCTGTTACTCTTTCTTTGCGCTTGGTTATTTTATTTTGTAAAATTTAATTGTGGCGCCTGTCTAAGACTTCGTACGTACATTCGCCGCTGGCTCCTGAGTTACTTGAGTGACACCATAGTTATTACCTATACTCTTAATACCATGGTTTGGCCGTCGGAAGGCGTTCTCGTCGCCACTAGCTAGCACTATTCCACTAACTGGACAAAAAATAAGCATTACTTGCGAGCAAACACGCACAACGCATTAGCACTATGTGCACACAAACTATGCCTCATCGTGAACGCCGTGTCTTTATAATGGTAATGTTTGTTTTGTTTTGTTGTTCTTCACATTCTGCTAAATGCTATTTTTTGTTCCCGTATACTGTACGGCTTTTGTTCATTTTTCTTCTGTTGTTTCATTTCTTCAAGTTGCTAATAATTTTACCATAGAAGCTCGAATTTCAAAACAACAAAATCTACGGTGAGCTGTTTTAGATATTTTTTTGAAATTTACTCTTCAATGGTAGTTTTTTAAGGATTTTGGTTATACTTTTAAAGATCTTTATAGATATTTTAATATAAAAAAATTGCATTAAAATCTAATAGGCTTTTTATTTCCGGAGTTATTGGGCCTCAAAAAGACAACGATCTTAAATATTAACTTTAGAAATTTTTTTTGAAAATTCCACTAAATATACAATAAATTCCTACATTTCTTGGTTCCGCTTTTTTTTCAATAACGTAAATCTAACGTTAAACAATATTTAATTACCTAAACATTGGTTCATTGTAACTAACAACAGCTACTATTGCATAGCTGAACTAAATGAAATAGCTAAAATTCAAACGTCAACTGTAAAAAATGTCAGTGATTATCAATAGTTATAGGCAAAACATATGGTTTATTTATGCAGAAATTCCCCAATGCTAAACAGTTTCCAGAAAACGGAATCTGAACATTCGACTAAACCAATGCTTGTTCTATAATACCTTAAATATCTTAAGGAAATCCTTATAGTAGCTCTAGATTCCCTTAGTATTCGATTAGAAATCAAAAATTTAAAAGGTATTAGCTTGTATATACGAGAACATAATAAGGATTTCTACCATACGCGATATTTGACATAATGTTTAGAATAACTTATACATTATTATAAATCATACTAAAGTAATATTTAATACCCTCTCCTAATTCATGTACAAACTACGTAAGATTATCTTTATTTTTTTTTAGTCTTGGGCTAAAATTAAACGCTTAACAATAATAGTATGTGTTAGTGCAATTAGATGTACAATTCTAATAAATTATAGTGAAATAAAAAACTGTGTATTATTTTTATCTGAATTATTACGGTGGTAAGAGACTTTTAATAATATAAATATGATCACCAAAATATATTAATACGCCTTGTAAAAATATTAAAAATTAATCATCTTTTAAAAACCATGGTGTTAGTCAAATGTACGAACGTATTAATACAGTAAATAGAACATGCAACACATTTACATCATTAACAGAGATAACGCTCTGTTTACACGTGGTAGACTGCACTAAAACCAAAAAAAGAAACCACGATAAAACAAATACGGTCTTAATACCACTTACATAAGATATGTAATTACTTATCAAAAATGTATTATAGTTAGTAAGCAATTGCAGAAACTTAGTCATTTTTGTGGGTATTCCCAAGTTATTTATGCACAGTATCTAAGGGACATGTTTCACTTATTTAGGCTTGGTATTATAAGTAAACAGCATTATAATAACTTAAAACACAATTACCGCAAGTTAGTTAAAATATCAAAAAATAACTTATAATGCTCAAATGTATGAAAGTTCCTTGAACTCGGGGAAACAACTTTGGAAAATTATTAAGAATAATTTGAACATAAATTCAAACAATAAAGACTGTAAACCTAAACAATTAATGAATGATAAAATTGTGGCTGTGAATTCAACAGACATTGCAAATATGTTCAACAATTTCTTTCTGGATACACCGCAGATGCTGGTTGAGAAGCAGAAAGCAAAACAGGGTTCATCCTCCGCAAGTTTTTCAAATACTGCCATGTATAACAACTCTATTTACCTGTATCCGACTGAACTAATTTCTGCAATTCTATATTCCTATTAAATTGCTGAAATGTTGTTATGATATAATTGTTGAACCTTTGCTACACTGCATTAATGTATCTATTTCTGAAGGAATATTTCCTTATATTCTGAAGAGAATAAAAGTTATTGTATTATATAAAAGGGGTCCAAAGAATTATTATTTTTCACAAGCTTCTGGTAAAACTGATACTACATAGAATGTTATCTTTCCTATAAACATAAGATAATTAGTGCAGAGCAGCACGGTTACAGTACCAGTACTGCTTTAGCCAGTTTACTCCACGATATATATATATGTTAATTTAGACAATCATATTAGTACAGAGGGTATCTTTGTGGACCTATCTAAGGCCTTTGATTGTGTTGACCACATGAAACTGCTGAACATGTTATCGCGTTACGGTTTGCGAGGAACTTGTGGTTAATGACGAAGCTCTTACTTACGTGATAGATTTCAAGTTCATTATGATAATTATAAATCTCATGTAAAACCCGTAAATATTAGGGTTCCGCAGGAGTCTTTGTTTGGTCCGATTTTATTTGTGTTTTATATTAACGACATGAACACCGTTGTAGCTCCCTATAATTTTATCTCCTATGCAGATGATACTTCCATTCTGATTCCAGTAAGCACAGCAGATGCCGCGGTTTCCCCAGCTTTGCTAGCACAAAAACTTGCTGACTGGTGTGCAAATCGTAGCCTAACTGTAAATGCTAAGAAATCAGTCATTATGAAATTTTCTACCACCAAATCCGACTCCAGCATACTCATTAAATGTAACAACCAGTCAATCCCTCAATTTAACAGTCACAAAATTCTAGGCGTTCATGTGTGTGAAAATCTAAAATGGGACTAACGCTATCAAAAGACTTGCACAAATTACAAATGTCAACATAGTAAAATTTTTCTATTTTGCCAAATTTTATACTATTATGGCATATTGTATTATTTTTTTGGGGCGGTTCCACCGCTGCGCGCATTTTCACAATACAAAAACGGGCTGTAAGAAACATGTTTAAGATACAGTACCCGACTTCATGATATATGTTTTTTTTGTACAATACCTATACCTAATTTACTTTTTTCCATTTAAACAAGTCATTTTAAGACTGTTTCACATTCATGGGCGGGAATACACAAGCGTGAAAAGACAGAATATGTTGACTCAAGTGTCAAAATGGTTACATATACCGGCTAAAATGTCGAATACGGGACTGGCAGAAAATGGGAGTAAATAGTCAGCTTCGATTTAGAGAGGTAAATTTTTGTTAAAATCTCGAGATTGATTTTTTTCATGATTACAATATTTGCATACTTATTACTTCGTATATGAAAGTAAAAATTGTCCTTCGAACTATCTTTAGATATCCTCAAAGGAAATGTTATGCATATACAACATATTTGAATCATTCTTGTCGTGTCACTATATCTAAGCTATCATTCTGTTGCTATGGTAATATACATATGTTCGATGTTTACATAGATGGTTGGGTAGCTGAAGACCTAAATCCAAGTCCAGCTAAAATATACATGACTACATACGTGCGCTATTTTTAATATCCTTTATAAATTCGCTCATGCATATACATTTTCCATGAAAGCTTCTATGCATATTAAAATATAAACAGGAACTTGCAAAGGGCATTGACATAATACAATATATTCTGTAACTAGAGCGTATTTATTCCATTGCTTATTTTAGCTAAAAATCATGCATACTACATCGTTTCATTTCAAACCTATTATTATTTTAAGAGTTTACTAAGATGCTGGTTTTCAGTGTCTTAAGATTACATTTTCATAATCTTACCTTTAATCGTTTAGGCTATAGAACACACACTCTTATACAGACGCCATTCCAAAAATAGTCAGACTCGATTCAGGGAAGGTCAAAAGGTGTATTTCCATTAAAATCTCGAGACCAATTTTTTTCATGATTACAATTTTTAATTATTACTTTATATAAGAAAGTAATAAACATATCATTTCACAAATAGAACTCATTAATTGTTACTCTTATTTACATGCGCTTTATGAATGTTAGTTGGTAAAGTCGATTCGATCCCCAATACATATTACGATATTTGAACTTTCGTCTCAGAGTTTGTTCTGTTCATTTTTCATTATCTTAAACGATTAATTGCTACACAAGACCGAATTTAGGCCAGGCGATTGTCTAAATTGGCTTTACGATTACATTCTTTCCATATGTCGTCTGCGGTTGTTTTCTGCATTTTAACTTCATTGCCTGCATTTGTAATTCTGCATTTACTTTACCCCGTCTTCACTATTATCTGAATAGAAAGAGTAAAAAATGAGCGTCGTAAAGAGCAAATACGGAAGAACTTGAGAAAGTACAAAATATAAGATAAGACATTGTACATCTTTGATGGACAGAAGGATAACAGGTTTAATAAAAAAAATCGAAGGACAAGCGAAGTGCTCTTATTGTACATGCGATGTCACAGTTTATTGATTGAGTAAAACAGAAATAGATTGTTGCATAATAATTGGATATTATTGTATTGGTGATACGCCACTGTATTTTGAATATTGGCACGTCTGATAACCTGAAGCATGACTGTTTTTAAGTCCTCGTTCGCGACGGTATATTAGCTTGATTACCGGTTGCTTCGCGTGCTATGCACTAAGTACAGTTTTCTCGTGGACGCCATCTCCGTGGCTGGTGTGGTGACGGCGTGTCTGGTATCCGGAGGCTGTAGTTCGGGGCGCCAGCGACCACTTTGGTGAAAGTATCCAGACGATACACTGCGTCGGCAATATCTATCACAACACACCTAGCATTATTTACAGGTGGCTGGTGAAAATTATAAATTGTGCAAAAAATTATAACATTTTTATTCACGAAACATTACAAAAAGTATAATATCGTTTTCCACTGACGCATTCTTGCTTTGATGTCGCTGATGTAAGAATATGTGCGTCACTGGACAATTTAAAACTTTTTCAAGTGTCTTTATTGCAGCGAATATGTACAGGGAAATTATATATTGGCTGTTGTTTATTTTACGTAAATATTTTATTTTTGCGAAATTAATAGCCAATATAATTGAAAATCATCCATATTGTCACCAGAGAACATTATTAGTGGATACTTTTCTTGTAGCGATCATAGCAATCGCAATGTTCGTTTGCTCCAAAACCAAAATTCGTTTAACATTTAAAATGTATGTTTTATTTCGAAGCAAATAATATTGTAATTGGAATGAACGATGCAAGAATATTATCCTTTAATACTGTTCTTTGGTTGTAATATTGTAAATTATCAGTAATTGGTTGTCAATTTGTGAAAATAAATTATTTATGTAAACTAGCAAATCTTTAAGATATCTGATAATCAAGAAATACTATAATTTCCGTTATAATTAATTATTTAGAGAGGCAAAATATTGTTGCCATAGCAACAAAATCAGTGAAATACATCCCTAAATTTTACATTATGAATGAAGAAATAAACCACGAAAAGACCTACAAATTTATTATTCTATTCCTTAAAAAATAAATAAATACATTGTACTCGGTATTTTCTAAATTAAATATTAAATTCTTTTACGAAGCCAATGAAAATAAAATTCTAATCAATAAGTAGTTAAATATCTATTATTAATGTCTATTTGCATTATGTTAGGAAGTAGATAGCACAAACAAAAATGTGTCCTCTTTAAAAGTGCTCTGTAGCCTGAAGCGCGTGTTTTAACGCGACTGGTATCTAATAATCTCTTATGTAATTAGATTATATGGATGAGTGATGGTTAGATAATATGCTATGTAATCTAGCATGATGATATTATAAATAAATTGAAACATGTCAAATAAGGACGTGCAAGCAAGGTTCAACAAACGATAATATAGCCGTAGGGGACGACGAAGAATATGCGTCCGTCCGTTTGCAGAAGGTAAGCAGCAAGTCTGCTACTGAAAGTGTAGGTCGCCAGGTCGCCGCCGTACGGCGCAGTCTGTTCCGCAAACACTTATTTGTTATCTGTTTAGTTGTGCTTGTACATATTTTACCTCTAATAAGTGCACTTTGTCTTTATTTTATGTAATTACGAAATGTTGCGAGACTTTAACATCGTTATTACATCCAGTAACATATAGTAATTGTATTGTATTATAAATTTGCTAAAATAAATTCTAAATATAGCATCCTAGACATTATTGTATAAGATGAAAAACAGATAAACTAACTGCATGTTTTAGCTGGTTTAGAGTGAATAAGAATTCGGCTGATTATTTTATCAGACCAACTGCACATTTTATGAATAATTGTGAAGATGCGAAGGAATGTAAATTGTTTTCTGCTACTCCATTTGATGGGAGTAGGCATAATGTTATGTATGTATGTATGTATGTATGTATTTTATAAATAAACGACATGTGTTTACTGTGGTTTAATTTTTATGCAACAAATAAAGTAAATCGAGATTTTGATGACAATATGTAAAATTTAATTTAACAAACTACATTAAATTTTTTTTTTTTTTTTATTTGTTTTATTGATAAATCAACGCGAGGTGCTTCCAGGTATTCAACCGAAAGTACAGTTTTTCATTTAATATTAGCACAAACAATGTATAATCTTACATATAATAATACACTTCTCGCACACTAAATTAGAAATAACTCAATAACGACTGTTGTTGGGCTACAATTTTTATTGCCAGACTGTATTACGTTATTTATTTAGTTTGGTATAACTCGAGTCTACGAAAACCTTATAGGTGTCAAGTAAAATAACTCAACAGCAAAATTATAATTTAATATTTCACCACACAAAATGTGTAGCTTAGTATAGTGTTGCTAAAGGACTTTAAATTAACAAGCTGAAAGTTCGTGCTGGAATCACATTAGAAAATAATTCAAAGCAACTAATTTAAAACTTTACCTATAATTTGAAGGGAAAAGATTCCAAAACTCGGAAGTAATCAGCATTTTTATACCATTTAGATAGAACTAATTTGAATAAATAAATTGTAGATGAGTTTTATGTAATAGGCTTTCATTGTACTGCAGGAACATTCCATTCCGTGTTTTACGGTAGATGGCGAAAATACTTAAAACGAGAGAGGTAGATAAATGTTTAGTACACATTTATTTGTTCACGAATTCACGGAAGGCGGACACGGAACTTTATACTTATGTTTTATTATGACGTTTTAATGTATTGATGCAACGCTTTCATATAACCCACATAATTAAGTATAAAATTCGTAATAAAAAATAATTAACGGCGCCAAATTTCTTCGCAGACAAATTAGCTTTTTTTTTACATTTCTATAGGTAACAGTAAACAATTACACGGGACCTGTTATTAATTTATAACTCATTTATAGCTCAATAAAAGGCTGTCATTTTAAATTTTATACTAGCCATAATAAAAATTATAAATTCTTGTAGTAAATTACAAATATTTTGATAAAATTACTATAGTATTTTATTAATTGCATTGCAATAGAATGATTTTGATACTTTTGTGCACCTAAACCTAAATAATAAAATAGTGAATATATCACAAAAACATGTTTTAATAAAGTGATTATACTAGCATGGTTATGCTTTATTTTTAGAAAAAAAATTTTATAATATTAATTTTAGTTTTTTGCGTCTAGTGTTTAAGAGGTATAAATTAAATATATCAAGATTGTTGCGCCATCACACACACACGCGTGCATATTTATATATTAGTATTTATATTAGTATTTATTAAATAAATATTTGCGGTCGAAAGATTTGATCCAATGAAGTCGTTCGGTCATGTATGCAATACTCCATATCACAATTGTATAGGCTTTTCACCTTCCACTGTAGTAATCACGGTAATCTCATTTAGGGAAGTGAGATAAATGTTTTAATTATACACGTTGTTATCGAGGGACCGTAAAGCCCTTGCATTTAGCTCATCATTGTGTATAGCCGAGTTGTAGAGTCGCTAATAATAGTCTCGTTGCTTCGTAAAACTTAACAAGTTCCTTTTAGGAGATGCTCTAAATGTCGTTGTTTTCTAGATTCTAGATTCAAGATTTTTTGTTCTGAATCCTCCGATATTACAGGACACTGAGAGGGTATGTGTTTCGATGTTTCTTGAACGTGCCTCATCTTCTACAACTGTTATCGTTAGAGATTTTTATTGTTGTCAGATGTTAGTTGAGTTGAAAATGTCCTGTCAGCATTCCCACACATAATCTTAGATGCTTTTTGTTCATGTAGAGCAAGCATTTACATTTTCCTGGCATAGGTGCACTGATCAGAGCTTTTGCTTCATCTAGACCCGTTGTCGATGACCCGTGTACTGTTATCCAAAATTTGTTTTATTGTATGCATCGTTTTATAATATTAAATTCAAACAATATTTTATTTTGCCATTAATATATTATCAACCCTATAAAAGTATGTCAGTTTCTTCTTACAATTAGTTTAATAATAAACAGAATGCAGCATCATATTCAATTAACACATTCACGAACAGTTCATAGTCGTGAAATCATATAATTTTCAGTGTAATATTCTGCTTCAATATGTTATTGCAATACATGTATATTGAATATTAATATGAATGACGAATTTCATTTAAAAGATTTAGAACACGCAGAACACCATATTTTGTAATACCAAAATGTATTGCTGTAGGATAGAATTGTTGTTGTGCGAATAGAAATTTGCATTAGGTGGTCAAAATCGCTTGTTCCACTTATGAACTATTTACATAATTAAAAATGAGAGTTCACACAGCTTAAAATTCTATTAAAACCAGTTTACAATGAAACCTTTTAATTAACAAAATTAGAAGCATCAAAAAGACATTATCATGCTCTACAAATTAAAATTTATTATGTTATACAACAATATTTCATTGTAAAAAATCTAATTTGGCTAGTCATGATCTACGCATGCTTCATATTTAGTATAAATAAGAACGATGATTTTGATTATCAATTTGATACTTTACACTGTAAAGTTTACAGGGTTGTGGATTTAACTAAAATAATAATCACAAATCAAATATTAATTTTTTATGCCGTTAACGCCGAGGTATTTTTGCTGAATTCTTAAGAGTTTTTTCAATCTGTTTTCTTTTATCATTTATTTCTACATTAGTGTATGAGACGTTTATGACATGTAATATTTTATATTTTCTGTGCTATAACTTTACCTATAATGGAATTTTGCTCAAATAAATTAACAGCCAAAAATTGTACTCTCTATAACGTGCTTGTACGTACTTCGAGTTGATTTATTAATAAAACGTGAAGATTTAAAAATGTACGTGTTTTATGTACACTGGCTTGAAATTTCGTTAATTTATTACGTTAACATCTACCAAAAATATCCGTAGTGGCCTGCACTGAACTTTCTTATACGTATTATGTTTTAATAATAGTGAATTCAAGAAAATATAATTATTCATCATATTTATAATATTTTACTAAGCTTAGTAAAATATTATTATTAAAACAAAATACGTATAAGAAAGTTCAGTGCAGGCCACTACGGATATTTAAAATATAATCCTCACAATAGATATAAAATGTTAAATTCCAAATTATTTTATTTTGTTTCTCTGTTAAACAATTGACAGACATAGTTGATACGATTTATGTAAAAAATAGTCGAAATCGATTCAGGAAAGATCAAAACGTATATTTCCGTTAAAATCTTGAGTTCGAAATTTTTCACGATTGCAATAGAAAGTAAAAATATTGTTATAATTATCATTTTCTTGTAACCAGTACTCTTTTTGAATAAAACATTCTAACAAAAGTTGCGCGAAATATAATATTTTTCATTTTTATTGTTACTATTTTACGGAAGTGTAATATATTTGGTACTAGTCTTCGATAACTATATCGGATTAATCAAATTAACTCGTATTACATCGTGCTTTTATATCCGATTAGTCCAATCCTATTAAATTGTAGGATTATCTGCTTTTATAGCTAGTTTTTATATTTACATCGGCGTTTAATTCGAATTTAAAACTTGAATTATTGTTAATCAAATTAATAATGCTTCGGAATTACAACAGTCGGTATTAGCAAAATGTGTCAGATTGATTAGAATCAGAACAATTGTTTTATCTTATGTAAGATAGTATTATAAAATTTCATTTAATGTAATTTTGTCTTCATTTACAAGATAATACTGTTTAAATTAATCAGATGTTAGTGATAAAATACACGTTTTGATGTTAATTAATTATATAGCTTAATGTTAATACGAGTCTACGCAAACCATTATACAATTCTGAGTAGAATAACTACTTTAAATATAGTTATTCACATTTTGTATATCTTTATAAAATACGGTAATAATTAAAATATATAATATGGGGAAAATAGAAGATAATTTCATAAATAAACAAGCAACTTTCATTTATTAATCATTCTCACATCATTGTTAGATGAATGCCTAATATTTGTAATTGAACAAATAGAAACTCGTTACATTTATTATTAGTAACTAATCATTTATTTATGAGAAATGCTACAGGATGTACATACCATAATATGATAGCACAATATTTAGCCTTGCAAAAACTTATAGGAAATTTATCTAGGCGCTATTATGTAATATAAAAGAAAGTAATTAAATTTATGAATTAGGTATGCGAATTTTCTTTGAAACTGATGAAATCACAAATTAGATATATATAAATGTTATTAAGACGTCATTGGCCTTGTGCAAAAACCATTAATCTGAATTTAAATTTACTTATTGATCAATTGAAATATTTCCTAGTATTATGTTAATAAGTATGACTCATACATCAATGGATTATTAAACATCTTCAGCATTGTATCAAGGGACGACTATTTAATAAATAATAAGCATTACATAATTAGAAAATATGTAAATTTGTGACCTAACCTACAATAAATATGCACAGTTTTAGCAAAAAGAAGAAGACAATGACATTTACATGTCAGATTACTTATACTTTCCTTTCAATAAACAATTAGCAGCAGTAATAGTTTTAGTACTACAAGAGATTTATGAAGACAACCATTTCAAAACATTATTGAGTAGTTAAAATTTTATTACCAAATCCACAAGATTTACATTATGCAAAATTCAAAAATGAATAAATATATTTCCTTGAAATTAATATTTTTATTTTTGTATCTTTGCTGTCTAAATAAATATATTGCATATACAAAATTGGAGTGCAGGACGTTCCACATTTTTCTTATTTATGTTTGCTATATTCTAATATCTATAATAGACCTTGTCCACTCAACTGCCAAATTAACTTGGACTTGATTCAGGTTAATTAGGATTGAAATCGCATGTTCCATTGCTATTATAACTAGATTTATCGTTAGGTAATTAACTATAAATTCAGTCTATGATTGATTTTCATACTGAAAACATCATGCATGCATTGTAGTAGTTAGTTGTCAATTTAGAGCTTCAAATATCTGTTAAATAATATTAAGAGCCATAATAAGAATTGATAAATTTATATATTATTTTTCCTATCAACGCTCGGATTCACATTGATCACATCAGAATTGTTTTTGTTTTATTCGATTCTACGAAAATGAGTTTTAAACTTAAAAACATATTTTATGTAAACATGTTTGTCATGGATGTAAATATGGACCACGATATGTCTAAAGTTCTATTTACATACTATTTACCTACTTTTTAAATGCTTTTAAACAATAAAAAGCATACTTTTAGAGAAAATAAATTTATGCTAAAGTAATACTAAATTTCTATATCTTCGTGTATTACGTTAGATTATCTTTCTTTATCAAATTTGTTATTTGAATGTTAGTTGAAAATTAAACGCTTGACTATGAACACGGTAGTAAGTAATTAGAAGTGAAATTATTTGCAATAATTATATGATTTAATTAAAAAAGTAGTATTTGGTAAATATTTTCAACAAACTACCACAAATTTAATGTACAATGTTATCAAATCATCACACTACTAGTTATTTAAACATTTTACAATCATGAATAGTTCTTTTCGAAATTCGTTTAGTATCAGATCATTTAAGACGTATCTTCTTGAAAGGAAAGAGTTTGATATCAGATTATATCTAAAATTTAAACGAAACAGGTACTCGTACAAGAATCATATAAAGAAATACATGTTACTGTTATCTCAGATCTATTTTGTATAATGAAGTGTTATTCTCACAAATAAGTGATGAACAAACACATATACTGTCATTGGGAATTCCATATTATATTTAATAGTAATCGTTTTTAACGCAAAAAGAACACATGTTTAAAACTATAAATATTAATTTAAAACAGCAAGCCTCTAGATATAACATGCCTTCACGATCGCTTCGCGGAAATGGGGGTGGGCAGATTTGTATACATACTCTGTATATCATCATCAGTGCCAGAACTGTACGTCCATGCAATTTATAAACAAATCATATTTTTTTGATCATAATGATTTGAGGCCGAAATGTAATCGATATTCTCTGAATACATGAGGTGAATTTTTTACTTTCTTATACGCAGCATAAGTAAGTTACAATACTTACATGAAAATTTTCGACCTCGAGATTTTAAAGGAAATATACATTTTGACCTTCCCTATGAGGTGCACATGCAAGGTATATACAAATCTTAAGTTTAAAGTTTCATAATTTTACCTTTAGACGTTTAGGCTATAGAGAGCATACACACACACACACACACAATCCAGGGAAGGTCAAAAGGTTTTTTCTGTTTAAATCTCTGGATCGAATTTTCCTCGATTATAATATTTATTACTTCGTATAAAATATTCAAAATTTATGTTACATTTTTACTTTGTTTTAAGTATGTTTTACAATAGTGATAATTTTCGAAATCGTGTTGTAAACGGAAATATCCGTTATAAATATATTGATAATTTTCACTACGTCGTCAGTTTGTTGATAATAAAAACATTTAAATTTTGAATTTGAGAGTGTTTTCACTTTTTCAGTTTTATGTTCTTGATGAGACATTTTATTTGCAAACATTCTGCTATCAAATAGTTTCATGATGAATAGTTGGAGATACGTTTCTGATCATTAAATTCTATTGAGATCTTTTAGATATCCAACTGACAAATCAGTCTGAGAGCCTATTTTAAATGTGAATATTGATTAGCCAATTCAAGAAAATGTAGCTGTGCTATCTAAAATTTTATGTACGAGTAGTATAATCAGCGAGAAGATAAGATCTAAAGTATAATAATGAAGCATAAAATCGCTATCGATGTCCTTATAATACGTCAATCGACAATCAAACTTTCACATATTCTAAGAAAAGCGAAAACTCTAAATGAAAAGAAATTTACTATTTATGGCACAAATAATCACTAGTCCTATGCATTATTGTTTCCTCCATGTAGCTTTTATTTAATTAATTACAAAATAAATTGTGTTCTATACGTAGAAATGAATTTTGTACAATGTGAAAAGCTAAACTAATTTGTGTATTTAATATTAATATATGTTTTTTTTTTGTTGCAGGTAAGTTATTCGAGGTTATATATGTAGTTCAAACGTCGTGAATTAAAAATTAAGGTATTGTACATTTGTGTTTATATATTCAAGGATATCGTAAATTTATATTGTTTTTCCTGACCTAAATATGAACTAAAGAGAAAAGGTTAATTTAAGTGGTTAATCTTTTATTACGAATGGTCAGTATTTCGTTATCGGCTTTTTGAATAAATTTTTAGTAGCATTAGTAGCTATTTTTCGGTTAATATTTAAATGATTAATAGAAGTATTTCTGATGTGGTCTGTATTTTATTTAAATTGTAAGTAAACAAACATTTTATCATTTTCAAAAAAAAGACATAATCAGCAATGGGTACACATATCAACTAAAGTGCTTCGTTTAATCCCGCCAGTTCGAGAGATTAATTAACATTTTAATCCGGTGCTAAATACACTATTTTTTACACTTCTGGCCATTATTTTTAAATAATAATTAACTTCGATCATTTTAAAATAAATATACTTCACAAATTGATAACAAAAACAAGAGATTGCAATTTTTTTTTTAGATAGATATGTAAATAAATAACGAGAAATATTTTGTTGTTTTAATTACGAATTACTTACCTATTAAATCAAGGAAAATATACAAGAAAATTGTTTTATTTTGCAAATTATGTGACTATAATAAATTCAATAAACTATATACTTGTTACTGTGGTAACACTTTTTGACTTGTCACTTTGCTTCCCCAGGGATAATATGAATATTATACCAATCTGGGAGCAAATTGCTTCCTCAAAAAAGATCGAGTAAAGTAGGCAATTTTACTCCCGAAAGTGAAACGATATTTAATCGATTATAAACGAATAGAAAACATACACAATATTGTACTGGCAACTTTTCTTACATTTATGTAAAGTGTTATATTTACTAGGTAAAACTTTCAATTAATTGCGATACAATATAAAGAATTTAAAACTTCTTTCGTATACTACTAAATTATATTTTGATATTTCATAAACTCTCATCTTCATGATGGTTATTATGCTAAATGGATTTAACCGTGGTTCAAAGGTCAAAATACTTCAATATAAACAACGACTATTTATACTGTGTATGTATCTCTAACAAAGTAAAGAGCCGATAAAATAAAAGTAAAAGTAAATAAAAGAGTTCTTTGCATGCACAAGTTGGACACCTTCAAACGGTCCGAATTATGGGTATGATCAGGGTTGGATTTAATATTTTTAACCGTGTACATTATGGAGCTAATCCATATAAATAAAAGTTGCCTTTTTATTGATTCAAGTACATATAAACAATTTAATATCAATTTCATTACACTGGTAATGTCATTATAGTTGTATTTATTGATTTCAAGTATCCTTGAACTTAAATTTATTTTGAAAAATGTAGGTTTGGCGAACATAACACCACACAACAAATTTATTACAATATTTTGTGACCAGCAATAAAATAGTTTTATTATTTTTTCGTCACCTTGGTCTTCTTTAATCAGTATGAATAAAAATTGTTAATGTTTCCATCGTGTATGGTGACATGGTTTTATTTTCTTTATTTATTTAATAAAATTTATCCAATTTTCTTTATGTTGTATATATTAAATAAACAGCATTGATATCTTGATTTTGTTTGAAATTTCGAACATATTTAACAGATGTTTAAAATTGGCAACTATTATTGACATTACACAAATAAAAGCGTTTGTGATGGTCCAAACTATTCCCTTCTACTTTTAGGCTGAAATATTATTTTGTATATTTATATTATATCAAAGATCATTGTTAATAAGTTCTGAACTTTCTTATACGTATTTTGTTTAGATAGGAGGGATGTTAAAACACAAATTTTGAATAATTCAAGAAAATATTATTCATTATGCTATATTTTTTACGTTTTAAAATAAAGTAATTATGCTGTAATTCGAATCCGGGTTGAGTAATAGAGACATGAAATTGAAATCTCCTAATCGTTCGTATTTTCATTTCCAAGGATAAGATGCTCGTAATATTTTTTCGTACGAGTCGCAACAGAAAGTAAAATTCAATTGAATGTCACCAGAAAGTTCTGAAAATAAAAAGAAATAATTTTAGGTTTTTCGTAGACCTGTTCTCATTTCTTTAATCCGTCTCGGCTTTTGTTTGACCCAGTGCCGAATCGATATAAAATATAAATTTACTTATGTATTTTCTATGTAGAACAACTGTTTTTCTAATAGGTTTTATGTGTAAGAGTTTGTGGTTTGTTAGAAATTATACCCATTTTGTTTTATGTCTTTGTGGTTTTGTTGTTTGTGTAAAATCATTGATTCAATTTGAAAATCCTTGGTAGATATTTTCCAATACTTTTACAAAGTTTGTCGTGAACATCTCCGAGTAATCAGAATTTATATTAATAATTGTATTTAATACTTGAATTTAAGTCTTTAGATTTCTGAGAATCTTTAATGTAATTCTTTAACGGCTTCCGTTAAAATTAAACATGATTTTTGTTGAAAACAGATTTACTTTTGGAAGCTTTACGCAAAACAATTTTCTGTTATTGCTTTTAATTATTGTCAAACAGTCAGACTTCATTCCAAAAATAGTCAGACTCGATTCAGGGAAGGTCAAAAGGTGTATATCTCGAGATCGAAATTTTTCATAATTTCATAATTTTTCAATACTTACTTATACTGCGTATAAGAAAGTAAAAATACTGTTATAATTGTTTGAATAAATTCTTTATTTTCTATTATATTTCACATTATTAGTTTAATACAAATTAAATTAACATTAAGATAATACAATTATTATTGTTCATAACTGTGATGATTATTTTTAAACTTAATGTTGAAATTAGGTGCTATTTTTCTAGTTCAGTAAATAGTAAATTACAACAATTATATTTCCATCGAATTCTTTGAAAATTACAATTGATTATCTTTCGTAATTGATTTCCCACGATAATGGGGAATGGTGTTGTATTATGTTAGCTAATTTACATAAATAAAATCATTTTAATATAAGTAACTTTTTATTATTTTGATATCTTTTAATCTAATATACTAATACGACTTATACTACTTTATTTTGGATTTAAAATCAATTTTTCCTAATATATTCTGATGAAATAAATCGTTCAAATGCAGTGTTGGGTAGATATATATATATGGATGATTTGATATTGATATAACCGAGCTGGTCTATTTGTGTATTTACTTGGTGCCGGCACTGTCCATCGAACTCTTGGATCACCTGTTGCTTTCAAGGTCGTACGCGGACAAACCGTGACATCTTGTTATACCACAAGTAAGCAAGCCGGTGATTCAAAACTGCGGCCAACAACTTTACGCAGCAAAAAACTATACCAAACTATAGTTAGGTGTTTTCCGTAACTGTACCAACCGGTTAAGTACAAAAATCAAAATTCTTGAATTAGCTGTAGACTGTATTCTATTATTTAACAATAATTAGTTCTTGATTGCAAAATAGACATTTTAGTCTTTAAATGCAAAGAGAATAATTATAGATCAGTTGCGTAGGTACAGTTATAAAAAACAATTCAAAATGTTATAATTTCTCAAAAAATTATTTATTGGCTATACAAGTGCTATTTCTAGAATTTATATTATTATAAATATAAAGTTGTAAGTCTTATTTTCATAAATTAAATCGATTAGGAGAATTTCAATGAAAAATATTCCAAATGGTGTAATGTATTGATGAATTTATTTCGCAACTTTAACTATAATAAAAATAAAAGTAATAAATGTATCTAGTAAGCACGCACTCGTGCAACACGTCCCGTGCGAATTTCATCTTTTATTACAGTGGTTAGTAACTTATAAAAAACAAAAAAAATAATAAACGTCGATGGAATTTGTAGATCATATTTTTTTGGGTGACTTTTTTTTAAAGTATGATTAATGTTGCACACCAAAGCACATTCCAGTATCAGGGTCCAAAGACTCCACCGCTTACCGTGGGGTTAAAATCCGTAAGAAAAAAAAAATCCAGCATCAAGGTGCATAGACCCCTACAAATTCAGTTGGGCCTAATCATTCCCAAAGAAAGATCAATGGGAAAAAGCCGAAATAAAATAAAAAGTAACAGGTCATCCTGCATGTAAATAAACAAACACAATAGTGTGTGTCATGAGTGTGAATTATGTACTCTTAACCGCCTACAGGTACACACACCTACGCATACACACATCTATAACATACCGACATACACACCTATAACATAAACATACACACAATCACGCAAAAATACGTCTAAACAACTATAAGCGCATGTATATTGGTCAAATACGCACACACACACACAAACACACACACACACACACACACACACACACACACACAGAGAGAGAGATGGACATATATATATACACATACACATACAAATGTGCGCACGCGCATAATTAAATAGATACATCAAATAATCACAATACATTTACATATAATCTTAAATACGCTACATACACAGAATCATAAATCGTGTATATACATACATATGTATAAAACACGCATACATGCAAACATCGATCGCCATCTGAGTGTGTCCGTTCAATGTCCAACAGACGGATGGACAATGTCCGGTGGTAGTGCAACTCACGCACATTGCACACAATCGCACAGCACACATGCTGTCGTGATGCCAAGGTCGTTCAGGTATACAGTTGGTCATTCACTTCGCCGGTCACAGACCGATGTATAACCGCAAAGTCCATATTTATGATCGTCTATCTGGTGAGTGGTGCATTGGGTTTCTGTTCTGATCGGATGTCGTAGTTTCCGATTATTTCATACCGAACAGATTAGGTGGAACGTAACACTCGTTATAAATTATGTAAATTGATACTTTTCTCATTTGTTGGTCAATTTTATTTATATTTTCAATATTACTTTCTATAATATACTCGTACTAGACAATATAATTGAAATTCGAATATTGACTACGATAAAAGGAAATGAACAGAATCACCTTAGATTTTCAATTTTTCAATAAATTTTATTAAGAGACAATTTAAAATACACATTAAGTTAGGCTTATAGCATAGGTGATATAAATAATATTTGTCAACCTAGACAATTAATTTATATTAATGTAATATTAAATGCAAGTACTTTTTATTTCACTATTTTCCTTGAATTTTTTTTTTATTTTCTTTCGTCACTGCATAAGGAATTACTTTTTATTATTTATATTTTTAATAAAAATCTTTCCTGTATAAATAACAAAGAAAGCAGATGTTATAACTGACTTTGTGGTTTGATCAATCATCGATGTTTTTACATATGTACGTCTGTATGTAAAAACATATGGATTGCATTAGCAAAAAGTCGTATGCTAGACGTTTATTGACATTTTTTCTCGGTATTGTCAAATATAGCGTTGCCGATTGCTCTATTGTATTTGGGTGGTATTTTCAATTGATTGCTCCTAGTTATATATCACTTATACTATAAATGTGCTTAGAATACAAACGATGTATTAATAAATATATAAAGTATCATTCCTTTTCCTATTAATTGTCGATGGTGTCGTTTGTAAATTATCTATTAAATTGATTATTTTGGTCTGTAATTTTTGCTAACACATCTTATATGTTAGTAAAATATCTTATAGTCAATATATTTATAATGGTAGTAAATATATTTTGTGTATCTTATTTTATTTAGTATTGTAGGAGTTATTTTCCTTTTGCTCTAGTTGGAAACACTGCTCCTTCTATATGATAACCGTTTGTCTTTTGTCAATACACAAATAAGAAAAACATCTGAAGTTGTTTACATGTTAATTGTCATTGTTGTTAAAAATAAAACCAAACATTATAATTGAGCCTCTGCCTTTCATATAATTAATCCTGAATATAAAACCAACAATGGTTATGGGCCCAGGTGCGCGATATGCGAGGTAGAAGATTATAGTGCTCGATCGTTGAAGGACAATACGTATTCTTTCAAAACAATAAAAGAAAATGGCGGAAACAAAGTACGCAATAGAGAAGCTGAACGGCGCAAATTATGCTTCGTGGTCGTACCAAATGAGGATGGTGCTGACGGAGTGTGATCTCTGGTCAATCGTCAATCCCGGGGAAGACGAACCTGCGGAAAATGCCTCCGCAAAAGAGAATAAGGACCATATCACACGTCAAGGTAAAGCTCTCGCTAAACTTGCTCTTGCAGTCTGCGACGAACAGCAGATGCATATCCGCCAGCTGACAACTGCAAAGTCGGTGTGGGAGGAACTTCAACGATTGTATGCTCCGACGGACAGTAAGTTCCGAACAGTTCAACTGCGGCGAAAATTGTACTCGTGTAAAATGTTGGATTACGAGTCAATGGAATGTTACTTGGGCCAAATTAACAGAACAGTTGCAGATTTAGCGATTATCGGCGACAAAATAGAGGATGGAGATTTGGCCATGACGATTCTCTGCGGATTATCCGACGAGTGGGACACAGTAGTCTCCGCATTGTGTAACCTACCAGAAGTAGACTTCACAAGCGCAACTGTCAAGAGACGCCTTCTTGCGGAAGATGCCCGGCGTACTGAGGGCAATGACATCAAACAGAAGGCACTTGTGGCGAGGATGAAGAATCAAGGAAACTGGAGGATACATAAGTCAGGGAAGTCATCGGAAGGCGCACCGCACGACAGGAAGGATGACCAGGAGAAGAAGAAGCCCCCGCAAAAGGGGAATCTTATCTGTTTTAACTGTCAAGGAAGTGGCCACATCGCTAGATTTTGTCCTAAAAAAAAAAAAAGAGAAAGTTCACAAGACTCGGATGGCGACGATGAGCGCCTACTGCGGGAACGAGAGAATCAACAAGGACAGTTGGATCATCGACTCCGGAGCTACTCATCATATGACGCCAATTGAGGACTATTTCTCGAACATAGACAAGAGGACCGCTACCGATGTCATAACCATGGCAGATGGCAGCACGACACCTTCTGCCGGGAGGGGCACCGTAAAAGCGAAACTTGTTAATAGCCTTTCTGATTTCCAGGAATTCATAGCGAAAGAAACGTTGTTGGTCCCAAACATCGGTCACGGCATCATCTCTGTTCGGGCACTCACAAAGAAAGGGATGAGGGTGATTTTTGATCACAAAGGAGGCTACATTGAAGATGTGGCCGGACGGTTGCTGATTCGTGCAGAGAAGCGGAATGAGCTCTACGTCATCAACGCGAAGCCATGTACCAAGGTTAAGTTGAACACGCTCTCAAGCAGAGATAAGCCGGAGTCAATTGACCTGTGGCACCGTCGGTTGATGCACATCAGCAAGGAGAAGATACTCGAGATGGCAAAAGCGGACTCCGTCGTGGGATTGAAGGTCGAGCAGGGCTCCCTAACCCCATGTAGCAGCTGTTTAACAGGTAAATCTACACGTCAGCCTTTTCCCAAGAATTCTAGCCGCAACTCAAAGACAAAGACAGAAGTACTCGAACTGGTACATTCCGACCTGATGGGGCCAGTTGACGTAACGAGCTGGGGAGGAAAACGGTACCTACTCACCATGATAGATGATGCTAGTAGGTATGTCTTTGTGCGTTTCCTGGAGAAGAAAGGGGATGCTTTAGGCGAGTTCAAGAAGTGGAAAGTTGAAGTTGAAAAGCAAACCGACAAACAGCTGAAACGGATCCGGACAGATAATGGGCTCGAGTTCTGTAACAAAAATTGGACAGCATTCTGCGAAAGCGAAGGTATCCGTCATGAAACGACGATGGTGTACACTCCGCAACAAAACGGCGTGGCGGAACGCCTAAACCGCACGCTTCTTGATTTAGTTCGAGCGCAAATTCGAGAAACCGACCTACCAAAGGGCTCTTGGGCTGAGCTAACATGCACAGCGGCGCATGTGAGAAACCGCGTCACAAATTCTCATGACAAGAAGCAGACTCCGTACGAATTATGGACCGGAAAGAAACCTAGCGTTAGATATTTGCGAGCCATAGGCTGCAACGTGTTTGTACACATTCCAAATCAAAAACTCAAGTCCAAGCTGTCAGCAAGAGCCGATAAAGGGTTGATGGTCGGATACGCATTGCACGGTCGAGGATACCGTATATGGAGACCTGGAACGCGACGAGTTGATGAGTCGCGTGACTGTGTGTTCGTCGAAACGTCTCCTGAAGAGGGCATTGGGCAGAAGCATCCGAGAATACGCGAATCAACGGCTACTGCAAGTAACGACCACCTGGAGGCCTCCACCGGCAGGCCTGGGCAGGAAGTCGGCGAGAACTCGAATTCCGAGGAGGAATCTCATGAAGAACAGGATGAGGAAGTCCCGGCGGACAACGACATACCTGAAGACTCTGAGGCAACGGTGAGAAAGCGTGGAAGACCGAGAAAGGGCACTGGACTGGTGCGAGTAGAAAGCATCAACAAACATGGGATGACACTTCGCCAGAGGACACGGGATCCACCTCGATCGAATGTCATGACAGGTGTGGATGAAGATCCTTCCTGCTACCAGGACGCCATAAATTCCACGAACTCATCACAATGGTTGGAGGCGATGGCTGAGGAAATGAACTCGTTGAGGGAACATGATTCCTGGCAACTTGTTCCACGACCTGCTGGAGTGACACCTGTAAGATGCAAATGGGTTTTCAAGAAGAAAACAGCGGGTGACACTCATCGATACAAAGCGCGCCTCGTAGCCAAGGGATTCACACAACGAAAAGGTATTGATTACAACGAGATTTATGCTCCTGTTTCCAGCTTCGAAACCACTCGCCTATTGGTGGCTGCTAGCGTCGAGAAGAATTGGATCATCGATCAATACGATGTGAAGAGTGCTTACCTTCACAGTGACCTAAAAGAACTCTTGTACATGGAGCAACCCGAGGGATTTGTACAGGCTGGGAAGGAATCGTTCATCTGTCAATTGAAGAAGTCAATTTATGGGCTCAAGCAGAGTGGCAGATGCTGGAACGACCATCTAAACAACTCGTTGACAAATAAGGGGTTTGTGCGTAACCCAATCGATCCATGTGTTTACGAGTTCACAGGAGAACACGGCCGGGCCATACTGACCGTATACGTCGATGACATGTTGGCCATAACGGAAAACGAAGTTACAAAACAGAAGGTGAAATCCCTGCTTGGCAGATGTTTTGAAGTTAAGCACATTGGGGAAATTTCACACATGCTGGGAGTTAAATTTGAGAAAAAGAAGAACGGAAGTCTCGAACTTTGTCAAGAGGACTACATCGACCAGCTGATCAACCGATTTGGATTACAGGATGCGAAAGGAGCCTCAACGCCAATGGAAGTCAAGCCGAAATTTTTAGAGGAGGACAGCAATGAGGATTGTCCGGACGTTCCATACTGGGAACTAATCGGCGGACTTCTCTATCTTTCCCAGAGGACTCGACCAGACATCGCATTCGCCGTCGCCAAATTAGCCCAGTTTTGCTCGAAATTCAACAGGCAACACTGGATTGCAGCGAAGCGAATTTTGAGGTACGTGAATGAGACGAAACAGTTCAGGATCATTTATCGTCCCACAGGCCAGTCAATGCATGCGTACACCGATGCAGATTGGGCCACATGCACGAGCGACAGGAAGAGCACCAGTGGGTACCTGATCACGTTGGCAGGCGCCCCAGTCTACTGGAAAAGCGCGAAACAGACGGCTGTCGCGCTGAGCACAATGGAAGCGGAGTACATCTCGTTGGCTGCCTGCGCAAGAGAGATCACCTGGATGAAGGAGCTTCTCAAACTTCTGGACTTGAGTGAGTTGGTTGGGGAATCGACCCTGATCTGGTGCGACAGCCAAGCGGCCATCGCACACGCCATGAACTACATCGACAAGTCCAGTACCAAGCACATCGCCATAAAACATCACTTTATCCGCGAGAGGATCATGGATGGAACCATACAGCTGAAGTATGTATCTACGAATCAGAATCCAGCGGATTTATTGACAAAGCCACTGAGCCGGAATCTACACGAGGATCACCGTGCCCGAATGCTGCAGAACTCCCATTGAAGAAGATGGAGGACAGGCGAAATGATCATCGCGATGCAGCAGAGATCCTTCCGAGGGGGGGATTGTAGGAGTTATTTTCCTTTTGCTCTAGTTGGAAACACTGCTCCTTCTATATGATAACCGTTTGTCTTTTGTCAATACACAAATAAGAAAAACATCTGAAGTTGTTTACATGTTAATTGTCATTGTTGTTAAAAATAAAACCAAACATTATAATTGAGCCTCTGCCTTTCATATAATTAATCCTGAATATAAAACCAACAAGTATAAATATAGAAGTTATTGATATACATATTTATTGGAGTTTAAATAGGGAAAGTGATGCCTCGTCTTCAATTAGTACTAAAGTACTAAAAATATGTTAAAAATACTATATGAAGGTAGATAAAAAAGATGCTCCTAATATCTTTCATTGTAATATTTTTCCTGCAAGTACAGTCGTTTCGAAAATATTACAAACTTCGTTCTCTGCGTCATCTACTGTTTGATCAGCTTAGTTATAATAAATAGTTAAGGACGTTATGTTGAATTTTGATTTGGCTAACTAGTTAGATAGTTGTATTTTCTTTGATTGAGTAGTATAACAACATTCCTGACAGACTACCGATTGCAGCATGTTCTAAACTAAATCATAACAGCATGTACAATATATCCTCTCAAGAAATAATAATAATAATGGTAGTGCTAATTAGCTCTTTAAAAAAATTCGGAATTTTTTCTTATTTTATTTGATTGCTGTTTCAGTTGTTAAAGATTGAAACAAGTGAACATTCTTGAAGTAAAGACTAGGTTTTACTAGTATGTTTATATAATGTTCTGATGATTGGTTTTCGTACTCTTGTTGATTATGCTCTAAAGTTGACATGGCATATAATTTTTAGTACAAGTGTTAAATTAGTAGATGCTATTTGAAGATATATTTCATTTCGTAAATTATTGATCATCACAGAAATACGCCACTGGTTTTGTTGGTATGACTCCGTTTGATTGGTTTGACTAATAGTGTGGTGGTCGAAGAAGCACATCAAATTTACAACGTAAAAAATAGAAATAAAACAACAGCATCATACATACCATACCATACCATACTACATCATGCAATGCATTGCACGATGTTGTTCAGATCAGACGCAAGTTTTTTCTTCTTTACCTTACGAACAATTTAAGTCGCCCACAAAAAACGACGTGACAAACTGGCGAACAGAAATTCCACTGCCCAAAATTAACCTGAAAAAGAAACTGAACATTCCTCAAGTGACAATAAACCTTACTGCTCACTCATTGCGTTCAACAAAGAAGATTGAAAAAAAAAAACGTTAAAGTACCTACTAGCACGTACATGTCTATTCTCATCAAATGGGGTGGCAAAAGTAACAAATCAATTATATTAGATGTAATATGGATGCAAAACTCCAGCTACAATAGTATTCCATATTATAGGAAAATATTTTATGCAATACAACTCCAAACAGCGAATCATTGCTCACATTATTATAATAATGATGATGTGAAACGAATTACCATAAAGAAATAGATTTTATTTTGAGAATATTATCTTTTGAATACTTTGTTTAGCCAAATATATGAAAGTATTTAAATAGAAATATTTGTCTGTGTATGTAACGTGTTAGTAGCAAAATATGTTTATTAAATTCGATTAATTTAGCGGAACGTATTAAAAGGTTACTCGCGGTAATAATTTATTTATTTATTACAACGCCAACATTGACTTACAGCCCAACTTGTACAAAATCAATACAATTAGATTAAAACACACCTTATCAATATCACACATAAAAATCAGTGGCATATTCCATGTGCGTAATTTTTATTGCATGATTAAAAATGTCAAATACAAGTGGGTGTTTAAACCAGAAGGCTATATAATATGTACCTATTATGCAAATGTAGATGACATTGAATTTGATTTGTTTTTAAAAGTTTATTCTCGGTAAGAGTAGGTTGATTGCAAAAACTACTTTGATAGCAAAGAATTAAAATCTATTAAAATATATGTACATACATTGTATCATTTTGCAAAATTATTGATTAATTGAACATGTTTTATTTCCTGCAACTGAAATATTCCATTTTATTGTGGTATTGAAAATTATGTTCCTTCATTCAAAGCACCATCACAAAATTGAATTTCTTTGAAATATGTCTCGAAAACTTCAAAATACACGACAAACAATAGTAACATATTTATACAATTCATAACTGTAGAATATTGATAGGTTTAAAATAAATCACTACTGGTTTCGTATCGTACTTAAATAGATAAAAATTACGAAATTAGATATTTATTTAGAAATTGGTTTGGAATTGATTCTTTCGGTAAAAACTACCATAAAAGCTATAAACTGAGGCACTGGCGTCAAATGAACTAGTCTGGCATATTCTTTTAATTTGTCGCCATAATATTCATTTTGACTCATTATAAGTATCATATATCTTGTACCTACAATTTTTGCTATAATAAAAACACGGTTAAGCAATGTCGCTTTGGTGCCTATATTTAATCAGTTTTTATTTCATTTTAATTTTTGCTACTGGTGCTAACTTAGATATTTAAATTTTACTTTTTCAATTTTCTTCTGATTAAGGGTTTCAAATAATTATTTTAAGTTAATTTGATAAAATGATTGTAGAAAATGTCTAAATTTAATTAAAAAGCTTAAATGCAATTTCAATCTCATTCCTATTTAAGTTTTATTGTATAAGGATAAACATACATTAAAAATCTTAGATATGGATCAGTGGTAAACACTGACAATCTGGCGAGGAGCATATCTTCATAGCCAGAGGCCTAATTATTGTTTTTGCTATTGATGTACGTATTTTTAAAATACTTTGCGACTAATGGATTTATACTATTTTTTCGCATAAGCAAGTGAAAATTTCCGAAAATTATACGTAGATATTTAATAAATAATTTAAATTGTATTCTTAGAAAAAATTAAGAAGTATCTTTAGATTAAGTAACTTTAAAATAATATTAAGGAAGACGAAATTACATCAATGGACAATATATACTATCACTTATAATTTTCGGTGAATTTAAATGTAACTTATCCCGCGATCACTCGCTTATCGATTGGTAGCTCGATTAAATAGGCAAAACATCGAAAATGTTAGACAAAATCTAACAACGTGAATGATCGCGGATTAATTAATCAAATTGTTATTTTGTTATCTTTATCACTCAACCTACAAGTTTTCCCAAGACAAACATCAATTTCTTGTCTAAATTCAAACAAAACTGGCGCCACTGCACTAATTTTAGGTGATTAATTTAATGTCAAATTACACTTACGAAGTATATTAAAATGAAACGATACCAAAATTGATACAGGCTAGATTAGTTGACGCCGGTGTGATATTGCTAAATCATTTTGTGAATATAACAAAAATTGTAGTAATAATGATATTTATAGAATATATGAATCAAAATGAATATTATGGCAACAAATTGAAAGAATAAAAGGCTAGTTAATTTGACGCCATGGTGACATATCGTTAAATCATTTGCAAGTATGGCAATATGTGGTAACTTGCATCAGTTTGTAGTTATTTTATGCTATTTATTACTAAAAGAATCAATTCGAAACTACATATAATAAACAATTTCTCAATACATTTTTAATATGATGAATTTTTAATGTTATTATTAGTAAACAACTATCTAAATTGTTGCTATAAATATATATATTTCACCAAGACACTTTCTATGATAGGAATGAAAAAACAACACGGAACTATAAATAACTATATTATTGAACGATTTATAAGAAAATTGGGAGAATCGTACTATATATATACAACATACATGTATGTGAGTATGATGGATATCAATCAAAGTGTCTTTATATAATTTGTTTACGTCTAACATGGTCTGTAATCACCGTTAGCTTTCGCTATGTTCACGCCAAAGTAATTTGGTTATTTTTACAATGTATGGCGCCACTCTACTTATTTGCCTTTTTTACTCGCGTTCCCGTCCTTATGTTTTGACCGTTTCGTTCAATGTACTTATTCATGGCTATTTCTCATTCACCGTATTGCATTGCTGACATTGTCTCTTTTTATGATCGTTGATGGGAACTATTCCCTTGACGTCTATATGTATTACAAGTTGATTTTTGTCATTAAATACGCTGGAGACAAGGACAAATGGATTATAATTTTCAGGATATTAAACTTAGTTGATATGTAAAACACATACAAATAAGGTTTATCCTTCATAAGGAGGCTTGATAAAGAGGAATGCATGTGCCTTAATAATATATGTGCTTATCAAATGATTTTGCCTTAACATATTTGTATGTATTTTGCGAAAATATTTAAACAATTAGCCAATCAGCATTGCACCAGATGCGAATTCCCTAATTCTTGAAGATCACAACAGACATATGAGAAATCTATTTGTATATTTTCTTTTAATGTAAATTACATATCAGTAAAAATACAATTGCAATAATTCATTACTTTTCGAAATTTTAAATATATAACAAACGTTTTGAGTGGACTCTAGCTATCGGATAGCAACATTTTCTTTTCTATGTCACGGAGAATCTTAAAGTCTCAATTCACCGTAAACTTGCCTCGAAATGTTAATACTTTTAAAACTTTTATTAACTAACTAATCAAATATGAGTTGTTGCCAAACAGTGACCTAGACATAATGAACACCACTGCAAGCGCTTTTATTTGGTGGGATACAGTATTGATTAATCATCTGTCAAGTATTATTATGGTCATAGTTTGTGTTGTTTGTCCATTATTCAATTATTTTCGTTTCCCCAAATTAATTAAGATTTATAAGATTATTATATATAGGAACAGTATCAGATATTGAAAAGCAAGAATAATCGAATTTAAATGACAACAAGAGCTACTATCCTAATGAATTTGTTGACAGAAAACTCATTTTATTTATCTAACCGATACTAAGTCTAACTACAAGGTGGTGATATTTTATACTATATTTCTTATCAAATTTCTGTATCGTATTACGTTTATCTTTGAATTTTCTCACAATAACGCAGTAATTGTAATTTCGTAAATCTTAATTTGGTTTATCAGAATTTAAAGTACATTGTACAAGTTTGCTTATTCTAAACGTGATAATAATTGTAATTTGAAAATTTATATTTTAATTGCCTGTAGATGAACTTACATCATTTGGTATTAAATAGAAATAACAATTTTTTTAGTTAAAATTTGACTCAATTGACTCAATATGACAATGTAATGAATACAGGTGTTAAAGTAAGTATTTCAATTTGAAAAATAATATCTTCTTTAAAGATAACTTGATATTATTCTCACTAAATATGTTAAACATTCATCATTTGTGGTTTGGGATGTTCAAAGTATCAAGAAATCACTTACATTTCTCGGAAGGACCACACTTTCAATTTCTTTGTGACATAAAAACAATATGACCTAAATCATGATACATAAAAAAACAGAATATTTTAAAATACGTTCTACAGCGTTATATTAAATTATTTACAAAACATCGCAACTGGGAATTCCCCATTATTTATTTAGTTTACTAAATTAATCAATATTAATTTTCACTTGAATTTTATGTTCGCAACAGCTATTATTTTATCCCTGTGCACTTCCATTTTTTGATTTTGTTCTTTTTGATCCGCCAGAACGCATAATCTAATTTTTATCAAAAGTTTTCAGTTTCGGATACCCACATTTCATGTACATTAGAATTAATCTTTTTCGACCTGTTTTTTAAAATTTAAGAATTTCAATTATAATTCGATAGCCAAACACGAATCTTGATGTCGGTTTTTGGATTAGTATCCTAAATTTAAATTTTAATATGCGCATCTACACAAACTTATTTAGGAAACTAACCGAAATTTGTGTTTAGCCAAATTTTAAACCGATTGATTTACGTTTAATTTAAAATTTGAATATTTGAAATTTGCTCTGATCTAAGTTTACATTTAAAATAATAATACTTTATATAGATTAAATAGTTAGAGGTAATTTAGCTTGTATAAAATGTTTAAACACTTTTTGGAAAACAAAAAGAGGAAATTTTCCCAGCACGTCATAAATGGTTAATTTGTTTTATTTATAAATGTAATTGAATTAAATTAGCACTTTTAACATAAAATATTTACACTGGTACACGGTTTTTTATTATGAAGGATAATGAATGACAATTTGAATGACAAATGTCTTATTTTTGTAAACAATCTATTGTAATTTTAATCATTATAACACTTGAGATAAAATTAAGGTTCATATATCTTATACTTTAATTTACTATGTATTGTATAAGCTTATATTACATTAAATGATGATGGGGATCAACCTTTTTATCCAATGTTTGGTGTATCATGCAAGTTTTGGGCACTTCAAAAATTTGCATATATAAAATAATATTATTTACGTTCCATGGATCAACTAATTAATTGTGAACTGCCATAATTACAATACGAATCCAAAAGACTAGTATTAGAAATTTTAAGTGGTTAGGCGAATTTTTTATCATGCACATTCGGGTAAACCACAAAAATATAAAACTATTCGTTCTGTATAGGTATTCTTACAACCGGAAAAATTACTTCCTCCAGATATAATGTGCACATTTATCAAAAAAATGTAAGAAAATATATGGTAGCCATAACTATCAATTTAATTGCCTCATTTTTCTCCGAAAATGGTAACTAATTTTAGTAAAAGAAACAAAAATGCTGTGCCATTTAATAATTTGTTTTAAATATTGTCGCATTATCAAACATTTGTTGCCACAATAGACTTTTTTTAAGTGAAACATATTCTTAGTTATGGCTTTTCTAAGTGTATTTTTGTTGAGTTTTCTCTAGTGGGACGATAAATTTGGTTAATAATATCGTTTAATATTTACCAAGATTTCATATTATTAAAATTATGAACGACTCAAGATAACTTTTATGGTGAACTTGTTAAATGAAACTCATTTATTTAATAAACTCAATTATCAAATAAATTAATTATACTTAACATATCTCTATTCCTATTCGATGATTGTAAGATTAGCGTATGTCATATATGTATTACCAGGTACATATATGCATACTAAGATGATTACGGACGTTAAGCAGTATTCATGACTAGGATTCTATTTTTAAATTGACTTTTCCTATCCTGTATAGTGAGTATTTTTTTGTTAACAATTTATCCCAAGATATGCCAGTAATTTCTGTTTAACTTTGCACCGTGATATTTAAATTCATCATTAAATTGCACAGGCTATAATACTTAGGTATTAAATTAGTAGTACTTTGTTAAATTATTATTAGGCAATTATCTGATGTTAAATTACACGGTTAATAACAATCTTTAAGTATAATTTTATAGACATAAAATGGAGTTACATTAACTGCTGAAATAAAGTCCACGCGTGATATTCCGGTGACATTGAAAATCATAAAAACAAATAGCGTTACACTTAAGTCATAAAATTCAACGGAAATTATTTATTATTAACAATTGTTACATAAATTACTTGAAATATGTCAGTTCTTTTTAATCTTATACTTACCTTATACTTCATGATTTCCAAGAATGTTTAAGATTCTATGTTTGCAGATTCATTTATAAGAATTTAGGTGTGTCGTATATAGCTATACTTACTATAGCATTATATTAATTTACATAATACATTTATATATGTGTGATGCTTACCAGATACTCATAAAATTATTATTTAAAAATACTACCAAATTTTTAGTAAAAAATATTATAAATTTTTATTCACGACTATGTGAATTATACATAATTCTGATCAGTTATATTAGTTATAAAATTAAAATTTGTGTGATTATTTTGTGCTATATGATTATTACGGTGAATGTTTTAGGGAAATACCCATTAGCTGTTAAACGCGATATTTATCCTAATAAAGTTAATAAAGTTTATTCGTAGGCCAAACTAAACAGTAGTAGTAGATGGTGTGTAATTTATTTCGATAATTCACTCAACTAACATAATTTTCTTTATAATTCCATGTATGCTACAACTGCAGGCCTAAATTTTGCATAAACTGTCAAAATAACAATAAAATAGAAATAAAACAAAACTTAATGAATTTAATAACATGCTACAGTAAATTTTAGTGATAAATAACTACGCAAATGTATTTGTAACAAAGCTAGAGATGTTTTATTTATACGAATTTAAATTACAAGCTTTTTGTGAATATTATTACTATAGCAATGCCTTCATACTTTGTTTGATCATGTTAAGATATGTGATTAATAGAATTAGTGAATTTAATTTCGTATTTTTGTTTATTACTTGCATTGCTTAAAGGTTTTTGTGTTAGTATAATGAAATCAAAATACCGTGCACAAATGAAAATTTTATATTTTAGTATTATTAAGTTTCATTTACGAGGTTTCATTATTCCAAGATTATATTATTATAACGAGTGATAATTATTTTTAAGTAATGTTTGCTGTGTAACTTTTCAAAGTTTTATATCGTGATATAATATGTAAAAAAAAAAAATGTTTTTTTATATATATATATAAATATATAATAAATTGATTACTCATTATATTAGTCATTTTTATATTCAATTTTGAAGGTTTCATCAATCAATGTTTTTCAATTAAGCATTCATACATAGATCAAAAATACATCAAATTCATCAAAAATATATATTTGCAATCTGTAATTGGTGTATTAGTGTCAAAATAATTTGAAAACTATGCCAATATAATTTGAAGTGTTTAAATTCCTTGAAAAAAATTGCAACAAATTTATTGCTTGTTTCAACCATGAACCAAACAAATTTCAAGAACTTATTTACGTCTATATAAGACCTTTCAAAAATTCTTGCGCTTAAGTATTTCCAAAAAATGATTACCAATGAAAAATACTGGCATATTATGAAAGAATTTTCAGCATTATAAAACCTGTCCTCTCATATAAAAATTTCTACGAACCATAACATCAACGGTCAATTTTTTCAAAATGCAAATAAAAGAGAATTGAATTCATTCTCCGAAAATTTATCCCAACCTTGCCATCGATTCGTGGAACAAATATGTGATTGATTATAATATTGAACGATGCAAGATACCTACCTATATTTGCTCTGGAAATTAGTAGGATTAGCAGTTCGTGTCAATTTAAATTTTTTGACTTGGAAGATTATTGTCATTGTAAAATTCGATGTAAAAACGTTCTGTTCGTATTTGCACTACATTTAGATAAGCGAGCTTGATTATTTACTACGAAAACGAAATGATACAACCACACGTATAGTACTAGTTTATGTCTTGAGTTTTTGATCAAGTTTTGATCCTGGTTCTTATGCAAGTTTGGTTTTAAATATTGTAATTATAAACATGAACAATAATCTAGTGAGTGACATGTTAATTTCTGCAGAACGGAAAGCCTATTGGAGAACAAACCAACTATTTCTTTGAAAATTAAAAATGATTTGCTTAAAACGCGTTTTTTAAATCTATGAATTCGAATGTTAATTTATAACTTTTATCGAGAACGCGTTCTGAATGCTAATTTTATTATTTTGTATTTTATTATAATGAAGTATGAATCTATAATTACGATAAAATCAGAAACAATAACGGTCAACATTAATTGCACTTGCACATGATTTGTTTTTTTTAAACGATTTTACGAAGCAAGAAGGTATGTTAAACATATAAAAATATTTGCAAAGTGGATTTTCTTTTATTCTGTATAAGTGATAAGTAAACTAGAGTGTTTGAGCAGTAATACATAAAATATAACTCAACCTCTGTAAATTAAAATTGTACTTTACAATAAAATCGAATCGATTTGGTTGATTATAATACGATGTTTAATTTTGAGCTTTATAGTGCAATTGGGCATAAAAGTCATAAACGAATAGAATTAGATTCACTGATTTTGGTTTCGGTGTTTTATAATTACGCTGTTTAAACACATTGTATAACAATAAATTCGCTCAGGTCCAATATCATCAATGTCATTGAAAAATATTCCTTATTTAAAATAGCATTCATGGCCAGTTTAATCTGATGTTTAAATGAGGAATGAATTTAATTGATATTAGTGAAACTGGGCCTAAGTTTTGATAAGTTGCTATAGTTCATGTTTCATATATCAAATGAATAAAAATTTAAACTTACTAAACACTTGGTAATTTTCACAAATTGTGAAAATTACCAAGTGCTTTTATTTTGTAAGTTTAAGCTATGTTTCACCAAGTGCAAATCACACAAACAAATAATAATAAATATTAAAGCAATATATACATAAATGTGTTATTTTTATTATTTTTTCTATGTGTATTTACATGATTTATTGAACGGATAAGCCAATAAGAGATGTAGCTTGTAATCAGTGGTTGGTATGGCAAATGACCAAACCTTCTCGCACGTTCGACGGTATGCCCGCTCCAGTCACCTTCTGCAAGTGGGTTATCTGTTAACGGCATGTTTGGCACGAGACAGCTCAGACGGATACCAATCAACCTGTGCTGCTCCGCTGCTGATTGCTGCTTGCGACTGAGAATTATTGGTCTGGTGTCTATACAAGAGCGACGTGCATAAGTTCATCATCATGGCATAAAATTGAGATGAACCACTAACTTGATACAACCTAGGTATACTTACGTAAATTACTTATTACGCGAGAATGTGAACCTATTATTGAACCTATCAACATTGTAGAACAACAAAAACCGGATACTCTAATAAGTTATAGCATAGATAAAATGCAATCTCTTACGCTATACCAAATCTTTATTCTTTTTATAATTTCTATTGCATCATATTCTGAACTCGGTCACTCATATCCTGATACTGATCGGTCTGCAATACCATTAGCCCTGCTTTTATGCAAATATGAATTTATTTTTAATTTGTATTTTAACGGTTTCGCACTGTTATTTGTTTCTTTAAACAAAAGATTATGTGCTCAAACAATTTTATGATTTAGTTAAATGCCAATGAACATGCAAAGCTGTAGTACTGTAAATATTCATAAAATATTTGAAATCTTATATATTAGATATATTATATATTACAGATAATTGCCTCCTCCTATATAGATTATTGTGATAGAATGAATGATTGCCTTAAGCAAAAACCAAAATTTGTTGCGTGAGCTGAAAATTATTATTAAAAGATCCGCAGTGTCTTGTACTGGACTTTCTTATACGTATTTTGTTAAGAAGGATTTTTCAAATACAATTTAGAATAATTCAATAAAATTACAATTATTCATTAAGCTCTATTTTTTACTATTATATTAGAATCTATAATTATTACTTTAAATTATTTTGCTGTAACAGCAAAAAATGATTGGAGTAAACATGCTCTTTTGATTTGAATATTTTTTTCAAAAATAGTAGTTGCACATCTTTATGCAAGTTTAAAGTATCATAATTTTACTACTAGTAACATCAAATCAATAATTATTAATTATTATTGAGGACGTTAGGCTTTAATTTTTGAAATAAAATGTCAATATGAAAACAAATTTTTGTAGATTTTTTATTATGTCTACTAAATTTGATGTTAATTGGTTTAGTATCTTCAGAGACGAAAAAGCGACGACTCGCACTCACGTGTATGATTTATATATATATATTTTTTTTGGATTCTGGGCAATGAAACATGAACTTTTTGCTATGGAAAATTTTCAATCCGAGATACTTATAGACACCGGATCAAATGCTGTAGTTTTTAAACTAATCTTGTAAATTTTGAAACCGGATGATTGAATATTAATCTTCCCTGTAGCAAAACTTGAGGAAATAAAACAAATGGATGTTGTAAATAAAAGTATATTTGTTATTGAGTTCACATAACATGCATACCTGTCACATTTGTTCACATAATAAAATTGTTGTTTCGTTAAACTAACTATATAAACAGAAGCTTTTATAACGACTGATAACCACATTTTATGAGCACAAAATGTCAGGAATGTCAATAAATGACGCACGTATACTGAGAAAAATGTTGCTAAAGAACACATTAAAGCCCTTTTGATTTAGATAATACTGCATGGCATGTTTATAGCATGTTCAATAAATTTTCCTTCGCCGTTAATGCTTGCATCCTAGGCGCCATCACTATTATTAATGGTGCAATTTTCTAAGGTTATTAAAAATTATGAATGCTGTTTTTAGACTTTATAGTTAGGTGTTAAAAATAAATAAAAATAGAACGGTTAGGTACATTAAAATACTGGACAATGATGAACTGTATTTTTATTGGAATATGTTTCGAAAGTGAATGGGATTTTTACCGTTTTGGTGTTTCTTTTTAAAACTTCAATTTGATGTTGTAACCTTTTTTGTCAATGTTCGAATTGGTTTAAATAAGCTTGAGAATATTCAATTTTATAATAATTAAATAATAGGAACTATTTTTGATTTATACGAATTAACATAAAAGTTCATATGCATTAGTCTACGTATAGTTGGAAATTGAATTAGATATAGAATGTTAAAAATCTCTTAAGCAATATAGTAGGTATAATTAATACATAAACGATTACAAAGAAGAAATCTAAAACGGTCCTGTAGCATCATTCAATATAAATTCATTACTCCCTTTATATTTTCTGAATATTGCGCTCTAGAAAGTTCGCTAATTGTTTTTGTAGATAATGAAATTCATAATAACAAAATATTAATATGCAAAATTACCATTCGTTCTGTCAAAAGCTCATGACAATATAGACTATACTTACTTATTACTGCGTATAAGAAAGTAAAAAACCAAAACATCTAACATTCAAAACATTCTATTTACCTGTAACTTTACGGATTTAGGTTTTTAATTTCCTATACGAACGTATAGGTATAGTATAGTAATCATGAAAATCTCGTAATTTTTATGGAAATACACCTTTTGACCTTTCCTGAGTGAGGAAGCATGTATAAAAAATAATTTATGTACATTCTTATCATTTTATTCTGCGCAAATATTTTCCTAGCACTTTTTTTTATAAAATGTATTAGCATTAAAATGCACCCTTACTTTATTATCGTTTTGCATCGCGTGTAGATATTCGTTGGCGCTTTAAATTACAATAAAAATATCTAAAATAACGCATGTTTTCCCTGTTTATGACAGCGCAGGCAAACATTAAATTGGAATAAACAAGAACAACTACAGTATTTTACTTTTGACGTAAATCACAAAACCCAACGGTAACAGTTTGTTGTGGCAGAAATCATAAATGGTTCAGTTTTTTTTATATATACCTAGTTAGTTGAATAGCGTGGGCAAACAAATGTGTGATATAAATTTTCGAGAAAAAAAAGTAACGTGTTGTCCTTCACAAACGCTGAGGTTACATTAGTACATTAAACCAGAAATCATGTAGTTTATAAATCATGTGTACAATTTAGCATCCGATTTACCTAATTATACTAATTATTCTTATACTTGTCAAAAGAAATTCAACATTTAATTTAGTATATAAAGAAACTAGATTATATGCGTAAATTTAGCGCTGAATGTTTAAAAGTTGACTACGGGATTATTTTAAGACTCGTATTGGTTCATTCAAAAAATCATCAGAGGAATTAGTAGAAATTTCAAAAAATTATTATCTGTACGACATATTTAATATTATATTTATGTTTTGTTTCACATGTAAAGACCATCGTTTATAAAAATTACTATCATTAGTAAATATTTAATTTTTGCGAATACGACCAGAAAACAGTATTAGAATATTATTTTTCTGTATCGACCATTTCGTTCTAAATCACGAGTTGTGAAAATGACATTTTTATAATATACTTGCGTTTCATAAATGATTCATTTTAAATATTATAATTTACAATAGTTCATTATTTTGGAAAATAGTTTGATTTTAATATTGGTGCACTGTTTCTATTTCAATCAAAGAAGCATATATAACAGTGCTTCATTTAATGAAACTACATTCGCCAATTTTTTTTTAATGTTCTATCCATATCTGTGAAATGTATAGTAAGTATCTTTATTGTAACATCAATGATTCATACAGCAGAGTATTATAATAAGTATTTTTATTATAAGTACTCACATACATTTCATATAGAAATAGTTGTAATGATGTTATTTATATATTCAAAATGCATTACAGCAGTGTTTGTTTTTAATACGTATGCGGTATGTATGTACCGTGCAAAGAAAACAAATGATTTATACTTTCGATTTGACTGATATGAGATATGACTGTGGAATATGGAATACTAGAATTTTTATACATTTACCATCCAATATTTTGGAATTGTCTTATTGTTAGTATACTTCGGTTGACTCGTAATTTATTTATGTTTAGTCAAAATGTGTTATTTATCTTATTTGGGTATTTCCCAAATAATATTTCAATACATTTTTAATTAATCTTAGTTTTTGATCACACTGATTGCGCAAGATTTATTTGTTTGTTAATTTTTAATACTAATAAATAAATAACAACACTATGTAGTTCACATTTAAATCCTTAAAATGCTAGACATATATCTACATATATTAAAATCGCTACACCTGTGTATTTTGTATATTGATAATCAAAGCAAATAATCTTCAATTTCTATAGAAATAATTAATATTATTTGATTCTTTGTTATAATGAACATATTGGCTGTTACAATATTGAAAATTTCTATTTTTATCTGCTTGGTTAATAAAATATCAAAAATATACTTATATTATTAAATTTACATAAATATATTGTTTTGTTCATTTTTCTAGATTTAAATAATAATTAAAATTGTGATAGATTGCAGAGATGCGATGTTCGAAAAACAAATACTGTCGTCTACGAAGAAACCAGAAATACCGTTTCGAATACATTATTTTCCATGTCTTTGTTTGTAATAAATTAGTGAAGGTCATTTTTAGAGCCAAGGCGAAGAAAATGTATAGATTATGCCTGTTCCATTTAATAAATATATAAATGATTTAAAATATTTTGTTTTATAGTTCAAGACATTTTTACTAATAATTTTTTATTTTCTATTATAGGTAAGTTATCCGAAATCGTGTGCAGTTCATAGAGTTTTATGTATTTTGTATAAGGTATTGTGCATATATAAAATATAATATAGGAGTTAAGAGAGCTTGACAAGCTTTTGTTATAAGGAAAAGAACAGATTTCCTAAGTTAGAAAATACCTAACTTATAATGGCACCGCAACTACTCTAAACATTAAAATGTTAAACTCGTCTAACTCAGACGAAAAATAAATAGATTTATGTTTCGAAATAATACAAATTTGCAGAAAATCAATAAAATAAAACGTTATTCGTTCATAAGTCGCAGCGTGTGCGACAAAATAATATTGTATGTACTAGATTTTGGATTTTATCATTCACTGTTCCTATTTCAAACATAATTAAATTTATGTTTTTTGCCAAACCAAAAACTCGTCTAGAATGTTTTCAATACGGTACTTATTAGTAATATTTTATTTTTAAAACTATATAACCAATTTTACAGTGGTGTATAGATATTGCCGAGAATTGATTTGCGGAAGCAGATTTTTTTTATTATTAACTATTATCAACTATTTTAAATTTTAAAATTAAACTTATAATAAGTTACTTGTACGTCATTGAATATTTAACTAAGCTATAATTCTCAAAGGGCTACTTTTAAGATTGCGCTATAATAAATGGCATTCTTTTCGTAAACGTAAGTTTCCGGATAATTTAGCAAGTAGCAACTTTTACCCAATATTTATGTAAAGGTAAAAGGACAAAATCATATATGTAAGTGCGACGGTAGCATTACATTTTTATAGTCTGGCCATCCCTGGGGCTTTTTAACTTAAATTTCATTCATGTATGCAAATTTGGAGGTAAATATTTTGGAAAATTTGCACTAAATATGACGCAATATAATATATACAATACAGTTCTGATAATCTATTCATCCCAAAGGCACGTGGTTTTAATTAAATTCTGTTTTTACATATTTTCATTTCGGAATTTTGCATTACGTACACAAATACCATGCAAATTTTCCCAGCATTTGGTTTTTATAAAAATGTTATTGTAACAGTAACCGTTACCGGAAAATATTATTTAGCTTGACATTTTTTCTATAAATGTAAATGGCCGCCGAAAATAAACTTGTGTATCAATGAATTTCTGCTCCAAAAAATGAATAATATCGATTAAGACACAAACAACGTGTACTTACAGAGTCGGAAGGAGTTCCTTCCAACTCGGTAAGATCAAGTTATTTGTGCTGACTTTACTTTTCTCGTCAGACCTGATCTCGTCATATAAATAATGCTATGATTATAAAAGCTTTACGGATCAAAATTATTAGGACCTCAATTTAGAGATGAATACAAAAGTTATATTTGATAATAGTTACGAAATGTGTTCAAATGCTTTTTATAGTTGACAGTTGCTATGGAAAATAAATATAGTGCTATATGAAGTTATTGCCTGAAATATTTCGTATATTTTACTCTTTTAAAAACTATGCTTTTACAATAAAAAATAATTTTAGACAATTAAGAATATGTGCCTTATATTAACATTTTCGGCTCATCACTTAAATTAAAACACAAAATAGAACAGCTTTATTTACCATGACATGACCATGATACGTGAGTTATATGAGTTAAACCACAAATCTCCTTCCTTATACTGCATAATATCTTTAGGTTGAGCTGCTTGAATTTTTTTTAGATAAATTCAGTAGTGGAGATAAAATTTCCATTAAAAATTAGACGCGTTTAAGATTATAGTTATTTTCATCTGTAACTATAACCAATTTGCAATTTATGGATCCTCCAATTTAGCTGTTGTTTTTTTATGTGAAACTCAAGGTTATATCAGCACTTGAAATATCACATTACCCATCAACTATTGTGAATAGCAATGATTTTGTTTGTTTTGCCTGAGCTTCAGTAAATCTGCACTCAATTTATGAATTACTGAGGAGAAAAAATAATTTATTAGCAAATAACGTTAAATAGCATTGACTTCTCACTTAAAACTAATTCTACAATCTAAAACATTTGTAACAGTGTGATGAAAATTTCGTTTTATATATTAACATTTGTAATCCTGTATTGGTAAAGTTTATGTTCAAATAGTTTATGTAACGCTGCCTTATTTATTTATTTACGTACCAGACCGGAAATTAGACTTCATGTCATTACTCCATCTTGAAAATTTGGTGTTGTTGGTCTACTCAAAATATTTCTTACTGTCTAATTACAGCAATGAGCACTAATACATTAATGACATTTGTAATGGATTCTATTATTCTATTGATTTACTTATTTATTTGATTTTGTTTCATTGAGGATATTTTCATTGAAAATTACATTCATTATTCAATAAGTGAACTTCGATCCCATGGAATTTTCTAATTGGATCTTTTATAAAACTATATTTTAATTACTATTGATTTTCATGAATAACTTATAGACTCTGGATCAAAATAAAAACGTTACCATGCTTTTTGCATATGTATCATTTAATAGCAACAGATAAAAGTCCTATACTATTTTATTTCAATATTTATATAAAATCATTAAACTACAACATTTTTACGATAATAAATTAATAATTCAAATGCATTATGCAACGCATTATCATAAAATTACGGTAATCTATTGAAAACATGATAAAAATTGGTTTTCGTTTTTTAAATAACAAAAAAAAATTCATCAAATTCTGCTTTTATTTAAATTTACGATATTGGTAAGGCACAGTGTATTATTATTTTGCAATTTTTATTGCACATAGTTAATAAAGTAAAAATAGTAATTTTCGCGACCGAACAAATAATTAAATTTCTCCATTACATTACAAATTAAAATAAACTTCTAACTACCATTTATGAACTTTTTTCTTTTTCTGAGTATCTTTAAAAAAATACACTGTTTTTAAAAAAATTTAACATTTTTTTTTGTCCTAATATAGCCGTTACATATAAATGTATTTAAAGTAAAAAATTAAAACATAATTTTGCTATCAACATTTTTTGAACACATACTTTTAAATAACAAGCGAAATGTTCTTATTATTTATTGTATCTTACAATAATGAATACAAATAATAATAACAACAGTTGTGAAGTTTCCAATAGTGTAGAGATTCATTCATTCTCTCTATCAAACGGTGCATGCAATTTCAATGGGAATTATCTTGTCTGATATTATTTCCGTTGTAGTTGATTGATTGAGATCGTAAACTTTCATAATATCGTAACTGTAGCTGATTAGCACCGCGGGTTATATATTTGTGTTGTTTGTTATGTAATTTAAAGGGAATATAGTGTAATCCTATACCTTTGATGTTAATGACAAGATGTAATACGAATTAATTCTATAGGAGCAGTTTTGACGGTTATTCGCAAGTTTGATTCACATAAAACCTATAACAGCTATTTGCTTTAGAACAGGTTTAAGAAATGCGCGAGATATAAGATATTGTGATGTTTAAATATAGATCCATCTTGACAGCAACGAACAATGAATAACTCATCAATCAACACCAAGTATGGTTTTACTACCCTATCTAAATTCTTGTTACGTTAACAAAACGTTGCATTTACAGACGGTTATAAAATGGTTATACGTATTGCATATTATGTTATTGGTTGTTGTAAGATGACCAAGACCTATTTCTATTTGACTAAATAATATATTTATGAGAAGACAATTCAAAGATGCAGACAAAAATTCTAATGTAAGATTCAGGTGACAAAAGGCAATAAAAACGCGATTCTCTAATTTCCTCAAGAGTTTAATAAAATCAAAGAAGTTTTTAAGGACAGAGTTGAATGGCGACAGATTGTCAAGATGGGAAAGAATGTAAAGGGTTTTTGATGGGAATAGGCGTGATGATATGTATTCAATTTTATTTTTGAGCATATCCTTAAGAAGTGTATACAATTCGAAATAACACCCAGAAAAATATGAACGATATCAAATTTCTTATAATATTTAATAGACAAAATTTGAAAAATATGTTTATTTTATTTCTCGTACACTTAGATGTTAATCGTCGCTCGTAAGACCAAAATTTGTCGCTCCTTCTTCTCTGAAAATACTCTACAGATTAATCCCCAAATTTGTATACATAATCAATGGTTCACATTTTAAATCCTCTAGACTTTTTATTGCCGGAATTATTGCGCTCCAAAAAAAGACAACGACCTTAAATATTGGCTCGACTTTTTTTTTTACTAATCGCCTAGGTATTAATTTGTTACTAGCTCCTTCAATTTTAGCATAGCTAAAATAGTATAAATAAAATGTATAAAATACTTTTAAATCAAAAGCTGTCAAAAATAATATTTATGATTACGATACGTATATTGTATATTTATACAGAAATACGTCATGCCTAACATAACTCATTGAGTAACGAATGCAAGATAAAATAAAAAATAATAATATATTAACAATAAATATAATAAACAAGATATTCTGTTATGTGCTATACTGGCTTGTTTAAACATTGGTAAAACTGTATTATTTCGACACGTTTTGACTATGAATAAAAACTAAAATTTGTTCAACGTAAAATAGTCTTATATTTCTCCGAGTAAAGATCTACTCACTACAATAATGCATAAATTTAAGAAATTTAAGTAAAAAGTGGCATTAATAGTATTCGCGAAAGGAAATTCATAAAAACAAATAATTTGTATGAACAAATCTAAATTTTAAATATGGCGTCTAGAAAAACACTCATTTCAAAGATAAAATGTGCATTTCCTGTATCCTGTATCTCTGAGCATCTCTTAAAGGGGGTTGTGTATTAATAATCGTGTGCTAAGCACAAATGGAAATCAAATGAATATATTTGTATTCCTCCACAAAATATTGAACCGGATGTGGCCCGTATTGTTTACCAAGCCCTAAGCACGTGCCTTATTTGCTAAGTGATAAACGAGGCCCTGCCTGCATGAATCTCATAAAGTATCGCAGGATAAATAGTTAAAAACCAAAATGTTTGGTATCCTGCAGACCACAAGAAACCAAGAAGAAATATTCTTCGGTGGTGGTGTTATAGCTACACAAGTCCGAGCACCAACCGGCTATACCTGTAATGGCCATAGATATAGCAGCATTGTCTCCACCTCCCCTCTTGATTAAGGTACCCCTTCCTCGGTGTGTCGTGGTCATTCGCTGCTGCTAGGACTCGATGACTCTACGCATGGCTCAACTGAAACTGACTGAGTTCAGTCGACGCACGACTTTCATACTTATTGTTAGTATTTCGCTTAGCTCAAGCAGCTAAATCCAGCAACATTTCACGTATTCATGTGTGTGCGTGTGTGTTCTAAAATAATTTAAAGTGTTAATGTGTCCACAGACGGATTAATAACGAATTTAAAACATTTCTTTATAACTGAAATGGATGTTTGTAGTTTTAATAATAAGGTAAAATTATATTTTCGTATCAGCTGATACTTGAATGTTCAAATTCACATTGAGTCTAGTTTCATATGCATTTACATGTCGATCAGATTTCAATAGAAATCAATAAATAAAATCGGCTCATATACAACACTTTCATTTTATTGTCCGCACTAAGAAAGTATTTCAATTTGATACTGTTTGTTATTGACAGTGCAAAATTTCTTCAAGGGTTCAATTAATTCAATTTCTCATGAGTAGCATGCATAGGAATAGGTCAAAAATTATTTATTTTATAAAAGTTCAGGTCGATTTATTCTCTGCGATATTATTTGTTAACTATGTAGCTTATGATAGAAACTTTATAAGTGTGAGAATCGGTATCAGATTTAACACTATTCGTTAACTGATACTAAAATTACTCATATCGGATATCCGGTTCTTCGATCTTGTTCCACAATCCCTTATTGCATATTGATTAAAAAATGCACTTGCGTTAAAATAATCATGTTTACTATTTGGAAATCTAAGATTTTAGTTCAAAATTTAACTTCTAGTTGCGCATCTTGTGCAATTTTTAAAACTTTTACGATGTTTTACAACCATTTTCCGCTAGTAATGCAAATCTCTTATATTATCATTTTTTCCAAAAATTTATTAAATTCACTGATTAAAATCACTGACTGACAAATACTGTCTTGGTCATAATGATTCTTATTTTATTTTTGTATGTAAACTATATTGTGAGATACATCTTGTAAATATAGGTAATACAATTTTATTTATATGATTAATAATAAACATTTAAAAAAGTATTCCAAACTTTTGTTTATATTATTATATAGAGCGATCGATTAAACGATAAAATTCTTATAATTCATATACACACACACAGACAGACACATATAACCCTATCTTAAGTCCAGTTGTATTAAATTCATTTAAAACTAAACAATGTCTAGAAAAATTTCCACTACTTATTACTAATTAGAAAAACTTTCGGTATTCACTAATGGTGACATTTTGAGCATGCTTATAGATCGTTAACTAGAATCTATAAAATTTTGAAAGGGTTTTTAAATTTTTATAGAATTGTGTTTACTGAATCATAATTTGCTCAAAATTGCACTATAAGTCACTAAATTTTCAATATATACCAATTTACTATACTATATAAGAAATAATTCAGTAATAGTTACTCACTAGTAGTTCATATAAATGACATTTGTGGTGGTAGTTTTCCGTTTTCCAGTACACGTAACTCTACAGCTACCTATAACTCAACTTAATTTTCTATAAGAATACTTAGTTAAACATTCGTTATTAATTATTTAGTTGTAACTAAATGTTGAGGTGTGTTACATTGCTATACATATTATAGTTTTTTGTAACTACAATTTTTGTATAAGTGAAAAGTATAAGGTCATAAATGCATTTTTGGAAGCAATTATCCATTCTCGTTTTTGGTATTGGTGTGAGTTTCGAATTGTAACACGCTCCAAAACATTTACCACTTATCTCGTTGCAAAGTCATGGTTAAAAATAATAAAAACAACTCGAAAACAATCTCATGCTTTTGCGGACATTTATTTGTAGTGTATGATTATTTAATATATAAGACGAATCAAACAAAATTTGTAAATGCAATGAATCTGAATTGATAAAATGTGAATTTTAACATATATCGCGTGGTTCTACATCTGACACATTTCGATTTTGTAATAGTGTGATTTTTGTAAAATGTTCGTGCCTTAGAGCAATCGACAATACTTGATGCTAAAGTTATAATAGCGAGAAGTTTACGTTCAAGGAAGTGTATTATGAAATGATGTATTCTAGGTAGTGTGTGTTCGATGAATAAAGCAAGCGTGATTATGTTGTTTGTAATAGAAGATATTTTTCTTTCACTGCAATTACTTTCTCTCGAAATTTTAACGGATTCATAATACCGTGATGACTGACTGAATATTATCTGCCGTAGTCATTAGATCGAGGTCGGTTGCAAAATACCGTTCTTTATACCAGACATATTTATTAGTAAAATACACATATGCAGTGGCGTAGATACATTTTTCGTATCCTGGATTCATTTCTACATCTTTATATACATACCCATTCCCTTCAAATAGGGTGGCAGAACATCCTTTACATTCTTTCGCCATTTAATTATTCTCTTAAACACTGCTTTCGCTTCAAATTCTAAAACCACAATTTTTAAAATAAATCCACTTCAACTTGTGTCCTAAATTAAAACAATAGATTACCCTCGAAGTTTTTACACAAAAATAGGTACAAAATAGGCATCTTCATGACCTTGATAAAAAGTTGCTATGCAATCGGTAGATTTCCACTTAGTGTTTGTTATATGTGAAATTCCGCGGATATATTAACAACTATATTTTATATGTGATAGGTAAAGTCCAGTTTTGGTCAACAAACTTTTCGTCACACCTGGACCTTACCTATCACATGAAAAAAAAAACTTCGTTGTTTTTGTGCATTATTCAAAATTTGCAATGAAATATTTTACTTTCGTAAATTTCGATAGAGCCCATTTAATTTTCGTGCTTCACCTTGACGGTGATAGTTAATTTGGAGTAACATTAAAAGAGATAAATTTGTAATAAAAATTCAGAATAGTTCCTATATTCATGAGAAAACAATACGTGTTTTTACTAATTACGTGTCTATCAATGATTCTAGTTACATCGCAATTGATTAAAGATAATCCAGATTATAAAACCGAATTTAAATCCACAGACAGATAAAACAAGCATATATTAACATGATAAGTCGTACTAATCGGATATAAGTACGAGATAAATTTAACTAATTAATCCGGTTTAACTATCATACTTTAATTTTTTTTTTGATAATTTTTTAAAAATCTGTTCTCTCATATTTCACTAATAAAGTCTGTTGTGGCAACTTATTTTAGTAATTACAAATATGTTACTGATACATAAATATTTTTGCTGTTCTTAAAAAAAATGCTGTTATGAGTGTAAAATGAGAGTTTTATAAGTGTCTATTTGCATTGGGTATAATTTCATGTTCATATTGCAATCAGAGTATCCCATAACGAATCAATATTATTTATAAAGTTCACTAATCAGATTAAAAATAATTCTATGTAACTTTTATTAAAATTTAGTCAATATATTTATTTTTATTGTTTATGGAAATCGTTAATAATTCGAGTTTAACATTCTTTAAGTGATTTATTTTAAGTAATGTAATGAAGTTGATCACCCAAGTATTAAATTTAATTATTTTAGTAACGCCACTGTGAGTATTGTGTAGTAAGGTTAAAACGTGAGCCGTTCGCAAAATATTTTATTCGATCAGGGTTCGCCACAGTTTATTATGTTGGCGTCGTTGTTGCTAAGTTGCAACATAACACCCAACAGCCGTTCCTGATGAATTTGTTCTGTCGTCTCATTGCACTGTATAATAATGTCTGTTATAAATCATACCATTTGCTTGCAACACACTATTAACTCCTATAGTAATCTTGATAGGAATGGAACTATTGTCTTTTTAAATCTTTTTTCTGAGGATTAGGATACCCACTGGAAATAGGTGTGGAAGGATTTTTTTTTTCTTTAACTAGTGGTTGCTCCAGCAACCATAATTCTCTATTCGGTACTCGATTTTACGACTACTAATCATTTATATTTTTTATATTGATAATTTACTTAATCAGTCAGTTAGTCAATTACATCGAATATTATATTATATGAATCATTTTTGCTATCAGAAGTTTCGCTTGAATGTGAAATTCTAGCTTTTCATAGAAACACGTTATTTCGCAATGTGTATCGTTAATTGTTGTTTAATATTACGTATCGAAAGTTATATTATTTATTGGTTTCATTCATTTCTGTATCTACAACATTTCTGAGTATAAATATACTAGTTACTGCCATTTGTCTCATTGTCAGTGTAATATACTAGTCTATTCAGATCTTGTATGCCAATTTGATTGCTAATCAAATTATTAGCTCTGAATTTGGTTGCATTTCGCATCGTGCTATCTTTAGTCCTGTACTTCGAACACTACCATTCATTTATGCAAATCACGTACTAATATGAACAACAAACAATATGAGCACGTCAAATCGCTCAATAAAGATCAAATCAGTGTATTGCAAAATGTTCGCTAAGTAAAAATTAAAAAATTAAAATAGTGTAAAAGAAACAAAGTCAATAGTTTCATTTCTCTAAGATGAAATATACGTCTCCTTGAACGTTGAATGCTTTATGTCTATGTAACGCCTTACCTTACGGTTGTTTCTGCTCGCTCTGCGCAGAAGAACTGTTAAATTTTATCGCCGGTTACGTAAATGAATGCGCTTCGATTGTTGATATCGTTCACATTAAAGTTTATAACGTTGCCCGAGCCATTGTCAACAAGACCTTTTACTGATAATGAATTTTTATTACATCATCTATATAGTGTTACAAAGGCGCGCTTTCATGTTTGTTGTATTGCGGTATTTTCTATGGAAACAACGAATTCTGTTAGCTGGTACACTAACCTTGCGGTTTTCACAAGGTCGCGAATTTCGCATCTTTCGAGATATATCTCTTTCTAGCTATATATAACGGTTTCAAATTAATATTATTGTCAGATGTAGAACACGTTTCTTTTATTTTATACACAACTTGAAAGTAATTTTGATATTATTTGGTCGAATATTGTTTCACATAATTCTAAAATATATTCCTTTATTATTTACTAATTTTGTTGATGTAAATCATTAGTTATTATGAGTTTTATTCTGATTAAAATTAAATATATTTCATTATACATACTACATGTGATTATTTTTGTGCAATTACGAGCGGTGTGATTTTTTAATAGAAAAAGTATCGCTTTTACCTCTAGTCAAACTAGTTTCCTTGGGTACTTATTTTTTATTAAAATATATACTTTTTTATGTATTAGTCTTATGTGTGTACTAATAAACACAATACTATATTATCAATTAAATATTACTAAAATAATGTGTCTAGGAGCCCTAGGCTCGTAAATGAGTAAACACGATACTGATTGATCTACAATCATTTAATTAATATATATTTCGGTACAGATAATTCGATATATTTAGTTAATTTTTGTTCAAAATCACACCATATATGTATTTGTAAATATGTTTAAAAAGAAGGATATCATTATTTCAAACAAATGCTTTATATGTAATTAGTAAAATTGTTAAAAGTAAATATCCTGTTTTACTTCTACAAACTTGTGATTAATAATTAAACAATTTTTCAATACATCGCTTTAATATTGTCTTATTTACATTTGATTCTTAAATTCCTTTACGATAATTTGAAAATGATGCATAATTAAATATTGGAATTCGTCTACAAATATTTCTTATACGTAAAATATATTTTTTTTGTGAAAATTTCAACAAGTCTATTGGCAGTAAATAATACCGATGTTCCAGGATATCCGGTATTATATTTCACACGATTATGTTATTAAATTTTGCACACACACACGTCCACTAAGAGAAATGTGAGAGTGGCTCATAAATCTGTACTAAGAAAAAATATGGATTCACAAAATAATATTACAGCCATAAATATATTAATTAATTAATATCTGTGTGGTTGTGATAAACTTTTGTATTTGTGATTTCCTAAGCTATAGATTTTGAGTATAGTTAGGTGGTTTCGAATTATGTGAAATAATTATTGGAAATGATATCGAAATAAAGGTTAAATTATTATGTCGCGAATCATGAATATACGTTTTCTTTCACAGCTGAAAGACTGAATCAATCAACAAATTTTATAATTATCTGGATTCTCAAAATCTCAATATACAAATCGTATTGTTTGAATGCCAACCACCACTTTAATGTACCAAGCGACGTTAAGGTAAACGATGGTGTCATCCGGTGTGGTGTGGTGTCTAAAGAACGACCAATGGGTCCCGCTTCAGCTTTCCTCGATTATTCTGCATGGTGCACTCACGAAACCACAATGGGCAGCAATATCCGATTTCCTGAAAATGGTGGCGAACCAACAGGTGGTCGTACAAGACACGGGAAATGGCCTCACAGAACTCAGCGAACAACAACGTGCAGTGATGCAACAGCAACTACTCGACGATAAACTCAATTTAAAGTTGACCGAACAGCAACAGGCTTTGTTACATCAACTCGGTCAACAGAACGTGCAGTTCTGCGTACAAAATCCTAAAGAAGCTACGGATGAGACTACAAATGGCAGTTGTGACACGAATACAGTGCCAACGCATCAGGTTTTCGAAGGAGCTGGTGAAGAATCGCCAATTGTTGAGAAGAGCAGTGTGATAGATTTAGAGGAGTGTGCAATGTTGAGGAAAAGTAGTGATCAGTGGCAAAACTTAGTGATACAAGAGAATGGTTTGATTAAGGTACTAAATGGTAAGACTGAACTAGATACGCATGATCATCATCAAGAACAATTAGTTAGTGATAATAAAAAACTCGTACAGTTAGAACGTTCGGTGGTCAGCGGGGATGCGAGCGACGCGTGTGTTGAAAAATTAAACAACGGACAGATAAGTGGGTTAGCAGAGCCGAAACAACAAATGCTCATGTTACAATTTAGCGGGCATGAGAACAAAAACGAGGTTAATAACGCTAATAGTAGAAAAGACTCAAAGGTAGAGGACAAGACTCTACCTGCAAAGCTACTCGCGAACGATAATTCAATTCTAGTTAGCAGCAATTCTAATTTATTTATTAATAACTTATTTCAACAGACTGAAACCAACCATGTATTAAACGTAGGCCGATTTGTGATTGAGCAAAAAGTGGACAATAACGAACAAGTGGTTACAAGCAAGAAACAAAACAGTGACGAAACGAACGTGAAGAAAACCGTCGACGAACACGAAGAAATCGTCGCGCGATTACTACAAAAGTATCACAAATACAATCAACAAGTAATCAGCGATAGAATACTAAACTCAATCGATAATTCACCAACAACCTCATCTGATCCTGATTCAACGAGTGAACTAACAGAGAAAAACGTTAAGGCTCCCGCCCAACAACGTACAAGAAAATACGGCAATCAACACGATGCTAAGCTTTACGAGAATTACACATCAGAGCATTTTGACAATGAACGTAACGAGCACGTTTTGCGTTGGTTAAAAGAGCAGAATTTGAGCAAGTCTCAACAGGATCTGAAACCGGTAGAACCTCAAAGAAAATTAAGTGTACCTTGCGGTACTATTCTCGGTGGTAGACGTGTTAGTATTGGAGCAAGTATTTACCCACCAAAATCAGGATTTCGAAGAACAAGTGTGCCATCTAGTATACCTAGAAGTAGAAAAGCTAGTTCAATATCTACACCAGACCGAAAAAACAGCGGAATTGAATCAATTCCTGAGGGCATTAAAAGCAATCATGATTCATCGAGCAGAAGAGTTGGATGGTTATCAGCTCCACAGAGCAGAAAGACCAGTGCTGTAACACCACCAGAAATGAAGAACTTGTCAAGTGGTAATATGAAAGAAAAACGTAGATTCAGTGTAATATCGTTCAGTACGTCAAGTCCTGAAAGTAAGAGTACATCAAGTGCAAACTCAAGTCCAGAAGTCTCAAAAAATCGTAAAGATAGCATCATCTCAACGTGTAGTAGTAGCCGTAAAGGTAGTGTCATATCTAATAGTAGCTTTTCGGAAAGCATTGAACTAGACGACGAAGAAGAACCAATCGAAGATGAATCGAAGAAAAAAGCGTCACTGCATTGGCCTAAATTGTTAAAGAAACATTTGGGTGGTTCCAAAAACGCGGAGAAGAAAGCCAAGCGCCAGAAAGAACAACAGCAATTGAGGAAATTGAGTACGGAATCAGAAACGTACTGTTTTCTTGCATCAGAACCGTAAGTTTTTGTTTTTATTCTTTATTACAATGTATTTTTGGGCAACCGAATATGTCATTATCATATTGTGGCGGTACCGGTTGACGACTTTCTTATGAATTACTTTCGAGTTCAACCCGGACACTATGTTATGAAGTGCTATCAGTGCGATCTTATTATTATTATCATCATCATCGCCTACCTTGAATAATATGTTTATTTATGATTACCGCAGGCGCATGTACTCAATAACGTTTTCTCAATAAGGTTCATTTACGTTTTTCGTGTAATTGGTTTTTTTTCCCTCGCAATCATACCATATCACGATACACGTCACTTCAGATTGTACCTACATTATTATTTCGAAATTTTGCATTTTCTTTTTAATGATTACTTGACGATTTTTTATACATTTAATAAATATTTTGACCCCTTATCACCCTAAATAAATAAGCAGACCAACTCAAATGTTCATAATGATTTTTACTTTCGTATACGAAATAAATTTACAATATTGTGAAAACTTGAACTAGAATAAGAAATTTATTAAATAATTATTGACGGGAGAAATTATTGAAAAATAATTTATAAATATTAAACATGAACTTCCTACGCATACAATCATTTGTTTGATAATTTTCAATTTTTTATGAATGACTTTTTTCTTAGAACGACATTTGTTATAAATACTACAATAAAAATATGTAATATATAAATTGTTGTATCGATTAGAATTCATAACAATTCATAAATAAAAGAGCGGCATAATTTTATTTTTTTTACAATCCCGATAAATTTGACTTCATTAATTAAAATTGACTAAATTAACCCATGAAAATGTTTAAAAATATAAATTTTTCAACAAGTCGATAAGATATTACTAATTTAGCTATATTTAACAAACTATTATAAAATTGACCATAAATTAGGACTTATCTAGACAACTTAGTCTAAAATTATATAAAAATGGACATTATTTATTTTGGTATATAACAAAAATAATATATAATTTTATTCGGAAATTTACAATACATTTAATTTATTGCAGTTTTTTAATTAACCTATATAATTTTTACTTATTCGATACGTAATACGTATCGATAAATGTGCATATAGCGCAAAAATAAAAACATTTGACGCCATAAACTCTCACTAGCGAAACTTCTAAAATGCATATTTCTAAAACATCAAAACACTCGTTTAAAAATAAACTAAAGTCTAGTTGCTTATTATGAAAACAGAATTACATTAGTCACTTTGCAAAATTGCGTATGCATACTATATAATTTCAAGTAAAAAGTACCTGCAACAACATGGCGCTCATTAAAATATAAATTAATTTTATTGGTATTTGTATTACAAATAGAATATTAACAACAATAATGCAATTAAAAACAATATGTAAATATTTATATAAAATTTTGTTGTTTGTATTTCGGCACGTATAACAATAGTACCTAACGCGTAGTTATCTTGAACTTTTACGTGTTCGTATTAAATTGGTTTTTATCTTTGACACAAATACAGATTTCCTGATCGTTGTTTAATTATCGAGAAAAATATTAGGAAACTATATAACATTTATGATACTTTTCATATTAGTTATTACCAGTACAAACACCTTTATTTTACATTGAATTATCATAAACAATTGAAGATTGTTTATAAAAATTAACACACTTGTTGTATATCGAAAATGTTTTATCAATATATGAATCAATTAAATTGTAATTGCAGTGGTACTCAAAATGAATTTAACCCTGAACAAATATGGCAAAATTCGATTTTGCATATAGTGCTATATATTTATTATAAATTTAATTTATTTCTCCAGCAATGGGTTAGCCGGAAATGATTTATTAGATGCCGTTGTTAGATTTATTATACCGTTTATTCGAATATATATTTAAATCTAAAGCTTCTGTTTGCTTGAAATTGTTTTAAAAATTCTTACCGTTTTACGTGTTCTATTATGTATTATCACAAATTCAACTATTTGATACGGATAACGTAATTATGTAGGTCATGGAAATATGAAATAAATGATTGACAAATGCAAAAAATATATTTGAGGTCCTCCATATTTCTTGATGGGTAAATGAACAAGGTTTAAGTAAATGTTGATGTGTACTTAAATATTAAATATAAGCAGCATCGTTTTGACTTATCTCCACTTATTACTAAAGTTTATTTAGCATACCAACATAAGTATTTAATGAAAACGAGTAATAAATAAATGTAACACTATTACTCACATTTATAATAAATAAGAACCATAATTCTGCCTGTCAAGTACACATATATACTAAAATTAAACAAATATTTTTTACTATTTGGCTTACTTTTCATAGTAGACAAGCTCCTTAATTATGAAATAAGGTCATGTACTTAGAAAAAATGTGTGATATTTAAACAACCTTTAAATGTTTCAATTTTAAATGAGTTTTATTTATACAACAATATTGACTAATTATATTTATACTAATTTTACATTATACTTCAAGTTAACACTTATAAAAAGTGTTTTATTATTAGTTGTGACTTAAGTCAAAATGCATTTTGAATTATAATTGGCATAATCAATGCGTACTATATAGTGGATTTTTAGTAAACCAACACTTTCCCTAACTGATCTTATAGTGAATTTATTGATGAACATTTAACGATTAACTTTAAAGTAAAATTAAAATTTTACGTAAGACAAAAGTTAAACAATAGGTTAACTGATATACGTTTTATATAGTGGTAACCACTAACATAAGAAAGTTAGTCTTTTCAACACACACACACACACACACACATACAGAGAGAGGGAGAGAGAGAGAGACGTTATGCCAAAAGTAGTAAATAAATTTATATCGAAAAGAAAAGTCATCATCATGAAAGAATTGGTTGGTCTACGCGTCAATATTCATGTTAGAAACACCAATAATATCCTTAGCTTGACTTTTATGAAAATTAAATAAGAAAATGTTATTTCTTTACGATTAGAATTTAATGATTGATAATTTCCATAAACTTGAATACGATGACTCAAAGAAACATATGTTCCATACCTCATAGTTCTTTTATTGCCGTATTTTATTGTTTTGCAACTGCAATAACTTGTTGTCCTTGTATAAACGGATTATAAGTGGCTTTGTTAATTTATATGTATTAATTACATTAGTTCTATATAACATTAAAACATGATATAGATACGTTTGATGCAACAGTTGTTATTATTGTATATAAATTATGGAATTTTCGTTGATTCACTCGTGATTCTATTATCGCGTCTTATATTTCAGAATTAAGATTTACTTTTATTATATTTGTGGGTAGTGTTGCTTTCTGACTTTCTCAAATAAATTTATTCCTGGAGCAACACATTTTTCATTTCCTACAGTTTGTCATTCATTAATGTTAAAGTAAAAAATCAACATTGTTCTTTATCAATTAAATTCAATTAGCTCTTTTGTGTTACACTTTCGATTATAGATGTGAAAACACGCGTTTTCTATACACAATACATTGAAATTGTGTCTTTCTCCCTCGTACTTTTTTTTATCAAACACATTTTTTTTCAATGTAAATTGTATCATGTTATAAATAAATGTAATTTCAAATAAATGATTCAATATGGTTAATTATTATCTGAAGCTTCATTTAAACTAACTAATGATACAACTGGGTATTAATTGGTTTTTTGGACTAAATTTAAATTTAATCCAGTCGGATTGATCGTATGTTTTCTGTTTTATATTTTGTTATTTGTTTGCAAATTTCGCGTAACCTTTCAGTGTACGCATGGTGCGATTGTAATTTATTTTGTTGCATCAGTCGTGGGGTGAATGCACAAATGCAATATGCGTTATGCAATTATATAAATGATGGATTTACTTAAATTACAAAATAAGAAATTGTTGTACATGTACATATTTTCAACTTGCTTCGAACATTTGACAAAGTGGTAACAAATGCAAACGAATCGACGAACCTTGTCCAACTTTCTTTTTGTATGATAGAAGTGTGCGAGTGTTTAGAATAGCGAATAATGAATTTTCCGTTCTGTGGCGCCTTATTTGAATACGCAAAACATGTGCTTCTTTTGCAGTGTGTAATTAGATAACTTGAATACAAAATTATATATTTTCTATCTTTCACTATTTTTCAAAATCTAATACATCAACTTTGACCGACCGTTGAAAGTAAAATATTACTCATTTATGTAAGATTCATTCAAAAGAATTTTTAAACAAATTTATATTATTTTTTATTTACTAAACAATACATTTTTTGAATTAGACACAAACTTAAAAATTTACTAGTACCAGTACAGCAGGGTTGATATTTCTGTTAATTTTTATTTTGTTTTAAATTTAATTCTTGTAATATTCATCTTAATTTGAATTTTATTTCGATAAACTCATTTTTAGCAACGCGTTATCATTTATTTGCTGTCACGAATTTCGCAACAATAATCATATTTAATATAAATAATTGTATAATTAATAAACATATTTTAAAAAGGAATAAATGCAATACGAATTAAATTAAAATATATAAATATATTGGTACGTTTATTTATTTTAATTGGAACAGAAAATAATTATTCCGAAAATGGTTACAAATTTTCCACAGATTTTTATTTCCTGTTCGAATTGGATGTGGGTTGAGAATATTTCGAAAGAATATCAATAAATTCTTTATATTTCTGTTATGTATAAATATACATATTTTTAATAGTTAACTTTCTACGTTGACAATGCTGAAATAACATAGATCGAATGGAAGAGATAAAATAGGCAAATAGATTTTCTCAAATTTATTTTTATAGTTGCGAAAGTTTTTTTTTTTTTTTTTACTGAAGAAACATCAAAGTCTGTTGCGTTTAGCCATTCAACCTTTCTCAGCAATAAAAACTAAAACAGTTTTCGAATTTATATACATATGCATACAAACAAGAATTTTAAATGTGTTCATAAATTGACCATGAACTATTCTATAAAACGTCTGGCATTTGCAACCATAATAAATATATAGAAACGGACAACGAAATCAGTTTATTGTTAGAGAAACAAAGAATGCAATCCAAACTTTGAATATCGGTAACAATACGACAAAAAATTAACTAACAAAAAACCATTTATCTACCTATATGGAAATATGATGATATGCGCTTGCATTATCCAGTTATTATAAACAAAGTAATCGACATTATGTTCGTATGACATCACAGGAGTATTTGAATAAAACGAAAGTAGTTTGCACATGAGTGAGTGAAGATAATATCATTTAGAAGCCAGTTGGGTGTACCGAGTGTAGTGAAGTGAATGACGGACATAAGTAAAAAGGAATTTGAACGACCTTAGTATGGAAATGCGATTTGGTGGCCTTGCACGAATGACTTATTGGCGCAAGGGGATTATACATTATATTAGGTGATATATTGTTGTGGCAATACTTGTATTTTTTACTTTCAATTTTAAATACAAGCTATATTCATTTATCGTACTTTTTACCTACGCAACTTTTGGTAACTCTTTGTTCATACAAACTACAAACACTAAGAATGTTTCAGTCATTTTCGAAAAGTGGAAACGCAACGATTAATAATGTTTTTTTTATTTAAAAAAATTAGACTACACATAATTTTTATTTTTGAAGCCGTATGATTACATATATTCCTAATTCACATGATATGCATCATCTATATTATAATAAAAATAATATATCACTTACGAAATTACGTGCATTCCAAAATTAAAAACACTTAATGTACATTGCTCTAATGGCATTGCTAATTAGAATTAGGTTAAACATATTACTTACAAAATATCTTGTGTAAGTTATCGCTCAAGGGTATTTTTGTAGAAAATTTTACGGTAATAATTGCGAAAATTTAATTTCTAATATTTAGTGAATACAAAAAAAAAATCGTAAATAAACAATAAAGTCAACAACGATAAAAATATTATAGTTCACGTATTACTTATATATGTATATATATAAGAAACGTCCCTGATCTACTCGTATAAATAGTTATAATAACAATAAATTATATAAGCTGTATCAATTGAAAATGGTGCATTGATTTCCATTTTTACTTCCTACAATCGTGTTTAATTGTTATATAGTAGCGAAGTGTGTAAAAAATATTTTATAATTATGCACACGTAATTCTATATGCTATTAATGAATATGCCATAATTAATTTTTAATTCAAAAGCTCTTTGTCTTATGTATGTGTTTTAAAATAAATCTATATTACCAGTATTAGTCCAAAATACACTGGTGTATATCTTAATTTAAAGGTGTATAAAAGTACATACCTTAAACTTGAGTGTGTGTATGATGTGTCATTAATTAAACCAGACATTGTGGTTTCGTTTGTTATGTGTCATGACATCTCCATATGTATGTGTTTGTTATATGTGACGTAAAGACAAAACGTTTTTGACTTGCAACAGACTTCAGATTATCAATACAGAATGCTAATTTAACTTAACTGCTGACATAATTCAGCTATTGTCTTACTATAGTCCAACATTTAATAATTATATATCCAGTAACATAAATGCCGAGTTAAAATCATTATATTGAACATACAATAACTTTCATTTGGAATTCAAACTATCAAAATCATTGATGCATTCAATCAATATGTTGTTATTGTTAACAAATCATTTATATTTATTTATAAAATTTTCGAGTAAAATAGTAAATACAATATATGCGTTTTAATTGCTCTAGTTGTTTGACTCTCATAAAATATGTCATAAAAGGTCTTTTCCTTTCAACTCCTACATCAGATCCGCGTTTATCCGATCAGAATTGTTCCATACAACTAAACGAAAATGATATTTTCTATACTATTTCTCTACATTCCAATTGAACTACACGGCTAAATGATCTGATCTTACAATTAGTGTTAGTGTTCGAGCTTAAAACTTCTTTATGTAAACATTGTTTATTATGTACATATACTTTATGGTTTAAGATTTTCAGAAAGATTTAGTACATATTTCTTTATTTTTAAGTGTTTTAAAACAATAAGTCACTATAAATAAAAATATATTTCCAATAATTTTATTTTGAAGTCGCATTTGAGATACATTTGTAGCATATTACGATGGATTTTTAGTATATTTATTAAATTACCACTCTACTACTTAGTTCTATATTTTAGGAACACGCATCTTTATTTCGAAATACATTTAGGATCAAATCAGTACAGATTATTTTCTCCTTGAAAGTAGAACGTTTAAGGTCTCTGATTCGCATATTGCTTGCTTAGCTCAATTCGAAATTTTTATATTTAATTTGGTCAACTTAGGTCCGGTATTTCCATCTACAGATAAGTTCCAGATACGCATAGGCAGCTTATAGCTTATTTGGAGCTTTATTCGTGGATGGAAATACTCTTACGGTAAATAGTTGGGCTGGTGATATTAATTAACGAAATGGAATCAATTTCGCTCAGTTCTATCCTTAACTAACAAGGGGAAGCCACGTAGTTGGTGTCACCGATTTGGCTGAAATTTTGTCAGAGGGTAAGTGACGCAAAAAAAATAATAAATAACAAATTTTGCCGTTTGGTGCACTTCTCAAGAAAATTCGAGAAAATCGCGTTCAAAGTTTTCACAAATTACAGAGACTGCAAATATCCTATATTAAACCATAACAGTAAACTGAAAGTATCTTCTTTACCAAAAATGCAGTTTTCTTCTTGTGTAATAAAGAAAAGCAATAAGCGCATTCATTTTTCTTCCCAAATATTGAATTCCCTTCCAAATGTATAAAAACATAATGGTATATTTCAATATTTGCAAGAATATTTGAAATAGTTAAAAGTTTGAGAAACCCTTGCGTAAATACCAACATGCACCAATCATTTTTCGATCAAACCACGATGGTATACAATATAAATAAAACAAAACCGAACAACATATGAAATTGCATAGCACCACTGGCAGTAACACTGGTAGTGGTAGTGGTAGTGGTATTGGTAGTGGTAGTGGCAGCGCCAGATGATCTGATGAATTCCTTTGCTCGGTTGGAAAACGCATAAATGCACTTGTCTTTCTCTTTAATTTTCTGCCACAATTACGGACAGTGCAGTGACGCCAGTTGTATGCATGTATGTACATATATGAACGTGAAACGCACGCGCTGAACACAACAACAGCAAACAACACAAATAAATCGAACAGCGAACATGAAAAAGGAAAAAATCATTAAAAACGCACACACATACATACATCTTTCTTGTAAATCGTACAGCAGCATCCGATGCTATTTTTAGTCGCAGGTATGCGGCTGCTGACTTTCTCGGTTATCCGCATATATGATTGTTTATAAACACGGGTTTTGCATGTAGCTCTGCGTATAGAGGTAGTGATGGCCTGGCGCCATACACGCCACACGTATGGGGGAAAATGAAATTCCAACAGGTAAAAGTTACTGGTGCAAGAAGTATATAGGTTTGATTCGTACAAAAACGACCGCTAAATTGGTGTTATTATAAATCTCACTTCAAATCATTTCTAGTACTGTTACTATTATTTATTTGTTTTGAAATTTAATTTAATAACAATATCAAATCACTATTTATTCACACAGTAATGGATTCAAATATTTTGCCTCACATTTTCTGTAATTTTAGTTACCTACATTAAAACAATATTTGATATTAGATAAAGATCCCCAATTTTCGCTTTGGATATAAAAAGTAGCTTAATTAATAAACATCTTTGAAGCTGTGTTGTACTTTAATATATTGTTTTACATTTTTATGAACGAAATTTTGAACCAATATAGAAAATCTACCATATTACAGTATTTGAAAATCATTTCCCAATATCGATAATTTCTTTGTGATAAATATATGAAACAAATTCCGTCGACTTTCTTGTTTTACATATCTGTTGTGTAACATTTATTTATAGCTTATTTTAAAGTAATTTAAATCAGTAAAACCATCTAGAAGTACTTATTTCAATTTCAGTAATGATCTAGCGATCGAAACGCGTCGTGACCAAATTTAAAAACAAATAGAAGCCAAAAAGGGAAATCAAACTCCAAAATATTAATTATCTAATTATGGACTTCGGACATAATATAAACATATTTCAATTTACTTCTATTAAATATGTTTTCTAATTTCAAAATAAACATACTGGCAATTAACTATCATTATCGCTTTCATATATCTATTGCTGTTATTTGAAGAAACAATATTTTATAAATACGTCGATATTTCGTCATAATTTAATAATGTTTGACCTCTCAAGTACTTGAAGTCAGATAAATTAAAAGTAAATCACGAATTGTCTAAAGTATTTACCATATTCATAAGAAATATTAATGTTGCTTTTTATCTAAAATAACAATTAAGAATGATGAACTTACATCATTTGGCAATAAGTAAAAAGAGATTGCAAAATTTTATGCTATGCATACAAGTTTATATTTAATCTAAAGTATTTACATAAAATATGCATTTTACCGGAAGCGTTTCATGTAATACATATGCACATATAGAATGACATTACGCCTCTTGGTGCTAATTTATTCAATTTAATTATGGATTTTCCCATTGAAATGATCATTTTGACACATATTTGGTATTCTTTATTCTTATTATAGGAAGACAAATTTTATCAATGAAGAGATCTTAAAATTCCGATATTATAAAATTGAGATTATTTCTCTCGATGCAATTGTAGTCTTTGTCAATTTGTAGTTGAACTACTTTAGTATTTTAAAAATACTATAATATTAGATATATTATATATTCTTCAAATTCAGTTAATATTAAACTCTTATGCATTAGCTGCCCCTTTTTGTAACAGTACGCCTCTGATAATGGTACATGGAGGAAAGCCTGAGGATTACCGGCGCCAGTTTGCTCTGTCTTTGTCTTACATTTTCTTTTATTCTTTTTTTGGAATTACTTAACAAGTATGTAGTATGCTTCAGTATATTCATGTTATATTGGTTGCGTTTTTAATTTGATTAATATACGTCATCTCCGCTTTATGCATGTTCGACCCGGTGATTTAGTAGAACGTGGCATCCCAATTTATTTTAATACAAAATTACAAAAACGAAAAATCTCTATACCGACATTTCACTCCCTATTACAAAAACAATGTAAATGTAGCGCCAATTTTTCTTTTGAGAACTAACCAAAACTCGTTTATAACGAGTTTTCTAATTTTAACAAAACAGAAAAACTATCCTCTGTTATTGTTCTTTAGTCGTTCCATATTTACATATATAAAATAATAAATTTAGATAAACGGTAGTTTGACTAAAATATGTTTAATTAACTTTGCTGTTAATTAGGAAATGAATTGGAATATAATAAAACAAACAACTAAAAAACATTTTTATTTTCTTCATAAAATGTTTGAATAAAATGGCCTGCTTGTAATATAGCTATGTACGATTAATGCAGACAATAATATAGTTATAGTTTTAAAATTTGTGTCAACATATATAATTAAACCAATTCTTTGAATTTGATAATTCTGTTTTATGATTTAATTGCTTGAAATGTGTACAAACTTTATTTAAATTGGTTACTTGAATGCCAGGTCAAGTAACCAACAAAACCAAATGACTAATTTATATTTTTTATATATATACTCGTTTATTAAAAATTAGGTTATTATTAGTCTGAAACTAGTTTTTATTTAATTAAATTTAATTATTTTTACCGTGCTCAATGTGAACAGTTACTTTTTATCAATACAATTGATTAAAAGTATAACGATGCATCGAGCTTATATTTCAGGAATATATATTTTTATTTATTTTTTAAAAGTAAATTCAAACAAGAATTGTTAATTTTTTCAACATATGCCACCAAATTAAGTAAACCAAGTAAATCTACTACAATAGAATTTTCTTATTTTTAAATTTTATAAGTACTACAATAAATAAAATTGGAGTTTACAGTAATAAATTACTTTCAATCCTTATATAATAGATTCCTAATAATCACCTTATTTGTGTATGTTGACGGTACAATTACAATTGAATTGTATAGTTTACATATCGAGCATGAAAAAAAATCTTGTCATTTTTCTCGATCGGGCACTTTCCAAACTGATAACTTACTCACCTACCTACTGTTTATTTGTTAGATTAATACCGCACCTTTGATTTGAAATTAATTATACGTTTTGTGTCGTGTGAATATATATGCATACAATATTCTACTTATTAGTACCAACGTATGATGGATTAGATATTTGCGTGGAATTCAATTTGTGTATTAGATTTTTTTGTTTTTTTGTTGATTGAATGCAAATTAATTCTGTGAGACAAAGTTTTGTTGGCCTTCTAATTTATGTTAAATCTAAATTGATTTATACTGGAATTTGGCGTATGACTAGTTGTTCAATACATACATAATATTAATAAAGAACAATTGTTTTTCTTTGTTAGTAATATGTCACCAAAAAATGCACTCGTTTTGAACCAATATTTTATTTATTTATTTAAAATATATATTTTTAGTAATGTATCGGTAGCAAAATAGCGAACTACTGCGAATTATTTACATTATAGGTGAATATACTTTTACAATATTACGAAAGTAGTTTTCTCTACTGTGATTTATTCCGAACGTGTATAGTTACATGTTTTCTTTGTTTACTTAAAATTCATTAATAATATAACGCCTATTCGGTGTATGCAACCCACGGTGCTTGTTTAACTCATTGTTTTATTTTAATATCGCGGATATTATAATATTTGATAATTTGCAAAAGAAGACTACTGTTTTATTTTTATATAAATTAATGATTAGAGAAATGTAGTAATTTGGCACTATTTTCCAATAGCTTAAACATATTCCGTTGTAATTGCATGTAAAATTTCTTTGAATAGCTAAATGCTTTACGTATTCTTTAAATTAAAACGACTTTAGCAGCCAAATAAAACTCTGTTACTACAGTTGTATATTTGAATTGCATTAAATAAAAAATTACATAAAAAGTGTTTTTCCTAGTAATACTATAATTTAGTAGAATTACATGAATTTTATATGGAATACAATAATTTTCCATTGTAGAAACCAAAGTTGCAAAGGTAAATGAAATAGTGTTCGACATCAGATTTCATGGTAATTCTTTTTGTTTTTTTTATCGCGGTGTGTTTGACACTGTATAATTGGGTGAGGTTTTATTTACTTTCAATCTTATAATTAACTTTCATGTGTAGTTTTTTGTTGGTGCATACAAAAATCGCCCGTGTATCAAAGAATGAAATAAAAATCCCTAACATCTAGGTTAATTCGCTCAGATTTAATCATTTCTATTTACAATAATTTTACTTTCGTAATAGTATAACACGTTCAAAATAATAAGTATCGGTATAGGTCATGTTAGGAATGAGAGTCTAATATATGCTTTCTGAGACTTCTAGAAAGATCGATGCATATAAGTACGTATGTATGTATGTATATATATATATATATATATATATATATATATATATATATATATATATATATATATATATATATATATGTGTATATAATATACCCATGATACAATGACCGGTTGTTGCGGAGGGCTGGCTGCTATACTCATGCATAATGTCTGGTGGATGAAGCCTGTTGCACTCTCCCGCCGCCATGAGTGAATGAACCGTGCAACATTTCAGCTATTTTTAGAAAGGGATAAATCAATTCAAAACTCGCCGACCACTTTTTCATACCCTTTATTTAGTGGCGTATTATACAGTTAATTGTTTATATGACGTTAATACCAGGTTTCATTACTGCTTGAAAAACGTTATTAAAGCTGTTGCCTCTTTTTACTTGTTTTTGCCTCACTGTATATGTTATACCCAGGAGCTTAAGTGATCGGTCATGTGTTACATTATCTGATTCTATTTTTTTAATAAATTATTTTACATCCTTCAATATGAAATAATGTTGATACTACTGTTAATTATAATTTTTTTTTTTGTGAATGTTTCTTTTCTTATTTAATAAATTTATATATCGAATATTTTCTTTACTCTCTACCTTGAACTTTTGCACAAATTGGGTGGTAGAAAACTCTTTGCATTCATTTACATTTTGGCAATCTTTCGCCATTCAATTCCATACTTCTTTTGGTTCAAGAAGGTGCCATTGTGTTAGTAACTGATTAGCTCAATTTTCCATCACTCTCATTGGTTACGTTATTCAAAAAATCTACGTCGATGAACGTATTTGTACTGAATTCTCATTTGTTTTGGGATATATTTGACTTATTGTGTCATTGCGAGCTTTGCGACAAATACAAAATTTTAATTCAAATAATTCATAAACGATACGGTTTAATAAGGGCAAATAAACGATCAATACGAATTAAATTACAATCTGATTGTAATGTATTATCGGTTTATATTATATACAATGGCGCTCAGTATGCAATATATCGTATTCCCTAAATATTGGTAGATTGGGAATTAGAGAATCAACCCGAATATCCTAGCAATTAAAAACTGATTGGAATTAAAGGCTTGTTCAATTATATTAATTATACATGAGAATTTCTCGTTTTTACTATGTAATAATCAGAGTAAGATTATGTACTAACATAATGATTTGCGTGTGTAATGAAACTGCGTTAGCGTTTAAGTATGTAAGCAATTGTATCTATACGTACTAATATTCTTAGATTACTTAATTATACCAATTTTTTTACTAAGTCAAGGTAAAGCATTAGTAATCATATTTATAATTATTGTCGTGTCTGTTCGCTTGTATTAACTTCACAAACACATATAAGTATACTTTTAGTACTAACTAGTTAACTACTAAGTATTATTTCACTAACTATATCATTGTGAATTAAGTTTTAATTTGTTCATTTTTCCAGTTATATATAATTAAAAATTTGTTTATGCATCATATGACTGTTAAAGTTTGACTAGGGTATTAAGTAGAATAGTTACTATACATACATAGGTAATTTAAAGTTTCTATAGACAGAAACAAATGGGTAGATAAGAACAAACCACCATATAGAGAACAACTCAAACATACGTTACAAACTGTGCTTGAAAACAATTGAGCTCCATCATAGACATAGCGGAGAGGTACAGAACAGAATGTATGAGAAGCATGTGGAGACTGTGTATTCCAAGTATGGTAAAGTTAACAAATCGCCATTACATGTGCGTAATCGTGTTTTGTCTGCATGTTGATGTATTGCTTACGCTTAGGAGAAGGTAGACGATGCCACATACAGCCTCCTGTGTATGTTATACCGTTACATTGCAACCAATTCTATGAAACTGTCATCTCATAGTTCTATTCTTAGATGACAAAGTTTATGACTTTGTCAATACGCGTATATGTTCTCTTTGAACTATAATTTTTTTAATATATACACGGAAACATGATATAATAACGTTTAACTCGACAATTATACTATTTAAATACGTACCATATTATAATTTAAATAAATAATGAGAAAAGTAGTTTATATTTTTTTTTTAATTAATAATCCTTTAAAATCGCTAAAAGTCATAAAATGATGATTATAAATCATTATTTGACCAGATTTACGATGTTATTATCTAGCATCTCTAATTGCTTAAGGTAAACCAAACGGGGTAATTTGTATTTTAAATAATATATAGATAAATATTTAAATTCGATTTATTGCTTAAATATTCGCGTACACTCATAAATCACTAGAAGACTCCTGATGCTAATTAAATAAAGCTCAGTTGTAAACGTGTTTATGATGGTAAAATTGTGTCAGTAGAATCCGTTGAACTCTGTAATTCTGAAATTTGCGCAAAAATTTGAACAAATATAGTTAGTTAAGCGGATGTACGTTTTACAGTTATAGACTTTTTATCGACGTAAAATTGGTCACATTACTCACGTATAATGCAAAAATTATTTTTTGTTGAAACATTATGTTAACTGATGTTTTGAGAGCAATAACCCAAATGAAATTAGAAAAAAATTGGCACTTTCATACGAAAATTCATAATCATTTTTGGTTGATTTTGTGTATTTTGCCCAATCGAACTAAATAATCAACCAATCGTGCACTGTAATATTAAATAAAAAGAAAACTATGATTTAACAGATTTTTATTTCGTCCCATCAGATATTTATTTGCTAACATAATCGTGTATTAAACTATGAATCACTATTCGCGACATTACTTGAATATAGATGCCAGTTTAGAGCAACCATAATGTCTTACTGATAAAAACATACTGCATTTTATTGTTTCGCTTTCAGTGTTTTGGAGATTAAATATGCGATTTGCGGAAATTGGGGAATAATTTTATTTATGGGGGATAAATTACGGTCACTTTCTGAAGAGGAAGCAGTGTAATGCGTGTTATGTTGCTTACACTACTTTTGTTCTACTTATAACTTTAAATGCTAAATTCCTCTACCAAAAATGTCACTTTTGGTAGATTCTCCTACTTTAGTAAACCTTGCAGATATTTTGCAGTAAAATAAAACATTAAATACACGTTTTAATTCATATAGTTGCCTCACTCTCTTATAGCATAATACTCTTACACACTTGCGCTTATAGTTTGATTAATTAAATTAAACTGTTGAATTTGATTTGATCAATTAATGCGAAACGTATGGGGTGAATAAAAAACATTAAAAATCATCTGCATTTCTCAGAACCATTGTTTTATGTCGCGTATATTAGCAAAAGCTTGATTCATACTCAATCTAATCATTTAATTCAACATTTCCCTATGAGATTTTTAGAGCAACTTATGTTTTAATCAGTAAATCTAATCGCTGAGGTATTTTATTATATTTATTTGTTATTAATTTTCGGGCAATCTTAATAAGTCTCCAGTTATATCGAGTTAAATAAATATTCAACCAAGAAATTGTAAATTGGGTACAAAGTTCAACAATTTAAGACATGAATCAGTGTGTGATGTGACGGATAAATGCGTTTATTATATTATTCAATATTGACTTAACACGTTGACGGATACGTGTGTATACTTAGAAGATTTTTAAACATTCTGAATTGTAGGTCTTTGGAGCATTATTGATCAAACAAATACCCACACCATCTTTACTTGTACAGTCTTATATAGTTATTACACATTATACACCGTTTAGTTTATGTAGGGTGCTCCAAGTAAAAAAAATAGAGCACGTTCGACGGATTTGGGCGTCTTGATATAAAAATATTATGCAAAATAAAGATGCAGCTCGCATGTCATTAATTACGAAATTTATTAATTATATCTCCATTCAAAAACGTGCTGTAATATTTTCCCATTGTTAGATTTTATTTCCAGATTCCGTTTCTAATAATAAGGATATGAAAATTTATCTTCTCTTATAATGGAGTGTTTCTGAATTTCTTTTCATATTATGTGTAATCAACTCTTATATTATTGTGTATTGTATGTTAAAAAATAACAGATTAAAGTAGGTAAATAATATATTATTCAGACAATTTTGATAACAAGGATCATTGATTTTTATCTAACTAAATTAACTTTGATTTGCGATTTTATTTTCACTGATTTGTTCAAAAGCAATCTTTGTCGTTGAGCAATTAAGATTTTAATCTGTTCAATATAAGGAACACAATTAATTACGAAATTTCACAAAGTACTTGACCCAATAATAATCTAAATCTTTATATTTTTAACGATAATTTGATATTATTTCCACGAAGAATAAATCTCTGTTTGTAAAGTAAATTTATAGACGCGTCGTTTTTTCCGCTAAAATTGGCAGTTTTTATAGTTATTTGTTATGTTTTGTTTCACGAAACTTATGTGAATGTAAACCCTGATATCTTCATATCTTTATTGAGCTATTGTTGTATAACTCTTCGCAAAAAATATTGGTAGTTTGTTTTTATCCCGAATATGGTTGAATAAATTTGCATGTAAATGCGGTATGTCATGTCAAAACGAAATTATGAATTATTTCGCTATGATCAAGCACTTAATCGCATGTACAAAAATAATTTAAAACTGTACTCTGAAATTGCGTGGTGTGTTTTTATTTTTCAAAACATTACAATCAAGACATTGTGTAAAATATTCAAAAAAGTATTTTAATATTCAGGAAAGTTATTAATCTGTTCCACATATAATCTTTTATGAAAATGATTCATAAATGTGTCACAAGTGTTAACTAACAATTATGATAGTCCAGGAAATGTTCTGGGTTGATAAGTAACAAAAAATTATGATTCTTTTAAAATTGCCAGACATTAATTGTAGTAGCAATTATATGAAAATTATTTGCTAGAACAGTTTAAACTAAAAAAAACTATTCTTTTGTGTAATACAAACAAAATTATATGATCGGTGATGGAACAAATTAATTCTTAGGTGACAAGTTCTCAGTAGTCACGTTTTGCAAGTTAGAAGATGGGATGGCATAAAGAATTAATATAATTCTATTTAGCATTCTACTATTGATCCAATTTCAATCAATAGACAAAATATTAAATACCTACGACAAATAGCCACTGGGCTTGGACTGTTGACTTTCACATGTCGCCATAGTTATATATCAATGAAGCTAGAAAATTTATTTGATTTTAATTCTTGAATATTTCAACTGTGCGAGTCGGCAGACCGTATTACCAAAAATTTACACGTTTCCTGAATTACAATTAGGGTTATATATTACCGATTGATCTAGTTTGACTTCGGAATAATAAATAATATGATCAGGACCGGCCTCCTACTATTATAGGGTCCCGGGCGGAAATAAATCGAAATGCAAAAATTAGGGTACTATTTATCTAATTGATGCGATTATATTTTTCCTTAAAGTTATTTAGTTTCCTGATGATTTAAATTAGATCAAATTATATATATTATATATTATAGCAAAAATAATAATTTATAATCGGCTGTTAGCTTCTCAATAAACAATAAAATAATTAATACAATGATCTAAACTTGCATTAAAGTAATAATTAAAAGAACTTTTGTAACAGCAATCTATTCAAAAACCAAAGCATTAATTATCTGCCAATAAAAAACATGTTTAGAACTACTATTAAAATAAAACTGTACAAAATCAAATAGCATTTATTATAATTTATAATTATGTAATTAATATTATTAATTTTTTTTTCTGTTAAATTTTGTTATTATTAATCTTACATTTAAAAATGATTCTTAATTAATTCACAGATTTCAGTTTTATTTCGAAAAAATATTTATATCTAAACAAAATTTCTTTATGAATAATCTTATTAAAAAAATATCGAATATATATTAAGACTTAGATGATCTGTTTGATTATTAATCTATTGATGAATCTTAGCGAATTTAAATTGGCCACTTACAATTTTGTATAAATAAATTTAGTTATATATCAACTATTTTTATTCTCCTTGAAACCAATTGCGATCCCAGTTTATGTGTAAGTAATTTTTGTTGTTATTTTTAAATTATTTTAACAAAAAGTGTTTCTACGACAGTAAGTAATTAAAGTAGAAAACGGTTTTGTTTTATAATAAAAAAAAACTTATCACGTGGTAGTCAAATAGAAATTTTTAATATCACTAGTTTTTTCCTCATTGAAAAAACTAAAATTTCTTAGCTGAACGTACTAATGGGTTTTTTTTTCAAATTTTATAACACTTTTTAGAATTAACTCTTCCCTATTCTTTTATGTTAATAAATGTCCAAATTTTGTTTTAAAATACCGCTCTCATTGTTATATTAATATTTTACAAACTTTTACTATGGCTTCGTGATTTATTTTTATAGAAAAGCCTAAAGGTTCTTTTAGTATCTTTAAAATAGCAATATGAAAAATCGTCTAACATAAACAGAGATTCGCAATAGTTTTTAAGGAAATTAAAATTAGTTTATTTAAAAGCGTCATTATATTTCTATGAATATTAGTGTAATAATTCACCAAATACTTTATCATTTAAATCACGATATAAGTACGAGACTTGCAAAATAATATACATTGGTTTGATGTAACATTTCGTATAGGTAGACTAAAATTGGGAAATATATTTCAATTATTTAAAATCATTGATTTTTCAATTTTATATTTATGTAGGTATTTAAAATGATCATTTTAGTCATTATGAATGACTCTATAGTTTGAATTATATAATAGACATTTTACGAGATTTTTTAAAGCTATATTTTAATAATTTACGTAAACTGATTTAATTGTTATGGTTTTATTATTTTTACAATTTATGGAATTCTTTCATTGAATATCAATGAAAATTAAATTACTGGATGATGCTGTTGTTACTCGATGATACATTTTTATTAAAATAAAGCTTAAAACACTTATATTTTTGTATTCTAGTGTTAGATCTGAAGATGGTTTAAATACTTGTCGTCAAATAGTAAAAAATAGCAAAAAAAAAGTAATTTGTAAAACATTACCGATTACTGTAGTCATACTCCAGCGTTTAATTACAAAAACAAGACTAAACTTGATAAAAAAAGATAATCTTATATATTTGTACATGAATTGAAAGAAGATGGAAATTTAGTAATACTTACAATTAGTATAGGTTTATTTTCTCTATGAATGCGCGCGTAAGTGTTTTATTCTTTATTTTATTGAAAATTAAATTATTTAATATAATTGATGGTTATTGATTTGATATTTAGATCTTAAAAAAACTATTGCAATTGTTTTGAGTTACTATACAGCTTGAGTTATATTATAGACTTTTAACAAAAAATTTTAAAAAGAATATAATAATACAATTCTGTAAACCGAAAGTTATTTCAAAAATTCAATGTTAGTAAATGAATGAATGTTGCTTTTTAAACTAAGCTCATATTTCGTAAAGATTGGTAAACATATTTAGCATAAAATGAAATATTGTTTAAATTTGCAACTATGCAAAATATTAAAATGTAACCTGTCAATATCTGGAACTTAAATCAAATCTAGAGAAATTTACCATGTCCCAAAAAGCATATCCATTATACGATCTTTAAGTACGTGTTAATGCGTATTTCGGATAAAAGACCATTAGTACTTAGAGAAGATGAAACTAGAGGTATAAGAAAGTAAAAAATAAAAAAAGTCAAATCTATAATAAAACCGGACCCATTGCTTGAGAATGCCTTATAAGTATATCCATAAACAAAACATTAGTCGTGCAAATATGAATTCCCAATACAAAACTAAGTAATGAAAGAAAATGGCAAAATCGTTCATTAAATAATTCGGAAATGGAAAACTTCCGAAACTGTCAAGTTCAATCACGTATTAACAACACCGTGTTTTCCTAAGGTTCCAATCGGCATGAATGCATATATGTATAATAATCAATGTATAGGTATACTTAAATGTCCTTGAAGGTCACTCACAGGAAGTCCCATCCATACAGATGCACACGCACCGGATAAAGGCGTGTGATGTGTATGTGGCGTTACACCGGAACCTTGGCATCACAGTAATGGCGTCCTTAACATCTACTGACCACCTTGGATAAATGTATGATGATACATATTAAAACAGCACGTTTATATCTTGCTACCGAGTATAAACAAAAGATATCGATCTTTCATTTGTGTTTAATAATAATTGTTTACCGATCAACAATAATTATTGACCTAAAAAACGAGGCTTGGAAAATTACTTGAATACTGAGAGGGCTATAGCTTTGCAATTTAAATTCAGTGCTACGAAATGTAGTGGATACATTTAAATAATACATTTTTTGGTACTTATTATGTTTCGTAATCGAAATTTTATGAAATAATACAAATATATTTTAAATAAAGAGTCTAAAATTATGAGTAGAAAGAAGATTTTTTTTTTTTACTGATAATGTACAATATTAACTTTTTTTCAAAAATAATTATTTTTTAAGATAAATTTTTTAAAAACTCGTTTCAAGGAAGGTCAAAGGTGTAATTGCATTATAATCTCTAGATTAGTTTTTATTTTCGATTACAATTAATTTATTTTTCAAAATTATTTAGGAGTCTAATAAGCTCAAAAATTTATTTTTTACCGTAAATAGTTGTGACCTATGAGTTGATTCACGTACATATGTGCATTCGACGTACGTCTGAAATCTAGCCTATGTGTAACACAAATTTTATACAATATAAATTTCCATTCACCTCGCAATTTTTGCGTCTGTTGAGTTTAGTGTGTCAGTATTTTCCTGAATTTCGCGTACACGTACTTTGCGTACCTATGGTGTAGGTATTGTTTTTGTCACGTGGTATTCGGTCAGTGAACGGCCTATATTTACCATTCAAAGTCGATAAACATCGTAAAACCGAACGTGCAAGGTTAATTAGTTCTGATTTCTGATGGCGGTCAACTCAACTTGCACCATCAGCGCAGCAACCATGATCATGCCGATTATATACTATTCGTGTAACCTTTCTTTCGGATTCACCAAACAGGAATTATTAAAAAACAGAATGTGGCATGAATATTAAAATGATTGCACTCCTCTCATTAAACCGGTTTCATAATTGATTGTTTCAATTTAAATTACTAAATTATAATTAGTCTTTATATTTAACCCCAATATAGAAAATTGGTTAATTTTTTTTTATCATATTTTAATTAATACAAGCATATACATATAAAAAATACATATTATCAGCATACATTTTTCTTTAAATTGTCTTTTGTTGCTAATAATCTAATTTTAGCATTTCAGATATTTTAATTTAAATCAAAACATCTTTATCAATTGATGAGCTCAATATTGTTTAAAATAAATGTTTAGTTAAACTTTAGCGTTTTTGATGAAATTGTTTTAAACTGGATTTTATTTAATCTTAATTAGAATTCCAGTTTCTTTGATAATTTGTAATAAATTATAACTAATTTCTAGAGGCAATGTATGTTTTGGATTTATATAGATTTTATGAAACATAACAATTATGAATCATTCCCGTAATTAGACTAATTAGTACAGATTCATATCAGTTTTGACTGTCGTTGTCTGCACACTTGCGTGCAGTTTCACCATTTAATGTCTGCGCTTTTTTACGGCAAGGTTGACAATACATGTAACTGGCAAATTATAGTTTCTCTGTAATAATAAAGTATTTTATATTTATCATGATGTGTGAATCATTCTTCATATTTTTTACATCCGTGACTGTGGTGTATAATACTATATTATTAGGCATTTCTTGAACATTTTATTTTATATCAAACTTCTAAATATGATTTATGAATTTGTGATTGACGCATTGGATCACGCTTAGATATGTAAAATACGAATAACAATTCGTAGTTATAATACTAATCATCTCGTAAATAGCTTTTTAAGTCACTTAAACTTAATATTCGAAATAGTATAATAGACTATTGTGACTGTAAAAGGACTACGATTGTTCAACTATTAAATAATTTTGAATGTATGCAAAATTTTATAATATGTTTTATTGTAGGTAGGGTTTCAGTTTATTTTAAAATTATAAAAAAAAATTATATTTTTTTTGATCTAAACAAAATACGTATGAGAAAGTTCAATGCATGCCTTTACGGATATTTTTTGTTAGTGTATTTAATATATAAAAGAATATATATGTAAAAGTATCAAAATCTTTTCAGAATTTTATTTTTTATAATTTATCTGTGTATGATAAAAAAAAATTGTTAGATACAACAATTTTCAGCATTTTATTCGTTCGAAGTAATTGTTAGTTTTCCATTAATATTAATAACGCTAACGACAAAAGTATTTTATTTGTAACAATAATAAATATCTCGCCGCTGAGACTTGCATATACGATGAATGGGTCTAACAATTTCAATATATAATTTAGCGTGAAATAACAATAGATAAAACTTATCATATCGCATTTCCTACATAATTGTGTATTGAAAATTATACACATAAAAATTCTATAGCGCATAGTAATTTGATCCCAAACTCTAAATATATATTTTAATATAGCATTAAATATTTAAACTATTTCATATGAGATTTAGAATTAATTTATACTGAAGTATTTTTCCGTTTGTAAACTAACAACTAAGAATTTGAAATTGTATTTTATAAGAAAAATCATGTTCAAACCGCAAACCATGTCTATACTTGCAATTTACGATAAAAGAAGAAACCTGTTGAGACCTTAGTAATGGGATGATTTAATTTTTATTTTTATTTTATTATTATTATGATAAATGTAGTTTTATAATGCAAGATAGAAAAACTAGAAAATTCCAAATTATGGTAAATAATATAAATTTATCTTGTCAGTTAATAATAACAAGTTTCTTAGCTGGTATAAGAAATATTATATTATACATAAATCATTAAAAACATCGCAAAATATTTGTTTTAATAATTATTCAAATAGATTTTTTATCAAAATAAGTCTTTATTATAAATCAAATATAGGTAGAAGGTGAAGGTTAATTTAATTTTAAGAAAAATTTATGAATTTTTTAGGATTGCATAATTCCACTGACAGGTATTTTTCTGTGTTAAATAGTAGCAAAAAAAAACTAGTTGACATTTCGTGACGAAACCGATTTGTTTATATTCCAATTCGGTGTGCAGCACGACGTATTTCGTACGTGTTTGTACTGATTTTACATATACCTACCTACGATACGTTAGTCACTCACTTCACGCGGGACACTTCTATTTACTTTCCTTCTCGTTCAATTCGTTGACGGACGAATGGTTTACAATACAAACAATCACGTATACGTGTATTCGTACATACATATACAAATCTGCATACATTTAGTGTATACAGCTTCGACGGTCTAACGATTTTAGAATTTCTAATTTCCATCATTGGCAATGTTGTTTCCGCAATTTAACTACCTTGATAATGTATATTGATTTGCGTATATCGATTATATCTGCAATATTAAATACTAGGCGGTGATCGCTTACAGCTAATATTTATATATGTTTCCCGTTTTTACGAAATATCGCTAGACGTAAATTTACAACTCCTACAATTATATAGAGAATTATGTTTCTTAGGAAATCGTTCATTTTATAGATTATATATATATCGATGGTAATTTTAGGCTTAATGGTTGATTTAATTCAGAATATGTAAGATTCTACTACTCCATAGTTTATTTAACTTTTTATAGGATGGTTTTAAGAAAAAAACTTTGTTACAATAATAAAAATAATTTCCTTGTTGTGTAATTTTAATTTAATAGGTTATTTATTTAATTTCTATTCATCAAGTACCGTTACAATGCAGAGAAATATAACATTATATAACAGTACATGTATTTAATTTTTTTTTCATCAAAATTTCTTGATTAATTTTATATAGCACACCTGGCTTGATACAGTTAATATAAATATATAGACAAATCAAACGAATTGGCAATTTGGATCGTCTAATCTGTGCCAAATATTTGAAAGTCATTTTGACAATAACAAATTACATATAATAATTCTTGTAGGTATGTTGATACAGAGAAAATCATTTTTATGTGCCATATTCTATTTCCGTGTTGTCGTAATTTCTTTTTCTTTTATATGTTCTAAATATAGCATTATTTATTTGTACCAGACCTATAAAACTATGAACTTACTCAATCAGTTAATTTAATTCTCAAATGTTGCTAAGTTCCTTGATTTTTTTGTCGTATAAGCATATTTTTTTAAAATTAAAATAAAATGTGAAATATTTGTATCTCTATTACATTAATTTTTATTATGCATTTGTTACAATAATTTTGACAAAATTAAACTTATGTGTGATAAATAGCAGTGGTATTGCACATTATAAGAATCAGAGAAATATTAAAAATAATAATAAAATATTTATTTGTTATTGTAAGGTTTTTTTTTTATAAGCAAAATTTATCGCGTATAAATTTTCACCAAAAACAACCAGACCGGAAATTTCGTATCCGTATTTTATTCCAAGAATGTTCTGATTTTCTTTTTGAATTTTTGCTTACCTACCGAATATATAATTAGTAAAAAGTATTAACTTTTCCTGTTCTCATAGCATCATTTATATGCTTTTTTTTTCAAACATTTAATTATATTTAAACGACTGTTTAGAAGTTTCTACGTTGCAAAAATAATAACAAAATAATATGTCATTGAAAATTTGAAGTATTTCAAAACAAGTTCCTTGTATTATAGTTATAAAAATTTGTGCCACCTATAATTATTTTTGGTTTAAATAGAAATTAGATTTGCAACCACATTACTTTCTCACCTATAGCGAATCTTATGTGTTTACTCATTTTTTTTGCATCGACTATTTAGCAAGTGTTATTGCACTTGTGTTTTTCTTTAATTATAATTTCAGTCCTTTTTTGCGTAACATCGTGTTTCATTTACTTTTAACTACCTATGTCAAAATGTTTGTTTAATTATTTAATAACAGTGGTTTGATACATAGTGATATTTCGGTTTGGTACATGCATTGTTATTTTCCAAGAATTTTTCTATCTGACACGACAATTCATGTAAATACAAAAATTATTAAATGGCCTCATTTAGTATTTTTTGCATCAATTTTCGTTGCTAATTCACAAATTGAAAATAAAATTTTTTTGTGGAAGCGTTTATAAATTACGATTAACTTTAATAACTCTAGGTATACAAAGCATTACAATGACATTGTAATGTAATTCTTATTTATCGTATTTGTTCCATATTAAAACTTATCGTTTATTAATTATTTGCAATTAAAACTGTGAAGACAATAATAATTATCAAATTTATCTCTATTACATTATCGTGTTTTGGATGAGTTGATCGTGTTCAGTTACTGGTGTGAGAGTGAAAAAACTATATAGAATAATGATATTAGAATGTTTTTATTAAATGTTTATTGTTGTTATACCATGCATACATATCAAAATATATCAATGGTATGATAACACAAATTGGTATGGATGGTAACTCGTATCTACTTAAATTTATGTGATGAACATGAATCATGATTATTTTTTTATAGAGAGTTAAAAACGATATTACCTAATGTGAAGCAACAATCACTTAAATTTATTGATTTTGTGAAATTGGCCTTAACCTGTTGCACGTTTATAAAATTACAATTAGATTTACAAGCAAAGTACATTAAACTTTCATCCAAAACTGATAACTGTTTTAATATTTTCTATTCATAACGAAATGTATCATTTCACTTACATCACAAAATACATTATTTTACGATTTATAAGCTGTATTATTTCTATATAAATATTACATCTAAATCACAAAATAAAATCCCAATGGCTTCACACATAACTATAATATCTTTCTAGAATGTCATTATTAACATTTGTTACCTAACAGACAATCAAATTTAATTCATACAGGAATAAGCACACATTTATTTTATTTCTTATATAAATATGAAATATTTACCATTGCAATAAAGAAAACAGGTAACTAGCCTAGTGAGGCGCTAAACTACAATATTGATATATTTACATAACAGGAATTAAATATCATATGCACAATTTTTGATACTGTTTCTTCCACAACAATCATTTGAATAATTCTGATATTATTCATAATAACAATAATTATTTTACCATTATAATGTATATATTTTTTTTTTTATTAAGATTAATATATCATTCCGATCAAAACATTTGTAATCACTCGAACGAAATGAACTATTGTACTATTTCTAAGAAATCATTGTTTATTATAATCAATGATGACGAAAATGTGGAGGCTCGATTGATAAAGAGTACAAAGTCTAAATATTATAAATAAAACTACAATTTTAACATATTACTACGCATTTTCTATATTTATTTATGGTAGTAACATTAGGGTTGATAACTTTAATTTTTTATTTTTAAATGTGTGAAAAAACATCGCAAATATTTCAAAATATGAATTTTAAATAACTAACATTGACAATTCTACGGATGACATCAATCATAAATCTTATTTAGTCCAACAAACAGTTTAAAACAAAAATAAGTAATTTTTGTTGGTATTCTGGCTTTCCAAAATGTTCATTGGTCGAGTTGAACAAAAGATTACCATGCTCTTATTGATTTGGTGGGGGTATATACAAAAAAGTCCTTTACGTTAGGTCACCAAAATGGTAAAAATTACGAAACTTTAATTGCTAATAATTAATAATCCGTACTGTCTAAAAGTGCATAAATGCAAAAATTAGAGACTAAACACTCACATTTTAATTCCAAAATAACAGAAATCTAGAATACGTCTAGAATGCGCATATTATATCACGTAGTAAAAAAATATACGATTTTGAAACGCGACAAATAATTGTGATAACTTTTGAGGACGAGACTTTTATATACGCTTTAATTTTATTATAATTATTGTTTGTAAATATCTGTTTCGCAAAAGGTGTTTTATTTTTCTTATTTTTACGTATCAAACCACGGCGAAGTAAACAGATAAATTGCTTTGATTATATTCCTAATCAATACTAGATTAATATTGTTTGTCCATTATTCTGCAATCTACACAGTGACTTCATTACAAACTAGTTTTAGTCTATATCTACATGTGCGAAACGATATTTTTGTGAATTGAGACATGTGATTTGTTCTTAAAATATTTTTGTGATTGTGAATAGAATAATATTTAACATTGTGATCGTTTATGAAGTGATAGTTAAAATGACGTTAGGAATTAAATATAGTTGGGACAAATATTATATTAGGCCATTGAAAATGAATCGCAAGTAAGCTATGTATTTCCGGTTTGCTAATTTTTCTATATAAGGTTTCGTACGAAAGTCGCAATTTTTTTTTTTTTTAATCTTTCTCACTTTTTTCTATTACGATTTGTATTAATACTTTACGCCAATTACTATTAATAATAGTTCAAGATATTTTATTAAAATTTTCAAAATAAATACATAGATTTTTTATTTAAAATAAGCCACTTTCTATTTCCACACAAACAATTGGCAATCTCTATTTTTCTAATATCAAAAGATGTCAATTTATCTTTCTCATTGTTATTTTAAAGATACTTAGTAACATATACGATACTCTATGACGCGTCATTTTTTTTTTTTTCAAGTCTACCGAAAGTAATTCTAAGAACTGTACGATTTTAAATATATTACATATATTTTGAATTTATATAGAAATCGCGATTCCAAATTTTACGTACAGGCAAATGTTATAATATAAATATAATTGTTTTATGAAGACAGAATACCGGATACTGCAATTACTATATGGTTATTACATACACAAGGATACTAACGGACAAGTGACCTTTTTTGTTCGCCAAATTTCTTTCCTTGTCCGGATCGCCAAAATACAATATGCCAACGTCAAGGTGGCATGTTAAGTTTGAAGAATCAATAAACAAATATTTAATTTACTATTTGTTATATGTTATTTAGTTATTAAAGTAGTTATTTTTTTCTTGATTGTAAATGCGTCACATATTTTGATTTGATTTCATATACAATTAATTGTATATATTTGCTGAATCGTTTACAATAAATATCAAATATATATTTTTATTGTCATCGGCTATTGTGTTGCAATATTGGCTATTACATTGATTATAAGTGTCTAAATTATATTTTATTGGTTTCTGATGTCAATTATTATAATAGAAAATAGATACCAATTAATTTAATAAGTTATTGTCATTATATACGTTACATATCTAAACTTTTATAGGTATAAAGTCATATTTAATGTAGATGTAATTCCAAATGAATTTTAATATAAAATAACTTGAAAACATTACTTATTTTCTATATATTACCTGATTCTAAGTGTCTAGAAAGTAGAATAAATATACGTATAAAAATTAAATTAAAATCAGCAAACGTGCACCAAGACTTTAAAAATAACAAATCTAGTCGATTTAATCAAACTAAAATTACGTTCAAATCCGTTTTTCGATACTAAAAATTAATGTTTATTGACTCAATTTTCATTATCTTTCAGTTAAATCATATAGACAGACAATACAGTTTAAAGTTAAAGTATAATTTATTTTTTAAATTTGTCGGATAAATACATTTTTTATGTGATACCAAATATTGTTTAATAGCACTTAATAGTTATCAATCATTTTCATAATAACTTAAGCCTTCCACTGATCTGATCATTTAATCAGATTTTTAAATTAATAATAATTCAATTTGTTTTTTTTTTTAATTTCCACTTCAGATCCCTGATAACGAATCAAGAGACGGCACTTTTTCTTTTATACTATAATATTATTTAAATGGCTATTCTAAGTATTTATTTTATTTATTTACTAGGTAGTAGATCAATACATGATAAATTATACCAAAAGTAAATAAAACATAATAAATAAAATGTCATTGAACAATCTAATATTATTATACCTAAAATGTACATTTATTGCATTTTTCTAGAAGATTTATTTGTCAATAACATAACAGTTCATAGTATGCATACTAAATATGTTTAACAAGTGTTCAATATACAATAATTTATGACATGTTTCGAACCTTGGTTCGCTTGCAATATGGGACAAAAATGCGAACACTAAGAATTGAAATGTAATTTCATGGATATTGTGAAATATAAATGCTGGAAATGCGAGGCTATTTCCTCATCTATTTATTATCGGGTCATGATTGACGGTTTTCCACTTAAAATTACATTCCAAACCGTTGCCTCTCAATTGCGATTCACGCAAAATGTTCCACCTTTAAATTACTTCTGTGAACAATCGAGAAAAAAAAAACATTTGTAAGCGGTGATGTTACAAAACGTGTTCAATTAATATTCTGTCCATTATCACTGTATGGAAACATTATTTACATTTCTATTTTAAGATCTATAGTTAGTTAAAAATCTATTTATACTCTTGATAATATTTACTATCACTATTTTAGTACCATTATTTATAAACTGACCAAAAAAATTATAATAAACTAACATTTGGGTAACTAATTAGCTTTAAACAATTATCGCCTGACGATATTGTCGTCATTTTAACATAAATATATTTTTTAATTATCTATTATGTATAATATTAGTTATTTATTATTTTTAAATCAAATATTACATCTTTCACGCGATTTAAGCTTTATTTTCCATAAGACGCACTTTGTTTAGCGTCATACAATTTTAATTATAGAGATACCTATATTTAAATTAGCAACAATGGTAATTGCACCATTAATAATTTTCATATTCAGCTCACAATGTTTTTTTTCACAACATTCATAACTAAAGGAATAGCAACAAAGATGCGCCAGTATTTTAATTTCGAAATATTACAAAAATATCAAAACATTGCATACATGTTTAATATATCAAAAGTTATATTGAAATAAATATAGATTTCTTTCGTTTGTAACTCCTATATAGTTTAAAAGATAAATGTCTTCCGTTTAATGAACTTAAACAAAGAAAGAAATTTAATGAAATATGTACTAAATTATTACAATTTATTAAATATCATATTTCTGTTTCAGATGGTATTTCCGAAAGATCAAACGAATTGAAGCAGAGAAGAAACTATTATTACCTGAAAATGACCATGGAGCATTTTTGATCAGAGATTCAGAAAGCAGACATAACGATTATTCCCTATCAGGTATGTTTCAAAGCTACACTTTTCTAATTACTCAGTAATTACATAATTAGTTACAAATTTTATTACGAATTAGCACACGTCCTTTTAAGAAAATAACACACTTTTATTTATTATTTCCATATTACTAATATTCTAAGATTGTAAAACTTCGTCATATAAAAGTACGAATGCATTTATTTTTAGTCTAATTTACTACCAGTGCCTTAAGTACGAATTAGGAAAAGAAACGTGTTTACTTCTTAATTTCGCTAATTAATTAAATCACAATTTCTTATCAAAAATCGAACTGAAATTACATTACTCTTTAACGTTTAAATACTGAATAAATTTATTTTATAGTCCGTGATGGTGACACTGTGAAACATTATCGCATTAGACAATTAGATGAAGGTGGTTTCTTCATCGCACGCAGGACAACTTTCCGTACGCTGCAAGAGCTCGTTGAACATTATAGCAAAGATGCTGATGGACTATGCGTCAATCTCTGCAAACCTTGTGTACAGGTTAGTACTTAATACTTAATTATATTTTATTTTTGTTTATAACAAAAATCAGTAAATTGGTATTAGCTACACTAAATAAAATTCGAAATTGATATTGTGTGTCCACATTTTTAATCAGTTTATTAATTATAAATTTAAAAAGTGTCAAAAAAAACACATTTTATGTTAGGTAAAATGTATTTTATCCCCTTTTCGTTCTGTTATATGCAGACAAATACTGCCGAGGTATGTTTATATAGTTATTTATATTTAAAAATTAAATTCATAACTTTTCTGCGGCACTTATTCCATCATAAAATATTTTATACACCTAGTAGTTTAGAATCTATTTCAAACGTAATTTTTTATTCATATTTCGTCCCTAGCTTATTTTTATAGAAATTATTACAGTGGTGGTATCAGCAAAATATCGACCGTCTCTTGTACTGAACTTTCTTATACGTATTTTGTTTAGAAATTATTATGACAAAAAAATTTATTATTTTCAAATTTCTTTGATCACTGAATGTCATAAACAAAACCATATAAACAAGCTTAAAGTATTCACTTAATTTCTATAGAATTAAAGTTGTCAACAAGGTAATTTAATGCCGCCACTGAATGAAAATTAAACTAATATATTATCTGCAATCATTCGTTATATATTATTATAAATACTTCCGTAACATCATTATATTCACAATTCACGCTATTAATACAGAAATCTAAAATATTCATCTTCTGTAAATATCTTTCTTTAAATTGAAGTAGCTAACATCATTTGATTTAAAATAAATCATTCTTTATTATTGTGAGTTTATTTATTAAACTATTCTTTTATTTAATTCGTACAGGTGGAAAAGCCGCAACCTGAAGGACTTTCCCATCGTACCCGTGACCAATGGGAAATCGATAGATCTTCGCTGAAATTCGTCCGTAAGTTAGGACACGGACAATTTGGTGAAGTATGGGAAGGATTATGGAATAATACCACACCAGTAGCCATCAAAACACTGAAGCCAGGTACCATGGATCCAAAGGATTTCTTAGCCGAAGCACAAATCATGAAAAAACTCAGGCATCCAAAACTTATTCAATTGTACGCTGTTTGTACAATGGAAGAACCAATTTATATCATCACTGAGCTTATGAAGAATGGATCACTTCTTGAATATTTACAAGGTACGCAATTTACATATATATTTTTGCTTGCTTTGTGAATTTGCTAACAAATCTTTACATGATAAGTGTACCGGGTAATTTTAAATTTAAGAGATAGTATTGGCGATTCTGACACGAAAAAAATAAAATTAATGGTCAGTGCACAAACAAAAAAATAATTCTAATCGTAAATATCATTTATAGTATTTCAAAAGTTTTGTTTAGTATTTCGGTGCTTATTATATTGTACGTTAAGCATAGCTGATAAGAGATTTTAATTTTGTTATAAATGCAATTACCTCAAATGTATAATTTTATATAAAAGTACTTAAGAAATTTTTTATTTCAAATAAGCATTAATTAATGTTAATTATAATAATAAACAATTTTTTTTTGCAGGAAAAGGACGTGGTCTAAAACTGCAGCAATTGATAGATATGTCTGCACAAATAGCGGCTGGCATGGCCTACCTAGAATCACAAAACTATATCCATAGAGATCTCGCAGCACGTAACGTACTTGTTGCCGATAACAATGTCGTCAAAATTGCAGATTTCGGACTTGCAAGACTAATCAAAGTAAGTTTTCCAATGTATTTCTTTGTTTTGTTTTTAGCAATTTTATAATACAACAATTAGACTTATAAATACAAAAAAAAAACAATTTTATAAGAACAATTTTCAACTAGTCAACGAATCTCTCAAATAAGTTCATTATAATATACGGGATTCCCATAATAAAATATTTAGCTCTTATTGAATTTTGCCGCATGCTCTTACTTTGTACAAACAATGCTAGGAGTGTTAAATTTCCATAAATAAATTCCAATGTATTTCTTTGTTTTGTTTTTAGCAATTTTATAATACAACAATTAGACTTATAAATACAAAAAAAAACAATTTTATAAGAACAATTTTCAACTAGTCAACGAATCTCTCAAATAAGTTCATTATAATATACGGGATTCCCATAATAAAATATTTAGCTCTTATTGAATTTTGCCGCATGCTCTTACTTTGTACAAACAATGCTAGGAGTGTTAAATTTCTATAAATAAATTTTAATGTGTGCCGTCAATGATATATTAAAATTTTGTTTGTTTGGGCCATAGCCTATGATAATTTTTTTCTTTAATTGTTAAATATTTAAATAAAATATTTATTCTATAATTAACACTGCTAAATATTAATATCCATGAGGCTTTTCGAACACTATTTCATTATAAAATGCCATTATTTCGTGTTACAACGCTTATTATAGAATATATTTTACTTAAATATGTATCATAAGATTTATTAAAAAATAACGCATAATAATCGCATATATATTAAGCTAGATTTATATACTTTTATTGTTTTATTTGGAAACAAAATGCATTAAAAGTAAATATTAGTCTCTTTATCCGGATATTAAAACCTCAAAGTAAATACATGAATATATTTATAATTTATCTTTAGGGTAAATTTACAAAAATGGAAAATAACTGTATTCAAAAACATCTAACAGCTCATTTATTAATTATACGCTTTGTTTGTGTATTACAGGAGGATGAGTATGAAGCTCGTGTTGGTGCTAGATTCCCAATAAAATGGACAGCACCAGAAGCTGCAAACTACAGCAAGTTCTCCATCAAATCCGACGTTTGGTCATTTGGTATTCTACTTACCGAATTAGTTACCTATGGGCGCATACCATATCCAGGTAAATTTAATATTTTTAAATACACGAAATGATCTAAATTAAACTTAAACAGAAATAACAAAAATCCCACAAATTCTTTCCACTTTAATTTATTTACGAATTAATTACATATATTATACCAAAATTATCACTAGTAAGCCGAAAAAGTAACTAATACTTATTTTTTAAACTGAATAAATGGTTCATCTATAAGTTCATAAAAAATTTAATTTTCACAAATAATAATAAATGTATGCTATATTTAAAAATAAATAATATTAATAGCTAATATCGATAATGTTCGATATTAATAAGAACAAGTAAATTGATATCGACAGTTAAAAAGTTTAGATTATGTTCGAATGTATACCTAATACTGCGCATATAATATATGTAGATAATAGATTCTTTTTTTTATTATTTTTAATACAACTCTAAAGGTAGTTATAAACCTTGCTTTTCTTTGTTACAGGAATGACAAACGCTGAAGTATTACATCAAGTGGAACACGGTTACCGTATGCCTTGTCCACCCGGTTGTCCCACAGCCTTGTACGATATAATGATCGAGTGCTGGCACAAAGACGCGATGAAACGGCCGACATTCGAAACACTTCAGTGGAAACTTGAAGATTTCTTCACCATGGAAGGATCCGAATACAAAGAGGCGTCAGCTTACTGAGGTCACGCCCACCCACCTGATTGGATGCGAATGCAGACGTCACATTATCATTAACGACCAAGACCAATCAGGCTGGGTGGCGCACAACTGTACTAATATACCATACTGACCACTAAAATATATTATCACCGAGTACTTGTTTTGCGTACTGAACAAAAAAGCCGTATTCGTTTTGCCATATTTATAAACTCAATTCACTTTCAAACAAACGCGATCAAAATAAAGAGTAACTATGAAAGTTACACTACAACAATTCAGATATGTTTTTTTTTAACATAAATAAATAAATTTAGATCAAAACAACGAACAGTCGTATACATGTAATTCAAAAGCTAATTTTAAATCACAATCAATTTATTTCCATAGAAACTTTAGATGTCAAATGATGTAAATTCATTAATTTTACGGTTGTAAGAATTTAAAATTAAATACATCCTCAAATTAAAAGCGTCAAAGTTATTTCAAATTTATTTTTAGTGAGTTTCATATCCAATCTATTTGTTTTAATGAATAATTCGTCAAAATTAGTATTTTCATCGCTAAAACGAAGCGTAATTTCGTTTATTGGCGATACACTCGTTTAAAAACGGAGTATGTATGATATCTTATAGTTTGAAGCTAGTATATCGTCAAATAAGCGGTGTAAGTATAAATCTGAATTTGAATTAAAGTGAGTTGAGGTAAGCAAATATTGTGTAAATAGAATATAGCTAGAATGTCGACGAAATAAAATAATAACACCAATATTTTAACCGAAAAGCGACAAAGATTAATCTTCAACGAATTGCTGTATACATATATATGATTCATTAAATGGAAGACAACCACCGCACATATTAATGATGTATATTTGCTCATTTTTAAATAGATATGTTAGTGTCGTATTTACTATTTATCTCTTTGTATATGTCAAACGCGCACGTATATTAACGCTTATTAGTTAAATCAAGATCTTTGTCATCATATTTCTATTTCTAATATAGTGTTTTCCACTGGCATGTACTAAACGCACCGTGTTTATAATTTGTTTTTTACTGACATTTTATGCAAAAAGCGCTTTTAAATTTTTATTCTGTATTGCACGATGCTATATCATGCAAATGATGATATATTTTTGTAAGACTAGTAATATATTTCAAATAATGCATGCAACGTCACGTAACGCGAATAATTATAGTGCAATCAAAATGATGCTAGCTATATGTGCTATTTTAATATCGGGTGAGTTAACGCTAGGTGCCTCATACGTTATTAAATATATCACCAAGTTGCTATACACGTTTGGTATTCCTAGTGTTTTAAGGTTTAGATGTTTTATATTCCGTCTGAAATAAAACAAATCAAGAGCGCTCTTATGTAAGGAAGATTCAGGGCATTAAGTCTATTCCGTAACTAAATTAATCGTATATGTATTCAGCAATATTCGCTAAAGGCTAAAATCAATCAAGTACCAATGATTTTTGTATAATATCGACTATGTATTTGCAATAAGATTTACTTGTAATGTGAATATATATCTATATAAATTATATATGCAATCGGTTTTATTTATTTTATTTTGCGCAAAACTATAATTTTACGCTAGGCGATTGAAATAAAATAAATAAAACAATTCTTAACTGATGTTTCTAATATTCTTTGAAAAATCTTTATTTATTACTTATTATTTGATATTTTTATTCATGTAGCAATGAATAGTTTTAAAATGTATTTTGCATTTAGTCTGTCATTTTAACTTTATTTCGTACATAAAAAGCGTATATTATAGATGTATATATATATTTACAACTTATAACGCACAAATAAATTCGAAAAAGTAAATAAATAAATCTACTGCCCCATTTATTAAATGTAAATGATATTATAAAGTAATAAATGTGATTTGTTTATTTGAATGCGAAATATTTCTTTTTATTGTATTTCATTAGCAATCGTATTACAAAAGAAGACAATAACACTTATTTTACGTTGAATCGAACAAGCATTTTCAGAAATGTGTTACTTTTCTAGCTAGAAATTCACCTCATTCTTGATTAGCTTAGTGAGGCAAATTATCAGTTTAAAACGTAAACTATGTTATATTGTTACAATGAAAAGAAGAGCAAGTGCATTTTATACGTTTTTATTAAAGGTATGATTACATATTTTATGCGATGTAGGTAAAAGTACAATTTTATTTTTAATAAAAATCCTATCTTCGATAAATTAAACATTTCAAAATCAAATTGTTTAATTAGATTCTTCGATCTAATTGTGTTCATGTATCATATAACATTGTTTGTGCAATATTCCCTATTTAAATAATATTTTTGTGTTGGTTCCGCTTGCTTAGTTTCATCTATATGTTTATTTTTTTACTACAATTATTTTTGTGTTTCTGAAAATGTAAATAATAATGACAATTTTGTTCAAACATTCCTCTTTTATTCTAAGTAAAATAACCGTTGCGTAAGCGACGAAAATACAAAGAAATGATAGTATTTTCCAGATATTCATTTATTTTACTATTCAAAGTTAATGGCAGAGCACAAATAATTATTTTACAAACACTATTGTCTTCTCTAATTATTATTTTGTCATATGAATTTATATAATTATATTTCATGTATTTTATTTTGTGTGTGCTTACTATGTTATGTTGCGAATATGCATGCTGTATATAACATGTAATTTGAAACATCACTAATCGGTTATAAAACACCATAAAACCGATTGAGAAACGACAATTGAAAACATTATAATGAATACCTAGTTCATACAGCAAGATAATGCGAGTACATCTTGTCAATTATTTTTAATATTGTCTTTAATATTGTATATTCTAGGTATTTATTTAAAAAAAAAAACCGAATTTTACACCTAGCTACTGTAATAGCAGTATTTGTATAAATTATGTCCGAAACTGCTGTTATACTTATTAGAGAAGTATACAAAGGGAGCAGATACCTACGTAAAAAGTAATGAGAAATATTGATCACTTTATATTTGAATTTATTTTAATGTAGTGTATGAAGGATTTTGAAATTGAATGTGTGATTTGTCTTTAGTAGTTAAAGATTATAATTATTACACGATATGTAAATTAATTTCGACGGTAAATAATCTGCTTTCATTGTAAACTGAAACCCACTTGGTTGACGTGAGAAATTGTGTTCTCGATATGCCTTTTCTACTGGCTTTACTGTTTTATTTTATCATTTAAATATACTGATAGAAATATATCAAAATAAAATTTTCTAGGATGGAAAATTTCATTTTAAAAAAAATCGACTGATTTCTATCTATTTTGGTAATTGTTTATGTTTTAATCTTTATGTTTATATTATTATAATAAATTTATTTTAACTAGAATTTTGCCAGCATTGAACATATGTAAACTTATCGTTGAATTCAATTTTTTTTTTGTATTATACACATCTTAGCATAATTCATAATAAAGCTAATTATTACCTATCTAGCATTTTATTGAAATTCTTTCCCTAATTTGTGTATACAACGCGTAACCAGAAAATAATTATAAACGATGGTTTTGAATAATTTTCCCAAACTGAACCAAATATAAAAATATACTACAAATAGCGGACAATGAATTTTGCACTTTTACGAACATATTTATGATTTATATATTTCGCTGGCTATAATAAATGTTGTGTCGATATTTAGTTTTTGGCAGTGTCCTATATACGCAAAGTAGGGGCTGCATTATTAACACGTAAATGCATTTGCAATTCCCAGTCAAATGCATTCAAAGCTTTTTGCAAGGTACGAGCGTTTACACGTATCGGTATTTGCACTTATGACCAATATACCGTGTGGGCAGTGGACTCTAGAGCAAAACTCAGGTTTGGTAAGTTAAAAGTGGTATACGTGCTAACTGGAGTGACTGGATATATAAGAGTATAGACAACAGTTTTCCCGTCTGTGATTGGTCGCCGCCATTAATTTACTAAATATTTAGATTTAGCTTGAATATTTAGTAAATTAAAAGCGTATATGTTTTAGATAGCGATTACTCGTTTATTGTTCATACTCTTATATATCCAGTTACTCTAGTGCTAATTAGAGTGACTAGATAATAAGACGACAGCTTCCCCGTCTGTGATTGGTCGTCGCCATTAATTTACTGAACTTTCTATTGCTAATGTGTTCGGATGTACACCTACACAAGCAGCAGCATTTATAAATCAGTTCGATTCGGATCTACTCCGACTTGATATGAGCGTTAAAAGGAAAAAGACATATTAACCCCTTAATGCACATTTTTTTAATCAATTTAGGTACAAAAAAAATCATTTATTTTTTTTGCAAATAATTATTATTTACGCCTATTTTAACTAATTTATGCAAAAAAAAATTTTTTTATTAATATTTATATATAAAATTACAGTGACCGTGACGTTCACGGAGCTGTACAATTGAGTTGTGACAGCGAGAGAGATGCAATGCTTCCCCTTCTCCAAATTCAAAACCGGGGTATAGCAATATGAGATATTAGCATTGTGTAAATGGCCGAAAAATGAAGTAATTGTGGTACGAGCTGAATTTCAAGGGTATAGCGGAAGAATTTTGCAAAACATTGCATTACCACCACACTTCCCAAGGATGTATGTATGATATAGAATTACTTTTGGTTTAGTTAAGGGTCGTAATAAAAAGTTATTTACAAATGAAAATTCAAATATTTTACCCTTCAGTTCAGACTAGCTGCTGTGAGCGCTGGTGGTGGTAATATCTCTAAGCTCAACCTGTCAAATCTGTTAGATATTATAACTTTTACTCAACGTAATGGACCGATAGCAACAAGGGATATTGTTTAATATTAAATCAAACAATACGGGAGTAGAACAAAACAAAATTAATGATTAAGAGATAAATTTTGAAACATATTCAAATTACAGAAAGTGACACATTGAGTTTCGAGATATAACCACCACATGCGCTCGCGGTAGAACACAAGTAAAAAATATTTGAATTTTCATTTGTAAATAACTTTTTATTTCGACGCTTAACAAAACCAAAAGTAATTCTATATCATAAACACATCCTTGGCATGTGTGGTGGCAATGCAACGTTTTGCAAAATTCTTCCGCTTTACCCTCTAAATTCAGCTCGTACCACAATTACTTCACTTTTCGGTCATTTACGCAATGCTAATATCTCATATTGCTATACCCCGGTTTTGAAAAATTGGAAGGGGAAGCTAAAATGTACTCTTTTCAATTTCGCATCTCTATTCTGCCCAGATTCTGCCGGTAAACGTTGCCCGTATATGTCACGGAGGTGTGCATTAAGCGGTTAATACTTGCCCGTACACTATATATATCGGTGATAAAATTATTTAAAAAACCACATATCTATTAGCTAAAGTAGTATTATTGTTAAATTGATTAAGCATTAAAATGTTTTAAATAACTTTTTAATATAATATAAAAATAAAATATTGGTATTACTGTGTACAAATCCATAAACATACATAAGAATGACAGATGACATATGATTTTGAATGTTATGTGGTTTACCCAACTATTTAGCACTAATTTGTTATACGTTATAAGTGAAATATTTAATCGTTAATCATGTCGTTTCTACGTGGATCCGCGAATTTTGTGTGGTGTACAACTAGTGTACTTGGCAAAGGAGCAACTGGAGCTGTCTTTCAAGGAGTAAATAAAAATAATGGGGAGCCTGTTGCGGTTAAAACATTTAATCAAATGAGCCATATGCGTCCTCAAGATGTACAGATGCGAGAGTTCGAAGTGTTGAAAAAGGTGAAACATGAAAATATTGTCAAATTATTAGCAATTGAAGAGGAACAGGAAGGACATGGTAAAGTTATCGTAATGGAATTGTGTACTGGAGGGAGTTTATTTAATATACTTGATGATCCTGAGAATATGTACGGTTTACAAGAAGCAGAGTTCTTATTAGTGTTAGAGCATTTAACAGCTGGAATGAAGCATTTACGCGACAATAATCTGGTGCACCGTGATTTGAAACCAGGAAATATCATGAAATTTATCTGTGATGACGGTTCAACTGTGTACAAGTTGACTGATTTTGGTGCCGCACGTGAATTACAAGAAGATCAGCAATTTATGTCGCTGTATGGCACCGAAGAATATTTACATCCCGATATGTACGAGCGAGCTGTTCTACGAAAACCAGTTGGTAAAACGTTTGGAGCCACAGTGGATTTATGGTCGATTGGAGTTACTTTATACCATGTAGCAACTGGTAACTTACCATTTCGACCGTATGGCGGCCGCCGAAATAAAGAAACTATGTTTTATATCACGACCAAAAAAGCATCGGGTGTTATATCAGGTATACAAACTTCTGATAACGGTCCCATAGAATGGAATCGGGATTTACCTTCAAATTGCCAGCTAACATCAGGTTTGAGAAAAATATGTACACCACTATTAGCTGGATTATTAGAAGTGGATACTCAAAAAATCTGGAGTTTTGATCGTTTCTTCTCAGAAGTCACGAAAACATTAACTCGCATCTCTGTAAATGTCTTCCATGTAAACAAAGCAACGAGTATAGAGATTTTTATACATCCTGACGAATCGTTTGAACAATTACAAGCTTATATAACAGAACAAACTGATATACCAGCAACAAATCAAATAGTCATATTAAACGAAATGCTATTTTTAAGTATCGTCGAAGACTCGACACCTGCTCGTGGTTATCCACCAACAACACCCGACGAGCCATTAATGTTATTTAGTAAAGAGAACAATAACATATCCCTTAATCCTGAACCAGATATCCCAAAATTTCCCGTTTTCCCCAATTTAGTATCCGTTGATAATGACGCAACACAAGCGAAACAAGCGTGCAGTGTTGGACACGTTTGCAAACGGCGCATTGAGAAATTATCCAACTGTAGCAAACTAGTTCGAGAATGCGTTGATAATTTTATTAAACTTGTCTGCAAAGATTTAGTTATATTACACACAAAATCATTACATGTCAGCGATATAACGAGACGAGTCAAAGAATTCACTGAATTCATCTATAAGAGTCATAAATCAACGGAAGTATTGTTAAAGAAGTTAAATCAAGATATGAGTTTAACGAACTATGATTGGTCGACTAGAATATCGCAAATACATAAAGAACTAACACAAGTATCTTGCGCCATTCAGCAATTACATCAAAAGAACATCACGGAGAATACTTTGAGATTAGAATGGGAAGCGGTGGCTAAAGAAATCATGTGTCCGGCACAGGCTAAAGCTCCGGCTAGAGCGAAAACTTTAGTTGATCGGTTGAGAGATTCTTGGCAGCATTTACTTAGAGATCGTGCCACTAGAACTCTAACTTACAACGATGAGCAGTTTCATGTTTTGGAACGAATCAAAATCGCTGAAACTGGTCGTAGATTAAAAGTTCTGTTGGATAGTGAATGTACGCCATCTATTGCACAACTTGCTGAAAATTTGGGAGATTGGTATAAAATTTCGCAAACGGTATATTTACAAATTATGATTTTAGATAAAGATTTAGATAGCTGCGAAAATAAATTGGAGCAATTCAGTGAAGAGTTGTCGATTGATAGTAGTATTTATATTGAAGAATTGTTCCAAAATGTTGAGAAAGTAAAGCAAAATAATAATAAAGTATCGCTGAATGGCACTAGTGAGCAAAGTCGTGATGGTGCAAAAGTATTTCGTAAGCATTTTAAAAATATTGGTCTGGTGAATGATGATATAAATAAAATAATTAAAGAAAATTCTGTGATTATTGATAAGTTTTCTAGTATGTTACGTAAGATAGGTGACGAAAATTATAATGATAATGACGAGGTTTAAGTTTTATATTTTATTCGCATATATGTATATTATGTTATTTACTGATATTTTATAACAATAAAAGTATTATTTTATCAATGATGTGGTATGTAGTTCATTATTTAAATATGTTGTGCTTAAGTTTTATTTGATGAAAATAGGTTTGAACAACATAAATGTTTAAATGGTACAACTGTATTTTTCGTTCTGCAAGTTTATTATTTTTAATTTCTACGATTCTTGCGTCATTTTTTAATTAATTAATTATAATGGATAGGATAATAATTTATTTAAACCAAACGCAACTTTTATATAGATTTCATTTTAATGTAAAAAATTATTTATTTTAACATATATGTACAAATAATATCACAAATGCAACATATAACACAAATATGGTAACTACTACATAAATATTCAATAATAGACTATAAATAAAAATTCACTTCAGTCTTGCTTCTAAATACTAATAAATGTTTTTAAATAAAATGATTTAATCGACTTCTTCTATCGTCGGTCCAGATTTATTGAAATTGTTAAATCCCCCAGCCTGTTGGCCACAGTTTCCGCCTGGCATCTGAGTACCCGATGAATTTCCACCGTTGCCATGTAGTTTACTCATGATTGGCGAACAGATTCGTGTTAACTCCTGCATGCGATGTTCATATTCCTCCTTCTCCGCCAAACTATTGCTATCAAGCCATTGGATTGTGTTGTCGCATTCTCTCTTTACGGTGGCCTTATCTTCTACACTTATTTTGTCACCGACATCTTCTAGCGTCTGCTTAACGTTAAAAACGTAGCCTTCCAACTGGTTCCTGGCCACGACGCGTTGTCTTTGTTTTTCGTCTTCTTCGCGGTATTTCTCAGCGTCAGACAGCATACGGTCGATATCTTTCTGCGATAGACGACCTTTGTCATTTTTAATAGTAATGTTGCGTGTGTTTCCTGAACCAGTCTCTTTGGCAGACACATTCAGAATTCCATTCGCATCCAAATCAAAGGTAACTTCGATTTTCGGAACACCGCGTGGTGCTGGTGGGATTCCAGTTAAATCAAATGTACCCAAAGTATTATTATCACGTGTCATGGCTCGTTCACCCTCGAATACTTGAATGGTGACTGCCGGTTGGTTATCGGAATATGTGGTGAATGTTTGTGCCTGTTTGCATGGAATGCGACTGTTTCTCTCGATGATCTTCGTCATGACGCCACCTGCTGTCTCGATGCCAAGAGACAGTGGAGTCACGTCTACAAGCAGCACGTCTTGGATCTTTGAGCTGGTATCGCCGCTCAGGATGGCTGCTTGTACAGCCGCTCCATATGCAACTGCTTCATCTGGATTTATTGACAAGTTCAGTTGTTTACCACAGAAGAAGTTTTGTAGCAGAGATTGAACTTTCGGAATGCGAGTTGAACCTCCGACCAAAACAACATCGTGAATAGCTCCTTTATCCATCTTAGCGTCGGCGAGTGCTTTCTCTACAGGTTCTAGGGTGCCACGGAATAAATCAGAGCACAGTTCTTCAAATCTTGCTCTGGATATTTTTGTGTAGTAATCGATGCCTTCAAATAGAGCATCTATCTCGATACTAGCCTCAGTACTCGACGATAATGTCCTTTTCGCACGTTCGGCGGCTGTACGAAGTCTGCGAAGAGCTCGTGGGTTGGTTCTTAAATCTTTTTTGTTTTTCCTTTTAAATTCTTCAACTAGGTGATTTACTAGTCTGTTATCAAAATCTTCACCACCAAGATGTGTATCCCCAGCGGTAGACCGGACCTCAAATAGCGAGCCTTCATCAATAGTTAGGATAGAGACGTCGAAGGTACCACCGCCCAGATCAAAAATCAGTACGTTGCGTTCACCAGACAGATTTTTGTCAAGACCATATGCCAGTGCTGCAGCCGTTGGTTCATTGATTATTCGCCATACATTGAGACCAGCGATTGCTCCAGCATCTTTTGTAGCTTGTCGTTGTGAATCGTTGAAGTAGGCGGGTACTGTGATTACTGCATCCCGTACTTCGCTGCCAAAGTATGCTTCGGCTGTTTCCTTCATCTTCGTTAACACCATCGAACTTATTTCCTCTGGCGCAAACCTCTTGATTTCTCCTTTGTGTTCAATTTGGATTTTTGATTTACCGCAGTCGCTTATCACTTTGAATGGCCAGTGTTTCATATCAGCCTGGATCTTTGGGTCGTCAAATTTGCGGCCAATCAATCGTTTGGCGTCGAAAACTGTGTTGCTTGGATTCATGGCTACTTGATTTTTGGCAGCATCTCCAATCAACCTCTCCGAATCGGTGAATGCCACATAACTGGGTGTTGTACGATTGCCTTGATCGTTGGCGATGATCTCCACTTTGCCATGCTCCCATACACCGACGCATGAGTACGTCGTACCCAAGTCTATACCAATTGCTTTACCCATTTTCTCTTTGGATATCGTATAAACTTGTAATCACTATTCACTCTTGTAAATTTAGTTGACTTTATTTATATTTAGTTTAATTACACACTGATACACAATATAAAATACTTTAAGTTTATATCGTTTGTTGTATGTATATTCGCTTATTACAACTCGGACTTTTCAAATGAACTGAGGTTGCCACGCAGCCCACACGCTTATATATGACAGCCTCGCGGCATCGCGAACTCTCTCGAATGTTCTCGAAAGTCATGGATTTTCTATGGATCACTGTGAAGATTCATATTATTCGCTAGTGTTCGGGTAATTCCGTTATGTATTTTTAATAGATTAATGCACGGAACACATTTTATTCTAACATGTTTTCGGAAATGCAAAAGTATGAATAATCGCTTTAATTTTGTTAATTTCTATGTGTATTTTATTATTAATTATGGATAGAAATTTAAAATAAAATGACAAAATTTATATAAAACTCATTTAAGTAAAATGCCGAATCAATATTTACAGATATAATTTAATATATGATGAAATAGAATAATAGAATCTTCTCGAATGACCAAACAGAAACTTCTAGAAAATATACTACTAAATTTGCTTCTAAAATTGTATTTATTACATGATAATGAAATAGCGTTCGAGAACTTTCGAAATAATTTTAAATATTATTATTAATTCTAAATAATGCATTCTTCAAAACATTATATTATTTCAATTTTAAATATTATTTCTTTTATTATTTTGTTTTAATTTGAATATATAGACACATGCTTTGCGTCAATTAATATAAAATTCAAATAATATCTATAAATTACTCACCCGATATTTATTTTATTTTTAATAAATAAATATATGAAAGTGTATGATATTTAATAATAATTATACTTAAGTAAAATAATTACCTGATATTTATTATATTTTTATTTCCTGCATTTATAGATATTATTTGAATTTTATATTAATTGACGCAAAGCATGTGTCTATATATTCAAATTAAAACAAAATAATAAAAGAAATAATATTTAAAATTGAAATAATATAATGTTTTGAAGAATGCATTATTTAGAATTAATAATAATATTTAAAATTATTTCGAAAGTTCTCGAACGCTATTTCATTATCATGTAATAAATACAATTTTAGAAGCAAATTTAGTAGTATATTTTCTAGAAGTTTCTGTTTGGTCATTCGAGAAGATTCTATTATTCTATTTCATCATATATTAAATTATATCTGTAAATATTGATTCGGCATTTTACTTAAATGAGTTTTATATAAATTTTGTCATTTTATTTTAAATTTCTATCCATAATTAATAATAAAATACACATAGAAATTAACAAAATTAAAGCGATTATTCATACTTTTGCATTTCCGAAAACATGTTAGAATAAAATGTGTTCCGTGCATTAATCTATTAAAAATACATAACGGAATTACCCGAACACTAGCGAATAATATGAATCTTCACAGTGATCCATAGAAAATCCATGACTTTCGAGAACATTCGAGAGAGTTCGCGATGCCGCGAGGCTGTCATATATAAGCGTGTGGGCTGCGTGGCAACCTCAGTTCATTTGAAAAGTCCGAGTTGTAATAAGCGAATATACATACAACAAACGATATAAACTTAAAGTATTTTATATTGTGTATCAGTGTGTAATTAAACTAAATATAAATAAAGTCAACTAAATTTACAAGAGTGAATAGTGATTACAAGTTTATACGATATCCAAAGAGAAAATGGGTAAAGCAATTGGTATAGACTTGGGTACGACGTACTCATGCGTCGGTGTATGGGAGCATGGCAAAGTGGAGATCATCGCCAACGATCAAGGCAATCGTACAACACCCAGTTATGTGGCATTCACCGATTCGGAGAGGTTGATTGGAGATGCTGCCAAAAATCAAGTAGCCATGAATCCAAGCAACACAGTTTTCGACGCCAAACGACTGATTGGCCGCAAATTTGACGACCCAAAGATCCAGGCTGATATGAAACACTGGCCATTCAAAGTGATAAGCGACTGCGGTAAATCAAAAATCCAAATTGAACACAAAGGAGAAATCAAGAGGTTTGCGCCAGAGGAAATAAGTTCGATGGTGTTAACGAAGATGAAGGAAACAGCCGAAGCATACTTTGGCAGCGAAGTACGGGATGCAGTAATCACAGTACCCGCCTACTTCAACGATTCACAACGACAAGCTACAAAAGATGCTGGAGCAATCGCTGGTCTCAATGTATTGCGAATAATCAATGAACCAACGGCTGCAGCACTGGCATATGGTCTTGACAAAAATCTGTCTGGTGAACGCAACGTACTGATTTTTGATCTGGGCGGTGGTACCTTCGACGTCTCTATCCTAACTATTGATGCAGGCTCGCTATTTGAGGTCCGGTCTACCGCTGGGGATACACATCTTGGTGGTGAAGATTTTGATAACAGACTAGTAAATCACCTAGTTGAAGAATTTAAAAGGAAAAACAAAAAAGATTTAAGAACCAACCCACGAGCTCTTCGCAGACTTCGTACAGCCGCCGAACGTGCGAAAAGGACATTATCGTCGAGTACTGAGGCTAGTATCGAGATAGATGCTCTATTTGAAGGCATCGATTACTACACAAAAATATCCAGAGCAAGATTTGAAGAACTGTGCTCTGATTTATTCCGTGGCACCCTAGAACCTGTAGAGAAAGCACTCGCCGACGCTAAGATGGATAAAGGAGCTATTCACGATGTTGTTTTGGTCGGAGGTTCAACTCGCATTCCGAAAGTTCAATCTCTGCTACAAAACTTCTTCTGTGGTAAACAACTGAACTTGTCAATAAATCCAGATGAAGCAGTTGCATATGGAGCGGCTGTACAAGCAGCCATCCTGAGCGGCGATACCAGCTCAAAGATCCAAGACGTGCTGCTTGTAGACGTGACTCCACTGTCTCTTGGCATCGAGACAGCAGGTGGCGTCATGACGAAGATCATCGAGAGAAACAGTCGCATTCCATGCAAACAGGCACAAACATTCACCACATATTCCGATAACCAACCGGCAGTCACCATTCAAGTATTCGAGGGTGAACGAGCCATGACACGTGATAATAATACTTTGGGTACATTTGATTTAACTGGAATCCCACCAGCACCACGCGGTGTTCCGAAAATCGAAGTTACCTTTGATTTGGATGCGAATGGAATTCTGAATGTGTCTGCCAAAGAGACTGGTTCAGGAAACACACGCAACATTACTATTAAAAATGACAAAGGTCGTCTATCGCAGAAAGATATCGACCGTATGCTGTCTGACGCTGAGAAATACCGCGAAGAAGACGAAAAACAAAGACAACGCGTCGTGGCCAGGAACCAGTTGGAAGGCTACGTTTTTAACGTTAAGCAGACGCTAGAAGATGTCGGTGACAAAATAAGTGTAGAAGATAAGGCCACCGTAAAGAGAGAATGCGACAACACAATCCAATGGCTTGATAGCAATAGTTTGGCGGAGAAGGAGGAATATGAACATCGCATGCAGGAGTTAACACGAATCTGTTCGCCAATCATGAGTAAACTACATGGCAACGGTGGAAATTCATCGGGTACTCAGATGCCAGGCGGAAACTGTGGCCAACAGGCTGGGGGATTTAACAATTTCAATAAATCTGGACCGACGATAGAAGAAGTCGATTAAATCATTTTATTTAAAAACATTTATTAGTATTTAGAAGCAAGACTGAAGTGAATTTTTATTTATAGTCTATTATTGAATATTTATGTAGTAGTTACCATATTTGTGTTATATGTTGCATTTGTGATATTATTTGTACATGTATGTTATAATAAATAATTTTTTACATTAAAATGAAATCTATATAAAACTTGCGTTTGTTTTTCTATTCTTAAGTCTTTTATGTTGTAATTTCAGTAATATCTTTTTTTTGCTATTTGGTATTCTACTTATATTTAATATTAAAACTGATATAATAACAAACAAAAAATATTCTACTAAAAAATAAATTCAATATAAAACAAAAACCAATAGTTAAATCAACCCATTTATGTTGGTAAATAAATTTAAAATAAAATATTTTTAGATGCACAAAAACTGAATAGTTTCAAGTACAGTACCACTAATAGTGGAAATAAATTTGATAAATTTTACATGTTACTCATCTGTTTTTAAGTTACAGTGCATACAGATATTTGCGGAAAATATTGAATATGGATAAGAAACTCCGAAAACGAACAAAGTAGTCTACTACTAGTTTTTAGTCGCATCTATCGTTAAAATCTAGATTTTAAATAGTAGTAGAAAAAGTGCATTTTAGTTATAAAGAAAATAGCTGACATAGACTATAGTAGGTATAAGAAAGTAAAATATACAAAAGAATTTCTAATTTTAAAAGTGGCTGTTTTGTAGCTCTACTATACGCATTAACCGCTGCTCCTATTACATGGCAAATACGAAACTAAAAACAAAAGATGAAAATAAAAAAATTGAGGAAGATAGTCAAAACAATGAATTCGAAAAACAAAAAATACAGGAAATTTTAATAAAAATCAAAGAAGAAATGAATTTTCTTGATGTAATTTTTGCAAAAAAAGTTAGGTTATATAGTTCTAAATAATATAATTTTAGGTGGAATGGCTATGTTTACGTGGATTGGTGAAACAAAATACTGCAGATAATAAAAAGCTTATAACAATTAAAGCGAAAGATGAAGCAGTAAATTATGATGATACAAATTTTATTAATTGCGAAAAGTTTAACCTAAAACCTCTTGAAACTTTAAACAATTTAATGCATGGTAATGTTTATTTATCCGATGAAGATTCTTCAGAGACTGATGATGAATTGTGCGACTAAAAACTAGTAGTAGACTATTTTTTGTATAGTAACTAAAACTTCAACATTAAATGAAATCCATTTTATTTATTATATTAAGTAGCATTATTTTACTAAAATGTTTTAATTATTAGATTAAACATCTATAACTAGCGTTTATTAAATTTTGGAACAATTTTCATTTGATTTTATTAACTTGCTCACTTAGTTATTAAAAATTCTTTGGTGGAAAATTGACCAGCCTAATATTATAATATAAATCTTTAGAAAATTACAATTTAAGTATATTTTTTTAATTCCAACGGAAGTAAAAACCAGTTGGAATATTTTAATCTACACTAGTTAAACTTAAACAATGAAGTCATTTTATTCTGCAATATTAAAATATGTTAATTAAACGTTAGGTCATAATGTGTTATTTTGAACAAGAATTAGTTTGAAAGATTTAAATTATTAAATAAACAGTGCAAATATAAATATGCTGGTTTATATTATTTAAACATCTGCAGTGTCATGCACCGAATTTCTTATACGCTTTTGGGTTAAATCACATCCTATTTTCATTATTTTTCTAACTTATAATATTTGTTAATTTGGAACACTTTTACACTAAACATATTTCTTAGTATAAATATAAAATGTCAAACTTCAAATTATTTAAGTCTGTTTTGTTTTTTTTTGATAAACAATTGACGGTCGCAGATGTTACGATTTATGTAAAAATAAATATAATATGAAGAAATTCCAAGAGCCATTTTCTTTTTTCCGGTACCGTTTGGGAAAAAAAGTTTCAAATAAAAGTTGTACAAAATGCACATATCTATAATTTTTATTGTTACAATTTTTCTGTAACTGGAACTATTTTTGAGTAATTGCAGAAACTGCAAAAAATGACTAGAGTAAACATGCACTTCTGGTCGGAATATTGTTTTCAAAAATAGGAGGTTTTCTTGCCAGGTACATACAAATCTTATGTTTAAAATTTCATAATTTTCCCTTTAGCCGTTTGGGCTGTAGAGCGCTCATATACACACACACAGACGGACGTCATTCCAAAAATAGTTGGAATTGATTCAGGGAAGGTCAAAACGTATATTTCCGTTAAAATCTCGACTTCGAAATTTTTCATGATTACAATACTTACTTATACTGCGGATAAGAAAGTAAAAATTTAATGTTATTTAAACAGATAATAAATAAAATATCTCATTTAATGGAAAGAATATCAATTCAAAATAAATTTTATTTATACTCGATATATTTTGTATAGGTATACTAAATAAAGATTTCATAAATATTTCATCATCATTAAAATTGTAATTTGTAGATTAAAATAAAATTTCATTTGTTAATTTGCTAATAAATGTCATTTTAAATATTGAAAATTATAAATTCGCAAAATTAGAATTATTTTACTTTATCTTAAAAATCGCAAAATAAATTAATTTTAAATGTATGCATTGCGGTCGAATGTTACTAATTAAATTTTAAATAAAATAATTGATAAATTCAATTTATTTAGCGCCAATTATTCCCAACTTTCTGTAAACTTCAAACAAATGAATACGGGCGCTCCATGTTACACATTTAGTAAAAATATCTGCAGTGTATTGTTTGTTTAGATAAGTATTTGAATACAAAATTTTGAACATTCCAAAAATTACATTTTTCATTACACTATATAATAAATTATTATGGCCGGACGATTATTAGTTTTCAAATAAACTTCCAAGACTTTCACTAAATCTATTTATGACATTAGATGCTTAATGTCAAATTATTTGTTTCTATTTTGTTTTCCTGTTTAATAGTTGGGTATAATTATACTACGTAACTATGGCAATATAAATAAGACAAGTAAGAATTTCAATAACAATTTTCTTGGTATACTTTTTGATGAAACATTTCAAACAAAAGTTGTTTGAAATATTTATTTTCCCTGAAAGTGCGTGGTTTCGAAGATATTGCATAAACCAGAAAAAAATCACTAAAGTAAACATGCACTTCCGGTTTGAATATTCTTGTCAAAAATGTTTTTATATATATATATATATATATATATATATATATATATATATAAATCTTCAATACCTACAGAGGACTCATACACACACAGACGTCAATCCAAAAATAGCCAGACTCGTTTCAGGAAAAGTCAAAAGGAATATTTCCGTTAAAATATTGAGATCATTTTTTTTATTACAAACTTCGTATAAGATAATAGAAATGCAACAAATAGTTTCAAAATTCTTAGATTTAGATTTCTTAATTTAGCAATTTAAATCACATTCGGGTCCAATTAATAAAAATAAATTTAATAAAACGCATTTATTAATAAACAATCCTTAATAATATATTTAAATAATTAGAATAGAAGTAATTTTTAAAATTAAGAGATTTTTTCTGCAAGTTTCGCTATTGAATCTGTTATTGATGATAAAACTTTGATTTTTCGCTCTTCTAAATTCTTCCGTTCTTTCCAACGCAAGTCGCTATTAATTTCTCGTTGTTCATATTTATCATTATCAGATATCATTTTATCATCTAAAATATCTCTAATTCTTTCCTTTTGTAGTTTTATTGAAAGATTAACAATGCTATTGGATATGGATGATAAAACTTGTATTTTCCTTTCTTCTAAATACTTTCTTTCCTCCCATTTATTATCTTTTCGTTCTTGTTGAATTTCGTCTTTTGTAAAATCCAACTTGATTTTTTTCTCAAATACTTCCCGAATAGAGTCATTTATTTTTCGTTTTTGAATTTGGCAACTGTCGGTACGAACATTTGTGTGCGACATTTCTTCTCGCACTGCATTCTTTTCTAAGTTCAAAGAGCCACCTAGCACTTTTGACGGCAAACAATACGATGATTGATCTCCCAAATATTCATCAATAACATTGTAATAGACCCAGTTCACACCTTTGAAACCTTGTAGGGTTCTACATTTCATTTTGCGATAGGTGTTCAATAAATTGCGATATTTACTATCGCATGTTGATGCATCAAGTGGATATGTACTAATTTCGTTTATTCTCTGTGCTATTTCTTCCCACAATTTCTTCTTTCTGGTATCTGGTTTACTAAATTGTTCCATCATCGAAAAACGAGTGTGCAACAAAAGTAGAGTTTCCTCATAAGACCATTTTGAATAAGTTTCAGTTTCTTTTGTGGAATCTAAATCATAATATTAAGACAGTCAAAAGAATGTAATTTAATTTGTATAAGAAAACAAATATACACAAACCCATATTTACGTAAACAAATGTATCAAATGTCAGATTCGTATAAATTAGATTGCGCAGTCAGAGTTGCGCATCAAGGAACAGCAAGGAATATTTCTGGGTCAGAGTTGTGTATCCTTAGGATTTGCACATGCGCAGTTGTGTGCATGTATACGCGACGCGCTTTTTATCTAAAAATTCTATGTTTTATAATTGATCTAGCGAAAGGGCAGCTTGAAGAAATATCGAATCATATTGATAATAAATAGTTTTTTGGTGATAAACTGATTTAAATTATAAAGTCACAATACCTATGACGTCGCTGGAAATCTTATACCTTTCCGTTTAAATCGTTTCAAAAGCAGTGTATCCTCAAAATACATTCTGATGTTCAAATCTTTTGGACTAGGAATATCAGGAAGAGACAATGGTGCCAACCTGGCAACACAAAATCCTCTAGATTTTTATTTCACTTAATACGTGGTTTTAAAGGCGCAATAGAGTTGTGACAACGAGAGAGATGCAATGCTTCCCCTTCTCCAAATTCAAAACCGGGGTATAGCAATATGAGATATTAGCATTGTGTAAATGGCCGAAAAATGAAGTAATTGTGGTACGAGCTGAATTTCAGAGGTATAGCGGAAGAATTTTGCAAAACGTTGCATTGCCACCACACATGCCAAGGATGTTTTTATGATATAGAATTACTTTTGGTTTTGTAAAGGGTCGAAATAAAAAGTTATTTACAAATGAAAATTCAAATATTTTACACTTTTCAGACTAGCTGCTGTGAGCGCTGGTAGTGGTAATATCTCTAAGCTCAACCTGTCAAATCTGTTAGATATTACTTTTACTCAACGTAATGGACCGATAGCAACAAGGGATATTGTTTAATATTAAATCAAACAATACGGGACAAGAACAAAAGAAAATTAATGAAATAAGAGATAAATTTTGAAACATATTCAAATTACAGAAAGTGACACATTGAGTTTCGAGATATAACCACCAAATGCGCTCGCGGTAGAACACAAGTAAAATATATTTGAATTTTCATTTGTAAATAACTTTTTATTTCGACGAAACCAAAAGTAATTCTATATCATAAACACATTCTTGGCATGTGTGGTGGCAATGCAACGTTTTGCAAAATTCTTCCGCTTTACCCTCTAAATTCAGCTCGTACCACAATTACTTCACTTTTCGGCCATTTACGCAATGCTAATATCTCATATTGCTATACCCCGGTTTTGAAAAGTGGAAGGGGAAGCTAAAATGTTCTCTTTTCAATTTCGCATCTCTATTGTGTTTCATTTTGTGTAAAATGTAAAGAATTAGCGATACATAATCAAAAACTGTAATAATATTCACAGAAACAATGAAATTTCATTAAAAAACAAACATCGCTCTGTCCGACATTTCCCTAATTTGTAAAAAATGGGAATGGTTCTATGATATAAATTTATTATTTTCGCAATCTACATAATTTAAGCTTTAATACAAGATATAAAACATGCAAATTCGTTGAGTAGATACTATAAAAATATCATTGTTGTACAAGACAGGTAGCTGAGGTTTTTATTTTGCCTCATGCATTGTATAAACTATAATAATTCTGTAAAACATGAAAATTATTTTATAAACAATAAAAAAACCTACGATTTAAGTAATTTGAGTATTGTTTAAACGCGTTATTTGTGGAATAATTGAGCATTATCACAATTATATTAACAAATTTTCTTGCGACGCGCACACTGATAAGAAAACGAAAATTGCCAATATGAGAAAGTAAAACTAATATCCTTCTAGAAAATAAAATAATGTTGTGCACGTTTTGATATTGACAACAAGTTTAATTGCTTTGTTAGATGGCCATGATTGGTTAGCATATAATTGCACAGGATTTATTATAATGAAAGAGCAATGATAAAATTTAGATTGATATATTTTTCTCTTGTTGAAGCACATGAGCAACATATCACATCACAACCCAACTGTTGAGTGTTGAGCATTTCATGGTGGTGTAAGTTGTTGGATTACTGTCAGTAGGCGTAACCTTTATAGATTTGGGCTTGGTTCTATATTTATTTAAGTTCTACTAGCTTTATGCTACTTTCAGCAATAGTTTAATTTGCAGTATTGTGATAAAAAGTGTTTTGAATTTTCTTAGTTAAAATGTCAAAGCCTACTGACAGGCAAAGCTATTCCCAAACTTATAAACTTGTTATTGTTGGCGGAGGTGGTGTCGGTAAATCAGCGATAACGATACAATTTATCCAGGTGAGTTAATTTGTAAATTCTCTATTATACTCTAAACAAGATACTTATTTGGTTTTTGAAAAAAACTATTAAATTAATTACTGGGACATGGACATCTGCTGGCTTTATAAGGAGTGAAACACTCTTTGCCTTGTGATGAAACCCACGTCTATTTTCATGACGTTTCGTCATATGTTTATTAATTTTAATTATTTTGGTGTCAAATTCAAACTGATCTGCGGTTTCAGAGTTATTTCGTAACCGATTATGATCCCACAATAGAGGATTCATATACAAAACAATGTGTGATAGATGATATTCCAGCGAAATTGGATAGTAAGTATGGTTTTTATATAATTTTTCGGAGAATTTTAATTTATGGGTCCTTGATCTTTGAACATATGTGCAATCTTACTTAACGAATAAAACAAAACAATAATCCTAACAAAAAATACAAGAAAACCATTATTCAATTATTTTGTATTATCAGTTAATTTAGGATTTTAATTTAATACATATTTATTCATGAATTATCAATTATATATAGATTTGAATTAAAAGATAGACTGATTATAATCGTGACTAGTAAATTGCGTTCATGACTCATTTCTTAATTTGTCTATGAATTTAAAAATTGTTTTTTTTTTTCGTAGTTCTGGATACAGCTGGCCAGGAAGAATTTAGTGCAATGCGAGAACAATATATGCGATCTGGTGAAGGTTTTTTATTAGTTTATTCCGTAGCAGATAGAGCCAGTTTTGAAGAAATCTATAAATTCCACCGACAAATTTTAAGAGTGAAAGATCGAGATGAATTTCCAATGATGATGGTGGGAAACAAGGTACTGTCTATAGACATTTTTATTAAAAACATGTAGGAATATTAATTTTTGTAACTCTAAATTGAAATTTACATAATTATTAAGCTTTTACTGTGTAACAAAATCTACACTCCTAAAATATTTGCAGTGTATTGCAGTGAGCTTTCTTATATATAATAGGTATATTTTGTTTAGATGGAAGTAGAATATTAAAATACAAAATTTTCCACAAAATTCATTACACTATTAAAAATTATTGTAGCTGGACGGTTTTTAGTTTTCAAATGAACTTAAAACATGAGAAAATATTTATATTTAATATTTTTAGCATTTTATTATCCTTTTTAACTCTTTTCACTTGTTCACTAAACATATTTGTGATAGTAAATGATAAATGTAAACATATGTTGCAGTTGATATGCATAAAAGCACAATTTATTAACTATTATCTCCTAATTCCTAGGTAACTATGGCAATGCAAATAAGATAAGTAAGAATATAAATAGCAATTTTATTGTAATTGGTAGACTTTTTAAGGTTGTATGAGACAAATTAAAAATGCTACAAAGCTATTCATTTTTCGTATATAAGTTGATGTTATTACTGTCAACATTTCAGAAAAGTTTCATGAAATTTTACGCGGTAGTTTAGGAGATTGAAAATTTTCATTTAACATGGGCTCTTATGATGTTTCACGATTTTTCATTTGTAAAACAACAATATAAATAATGCTAACGGGGCTTCAAACCTTAATATAATTATTGCCACATGTTTAATAGAGTTCCATTCAAAAAACTAATATGATTTACACGGTCAAATTTGAAATATTCAATATAAAGTACAAATATTCAGACTATCTGACGATAGACATGTAACGACATGGCAACAATGTTGGCCGGCCGAGTGAGTGACACATTAATAGTCGGCGTAATTGTACCCTCTTAAAAAATCAGATGAATTATTTTAAATAATAATATAATTATTTACAATTTAGCATAAGTTTTAACAAAAATTTCATAGAGCACGCTTTACAAATAACGCTTGTTAACTGCAATTAAAATTTCTTTACCAAAAACTTTAGCACCAGCTGTCAGATTCTACATTCGATCAACTTATTATTAATCTCGGTGTTGCCGATGTGAAGATGTAAAATAACACTTATTTTGATTTATATTTCTATAAAATTAATGTTTTGGAATATGTAACATGCTCTGATTTGTTTAGTTAATTATTTTGAGTTCAAGCATCACATTTTAGTATCTTTTTGCATCCTTAAAATTTTCATATTTTCCCTACTACAAGTACAAAAAATGAAATTTATTTTCATAATTAACGACCAGAAATACATTTTTGAAATGAGAAAACACATTTTTTAAGATTTATTAGAACGAATATTACTTTAATATGTATATATCTTGATTACAATAACTATAAATAGCGAAATTTCTATATGTCTTATGCCTGCGCCTTTTGGCTGAGATTGTTCGTCTCGAACAACCTTAAAGAAATTAAAATCTATTATTTTATTTGAGCTATTTTACTGTAAGTATATCCACTTTGACTATATTGTAAAAACTGTCAAGAACAACTAGGGTAAATATGCACATCCGGTTTAAATATTCTTTTCAAAACTAAGAAGTTTTCTTGCCAGCCATATACAAATCTTAGCGTGCTATGAAAAAATAAAAAAAGTTGTAGGTTTGGAATAGTGTTTACTAACATGGAAAAAGCCTACATCACAATGGTACCCCATTAAATAAACTTTAATCTTGTGTTTTAAAATTTGATTTTAATATTTCTTTTAAAAATAGTACTCATTTTTAACTAAGGGTAATACAAAAGTCTGTAGATTACTTGAAAATAGATTATGGTATTTTAAATATTAAGAAATATTGATTTTCTGTATTAGGTTGATTTAGAACACCAACGTGTCGTTTGGCAAGAAGAAGCACACGATCTCGCCCGTCAACTCAAGATACCGTACATCGAATGTAGTGCAAAATTACGTATGAACGTTGACCAAGCTTTCCATGAACTTGTCCGAGTCGTGCGAAAATTCCAACTCTCCGAACGGCCGCCACTCAAAGCAAATTACAAAAGCAAAAAAGGACGTAAGTGTTGCGTTTTGTAAGGTTTTTATGATCGCCACAACGAACTTGCCGTACAAACAAACACAAAATCATATACTAATATGTACCTATATACATACATGTATTTACAATTTATTTTTGAAACATTTGTAAATTGAATGATTAGTCTCTTTCAAAAAAGATTTTAAGAAATTATATATTTACTGCTATATTCGAAAAAATAGTATTTTCGTGCATTTCATACAAAATTACCATATACATACATGTTGAATCAAGCGAAATGATTCAAGTGATAAATATATAACAACAATGAATTTAAATGAAACCTTAATACCGATTGTGTTGACAGATTACATAAATAAATATTTACATTATTTATATAATCTATTGTGGTGCAGGTCAAACTATTAAATATATATATATATATATATATATATATATATATATATATATATATATATATATAATTGATTTTGAATATAAATTGGAAACCTCAAAACTATTTATAATTTAGTTGATGTTAAGGGGACGAGAACTATAAAATATAAAGATTAGTGCAAAGTAATACTATTTTGAGAATTGCGGCTATTTAACACATTGATGGTCGTGTGAATTTTAAAAAATACTATGATCAACATTATTTTATTAATAATTTATTATAATATTAAATAATTGTGTAAGGCTTTCGAAGAAAAATGCGGATCTCATGTCTAGGAAAGTCAGGGAATTTATTATTTTGTGGAAGTAATAGTAGTTATGATATCTGGAATATCCAGAGATATATTCTAAAAAAAACCCAGGAATTTGTCACATAAGATATACTCTGAAGCAATATATGAATTAAAATATTAATGTGGGTCTTTTCGATAGAAAACGCATTCGAATCTTCTTTTTTTTCTTTGCTAGGACCGGAGAAAGTGAAGAAAACCAAATCAAATATTTTTTGTCCGTATTTTCTTCGCTTATGATTTGAAAATATTTTATAATCTTATTTATTAGCGATTTATTGCCATTAATAGGTTTGTTCCAACTAATGTTAGTATCGGTTTGAAACTGTACGGCACATACACATTATGAAAATAGTGTTTCGTTGGAACGAATGCGCATGTGTCGTACAGTTACAAACCGATTCTAACATTAGTTGGGACAAGTCTAATATATCATGTAAAGCCTGTATTGCACAAACGAAATATAGCGCCAATTACAATTTGTACATTTAGAATTGCGCACGACAAATTTGTTTAACAAATAAATGATTTGCTTATTTGATAATGACGTTCATTTTGGGTTTGGTAAGCAGCGCCATAACCTGTCTCTAAAGCGGCAGAATTTAGCGTTACAAGAGTTATTGAAATTAAAGAAATGCATTTTCCATCGAGATCGACTTGCCTTTTAAGAAATAATTCATTTATCAGTTGTTTCCATAGCCATTACAGACGAGGTGTCTGTTCGTTTTTCCTACAAAAATTGACATCAACTCAAGCTTATATAATAGTGCCATTTATAAAATTACATAGAGATAATTTAATTCCAAACCATTGTTTTTAACAAAAACATTCGAAATCGGTAATATTTCTTAATGATATTAGGAATTAGTAAAATCCTATTATTATTTTGATAATTAAGTAAATGTTTGATGAGTGCGTTTAAAATTATACTCAAAAGAAATTAATTACCGCCACATTAAAAAAAAAAAAAACTGAAAATATCTATATTCTAGGTTTGCTTAATATTTATTTGAAATCAGCTTTATTACAAATACTCAATAACTACTTACTGAGTCACTTCATGTTCAAGTCTAATCCTGTAAAGAAGGTGTATAATTTTGAAAGGTTTAAACTTATATTTTACGCAAATTGCCTAAATTATATGTTCAGTCAATTTAGTAAATTATTGTAAACTCTTAAAATATTACAGATTTTTCGTAGTTGTAACCGTTTACACATAAGCCAATACATTGATATATAAACTGAAAGTTAGATTTTTAATCCAAAGTATATTTGTATTTATTATTCAGCTTGTTTTATTAATCAATGTGATAAAAATTCATTTGTTAGAATACGCACAAAAAAAAACATAAATTCTCGTTGTCCGTCATCAATGTGTTATGTTATGATACGTATTAAGTGATATATTTATATATTGAAAATTCAATTATGATAGTTTGTTATTGTTTCGATTTTTGTGGTATTTTTGATCTCTATATATTAAAACGTTTTTCTCGTGTTCGTTGAAAATTATTATGAAAAAAAATATATATTAGTACACTGCCTGAACGGGTAGCTGATGTGCCTACACATAGTTAACCCAGATTTTGTAACTAATGTACTAATTCTAGATAAAAAAATATATAACTTTGAGATTAATTAATAACGTAAATAACTAATAATAGTTTTTTTTTTGTTCGAGTGAAACATTTGGATAGTCTTAAAAATAAATTAAATATATTAACAATACTCGACTGTTATTATTTTACGATGATAAGATAATATAGAGAAATATTACGTATATATATAAATCAAGGGTTCAGAAATCAATCAGTTTCAATCAATAAAAGTAAAATGAAAATAGATTCACTAACATAGACAATAAAGCATTTATAATTGCACGAATAGTTGATTGATAAATCGCAACAATTTCCCGTGCTATAATCATTCTTGATTTATATAGTTATAGTTTGTTCTGTAAATAAAATTAAACCATCAAAATTGTTTAGCCTTGAATTATTTAAAATTTGCGTAGTAACACTATTTATTTCATTGTTTATTAAAAGCGCTTTATGTTTGACCTTTGAATGCATTCTACTTTATTAAAATATTGTCCTAAATGATTTAATACGCAAATAATGATTTACAATGATTGATTTCTGAAGCTTACAATATATTATTTTTTTATTACAATCTATTTTTCAATATCTATACTAATATGTGAAAAACATATCCCATTTTTTTAACGTAATTTCAATGTTGGTCAGCAATTTTCTTAATGCTGTCAAAAATATTTTCCCAGTTATCAAACTTAAGTCTTATTATGTATCTACAGTGTCTCAATTTAATAATATTGGCACAAAGCATGGGCAAGTGACTCAAGTCTACTAGTGACCAGTGACGTCAAAATTTATGTTTTACCATAGAAGCGCTATTAAATTAATAAAGACTTTAGACACTTGACTAGGTTTGGTGCCATAGTATTTATTTTGCTGATTATATTAGCCAGTAATTCAAAAAAGTTTCAAACTAAATAATTTATATAAATTACGGTTCTTAAAATTCTCAATATATTTTGGCTCAGAATTGCACTATTAAATGAGTTTTTATAAATTTATCGAGTCAGCAAAGTTAATACGTTTATTAATTAATTAAGCAAATAACATATGTTGCCTAAAATTGTCTACATCACAAGTGTTATGGAGTCTTCCATATTTTAAACTAAAATTTTACCAATATAGACGAAGCTCCAGAACAAACAAAAAGAATTATAAAAAAAGAGAAATACAAGTGTAATTTTCATCAATGATTTTATGTAATACATTTGTCAAATAATGTCACTACTGCAAAACAAAAAGAGCGGAGCTTTATTTTTTATATGTGTAACGTTTAAGTTAATGTTTATATATTTATGTTTGCTATTGCAATGCTGACTTAGTTTGAGGTGCTGTTCTATGTAGCTTTCAAGTTACACAGAAAATCTGTGTATAGTAATAATAAATTAATGAATTATAATAATATTTTTGGATATTAACTGTTTAATAATTTTTGATAGTAATAATAAAATTAATAAAGAATGATACGTTTATTATTATTTATCTCCTTTCCTGATGAGATACTTCACCATACCGTAGGCGTTCTTCAATTACTTAAATACAAATCAAATAAATTCCAGATGTTATCAAACGTAAACATACGCTAAGATGAGTTTGGCTTTCCATCACCGTCGTATAAATCATTTCTAATTACGATGGTTTTTAGCGGCCAGCATTACCAAATATATACAATACTTTTCTGTTTAGAACACTCCAGAAGTAATTTTTAAGGGGGTCTTTACCTAACTTTGTTCGAAAAAAGCATGTTTTTCAATCATTGTTTTTCTCGGGATGGGTAAATGATAGCAACTCCGGGTTTTGAGCATGTTATTTATTAACATTTTGTCTAAAAAAATGAAATTTTTGACGGCGAAATTTCAACTTCCGGCCGAGAGATAGCGCCCACACCGCGGACATGCACGCCGTGCATAGCTCATCGGGCGGAAATCTGCCGGTCGTCCTACGAATCTGAAACGCAAGCGGGTTCGAAAATCGGATTATAGACAAAATTTATTGGATTAAAGACCTAGCCCAGGTACAATTGGTCAATAATTGACAAAATGGCGGCTGTTTGAAAAAATAGTAGTTTTTTTCGTCAATTTCTTTTACTTTGGCGGGCTATAAAAATTATTATTATTGATGGAATTACATGAGGTCTTTAATCCAATAAATTTAGTTTACTTTCAGTAACGAAAAGAATCATCAAAATCGGATCAGAACTTTTTGAGTTATCTTTCCGCCCGATAAAAAAGTCGTTTCGAGAAAAACGCGTTTGAAGTTTTGAGTGTACGTATTTCAGACCGGTGCATTGTTCGCTTCAACGGGCGAAAAAGTTGGTATAGACTTTGAATTCGGGGATAACGCTTTGTAGGCATATTCTACAAATTCTAAACTATCAAAAAATGCAATAAAAAAATTCGATTTTTTGAAAAAAAGTTAGGTAAATACAGATACTATAGTAACCCATATTTACATGTTAGGTCGTCATAGACGCGAAAATATTCTATATACGGATTTGTAATATTATTTTCTATTCAAATTTGCGCATATTTAATTTTGAAAGTACAAAAGTTTTTATATTGAATTACACGATGTAGATACTAAAAAACCTCAGCGTTAAGTATTGTTGGTGCAACTGACCATTGTTTTAAATGCTGACAAAATGAGTCGAATCATCAAAAATAAATAAAGACAATATTTATCAAAATTGATTTATTATAAATAAATATTAACAAATTGTATGTACGTTATTATTTATTAGATGGTGGTTGTGTAACATGATATAAGCCGGATAGAGCTTCTTGTAACGCCCGCAAACACGCAATATCCGATTTGTAACCACCCGCTCGTTCTTGTTCCGTTTCAGCGCGTACATTACTCAGATAGCCTTTCGGTTCAAGTTCAACATCAGTGGGTAATTTAGGCCCTTCGGTGACCAAAATTGGTGGAGTGTAAATGAATGGGGGACCTTCTTCGATCGGTACTGGTAAGAATGTAGTTTGCGACTGTCGACCAAATGCAATGCCAGTTGAAAATTGAGTTACTTTCGATACTGGTGCTGCTTTCGCTTCTTCTTTGGCTTGTTGAACACTTTGAGCAAATGTTTCTACAATATTTTTCGCATTGCCAGTGGAACACATTAATTCATCTATAAGCGCTTCTTTTTCTCGAATCTTTTTCTTTTTTGCTTCTTCCTCTTCGAGTTTAATTTCTTTTTTTCGTAACTCTTCTTGTTGCTTTTCCAATTCCAACATTTCTTCGAGTTCATATTCTTCTCTACCGATTTTACTTTTGTTTTTCAGAATAATTTCCTTGTTCTCCTTTTTGTATTGTTCTATTTTTTTGTTGGTGATCACTATATCTATATTATTTACTAGATTATATATTATAGTTTCAACTTCTTCTAGATAATCATTGAACTCGCGAAGCGACCCAAAATCGTCTTCTTTTTTGTTGTAATCGCGCAGTACTCTTTTTCGTATATCGACTTCTTTTTCCACCATAGGATCTTCAAAGAGCTGAACGCGATAATTACTTCGGCGTAATGCTATTCCACATTCTGGACACGACCCAGCTCCTGAAATTCATTTTAATATTTAGGTTTGGAGAAGCTACTATGTAATTGAATATTAATTAATTTTTCGAGAAGTATTTGTGGTGTATTTAAGAGAGATAGGACGCGGAATACGTTCGAGTATGAGCAGTGTGATATAAAAAGTGTCGTATGTAGAATATGTAAGAGCCAAATGAGGTAGTATGGTCATTTGGAAAGAATGTCGAATGTAGGATTAATGAAAAAGATATACTTAGGCGAGATGAATGGTGTAAGAATGCGGGGCCGTCTTCGGAATCAATGGATAAATAATTGAGAATGAATTGTGTGAAAGAAAAGCGTGTATGAAGAATTTGAAGGAAGTGTGTAAGTTAAAATGAAATAGAATGACGAAAGACTGTCAATATGCGAATGAATGTTCTACCACCCCATTTGATGGGAATAGGATAATGTTCATGTATGTGTAATTAAAAGATTTTTTTTCTATTAACTAGCATAATATATATATATATCAGAATCGAAATTATGGAAAGCAGAAATTAATTTCCACAAAATTAACAAAACTCATATATTGGAATGTATTACTTGTAATTTTGCACATACTTATTTATTGTTAAATTATTAATTAACCATAACAAATCAAATAAATAGCAAACATACCTTTTAAAAATAGCAAATCCACACAACTTTCGCAGAGGGCATGCCCACATACGTTGACCATAAGCTTTAACGATGGATTTCGATATTTTGTTGTTTTGCATCTTGGACAAGCGATATCTTCCATAATTATCGAGAATAATGCTAGTCTTTACCCTGTTAATAAATTGATTCACATTTATAACCAATAAATTAATTGAAGTCTATTTATCATAGATTCACCGTGTTGGTCAGAATGAAGCTTTTAAATATATCTGCGAGCATTCATTAAATCTATATTTTAGGCACTTTCGCACGTACTACATTGCTTTACTGATTAAAGAGCAACAGGTTTCAGGTTATGTTTCAGACAATAAATAGAGCATGGAAACCGAATCCCGTTAACAAATTTATTAAAAAAAAATCTAATAAGTAATATTTATTGTTAATGAAAAACATATAAATTAAAGGAAAATTATATGGATTTTCATTTAAAATAGATTACATATATTATTAAAAATATAATTGAGGTTATGGAAACAAAAATAATGTTTTTTTTTTTATAAAATACAATAATCTTTATTTTTATAATTAAAACAAATACAATTAAACTTCCTGTAATTCTTGCAAACCTAATAATACAATTTGTATATGAGCTTTAACTTTAATAGCTTGCTCTTGTATATGCGTTTTTTCTTTCTTCAAAATTAAAATTTTCATATTGCAATATTGCGCAGCTTCATCTAAAGTCATTTTCAAGTAGACGTCTAAACCAATATTTACATTTATAATAGAGGGATCCGATACATTTGCACGACATTGTATGCCACATCCAAGATCGATAAATGTTTTAAATCCTTTAGAATGGTGTATCTGTACATTATTCACAGTTTTCTTCAAAGTATACCAGTTGTCTAGTTTCTCATTTACTTCTTTTAATTTATTTTCTAAATATTTCAAGTCCTCTTTTAGCGTATCGTTCAAAAAACTCTCATATTGTACAACTTTTTTTAAAACATCCGTATTTTCATCCATTATTTCGCACAAAATACAACATTACATATTTTGTCGGCATAAACTTGCTAAAAATACGATTTGTTTTTGTTAAATATTACTCTTGCATATTTTTACTTTCTAGTAGGTGGTGTATTCATTTTGTTCTCAACAACGGTTGTTATGTATTTTTACTGTACTGTCTAAAATAACTTAAATAAAGTTCTCCTGTTTATGTTCTATTGAATCCGCCTTTTTATTCTCAACGACATCTTTCTCTTTGAAATACACCTGCATTACCCTAACAGGTTATGGGCCCAGGACGCCTGTATTTCTAGATATAACTACAGTGAAGGCTTGAGTGTTGTCGAGAATAAGGAAGATACACTTGTCTAGTCGTTGCCTTTGTGTTTGTGACACAGCAAAATGTCGAGCAAATTGTCAACGAAGAATATGCAGAAGTTCGACGGAACGAACTTTCTGGGCTGGAAGTTCCAGATCACGCAGATCTTAATGGCGAGTGATCTGTTGGACATCGTGAAAGGGGATCGAGTAATGCCAGAGAATGCAGCGTCGGTGGAAGGAAAAATTTGGGTCAAAGAGAACGCCAAGGCCATGTTTTTCATATCCTCGTCGATGGAATATTCCCAGCTCGAGCCTCTATTAACATCTGTTACTGCAAAGCAGATGTGGGACAAGTTGGGGACGATTCACGCGCACAAATCAGTGTCAAATAGACTGATCCTGACACAGAAGTTTCATGAGTATCGTATGGGTTCAACGGACACGGTTGTTCAGCACGTGGCTAGGATCCAAATCATGGCGACGCAGCTCATGGATCTTGGAGAGAATCTTTCCGATGTGACGATCATGGCGAAGGTGTTGGCGAGTTTGACACCAAAGTTCTCAGCCTTTCAAACTGCGTGGGACAGTGTTGAGCCAGCTAGACAAACGATCGAAAACTTGCAGGAACGTTTACTTCGAGAAGAAGGTAGGTTGAACGCTGATACAGTAGAAATAACAGCTTTTGCAGCGATGAAGCACACCAAAACAAGCGGTAAGGACTGGAAATCAAAACCGAAGAAGGACAAAAAGAAGAAAGAAAAGAAAGACGTTGAGTGCTTCATTTGTCGGGCAAGAGGACATTTTGCGCGCGAGTGCCCCGAGCATAAACAAAAGAAAAATGTTCACGAAGGTAACAGTACTCAGAGAGTTGCATTTGTAGCGGTAAGCGCGACTGCAACTGAGACAAACAGTCAAATCGAACACAGTCGATACAGGCAGCCAGATGACTTACACCGACAAGCGGTGCTTGCTGTCAATCAAGACGATATCTGGTTTATTGATAGTGGGTGTTCAAAGCACGTCACGTTCAGGAGAGACTGGTTCACAGAGTTTCGTCCAAAAAGGGATGGCGACACGATATTGCTGGGCGATAATGGAGAGTGTCCTGTGACTGGTGAAGGAACGGTGATCGTGGACAGGCTAATAGATGGCGTCTGGAGCAAAGCGCAAATTGAGCACGTGTTGTATGTTCCGAGTGTCAGGAAAAATCTCTTTTCCGTCGGAATGTGTACATTACGCGGGTACTCAATCGTATTTCGGGAGGATGATGCGCTAATAATACGCGGCAACGAGATTCTCGCGACTGGAGTCAAGCAGTCAAACGGAATTTGCAGGTTGCTGTTTCGAGTGAGAGTTCAACAAACTCTGAACGAGGTAAACGTCTCAACAACGAGTTTGAAGGGGTGGCACGAGCGCCTTGGACATTTGAACAAGCGTGCCTTGTCCATGTTGGTAACGTGTGGCCTGGTGAACGGGGTAAGTCTGAGAAACAAGAAAGACTTCTTCTGTGATGCATGCAGACTAGGAAAAACGCATAGATTGCCGTTTAAGAAAATTCCTGTTTCTGTGAGTCGGGAACCAGGGGAGTATTTTTATAGCGACGTCTGCGGGCCGATGTCTGAGGATTCGATCGGTGGTGCGCGATATTTCATCATGTACAAAGACGATGCATCGGGGTTTAGACAAGTTTCCTTTCTCAAACACAAGTCAGATGTTTTTGAGAGCTTCAGGATCTTCGAACGCGCAGTTTCAAATAAATTCGGGCGTCCTATGAAAATTCTGAAAACTGACAATGGTCGTGAATACTGTAATGATCAGATGCGAAGGTATATGCAGTCTCGCGGAATTAAACACGAGACAACGGCTCCGTACACTCCCGAGCAAAACGGAAGAGCCGAGCGGGATAACCGGACGGTAGTGGAATGCGCGCGTACAATGTTACACGCGAAACAACTCGGGGTTTCGTTCTGGGCGGAAGCAATTAATACCGCGGTGTATCTACTTAATCGAGTTTTAGCAACTGGAGAGTACCACGTAAAAACGCCGTATGAGATCTGGACAGGTAAAAAACCAGATTTAGGACACGTGCGAGCATTCGGTGAGGAAGGCTACGAGCACGTGCCCAAGCAGTTTACACAAAAATTCGATGCCAGGGCGAAGAAGGTAATCCTCGTGGGCTATGACGGGGAGTCAACAAATTATCGGTTGTTTCATCCAGGTACAAAGAAGGTAACTGTCTCAAGAAATGTTATCTTTCACGAGAGCGTCGATGAAGAGACATGTTCAAGCGAGGCAACCGATGAAGAAAATTGCTTGGAGGAAACGGAAAACGAGCAGCCAGACGAATCGAGAAGAGAAGAACAGCGAGACGGTAAATCGCTGGGCAAGGTATCTGAGAATGTTCAACGCAACGAGAATCCACCTCTTGCGCCTACTAACCATGTTCGGGTGCTGAGAGATCGAGCACAGATACGTAAACCGACTTGGTTAACCGATTGTATTGATTTCGCGGAGTACAACGTGCCAAAAACTTTCAACGATGCTATAGGTGGGCCTGATGCTGCTCAGTGGAACGAAGCCATTGAAGAAGAGCTGAGGGCACACGAGAAAAATTGTACTTGGGAAATTGTACCGAAAAGTCAAACAAAAAGTGCAATTGATTCCAAATGGGTGTTTAAAACTATTCAAAATTCAGATGGAAGCGTGCGTCGATACAAGGCACGGCTTTGTGCAAGAGGATTTCTCCAGCAAAAAGGCGTGGACTTTGAGGAAACTTTTTCACCTGTCGTTCGTTATGACTCACTGAGAGTACTATTGGCAATAGTAACTCAGGAAGATCTAGAAATGGTACAGTTCGACGTCCGCACCGCGTTCTTATACGGAGATCTCCAGGAAGAAATTCACATGAAGATACCACTGGGCTTGAAAATCAAGCAAAATGCAAGTGAAGTGGTATGTCGGCTGAGAAAGTCACTGTATGGCCTGAAGCAGGCACCGAGATGCTGGAATCGCAAATTCTGTGGTTTTCTGCGGCGTTTCAACTTTGTACAAACCGATGCAGACGATTGCATATTTTACAGTCACTATAACGAAAATTGTGCGATTTATCTCGCGTTGTACGTGGACGATGGACTTCTAGCTTGTAAATCGCGAGTTGCGTTGGAAAATGTGATTGGAAAATTGAGGAGCGAGTTCGAGATTACAATCGGAGATTGTAGTAATTTTGTCGGACTGCAAATAACTCGCAATCGTACCGAGAAAACAATGTTTATAAATCAAGGCGTCTATACGCGAAGAATTCTTGAGCGATTTCGTATGAGTGAGGCAAAAGCGTTGTCCGTTCCTGCGGATCCAAACGTCACGCTGCAGCCTCTGGAGTCAAACGAAAAAAAACTGTTCAACGGGCCATATCGGGAGGCTGTCGGGTCCCTTATGTTTCTCGCAACTGTATCCAGACCAGACATAGCGTTCGCTGTTAACACGGCAAGTAAATTTTTAAACAAACCCTCTGAGAATCACTGGCATGCAGTCAAACGTATTCTCGCGTTTCTAGTCGGTACTAAGGATCAAGGAATAATGTATCAAAGCGGCGGAAGCGAGCCACACTTGATAGGTTACTCAGACGCGGATTATGCAAGCGATCTAGAAACAAGACGCTCAACAACAGGATATGTGTTCAGTATCGCAAACGGTCCAGTGTCATGGGCGTCTCAGAGACAGAAATTGGTAGTTCTCAGTACAACGGAAGCGGAATATGTTGCCGCTTCAGCTGCTGCTAAGGAGGCTATATGGCTTAGAAGATTGTTGGCAGGCATCGGTTATCAATGCAGAGAAGCAACAATACTGTTTGTTGATAACCAGAGTACAATTCGCCTAGCTAAAAATCCTGAGTTCCATAAGCGAACCAAACATATTGACATCCGTTATCATCAATTGCGCGAGATAGTTGAGGCAGGAATTCTCTGCGTAGTTTATACATCTTCGGAAACCCAACGTGCAGATATTTTCACCAAAGCGCTACCGCGAAATCGTTTTCTAGCTCACAGTGAGAGCATTGGATTGTATGTATGCAACGATGGGAAAAATATTTAGACGGCGGAAGTGTTAAATATTACTCTTGCATATTTTTACTTTCTAGTAGGTGGTGTATTCATTTTGTTCTCAACAACGGTTGTTATGTATTTTTACTGTACTGTCTAAAATAACTTAAATAAAGTTCTCCTGTTTATGTTCTATTGAATCCGCCTTTTTATTCTCAACGACATCTTTCTCTTTGAAATACACCTGCATTACCCTAACAGTTTTTAATAAAATATCAAATAAAATTCAAATATTCGTATTAGGTGCTTTCGAAGTACGAACAGCTGATTTAACTCGTTCAGTGAAACCAAATCTAGTAAAAAATATATGAATTGAATTTATGATTAATGTTCATCTATATTCATAAAATATAAATGCTCATTAATTTAAATATGATTTTATAAAAATATTATTTCATAATTTTCCTTAACAAATGACATAGTGGTGTACCATTTACTGCAAGAACAGATAATTTATTTGATTGGCAACACTGTTAAACTATTCAAATCTAATATAAATCAAAATATTTGAAATATCATAAAATATATTTATAATTGTATAATTTTAATATTGTATACATATTTATTAAGAATTAAATGATTTTTTAAACTCATTAAATGCGTGTATTAAGAAATATATTTATTCAAGATGTATAGAAGCTAAGTTGTCTTATATCCGTTGTTCTGACAGTTATGCGATATCCGGTATTCTGTTGATCGTCATTCAGTGATGTGTCAGTACATGTAATATTGATTATATTTTAACTAAAAGCGTTATTAAACTATATGCGACAACTGATATTTTGTAGTCGTGTGTACTAGAATCACCCAGCCATGGGTGACTCTTTAGAAGTTGGTGATAACACTTCGGACGCCCAAAATGTGGCTATTGTCGATTTTACGGCGTTTGCAAATTATATACGAAAGGCCGTTACCGTTCTTCTACCTGAAGAAGATATTGTTCCACCGGCTTTAAATGCAGCTCTAGAAGATCGCACAAATCAAGAATGTATTCGAAAGTTCCTTGGAGATCCTCAAGTGTCTACTCTGTATATTCAAAGGAGTTCATCGAAAGGTACGCGTAATATTTATTTTTATGAAAATGAGATCATCGGGTCTGGTTTACACCTGTTTAAATTATGTTTACTACTGTTTTAAACGCGAAAGCAATACACCTACTCTAGTTTATAAATGAATTTTATATTTATACCGAAAAAGACTGATGTCATTGCATGAATGTTTTTTTTTTAATATAAATATTACATATTATGAAAATTGTTGCTCATTAAAATTATAATGAGTATTGCGATATTCGTACCCTGAAATAACAAAGGTGGTGATGTGGCATTAAAAAATGATAGTTGATGGGATGAAATAAATTAAGTATACTTGATATAAGCAATGAGTACGAAATATTTCATACTCATTGGTATAAGTTTCATAGTAAATCAGAAATAGGTAAACCGGTTTAAGAAAAAACAGCGTTTCATAATTTGCTTAATTCTTATGTTTTGTTTTGTATTACCGTGTCAATTCTATAAGTATTATTAATAGTAAACATGTAATTCATATATAATCAAAAATCGTAAAAGTGTTGACGTATGACGTCACCTACTTTAAGTATAAAAAGTGTTTAAATAATAAATTTATCTACGGTAACAATGCCGACATATTATTAAAAAAAGAACTAGAGCTTAGGAAATATCAATTTTGTTATATAATTAACAATTTTGTAGTTATTTATTCTTTAATTTGTATATTTTTGTATGCGGAGAAAGGTTTTATTGAAAAATTCGCAATTTTTGTTATTGTTAATCTTTTTGAAGTTTTTTTTTGATGTATTATTGATCAGTCAATTACAAGACTATTTCGTGAAATTGTTTCTTAAACATATGCAGTGTTATGCACTGCACTTTCTTATACGCATCTCGGTTAAATTATATTGAGACAATTTTTCTAATTTGATAATATTTTACAAACCTTTGGAACTCCTTTTCTCTAAATTAGTTCTTAGAATAAATATCAAATGTCAAACTCCAAATTATTTAATTTTCATTTCTTTCTCTAGTATACTATATTATTATGATAGGATATTTGTGATATATTTATAAATTTACTAATTTGTAATAATTCACTAACCTTTGATACATATTTTCACTAAAAATATTTCATAGCAGATATTAAATGCCAAAATTAAATTCAATTTTATTTTTCTATAAAACAATTGCCACGGCACAGGTTATACGATAAATGAAAGTAGAACAAATTTCAATAGCCATTCTTTTGAAAAAAGTACTCTTTTTAAAAAATAATTTCAAACAAAAGTTAAGCGTAATAGTAATAACTTTAATTTTTATCATGAGAAATTTTCTGTAACGTCATCCATTTTTGAGTAACTGCAGAAACCGCAAAAAATGACTAAGTAAACAAGCACTTCCGGTTGGAATATTTTATTCAAAAATAAGAGGTGCACATGCGAGGCATCAACAAATCTTAAGTTTAAAGCTTCATAATTTTACCTTCAGTCGTTTAGGCTGTAGAGCGCATACACACGCACATACACACACACAGACAGACATCATTCCAAAAATAGTTGGAATCGATTCAGGGAAGGTCAAAACGTATATTTCCGTTGAAATCTCGAGATCGAAATTTTTCATGAATATAATACTTACTTATACTGCGTATAAGAAAGTAAAACATAAAAATGGTTCATACAACTTTAGTAAACTCTCATTATTATATCAGTAGTTACGATAGTTTAAAATATATTATTTTTAAATAAAAACTAGTTTTAAAGTTAGATGTATATAAGCAACCTGCAATACAACCTATTAAATATTTGCAGTGTTTAGCACGGGATTTTCTTATACGTAGAAGATATATTTTGCTTATTGTTAGATGGAACACACACACACGCTATTTTAGATTCGATCCAGGGAAAGTCAAAAAGTATATTTCCGTTACAATATCAAGGTCGATTTTTTACTTAATTATTATACTTATTACTGCGTAAAAACGTATAAATAGTGTAAATGAAGTAGATGCCTCATACACATGATGATGTAGATGTCTAAGTAGTATTTCTTCACTATATAAATAGCGGCAGTATAAAATGATAGATATTAAAAACAATCGGATCCATTAATAATTACAGATTTATTTCTATTTTAAAATAACATAATAATAATATGGTGCCCCTTTTATGTTAAGTTGATAATTGTTCTGACGAATACGTTCATCTACATTTCATTAAAATTTAAGAGAATAGACCAAAAATAATTTATATTTGATAATACATAAAATTGTGTTGCACGTGCAAATATATTTTTAAAACTTGCTTTTAGAAGATGAAAGCGATCAACCAGCAGAGGGTGAAGAAGAAAAGGAACCCATTACTTACTACGTTAGTAATGAGGTTCATTTTTCGAACCCGAAGATGGCTAGTTTAGTTTGTATTAAACGAGGCCAAGTCATCGAAGCTGACAAAAGTATACATGCGCAACTGCGATTGATCAATTTCAGTGATGGCTCTCCATATGAAACACTTCATTCGTTTATCAGCAAAACCATGGCACCTTATTTCAAGTCATACGTCAAAGAATCGGGCAGAGCAGACCGGTGAGTAAATCTCATATCTGTTACCAATAGGTGTTAAGTGTCGTATTTCAAGAGTAAAGTTTATTTCAAGTTGAAATATTGAATTAGAATCAAAGCTGAGATTCATCTGATTGCTTGAGTTGTCAATTGTTTTTTTTCTTTTCTTTTGTTTTTAATCTAATTTAAAAATTGAACAACACCAAACATTTATGATAGTAACAATAAGTACAGGCAGATCGGAAATGCTTTAACCGCGCTATGCGCAGAATAAAAGAGTGAACGGTACTTAAAAAAAAACAAGAATATAAATGGTATGTACATTGCTGTAGTAATAGTCTTATGCGCGCATTATGGTCGCGGTTCAAGTTATTCCGAGCCGCCTGTATATGTTATTGTTAAATTTAAATCAACTTTTGATGCAATAGTGCGTTTATTATTTTCAAAAGTCATTATTTACGTAGTGTATTTCTGATTTTAGTGATGGTGATAAAATGGCCCCTAATGTCGAAAAGAAATTGGCGGAACTAGAAATGGGTTTGCTACATTTACAGCAAAATATTGATATCCCTGAGATTTCATTACCTGTACATCCAACTGTTGCAAACGTTATTAAGCGTTGCGCTGATGATAATTGTAAACCAAAAGTGTCTGACTTCGGTGAGCGCGTTGATGATTCGTCTTTCCTCAATCAGCTACAGAATGGTGTTAATCGATGGATCAAAGAAATTCAAAAGGTAAACATTTCAATATTACTTTTTAATTTTTTTTCTATTTTTTTTTGTTTACATTTTCAATTCGCGTACATATAGCGCATTTCATTTCGTTTGAATGGGTTGTAAATTAATACTTCAAATGCATGAAATAATTCAATGATGATAATTAATAAATTATAAAGTTTAAAAATTAATAAATGCAAAAATTAAATTAGAACGTATTCCTTGCATATGCTCCAAAACGCACCATAATAGACTTATAAAAATAACATTTGCAATAGAAATATAGAAAATTTTACATTATAAAATGTTTTTATAGGTAACAAAATTAGATCGAGATCCTTCATCAGGAACCAGTTTACAAGAGATTAGTTTTTGGTTAAATTTGGAGCGTGCTTTACACCGAATTCAAGAGAAACGAGAGAGTATCGAAGTAGCGTTAACACTTGACATTTTAAAACATGGCAAACGTTTTCATGCTACAGTCTCATTCGACACTGACACTGGACTAAAACAAGCTTTGGCCACCGTCAACGATTACAATCCACTTATGAAGGTATTTTACATTTTGACCTCTTCATCCACTTATTTTAAGCGTAAGTTTTACTTATTTGTTGCTTCTAGGATTTCCCAATTAATGATTTGTTAGCTGCCACCGAATTGGAACGTATTCGAATTGCAGTGCAACAGATATTCACTCACCTGCGTAAGATTCGTAGCACCAAGTATCCAATTCAGCGTTGTTTACGTCTGATGGAAGCCATCTCGCGAGATCTTGGTTCGCAGCTGTTGAAAGTGTTAGGAACACGTCGTCTCATGCATATTCCGTTCGATGAGTTTGAGAAAGTAATGGGTCAATGCTTTGAAGTGTTCACTACTTGGGATGACGAATATGATAAACTGCAAGGATTATTACGGTAAATATTATCTAGAGAATGAATGATAAGACCGTGGGATGAATTTTGAATGTTTTTTATAATCGATATTATCATTACGCCGGGCATTATCAATTGATCAGCTGTTTATTTGTTTCTTATTTGAGTATTATTTACATAACGGCTAATAAATAAAGCTGACCAAGTCTTAAATTGTTGATTTAAGATGTTTTTTTGTGGTTTTAAACGTAGCGGTTGGCCCATATTTATTCAAAAATGATTTATGTTTATAAATGTGATTAAATCAATATTTACCGTGCATGAAGAACAGCTGGAATTGATATTTTGTCGTTTTGTGAGTGTACAGTTTTGGTGGCGTTAAAAACGTACGATCTTCTCTGCAGTTTAAGATTCAACACTAGAGTTAGTTTTTGTGAACAATGTTATTATTTCGCAAAACTAACTGTTACACTGTGAAAGTCGAAAACTAGACGTGCATGCAAATACAAAACCTATCAACACTCATACTTTCTTGTACCAAATTTGGTGATGTAAATATTTAATAATGATTCAGTTCAAATTTTGAATGATGACTTTTTTGTAATTTATTATTTATCCGTGTATGTAACATTCCATTTAAGATGTGAACTGGATAATAATTGGTATTCACTTTAACACAATGCTTCAGTTTATACTTATTACAAATTTCACGACAAATATACTCTTAGACATTTTCAAAAACATTGGAGAATATACTTACAATTATTTGGTATCATTTCTTACCAATAATTAAAAACAAAAAAATTTCACCATCCACCATTAAAATAACAGCGAGTAACTCGCGCATTAGAACTGCCATGCGTAATGTTTTTATAATATTTTTAATTTCTTTATATACATAACGCTACATACAGTTATCTCCAAATATATAATACGAAGGATGTAATGACAAAACAAAATAAGAAATATTGCATCTTTTTTCCTATTTTTGAGATATCTGTTGATGTAAAATTATGTTTATTAGGAAAACCATATAATTGCATGACGTATATGCCAGTCCAAATGTGTGCGCAACTTACCGTCGTTTCCCCTTAAATGTTTTAACTAAAATATGTTCAATATTGTTCTCATTCCCATCGTAGTGTTAACTAATAATATGTTCTGTTTTCATCTGCTTATAACCCAAATTTGGCACAAGAAAGTATGAAAATTAAATTACTAGATAAACCCGTTTTGTAACATATTTATTTTGAATATCAGTGACATTGTGAAGAAGAAACGTGATGAGCATTTGAAAATGGTGTGGCGCGTTTCGTTCCAACATAAACGTCTTCAAACTCGTATGGAGCATATGCGTCGGTTCCGCAGACAACACGAACAACTGCGAACTGTTATTGTCCGTGTTTTGCGGCCAACAGTCCGGCAAATTTCAGGCCAAAGTGGTGAGGGTGACGCTGTTACTGATCCACCCAAACCTGATATGACTATGGATGTTGCTGATGCTAACGCAATAGAGGTAAGTTGCATAGAATAAAGCATTTTAAAATATAAAATACAATATATAGTAGTATACATTTTTTAGAATGATCCAAATGTCAAATGTAATCTCGGTAGAAAGAAAATAATTACTATACTAATATTAATATATATTTTAATCTTTAGGAAGTAAATCTAGCATATGAAAACGTAAAAGAAGTTGATTGTTTGGATATATCTCGTGAAGGTGTGGACGCGTGGGATGCTGCCGTGCAACGTTATGAAGAACGTATCGATCGTGTTGAAACAAGAATCACAGCTCATCTTAGAGATCAACTTGGTACTGCAAAGAATGCAAATGAAATGTTCCGCATTTTTTCGCGATTCAATGCATTGTTTGTTCGGCCACATATCAGGGGTGCGATCAGAGAGTACCAAACACATCTGATCCAAAGAGTCAAAGATGATATTGAAGCTTTACATGAAAAATTTAAGGTAATTTTAATTATATTATTGTTCTTTATTGTTAGCTTTGTCGAAGGATTTTTTCTCGGAATAAATGAATGCACATGTGGTAGCATTTTTAGTTAAAGCTAATATAAAATCAGCTAATTTAATGTGATCTTATACACTAAATACAAAATGTATTTTAATTGTGTGCAATATGATCATAGACATATTAATGGAAATACATGGTTATCCGACTTGGAGTTACAAATGCATTTAATGTAAAAAAGTGGTAGAAAACATCTTAATTTCTCGTTTCAAAATGCTTATTAAAAAATTGCGACCGGTATTTACCAAATCAATAAGTTTACTTATTGGTTCAAAACGGTCGCATTTTTCAATAATTTTCAACAGATGTATTCTATATTTTATTCAAACTAATTTAGTATCAATCAAAAGAAAGAGTGATTGGTTTAATGAGTTCGTAAGAAATTTCTGAAGTGTGATAGCATAGAGTTAAGTTCAGAAAGATTGTAATAAGCAAATTAATAAAAAGCGTTTTCTGTCTCTCAATTTTTATTGGAAACGGTCTAACTTTATGTATGTATTAATATTTATTCGATTATTAGGGCATTTAAATGATAATTTATGTTTGCGTGTTTAGGTTCAGTATCCTCAAAGTAAGAGTTCCAGAATTAGCAAAGTACGAGATTTGCCGCCAATTGCAGGGTCTATCATCTGGGCTAAGCAAATTGATCATCAATTGACAACGTATTTACGTCGTGTGGAAGATGTTTTAGGTAATTATAACTAAACAATACACCACCACGGTACAAAAGTAATAAATTATCTTTTCTAATATATTATATAAAATGACATTAATTAAACAAGTTTATCCAGTCAAAACCAAATAAAGTGTAATGAATCTGAAAACTATCAGAGAAACTCTAATATATTAAGCATTAAGCATCATTTAAAGTTTTTATTTTTCGTTTTTTAACTCTAGGTAAAGGCTGGGAGAACCATATTGAGGGCCAAAAGCTAAAAGCAGATGGCGACAGTTTCCGCTTGAAACTTTCAACACAAGAAATATTTGACGATTGGGCACGCAGTGTTCAGCAGAGGAATTTGGGCGTCGGTGGCCGTATCTTTACAATCGAAGCGGTACGCTCAAGAACTGGTCGTGGTAACGTACTCAAGTTAAAAGTGAACTTTCTGCCGGAGATTATAACTCTGTCGAAAGAAGTTCGTAACTTGAAAACGTTGGGTTTCCGTGTACCAATGGCAATTGTGAACAGAGCACATCAGGCCAATCAGCTCTATCCTTTCGCTATTTCACTAATTGAAAGTGTTCGAACTTATGAAATGACTTTGGAAAAGGTAAGCGCTAATGTTTTTTCTTTTTCTAAGTTTTTATATGAAGCCTACAAGGAAATTACAGACATTGTCACATTCAGATAAAAATAGTAGCAGATGACATAAGTTCTATATTTAATTTCTGTTATACTGTATGTTATTTCTTTTTAAACTTTATATGATCTGAAAATCGTTGAATTCGATTAATTTTATTGAAAAACACAGTTGCTACATTTATGCTAATTTCAACCATCACATTCATGCATTTATTGCAAAATTAACAGTATATTTAATCACTATTATACATCACTTAACAAAAACTTATATCCGATTGCAGAATTTCACGCTCCGTCAAGAATAAAAAATATTTACAAATTTTATCCTTGACAGACTGATCAATACTTAAAGAACCTTTCTGCAACTGGGCATTAAACTGCTAGATTATTCAATATAACCATATAAAGTTGTGATATTTTTTACAATTACGATATAAATTATAACTAAACGTATCTGGTAAAGACTTATTTTTACAGCTGGTTGTTGGTGATTAGTTAAATAAATCATAAAAATAAATTTATCCATAAAATGATAGCTAATTATGTTAACAATATAGTTTTTCAATAATTTATTACAGCACAGTTTATAGATTTAAAAATGTTTTAAACTTGATTTCAATATGTAACATTTGCTTAAAATTATCGACCTATTTAATGATTCTATTAGCCAAACTTGTTTTTATTATCACAAAACATAAATTAATAATTAAAGAAACAAATTTTCAGTTTCGTTGACAACTATGGTTATACATAAAAGCACATTGCATTTTAAAATTGGCTTAAAAACACTAACACTATTGTCTGTCCGACTTGTGCACTTAGATTTTTACAGTAGATGAACAAGTAGCTTAGTTTCTGATAGGGAATTTAAATTCTTCGAGAACAGTGATTTTTGAATACATTTTTTTTTTGTATTTACTTGTTGTTTTACAAGTGTGGTTTTATAAATTACTATAGCTGACAAATAGGAACAGTCTACAGAACGCGTCTGGAAAGGTAGTCAGGATTAGAATTTAGTTATTTGCATGTTCTTTTCTTATATTACGTTTAAGTTAGCAAATGAGAAATATTGCATCACTGATAATTCAAAACAGACCTTACTAACAAACACGTGATGTGCATTTGAATTCTTATTCGCTAATTTTAATGAAATATAGTACAGTTTAGAAGTAAAAATAATTTTTGAAGTAGTTGTATAATGCATGTGAGGCATGTTTTAGTATTTATGTGTAGATTTTACGTAGATAATCATAGTCATCTAGAATGACGACACAAAGCGCCATGTTAGTCTTGATAGGTCACACCTATACAGCATAATTTTTATTTTTTATAGTATGTTATTGTTTAATTACTGAGACCCGTAAAGCCCTTGTACATAGGTCTGTATGCGCATAAATATAGTATATATTATACATCTATAGCAATTCTTCTGCAAAATATTAACATCTTGCATTTTAATTGTAGCCTTTTATATATACATACTTACATACATATATCGACATATACCGTTATATATCGACAAATACATACATATACTTATGTTTATACATCTTCAATCGTGAGTGTCGCCACTCACTCGTATTCTTTTATAACTGAATAGCATGACTATTCAATAATTAGATGTAGTGTTTTTTTTTTTAAATTTTATATTTATATAATATACATGTCTAGTATTGAAATGCGCATGTATCTTTATTAAATAAAGCTCATGCCAATCCAACAAACACAGAATATAATGGCTGATATATATCTGATATACAAAGTTAAATATGTAATACATATTTGCGTTTTGTTACTTGAATTTATCAGATATGTAACATTAATATGTGTGCTTGTTTGGAGAGGACCAAAAATATTTTAATATAGCTATGCTATTATAGGCAGAATGGCTGACATCCAAACTAACATGGTAGATCTGTTAAAGTATTTGTTTCGGTGTTTTTCTTGTTATCATCCAATAGTTTGAATACATATATGTATATAATAAATGCAATGATTATTTTCAAATGAACACCATGGGTAATTTAATTTCTAGATTGAAGACAAAGTGAATATCATCCCTCTAGTAGCCGGTATGCGCAAAGAAGTACTCGGTTTGATATCTGAGGGTATCGGTTTAGTGTGGGAGAGTTATAAACTTGATTCGTACGTTCAACGTTTATCCGACGTAGTTGTCAGTTTCCAAGAGCGCGTCGAAGATCTCGTTGTCGTCGGTGAACAGCTAGATGTTGATGTGCGATCATTGGAAACTTGCCCCTACTCTGCAAATATATTCGCTGATATACTCGGGAAAATTCAACACGCTGTTGATGATCTGTCGCTCAAGCAATACTCAAACTTGCATATTTGGGTTACACGTCTAGACGAAGAAGTTGAGAAGAATTTTGGCAAGCGTCTTCAGGCTGGCATTCAAGCGTGGACCGATTCGCTGAATGGACAAAAGAAAGAGATTGATCATAGTATGGATACTGATGCCCCTACTCAACCTACGCACAAACTTGGAGGGGATCCACAGGTAATAAAATATTATTTTAATATTGTTCGTTATATGAATATTAAATGAACAAAATTTCTTTTAATTATCAGAAAATTAGTACTTTTTATTAATACCATGAATAAAATATCGTGTTTAGATTCCTGTGATGGTACATGAAGTCCGTATCACCAATCAAACAATGTATCTATTCCCAAGTATTGAAGAAGCCCGTTTCCAAATCATGCAGCAACTATTTGCATGGCAAGCGATTGTTACCTCACAACTTCGTCTACAAAGCTGTAGATACCAAGTTGGTTTAGACAAACCAGCTTCACAAACTTATCGTGATGTTTTGTCGAAACTACCAACTAGTACAAATACACTGGACAATGCGTACGATGCAATTGATTTGAAAATCAAAGAAGTACAGAAGTATGTTAAAGAATGGCTCTGCTATCAGTCCTTATGGGATCTTCAAGCGGATACGTTATATGGAACATTGGGAGATGATATTAATTTATGGATGAAGTGTCTAAATGATATTAAGTAAGTATTTTACATTGATTTATATTAATTATTCTTTACGTTTTTTCACATCTTGACAATCTTTCGCCGTTCAACTCTATCCCAATACACTTATTTTGCTTCATTCAAATTCGTCATACACACTAGTATTCTGCTTGCTCACAATTTTTCTTTCGCGCAATTCATTCTCAATCATATTTATTCCGAGGACGATCCCGCATTCTCACACCTATTATATATATATTAATTAAAATACCAGTGCATTTTTTGTGATTAATTTAGATATTTAACATATTTATAATATAAGCAACTAATAAATATAGTAACATTACTATTATAATTTAGAAAAACTCGTACAACATTCGATACTTCCGATACTCGTCGTGAATTCGGTCCGATTGTTATTGATTTTGCCAAAGTACAAAGTAAAGTATCACTAAAATATGACTCGTGGCACAAAGAAACGCTGGGCAAGTTTGGTTCCCTGCTCGGCAATGAAATGGCAAATTTCCACACACAAGTATCAAAATCTCGATCTGAATTGGAACAGCAGAGCATTGAAGCAGCTAGCACATCGGATGCTGTATGCTTTATAACATATGTGCAATCACTGAAACGAAACATGAAAGCTTGGGAGAAGCAAGTTGAAGTGTACCGCGAGGGACAACGTATTCTGGAACGTCAAAGATTCCAGTTCCCAACGTCTTGGTTACATGTGGAGAATTTGGAAGGAGAATGGGGTGCATTCAATGAAATTATCAAACGGAAAGATTCATCTATTCAAACACAGGTTGGTTATCATAAATTTCAATCCGTGATTATTTGGCTATCAAATATTTCTAAATATTAATACTTTTCTTTTTATTATTGTAGGTTGCTAGTTTACAAATGAAGATTGTTTCTGAAGACAAAGCAGTAGAAGCTCGTACTAATGATTTCCTACAAGATTGGGAACGTAACAAACCCGTTGAAGGACATTTACGTCCAGATGATGCACTAAGCCAGTTGCAGATGTTTGAGAGCAAATTCTCACGTCTCAAAGAAGAGAGGGACAATGTTGCTAAAGCTAAGGAAGCTCTTGAACTACAAGAACCAGGTACGTTTATATTATTTATCTGCTACTGTTTTTTTGTCCGAAATAAGAATTTTATTCCAATTTTATGACGTCATATTTAAGTTTAGGAGATATAATTTTACCTTGTACTTACGTATACACACATACATATACCGGCTTATGCCGGCATATACCGACATATAGATACATACATACTGATGCTAATACATCTTTAATCATGAATGCCGCCACTCACTCGTATTTTTGATATATTTTATTATTAGATAAAAACATACATGATATTTTGAGAGATGGTCGGTTGTGAAATTAATTAAGACATTCCATAAACTGCACTCGCATGACTAATGATTTGTTTCTTCAGTCTTATTAGAGAATTAACATTGAATTTTATTATAGGTGGTGTCAACACAAGCGAAGATCGTATGCAAGTCGTTTTTGAAGAACTTCAAGACTTACGCGGTGTTTGGTCTGAGTTAGCGCGCATCTGGACCCAAATTGACGAAACACGAGAGAAACCTTGGCTATCCGTGCAACCACGTAAACTTCGACAGCAACTCGACACAATGTCGGCTCAGCTTAAAGAGCTCCCAGCCCGATTACGCCAATACGCCTCTTACGAATACGTTAAAAAGCTATTGCAAAACTACACTAAAGTAAACATGATGATCATAGAATTGAAGTCGGATGCGTTGAAAGAACGACATTGGAAACAACTAACGAAGCAACTTCGTGTCAATTGGGTGTTATCTGACTTAACTTTGGGTCAAGTTTGGGATGTTAATTTACAGAAAAATGAGGCAATTGTTAAGGATATTATTCTCGTTGCTCAAGGAGAAATGGCTCTTGAAGAGTTTTTGAAACAAGTGCGTGAATCATGGCAAAATTATGAACTGGATCTCATTAATTATCAAAATAAATGTCGATTGATTCGTGGTTGGGATGATTTATTCAATAAAGTCAAGGAACACATTAATTCAGTGGCTGCTATGAAGTTATCGCCATATTATAAAGTGTTTGAAGAAGAGGCTCTTACTTGGGAAGAGAAATTGAATAGGATTAATGCTTTGTTTGATGTTTGGATTGACGTACAAAGAAGATGGGTTTATTTGGAGGGAATATTTTCTGGGAGTGCCGATATCAAGACATTATTACCTGTGGAGACCTCTAGGTTCCAGAGTATTAGGTGAGTTCAAAAACATATATAACATATTTGAGCTTAGTAACAGTAAGATGCGTATCCTTTTAAAGAATAATTATTTAGTCCATCACATTTTAATAATAATGATTTATCTCTATTCGAGATTATCTTCTTGATTATGTTAAATGTTTATTTTCTTTTATTAGTTCGGAGTTCCTTGGTTTAATGAAAAAAGTCAGTAAATCGCCAATGGTTATGGATGTGCTAAATATCCCAGGTGTTCAACGTGCATTGGAGCGCTTATCCGATTTGCTCGGCAAGATTCAGAAAGCGCTTGGTGAATATTTAGAACGCGAAAGAACATCATTCCCACGTTTCTATTTCGTTGGTGATGAAGATTTATTGGAAATTATTGGTAACAGCAAGAATATCGCACGACTTCAAAAACATTTCAAGAAAATGTTTGCTGGAGTTTCTGCTATTCTACTAAATGAAGACAACACAGTTATTACTGGTATAGCTTCACGAGAAGGCGAAGAGGTAAGACATATATTTTTCAATTCCTTTTTTACAAGTCATGAAAGAGTAAAATCGATTTCAAGCATTATATTGTGTCGGTAAGGAAAACGTAACGAAGTAAGAATATTTAGTAACAAGAATTTAAATTTATAAACTCGTAAACGTAATGGTACTTTTAATTTTTTAACACATGAATAAAGTAAAATGATAGATGCTTTCTTTGTATTATTTACATTAACAATTATAATTTAAATAATCTTTTTTTTTTATGTAGGTTTCTTTTGGAAATTCAGTTTCCACTGTTGATTTCCCGAAAATCAACGAATGGCTAACACTTGTAGAGAAAGAAATGAGAGTGACGTTGGCATCAAGCTTAGCACAGGCTGTGCAAGATACCAAGCAATTTAAAGATGGCAATGTTGATTCTGCTCTGTACATGCAATGGGTAGATAAATACCAGGCTCAAATCGTTGTACTTGCCGCTCAAATCCTATGGAGTGAAGATGTGGAAGCCGCCCTTCAGAAGATGAACGGACAAACACAAAAAGGACCACTCGAAAAAGTTCTGCATCAAGTTGAGACTACATTGACAGTATTAGCGGATTCTGTACTTCAAGAACAACCAGCTTTAAGGCGCAAAAAACTTGAACATTTGGTAAGTCATTTCACTTTTAAATGAAGTAAAGAATCGCACACAACGTATAACTATATTTCAAAAGTATCTTATTATATTAGCTACATATATAATACATAGATATAATTGGTGACGCTATTTTAATGCATATACATTTAAGAATGTAAGGTGCAAAATAACAATTAGCTGTACAATAACGTATTTTATTATTCTTAGATCAATGAATTCGTACACAAACGAACTGTGACTCGCCGTTTAATTGCAAATAATATTACAAGTCCGAAAGCGTTCGAATGGCTGTGTGAAATGCGTTTCTATTTCGATCCTCGCCAAAGCGAAGTCCTGAAGCAACTTACAATCCATATGGCCAATGCTCGTTTTTACTACGGCTTTGAATATCTCGGTGTGCAAGATCGATTGGTTCAGACACCACTCACAGATAGATGTTATCTAACAATGACTCAAGCATTGGAAGCCAGACTTGGTGGTTCACCATTTGGTATTTAATATATCGCCATGGCTAATAATGTTATATAAACTTGTCAATTTTCACCCATAAACTATTGAAAAGCGATTTAATTTTATATTATAAAAGAAATGACCGGCAATTTTTTTTTTTTTATTTAATTACATTACTAGCTAAATAGCCGTACTACTTAAATATATGGTTTGGAAAATAACAAAGCTAATAACATTATCGACTATGTATGTCTTTAAGCAAATAATATTATATTAATAATATTTGTTGTTTAGGACCGGCCGGTACTGGTAAAACCGAGTCGGTAAAAGCTTTAGGTCATCAACTTGGCCGATTTGTGCTCGTTTTCAACTGCGATGAAACATTCGATTTCCAAGCGATGGGAAGAATTTTCGTTGGCTTGTGCCAAGTCGGTGCTTGGGGTTGTTTCGATGAGTTCAATCGACTGGAAGAACGTATGCTATCAGCTGTTTCTCAACAAGTTCAAACGATCCAAGAGGCATTGAAATCAGAACGAGAAGGAAATAAAGACGGTAGTACGTATTTCTAATTAAGTGTTGTTTTTCGTTATTATGCTTTTACTGTAGGTATTATTTTTAAAACAGCTTGTCTTGCATGTTTTGTTTTGTGATTATTTTCGTTTATATATAATTATCCTTGCTTTTTTAATGGTATACTTCAAAATATAACAATCCTTATTACTTCGTATTAGAAAGTAAAACAGGATAATGTTTGCTACACCAAATTTAAAATATTAAGTTGAATTATTTATTTTGATACTTGTGTTGCGCAATTTTTGTCTTTTTTAAATGATTAAATATGCATTTTTATTGCCTGTACAGCATATAAGTTGAATGATTTTATAGATATGAGATCCGTAAACTATTCAATAATAATATAAAATTTCCTAATGGATCATATATTTTATGAATGAATTTTTATTTCTAGGTATTAGTGTGGAACTGGTTGGTAAGCAAGTTCGTGTCTCAACTGATATGGCAATATTTATTACAATGAACCCTGGTTACGCTGGACGTTCAAATTTGCCCGACAACTTGAAGAAATTGTTCCGATCACTTGCTATGACAACACCCGACCGACAACTAATCGCTGAAGTCATGTTATTCTCACAAGGTTTCCGAACAGCAGAAAAACTAGCCTGTAAAATTGTTCCGTTCTTCAAGTAAGTTATGCTTTAACCATATTTAAAATTGAAGTCAATATGCAAAAAAAAAACCCACATATTTTGTTCTTTAAAATAATAGATTATGTGATGAACAATTATCTAACCAATCTCACTACGATTTCGGTTTACGAGCACTGAAATCCGTGCTAGTATCCGCCGGAAATGTAAAACGTGATCGAATCATGCGAATTAAAGAACATATGAAACAACGTGGTGAAACTAATATTGATGAAGCGTCCATTGCCGAGAACCTCCCCGAACAAGAAATTCTCATTCAATCAGTGTGCGAAACAATGGTACCGAAATTAGTTGCCGAGGATATACCACTATTGTTCTCATTGCTGAACGATGTATTCCCAAATGTTCAGTACACCAGAGCAGAAATGGCAGGTAAGTCGTTAGATATATTTCATATTTTATCAAAAAATACATGTTACACTGTGATATACTCATACAGCTGTTATTTTCTGCTTTTTTTCTAAACAATCTCGTCGTTACTGAATGTAGAAGATAAGTTACACCATAATTTTTCCTTAACTGCATGTTAAAATATCATAAACTAAGGAATATGCAGTTTTATGATTGATATATTACAAAGTGATTTAATTACACACCGACTAGTGTTGAAATTATAAAATTATCTATTTGAGTCCATTGCCATCGATTTACTGATATTTGTTTTTAAAAATACTTCAAATTAAACATACAATTTTACAAATAATTTATGGAGAACAAAAAAACGGTAGGATTTTTAAATTTCATGAACATTGTTGAAAGATCACTTCGTATGCTATTTTGGATAGACCGATGTAGCAAAGGATTGTTATCTTTCGTTACATCGGTCTAACAATGCGTTCGAAAAGAAAAATAAGAAGAGGGTTGCAGCGTTTAGGTGCTGATACTAGGCTGTGATTGTATATATGAACATTACTGTACATATACGTCTATGCTATATCTCGAAAGTATATTTATTTCTTGTTGTTCTAATTGCTTCGTTTTCTTCTAAACATTACGTGCGCTTGAATATTCTTGTCGGGTTGTAAGCTTATTTCGATCATTCAGGCAAAAAACAAGTTCGTAGTAATTTTATTAAGCTAGTAACTATGAAATGAAACTTAGTATAACTAGAAAAATGATGTATTTATTTACTATAGGAAGTAGTTAAAATCGGCGACGTCTTCAATTTACCAATTAAGTGATACTAGCGCTGTGTGTTAAATCACTTTGGATATTTTTCTTTTTGTATAAGTAAATTCTAATGCATGGTTAAAAATTGTATTGAGACAAAAAATTTTAAATTCAGGTCAAAATTCAATAAATATAAATTAATCGAAATTTTTGCCCAAAAAAAAATCGTGTTTTAATTGGTTGCAGCTAATTGGTTTATTTTAACAAATTACAACAAAACACTATTCGCCTATCATCAACTTATTCTTTTTCATCTAGAATTCTATTATTTTCTCTTTATTGCAGATGTTTAAATTATTTTTATATTTATACATACAAGAAAAAAAAACAACAATATTTAATTAGTATTTGTAAACTTTTTTTATCATTATCGATGCTTTAATAGTTTTTTTATTTCAAACATAAAATATAAGTAGTAAGATTCAGTACTTTGATATAATTTATGCTCTATGATAGTAAAAATCATAAGTTCTTAATGAAAGTCATAGCAAATGAGTCAATAGTAATCGTTTTCGGGCGATTGTTAAGTTAGTTTTAAAACGTATACAATATAGAATGATCTACAAAAATAGTATTTAGTTTGCGTGGACCATTTTTATAAAATAATCCCAACTCTCGCGACTAACAATTATTGTTATTAGTAACAATACAACAACATTTTAAACGTAGTCGAATTAATAATATTTTTTATACGTATTCTTTTATTGAGATTTAACTAATTGTAAGTAATATTCTTTATGATGGTTTAAAATTATATCAGATAGTAAATATTATGAATACGAATCAAATTTATATATTTTACATTCTTATTGATACATACAGTAACTTATAATTTTTAGCACGGCTTTTACATTCATAAATATCATTACTAAAGGAAGAGGTCTGTACGCTAAAATAAAGAAGTATATCTAAAATACTCTTTATTTCTGGCCTAAAAACGCATATTGCACACATAAGTAAAGTAGAAATTTAATTGGAAGATATGCATTATATAATTCTTTAGTTTATGAGTTTATTGAGCTATAATAGAAAATTAGGCGAATATTATAAATTTTGTAAACGCATGTGTCATTCATTTATTACCTAATAAACTCTTATACTAAAGAAAATTATTATTTTAGGTCTCAAAGATGAAATTCGCAAAGTATGTAGCGAAGAATATTTGGTGTGCGGTGAAGGTGACGAACAAGGTGGAGCATGGATGGAAAAGGTAAAACTCTAAATTGAAATAACATTTATTTAAAGGTATTTATTTTATTGTGTGAAAAATCATTTCATGCGCACATTTAGACTATAGTAGGAGAAACCTGGGTAGCCAAGGTAAAATCACTAAATGTTTGTTTTTTGCATCGCTAATTGTGTTCACCAAATTTCTGCAGCTTTAGAAATGTATAAATTTAATTAATTGTTTTAGTAAGTTCACTACACTTGTTGATAATTACTGAAAATTAGTTATAAATTAATTAACTGTAGTGTATTTGTAAATAAAGTAATGCAGAAATTAGTTGTAACTCAGTATAATCTAAATCATTTATCATGCTTTATAAATGTATGAATGTTAATGATTTGTTAATTTATTATGTACATGGATAGGTTTTGCAATTGTATCAAATATCAAACTTGAATCATGGTCTGATGATGGTCGGTCCAAGTGGTTCGGGAAAAAGCACTGCATGGAGAGTGCTACTAAAGGCATTGGAACGATTCGAAGGTGTTGAAGGTGTCGCGCATGTTATTGATCCTAAAGCCATCAGCAAGGAAGCATTATATGGTGTCTTGGATCCTAATACTAGGGAATGGACAGATGGTCTCTTTACACATATTCTTAGGTAAGTGATGTGGTTGTAGAAAATGATTTTATTATTATTAAATGGAATAGAAACCTATATATTACAATTGATTGTAATTTTATTCATATTTATCGCATTTGTTTCCTTTTCAATTTAATCACTTGATATTTACAAGAAAAAGTATAAAAAATGTGAAATTAAAAACTTGTATGATATGCTTGAAGAGTTTGAGTAAAATTTTTGATAGTGCGTTCCATATTTTTAAATATTTACCATAAGAGCAAATGTTGTTTTAAAGGAAAATTATTGATAATGTCCGTGGTGAAATCAATAAACGTCAATGGATCATCTTTGACGGTGATGTAGACCCAGAATGGGTTGAAAATCTAAACTCTGTATTGGATGATAATAAATTGCTCACGTTGCCGAATGGTGAACGTTTATCATTGCCACCAAATGTACGTGTTATGTTCGAAGTACAAGATCTCAAATATGCAACATTAGCAACTGTATCACGTTGCGGTATGGTGTGGTTCTCTGAAGATGTCCTGTCGACGGAAATGATCTTCGAAAACTACATGCTACGTTTGAAAAATATTCCAGTGGATGAAGGTGAAGATGATAGTTTTGGAAAACATGGAAATGAACAAAAAGATGACTTATTATCACCTACGCTACAGGTACTTACCAGATTTCATAAATCTAAATAATTTTTAGTCATTAGAAATTAAATAACATAATAAATTATTTTATCTTAGGTACAAGTTGAAGTTGCCAATATTTTACAAACATTTTTGGCTGCTGACGGTCTAGTAGTCCGTTGTTTGGAATACGCAATGGAACAAGAACACATTATGGATTTTACACGTCTACGAGCACTCAGCTCATTATTTTCTATGCTTAATCAAAGCGTTAGGTACATTCTCACGCATATTACATAAAAATAAATTGAATTAACAATTTTTGTGTAGGAACGTATTGCAATACAACCACCAACATTCCGATTTTCCACTACCAGGAGAACAACTTGAAAGATACATTCCGAAATGTTTGGTATACGCGTTGCTTTGGAGCTTCAGTGGAGATGCTAAACTAAAAGTACGATCAGATCTTGGTGATTTTGTTAGATCAGTTACCACTGTTCCTTTACCAACTGGTAACAATTTACCGATCATCGATTATGAAGTTAATATCGGGTGAGTTATCATTAAACACTTAACTCCCAATCGAACTTGATAAATTTGGTGACCAATCAATAAAAACCTCAGTTAATTAAAAAGTAACACGAATTTTATATTTATTAAACGGTGCAATGAAGCATATTATAACTTTAAACATTTCTTTAAAACATGATGAGATAATCCTGACAAGTTGCAGACAAATCCTCTAGCTTTAAATTTCGCGATTCTATCGCCAATTATTACATATTATGCTGTTAATGTAAGTATGTAACATTTTATAACTTTATAGTGGAGAATGGTCATTATGGTCTAATAAAGTACCACAAATCGAAGTTGAAACCCATAAAGTCGCATCACCTGATATCGTAGTCCCAACTTTAGACACTGTTAGACACGAGTCATTATTGTACACTTGGTTAGCCGAACACAAACCGTTAGTCTTGTGTGGTCCGCCTGGTTCTGGAAAAACAATGACTCTTTTCTCTGCATTGCGAGCACTACCCGACATGGAAGTTGTTGGTTTGAATTTCTCTTCAGCAACTACGCCCGAATTATTATTGAAAACTTTCGATCATTATTGCGAGTACCGCAAAACACCGAATGGCGTCATTTTATCTCCAGTACAGGTATGATTTATATTCGTTTCTTACAAATATTTCGCTATTTTATGTTGCAATGCTCATCAAATGATATATTATGTTAAATATTCGACAATTGAGAAAAATTCATCGGATGCTGGATTCTTAGAATCCCAGCGGCTTTCGATAAAATTTTCTCAATTGTCGAATATTTAATATAACATCGTAGTTTCAGTGCAAATATTTGACTATTTAGTTTATCACTTTATCATATATTATATATTTCTGTTCCGCTTTTATAGTTGGGTAAATGGTTAGTTCTTTTCTGCGATGAAATCAACTTGCCCGATATGGACAAATATGGTACACAACGTGTCATATCATTCCTGCGCCAATTAGTTGAACAACGTGGATTCTATCGGGCATCCGATCAGACATTTGTGTCTTTGGAACGTATACAATTTGTTGGTGCGTGTAACCCACCGACAGATCCTGGCAGAAAACCGTTGTCGCATAGATTCCTTCGACATGTACCAGTTATTTATGTCGATTATCCTGGTGAAACATCTCTCAAACAAGTATGTTCCTATTTATTGTCAGTACTATTTTGAGTAAATGCTAACATAAATTTATCTTTTTTATTTAGATTTATGGTACATTTAGCAGAGCTATGTTACGTTTAACACCATCGTTACGTGGCTACGCCGAACCACTTACAAATGCAATGGTAGAATTTTACCTTGCATCTCAAGACCGTTTCACTCAAGATATGCAACCACATTATGTGTATTCCCCTAGAGAAATGACAAGATGGGTACGAGGCATTTGTGAAGCTATTCGGTAATTATATTTATATTAAACAATTTTGGTATTATTCAATTAACTAAAGTTTACTTATTTGTTTGTTATTAAAATGTGTTTTTCTTATCTATAGACCTTTAGATAGTTTATCTGTGGAAGGACTGGTACGTTTATGGGCTCATGAAGCTCTACGCTTATTCCAAGACAGACTTGTGGAAGAGAGTGAACGTCGCTGGACCAACGAAAATATCGATGCTGTGGGCATAAAACATTTCATGGCTGCTGATATGGATAAAGCGCTTGCCAGGCCTATCTTATACAGTAACTGGCTATCGAAGGATTACGTACCTGTTATGCGAGAAGAACTTCGAGAATATGTCAGAGCTAGATTAAAGGTAAAATAAACATGATTGTATATATTTATATGTATTTATTATCATTAAATTCGCTTCTCTTATCAATTTATTTTATGGCTTTAAAATTATTTTCAGGTATTTTATGAAGAAGAATTGGACGTACCATTGGTACTATTTGACGAAGTATTAGATCATGTTCTTCGAATTGATCGAATCTTCAGACAACCTCAAGGCCATTTATTACTTATTGGTGTGTCTGGTGCTGGTAAAACGACGCTTTCACGTTTTGTTGCTTGGATGAATGGCTTGTCCGTCTTCCAAATTAAGGTAATAGCATTTATTTGAAAGTGTATTGAATTAAATAATAATTAAATGGAAATTGATTTAGGTTCATAACAAATATACCGGTGAAGACTTTGATGAAGATTTACGTCATGTATTACGTCGTAGTGGATGCAAAGATGAAAAGATCGCTTTTATTTTGGATGAATCGAATGTGTTGGATTCTGGTTTCTTGGAAAGGATGAATACTTTGCTGGCTAACGGTGAAGTGCCTGGCTTATTCGAAGGGGATGAATATACAACGTTGATGACGCAATGCAAAGAAGGTGCTCAAAGAGAAGGTACGTTTTTATCGTAATTATATTAATTTTAAATTTATCAGTAAACTTAATTTAATTTGTTCTTATATTACAAAATTATGTTTACAGGTCTTATGTTGGATTCAAATGATGAGCTTTACAAATGGTTCACTCAGCAAGTAATGCGTAATTTGCACGTCGTATTTACAATGAATCCGTCTACTGATGGACTAAAAGATCGAGCTGCTACATCACCTGCTCTATTCAACAGATGCGTTCTCAACTGGTTTGGAGACTGGTCCGACAGCGCATTATTCCAAGTATGTATAAGCAATGCTTATTCGAATTAATAGATTATAATATAATAATGTAGGGTAAGAAATTATGGATATTTGTCTGTTATAACCTATTCTAAACTCGAGTATTAAAAAAAAGGATTCAGTAAGTTATATTTAAATTTTCTAATCAACATTTAGTTTGTTTTTATCAGGAGTATAAATGACCATGTGTAAAATATTTTTATAAAAACATGCGTCGTCAAAAATTAAATTTTAGCACTTAATTTCTTACTAAATAACCGAAATTTATATGTGTTACTACTAGCAGAAAATTTAAAAAGTATCCAGTTTTATTTATAATTTACAAATTTAAAATACATCAATACAACTATTTGAAAAATAAAATAACTACAGCATATATAGGTTTGAGTTTTATTTTCGCTAATATTTTTATATCTCCTAGGTGGGCCGTGAATTCACAAATCGTGTGGACCTGGAACGACCTCATTGGAAGTGTCCCGATTTCTTCCCATCGGCATGCAGTATTATTCCAACTACACCAGCTCATCGTGATGCAGTTATCAATGCTTGCGTTTACGTTCACCAAACTCTACACAAGGCGAACAGTCGTCTGGCGAAACGCGGTAGTCGTACAATGGCTATTACACCTAGGTACATTAAAATTACAAATTGCCAACGTATTCATTATGCATGAGCTTTATAACAGTTCAAGCAATCTAAATAATTCTTTGAACGTGCAGGAAAAATCAGTATTAGAAATGAGAGTTTACTATACTATAAATTCTATAATACAGATATTTTGCTTTTACATATTGCGCTATTTAAGCGGCTCATACATTTATTAATTGGATTCTAGACGTTATAATTATAGTTTCTTACAAACACATATCACTATATGTTATAGAAAATTAGAATCAGTACATTATTGAAAGTAATTTAATTCGTTCTCATTTTTATTTCAGACATTATCTAGATTTCATCCATCATTTCGTGAAACTACACAATGAAAAACGAAGTGACCTTGAAGAACAGCAATTGCATTTGAATGTTGGTTTGAATAAGATTGCCGAAACTGTTGAACAAGTCGAAGAAATGCAAAAGTCATTAGCCGTCAAATCTCGAGTACGTAATATTTTAAATACAAATTCAATACTGTGAAATGTGACTAATTCTATTTTTTATTTGAGCTAAATATCGAATTATTTTGCTATGTATTGTACTTCTTATAGGAACTGCAAGCTAAAAATGAGGCTGCCAATGCTAAGCTAAAGCAGATGGTAAAAGATCAACAAGAAGCGGAAAAGAAGAAAGTTCAGAGTCAAGAAATCCAACTTCAACTATCTGCCCAAACTGTTCAAATCGAACAAAAGAGACATGACGTAATGGCAGATCTAGCACTAGTAGAACCTGCTGTTATTGACGCCCAAACAGGTATTATTATATTTTAGAGAACTAAATCTATACGGTGAATTTAAGCTCTTATCTTTTCACATATTTGATACGTTCGAAAGTATTGCGTTTTTAATCTGCATGGTAGATAATTATCGTGCTGGATTGATACATTAACTAATTGATATAAAATATTTTTTAAGCTGTAAAATCGATCAAGAAACAACAACTCGTGGAAATTCGTACTATGTCGAATCCCCCAGCTGTCGTCAAATTGGCTTTAGAATCGATTTGTTTGTTACTCGGTGAAAACGCCAGTGATTGGAAATCTATTCGTGCAGTCATTATGAGGGACAATTTTATCAATACAGTCGTATCTAATTTCAGCACAGAAGACATCTCGTAAGTATTGTTTTATTCCAATTTTTCCGATAAAGGAGTATTTTAAAATATGTATACAATCAGCTAGCGAGATAGCTCTTCATCAGTACTGAAATATAAAATTGTAATTTTTCCCTAGTGATGATGTTCGTGATAAGATGAGGGCTCGCTTTTTAAGCAATCCTGATTACAATTTTGAAAAAGTCAACCATGCTAGTAACGCATGTGGTCCCCTTGTTAAATGGGCTATTGCACAGGTAATTTTAATTTTATATGTATATAAGTATATTTTCATAAACAGTTTTGAATGTTATTTTTCTATTTATGTGCTAGATTGAATACGCAGATATGTTGAAACGTGTTGAGCCATTACGTGATGAACTTCAGTCTCTTGAAGACCAAGCCGACACCAACAAGAAACACGGTGAAGAAGTCAAGAATCTTATCGCGCAACTGGAGCACAGTATCGCTTCGTATAAAGAAGAGTACGCTCAGTTGATTGCCCAAGCGCAAGCCATAAAAACAGATTTGGAGAATGTGCAAGCAAAAGTTGACCGGTCGATTGCACTACTCAAATCACTGGTTATTGAGAGGGAACGATGGGAAGCAACTAGTGAAACATTCAAATCACAGATGTCCACGATTATCGGTGATGTACTACTTTCGGCTGCTTTTATTGCTTATGGTGGATATTTCGATCAACATGTAAGTTATTTTCAGTATCCAAATATTTATTTTGCAAAACATACATTTAATGACTCTTTCTAATGACTGAACTTTCCCATATTTTTAATACGTAATTTATTTCTAGTATCGTCAAAATCTATTCTCAACTTGGTGCTCGCATCTTACTCAAGCATCAATTCAATTCCGAGCTGACATCGCACGAACTGAATATTTATCTAATCCTGACGAGAGACTACGTTGGCAAGCGAATGCGTTACCTTCAGATGACCTTTGCACTGAAAACGCTATTATGCTTAAGCGTTTCAACCGCTATCCGCTTATTATCGATCCTTCCGGTCAAGCTACCGAATTCATCCTTAACGAATTCAAAGACAAGAAAATCACCAAAACTAGTTTCTTGGACGATTCGTTCCGCAAAAATCTGGAATCCGCTCTTCGATTTGGTAATCCTTTACTCGTACAAGATGTTGAAAACTATGATCCAATTCTAAACCCGGTGCTAAACCGTGAACTACGTCGCACTGGTGGTCGTGTTTTGATCACTCTGGGTGATCAAGATATTGATTTATCTCCTTCATTTGTGATCTTCTTAAGCACTCGTGATCCAACAGTTGAATTTCCTCCTGATATTTGCTCTAGAGTTACGTTTGTAAACTTCACTGTCACACGAAGTTCGTTACAGTCTCAGTGTCTAAATCAAGTATTGAAAGCTGAACGACCTGATATTGATGAGAAACGTTCAGATCTGTTGAAACTTCAAGGCGAGTTCCATTTGCGATTGAGGCAATTGGAGAAGTCTTTGTTACAAGCTCTTAATGATGCGAAAGGAAAGATTTTGGATGATGATTCGGTTATTACTACGCTGGAAACACTCAAGCAAGAAGCAGCTGATATTGGTCAGAAAGTGGAAGAAACAGATAAAGTCATTTCGGAGATTGAAACTGTGTCGCAGCAGTATCTACCACTATCTCAGGTAAACAGTTTTAGTTTTTATAGCATTAATGGTTAATTAACGGACTATTTTATGTTTAAATTCAATTATTATATAATATTTGTTTAAAATTATGATCCTGAAAAGTTGTGCAATGATTTGCCGACTCATAAGCTACATATGCGTTACATACATGCATGTCTATTCCCAATAAATGGGGTGCCAGAAAACTAATTTTTTTCACATCTTGACTATCTTGCGTGTTATATGTTCTAAATACTAAAGAGAGAGTAAAAGTCCATGTCAAAGAGAAATAGATGATAATGAAATAAAACTTAATATAGAATCTTATTTATTTCAGGCTTGTAGTAACATGTACTTCACGATGGACAGCTTGAACCAAGTACACTTCTTGTACCAATATTCACTTCAAATGTTTTTGGATATATTCAGTTCAGTATTATTCAGCAATTCTAATTTGGATGGAATTTCTGATTATCAGGCTAGATTGGTTGTTATTACATCTGATCTATTTACGGTAAGTTTGCATTAATCACGACTTAAATCGAGTTGACATATTGAATCTAAATTCTACAACTACAATTTTTGGTCAATTTATATAGTCATTAATATAAATTTATTTTCTCAAAAATTTTGTATAGTTAAGAGATCTTTTTCAATTTAGGTTTGTTACGAGCGAGTTGCACGAGGTATGCTGCACACAGACCGACTTACATTCGCACTCCTTCTGTGCCGAATTCACCTCAAGGGTGTACCAACTGAACCTAATCTTGATCAGGAATTCAACTTCTTCCTTCGTGGTAAAGAAGGTGTATTCAGTAATCAATCTTCACTTGTCATCGAAGGAGTGGGGCACGAACAACAAGAAGCCATGGGTAGATTGTCTCTAAGAATATCTTCGTTTAAGAAATTGGGTGTGAAGATCGGCGAAATGCCTGAATTCGGAGCATGGTTACAACAAGGTACTCCCGAACAATGTGTACCCAGATTGTGGAATGAAGAAAAACCCCTCAGTCCCATTGGAACAGCAATGTATCAACTGTTACTTATACAGGTAATAAGTTTATTATATATATATTGATAAAGCAATCTTAGAATAACATAAAATAAAGGCTTTTGATGTACGTATTCTTACAGACATTCCGACCAGATCGTGTAATAGCAGCTGCTCAATTATTTGTAACTACTGTTCTGGGCGAAAGCTTCATGGATACAGCCGAAAAAGAACTAGACTTGGCTGCATGTGTTGAAAGCGAACTGAAGGCCAGTGTTCCGGCGCTGTTATGTTCAGTTCCTGGTTTCGATGCATCTAGTCGTGTTGATGACCTGGCAGCTGAATTGAATAAACAAATTTCTAGTATTGCGATTGGTTCGGCAGAAGGTTTTAATCAAGCTGATAAGGCTATTAATATGGCATGCAAGTCTGGAAGGTATGATACAAATATCTTATTTTATTTGTAATAAAGATTTAATGTTAATTGATTTATTACATATTTATTTATACTATTTAGGTGGGTTTTGTTGAAAAACGTGCATCTTGCACCACAATGGTTAGTACAGCTCGAGAAGAAGTTACATTCTCTCCAACCGCATTCTGGATTCAGACTGTTCTTGACCATGGAAATAAATCCGAAGGTTCCTGTCAATTTATTGCGTGCTGGTCGAATATTCGTATTTGAACCACCACCAGGTATTCGGGCTAATTTGCTGCGTACATTCAGCACGGTAAGTGTTTTTGTCATAAACAATTGCTAAATATAACAAATAAACTTGATTTTTTCAAAAAATATCTCTTTAGAGGTCTAATAGCAATTTATTTCTATTTAATCAGAATCACACTTTCAATTAAATTCCAGTTTCTTTTTTGTGTACATGCGTTCATAAAAATATGTTAAATTATTTGAATAATAATAAATGCGTTGATTCACAATATATTTATTTTAGGTGCCTGCTGCTCGTATGATGAAACCACCAAATGAACGAGCAAGATTATACTTCCTTCTCGCTTGGTTCCATGCTATTGTTCAAGAACGTTTGCGTTACTGTCCATTAGGTTGGGCCAAACATTACGAATTCAACGAATCTGATTTACGTGTCGCTTGTGATACGCTTGACACTTGGATAGACGCTACAGCAATGGTAAAATAATAACAAACTATTTTTGAATTGTTCTTATAATTGAAATGGGAAATATATTTAGGGTCGTACTAACTTACCACCTGAAAAAGTACCGTGGGATGCAATAGTTACTTTACTGTCTCAATCCATTTATGGTGGAAAGATTGATAATGATTTTGATCAGCGATTGCTACAATCGTTCTTGTCGAAACTATTTACTCCGCGCAGTTTCGAAGGTGATTTTGCTCTTGTGGCTAACGTGGATGGTGTTGCTGGTGGACCAGGCGGTCAAAGACATATCACTATGCCTGATGGATCACGAAGAGATCATTTTTTGAAGTGGATCGAATCATTGGCTGATAGGCAAACGCCATCTTGGCTAGGATTACCAAACAATGCCGAAAAGGTATGACAATAACTTATTACCTAATAAGTATATGATTAAAAAATTTATCAGATAAGTACGTAGAATGAAAATGTATCTAGTTGAACCCAAACGTAATAATTACGATAAATATTAATGTAATATGTAAACTTAGGAATCATAAGCGAGTTAATAATCCATATTTACTTATTTATTGAGTATACATATTATTTGTTCGTGTTAATAATTCAAGAATTGCATAATCATAGTATAATTATTATTTACTGAAGACTTATTTTATTTTAATATTTGTTGTGATCGGTCATACATTTTTCTCGAATATGAAATAGTTACTAAGTGTGCCTGCTTCTCTATCTAAAAATTACTAATTAATAATCGACGGCTGACTATGTACAAACAAAATTTTTTTTTATGTTGACTAAATTATTATTATCTAATAAATGTATTATTTGAATTAGGTGTTGTTGACAACACGAGGCACAGATCTCGTCAGTAAATTGTTGAAGATGCAGCAGTTAGAGGACGACGATGAACTAGCATATTCAGCGGACGACTCTGTTCTGGAAGCAGCTGATCTTCCTGGACAAATCGATGGCAGACCATCCTGGATGAAAACATCACATAATTCTGCAGTGACCTGGTTGAAATTACTGCCTAAATCGTTACAGGTAAATGATTCAAGTTTTCTTTATACACTTATACACATATATTTATAAGATCTGTTTTAAATTCGGTTGGAATTATTCAATATTACACGTGATCAAATTGTTCGTATTAATTAAAGTGCCGCTTCAAATCTTACGTTTAATTTAAAAATAGCATCTGTGTTTATCTGTTCTAGAATCTCCACAGATTAAAATACTTATTAATGGTTAAATGTTTATTTCAACTTATTTTCAGACTTTGAGACGTACAGTAGAAAACATCAAAGATCCACTCTACCGTTATTTCGAACGTGAAGTAAATTCTGGTGCAAAATTACTTCAAGACGTCATTCACGATTTGAACGATGTCGTTCTTATCTGCCAGGTATTTTTATTTTCTTGTTTGCTTTTTTTACCCACACAATTGTAATAATTTTGATAACTAATTGATTTGTTTTTCTAGGGCGATAAGAAACAAACGAACTACCATCGTACAATGCTAAGTGAACTGGTACGTGGTATTCTACCTGCGAATTGGCGTCGTTATACGGTACCTAGAGGTTGCACTGTTATTCAATGGATCACCGATTTCAGTCAGCGTGTTAAACAGCTTCAGCAAGTCTCCAAACTAGTATCGCAAGCCGGTGCCAAAGAATTACAAGTGAGTTTTGTCATATATTATTTATTTAAAGCATAAATTTAAAATCAACGGAATCAAATATTGCGATCTTAATAAATTCTTATTAGTTGTATTATCTACGAACTTTTGGAGAAATATTTAAGTTTAATGATGTAGAAGTGCCGATAGAGTATGTGTGTGCGTATATTTTATTTGGAAAATATTGATTATAATATATTAGTAGATACAGCGAATATTATCCTCAAAACGAGAAATATGATGGTAGTGCAATTAAATTAATGATAATAAGAGACGATGTGTATGCATTGTATTTGCAAGCAAGTGATATATTAGTTTTGATACGTTGCCAGTATGAAGCAGACGGCTTACTGTAGCACCGCTTGGCATTGCGAATGAATAGCGTTGTTTATAATTTATATTAATTATGGATCTTTTTCAATTTCAGAGTTTCCCAGTCTGGTTAGGTGGGTTATTAAATCCAGAAGCCTACATTACCGCTACTAGACAATGCGTTGCACAAGCCAACAGTTGGTCGTTAGAAGAACTTCAACTGGATGTCACTATCACGGATTCCAACGACACAAAGTCCATCCAAGATGCATGTTTCGCAGTTATTGGTATGTTTCTTTTTTGTATACATTTTAATTCAATACTTAACGTCATATCGTTATAAAATGCCTTTTGCTTTTTGTTTATTTTTAAAATAAGTAATATATTTTAATTAAGATCGAGAATCTATTTAGTGTGAAATAAAAAATTGTTTGAATTTTATTCTAACATATTAACATTGAGTAAATAATCCATTCTGCGATGAGTTGTAATTACACACTTACGATGATCCAACATATTCATAATGTCTGCTTTAAGTTAATAGGCAAATCTAGGGGAATTTGCCCTTACTCAAGTAATATACCTATCTGAACGATATTTAAAAACGAAATGGTATATATTGATAAATTATTATTTTATAACATATTCATAACGCGATAATCGCAGTATCGCCAATAAAAGAAAAACCAAAATTACACCCATAGCTAAAATTGTAGTTTTTTTAATTGGTCAGGCTATTCGGAATTGCTGGAACCGCTATATATGAAAGAGCGTACAGCATTATTTATTGAATTTCTGGTTGGCGTTCAAGTATTTAATTACGTTTAATTCATGTATAACACAATCTTTAGTAAATACTGGTAAAATTGCAACTTAGAGTAATGTAAAATATACAATGCGAAAATCCATCAATTTTAATCAGTGCCGACTGTAACTTAACTTTGTCGACACATTATTTACATAAAGTGTTATATTCCGAATTACGATTTCGTTAAATTCAACTATTGATTTTTGTTTTACAATTGCTCGATCAGAGCTATAACGTAGTTTATTATATTTTTAATAACGCTAAAAATCCAAGTATAGTAGCTTAACAAATATTTAAAGCATTCCATTTGTCGGAAATTTTAAAATGTTAACAAAAGAATTCAGTATTTATATTAATTGATGACGTAATATGCTTGGATGCGTAAGTTGACTTAAGTACCAAGGCTGTGCAGAAAACAAACGTGAAATATCCGGTACCTTGTTTATCCATTTTATCTTTAATATTTTTCTCTATTGCACAACTATTCCCATCTGTTACCGTAGTATGAAATGTGACGCAAATATTATAAGTAATCTTATAGTATTGATACATTGTCATTAAATAAATCTATGACATTAGGATTGTAATTTAATACGCAAATATTGCAATGAAGTAATTTATTAATTAATATCAATTAATAGACAGTAATTTAAATATATATTTAAAATTACGATGTAAGTAATTTAGCGAATTTAGTTTTTTTATTATTTTTTATTATTTATATTATTTATATTATTCCGCGTCTAAATAAAGCTGTCTATACTATATTTGATGTAAATTTTCGTTATTATTAATATTAGCGTTCTGACTGTATCCCTCTTCATTTCTTTCTCTGCGGGTATGACAAAGAACCTGAAGATTCAGAGGATATGAAACTGTGAAATTCACAATTTCAACTCATTTCTCCAAACATGCTTTTAGATGCTCGGGCAATGTTTGTATACTTGCAATAAGGAATCGTGGTATAATTTCGGTTATTGTGTCAACATATTTGAATAAAAATATTCCTGAATAAAAAGTAACTTTAGTGGCTAAGGGAAAAAAAACTCCGATTATATATAGTTACTCGGCGAGAAACTCTTTCTCTAATTAATGTCGAAATTACTAGCACCAAGTACCGGGCTTTAGTTAAAACCACTTTTATTCAAAATTATAATACCAACCACCACCGAATTTATGTTTAATACCGGAGCAAATAAATTCAATGGCTCACTTATTGTTCATTTTGGAAAATGATTTTTCGAGTTACTACGTCATATTTGTATTCAAATACCGCAAATTATATTTGAAATACTGGTAATATATGTATTTGATATATTTATATGTTTCGATTATTTCATGCAGCTAATATAATAATTGTTGTTCATGGGCATCCTAATATACAGGGTGTAACAGCGAAACGAGCTACCTCGAATAACTTCTATGTTATTAAAGATACAATAAAATAGTATAAGACAATCTTGTGCAGGACCAAAGGGGACATCAAACTATGAAAGAAAATATGATTTTAAACCAGTGGTTCTCAAGCAACAACACAAAGTTATATTTTTTCAAATGGGATGCTATATATTTTTTAGACCTATTCGATAGGGTATTTTTTTCTGAATTTCGTCATGTATTATTTTTATACCCTTACATAAGTAAAATATTGAGAAAAATGCGATTGAAAGATATATAAATTTTATTTTTACAGTTATTTTTCAGTAGGCTATGCAAAAAAAATTGAGCTTAAATAGAACGAAACATAAATTAAATACATTAATGCCCGGTATTATAAAGAACAAAATAAATGTTAATTAGTTACTATGGAATTAAATTTACTTACACAGTTAATATAATTTTGCGTATTATAAAAGAATCTTACAAGTAAATTAACTAATAGTAGATTTACCGACAATTTTCGTTCATCTATTCATCAATAGATGACTAATTTATAAATGTTGCAAATTTGGCATCGGTTATTATTATTTGCGGTTGGTGACACTTTGTTTACAAACAAAAATGGAATTCGCTGTTGCATCCTGTATACATAGCTAGTGGAACCAAAATCGTTTTTCTAATAATAATAGGGTTGTCTCTAAATTTTAAAATTATTTTTGTGAAAAGTTCTTGATTTTGTTAAAATCATAAATTTTATGCTCATCGGAAGAGAGTTGGTCTAGTGTTATTTTACAATATCCGGGTAACGACACTGTTATATGAGCCATGGGGGTCATATCGACCGAATCGGCAGTGAGCGTATTAACTGATGGTTACTCTTTATAACAAAAAAAATTAATCATTAGTTAATAACAAAATATATCGCCATATATGCAATAAGCGCCTCCACCAAACTTCACATTACATTTTTATATTCTTATACGAAATAATAAGTTGTAGAAACGATCTCGAGATTTTAACAGCAATACAGCTTTTGAGCTTCCCTGAATTGTCTGACAATTTTTAGTATGTCTGCTCGAGTCTATATTTTATAGCCAAAACTGTTTAAACTATGAAACATTAAGATTTGTATATGGCTCGCAGAAACCTCATATTTTTGAAAAGATTCAAATCAAAAATATGTGTTTACCCTAGCAATTTTTTTGTAGTTTCTACAATATAATAAACCGATCCTTCATATAAGAAAATGTCGTCAGACGATGTCTCTTACGATTGGTAAAATTTCTTATAAATGTATCATTTTGAAAAATGGCAGTTTATTCCAATTTAATTGTTGTAAATTTGATCTCGTTTTATTTGCATCTGATGATCGTCGTATTTGACACTGAAATAAGGCACGAAATTTGAAAGCTTAACACAAAATTGATATACTCAATTTGGCAGATAATTTAAGTCATACAGTTCCCGCGCTCTGTTTGATGTAATTGAAATAGATTAAAAAAATCCTCTTTTTGACGTCATTAGGATAGTGAAAATTACGAATTTTTAATTGGTAATATACAAACAGTCTAAAAACGAACAAATGCAAAAAATACAAATTGAATTAAATTCTAATTGTAATGTATACATTTATATTACATTCTGTGATTGGAGATACAAAAGAAAATAAAACTATGAATATAAATAAAAACCTTTCATAAATTATCATTAAAACCTGTTTCATTTATGCTTACAGGTTTGAAACTGCAAGGTGCACAATGTCGCAATAATCAACTTCTCTTGACTTCGACAATTATGATGGAATTACCAATAACTGTTCTACGATGGGCCCGTGTTTCCACTGATGTTCAGTTGGGTAATGGCAAGATAGCGTTGCCCGTTTATTTGAATTCTACTCGTACAGAATTACTATTTACCGTTGACTTAAATGTCGCTTCTGGCCAAGATTCACACAGCTTTTACGAACGAGGAGTCGCTGTTCTTGCATCGACTGCACTAAACTAATTCTATATTAATACATGCTTATTGTTTCTATATCTAGGCAAAAAAAAAAAAACTTATTATCTTCATTTATCTATATATTCTTGCATTTCAGAATAGTTGCAGTATTATCATTAAGTTTAATTTGTTTTGTATTTCTTTTCAAATAAATAAACTCTACATTTTCAAATCATTTTAATTGCATAATAATATTAGTTTATGTGAATATAAATATTGGTTAGTCGACTTAATATATATAAATAAAAATAATATATTTAGGCTTGAGAAATTGTAACTAAATAAAAGACGTAAGCCTATTTTATACAAATCGTGTATGCGTAAAGAGGATTAAATAGTGTTGTTTTAGTCGTGTTCTATGCACAACCGATCATGTGATCTAAAAAATGGTAACAATTTTATTCTGCTAATCGTTTAAAACTATAGTTTCGGAAGGGTGAATTGATCATATATTGCGAAGTGGGAATTATGTGGAGGCGAAGTATCAAGATCGTGCAGATCTTTCATCAATGCGCTAAAAACACGCCTAATATCAATTTTTTTAATGTCCAAGTCTATTTATATTGTGTTTAGTACTGTTAATATTTAATGTTGGTGTGTATTAAATTGAAATTATACATCAGCACAAACATTGGTAGGGCAATATGGAAGTGAAATACAAATATAGCATTGATTTAAAACTTAATAAACATGAAAAATTGATATATTTATTTGAGTAAAGTTGTATGTTATTCGTCAATTCTCACATGCTTATTTGGAGATTTAATCATTAATAATTAATTGTGTCTAAAAATGTTACCTCTACAAATCCATATTTGAGAATATTAGCGATTGCGTTTATCAACGCTTCCGGTAAGTACACATGGGTAAAAACCGTATATACTTTATAGGGCTTTTAAGTTCATTAGATTTAGTTAGATTTAATATATTACTTGTTGGTGGCGTACACGAACACAACGACTACATACAACCACCCTTACAGCATACAACATTTATATCTATTTAAATTTATTATGAAACTATTATTATGATAATAATACCCATGAATTATTAAAATGCTACATCATTTTTCCTTAATGACAAATTTGTGCATGATTCCAACAATAAATAATAAGAAACATGCAACTAAAATTGAAAAATGTAGAAGATGACTAAACAAGCTTATATTATGGCAAAAATAACATAATATTATACTAATAATATTTTTAATTTATAAATATGCATTACAATGACTTCACTTCAGCAGCGTCGACAAACACAAAACGAAAATTGTTTCCCCTACATATATCTGTTTGGTATTCATTTTGTATCAATTGCTCAGGTAATATATATATATATATATATATATATATATATATATATATATATATATATATATATATATATATATATATATATATATATATATATTTCAGAGTTTGGTTTATTTCTTGTATGGTTGTGATTGTCATCTTGTTAAAATATTACATTATATAAATTAATTAGAGGCAGCATTACTCTACCAAAACATAGAACGACTTATCATACCAATTAGGAAAAAATATCTTCTACTATTAGTCTAATACCCGGTTACAGAAAAGCTCGTCTAACACTAACAAACAGTCAACTGTTTTCAGTTCATCAAGGATCAAAATCATATGTGAAATTTATCCTTGATTGACTGTCAAACAACTGACGGTTTTAGATCACTTATTACCGTATTCATAGCCAAGCGTTTAATTTTAGACCAAGACTACATATCATAAAAAAGATAAACTAATATAGTTGTACATACATTAAAAAAGCATGGACAAGTGGTAATTGGCATTAGATTATTGTTTGGTCTTAAATAAGTAATAATTATAGGATGATTATGTAATCCTATATTGATAAGTGCGTGCAATGACAATATATAATAATACGTATAAACAAGTCAATATAATACATTAACAATAATTCTACTAGGGCTAATCACTTTGAATCATTATATTAAATATTACCGCAATCATTACTTAGCGAAAACCACATAAATTTCTACCATATCTCTAAAATATTCTATCCTATTTCCAAATTAAATTAAAGTAAAATTTTATTATTCCTACAGTATTTTTTTTTACCAAATTTTGTTACAGATATGAATGTAAGATTGTTCAATTAGTTTAAATTTGATGTCAATAATAAATGGACAAATAATTTGATGCACTAATGTGCAGATTATGCGCTGCTGGTTTTTAGGATGTCAAACAATAAGCTCTGGGTTTAATTGATATATTTATTTATATCTACTTAATCCACTCCTGCTTCTCTGAAACGTCAACATTTTAATTGGCGCATGGCGCTTAAAATAATGTATAGGATCATATCGAGATATTGAATTTTTTATTTCGCTGGATTAACGTTAAATATTTAAGTACGAAAATAAAATAAGCACGTTTAAATCAGCTGTCTCTCCAAGGACGATGAGAAATCTAGGTAAACAATAAAAATATTTCCGGACCGACGCTGACCGATCACAGTGATCTCATTGAAAGAAAACACTTGTTCATGTCCGAGGCGAACCGAAGAAGTCGTTTCAAGAGATGTGAGCGCGGAATTACCGCCAAGTCAAGTCCGAGCTGCCAGATTCTATCCTGTCAGAGCTGAGACTTTCAGAGGTTGGAGTGTTCGCGGCTCGAATAGACTTGTTGATTTATTTACGTGTGTTTGTTTTAAGTGTGTGAAATGTTCGCATGTTGTGTTGAGTGCGTGTGATCATCATGATGGCTAGAAACAATAAAACGTAAGTAAAGTGTTCTAATTATTCGATATTACATTAATTTGCCCCATGAAAGTTAGGAGGGTGGCGTGGTTCGTGCCGCATTTTTAGTCTAGAGCCGGTTTTTAGGTTTCCTTTCTCTCTTCAAAACTATTTTACCTAGATGTTTGACTGGTTTGTTTTCGGATTACTGACCACAATAATAATGACATATACCATGCTTATTAATTAAAACAATGGAATCGCTTCATAAGCTTCACCTGTGCTATATGATTACAGTTTTGTTTTAAAAACATTTCCTACACTTGTTATACCACATTTATTATTTATAAATATATATACTTAATAAACATATACATTCCAATCTGAATTATTATTATTTCAATATTACTTCGTCAGGCAGGTGGAATGGAAATGTTGACCATTCCACATGGTCTGAAAATTCAACTCACGTTTCGTGTAGCTTCTAATTTTACTTTTATTTTTGTTATAAGAAAAATAACCTCACCGGCAAAGGCCAACATAAAAATATTTTATCTTGTTTGGTAGATATATGTTACATGATATAAAAATATGAATAAAATATCATATTTTAGTATGTTATTTAGAAACCTTTATAAAGGTATTTTACCCTTTTATTGTCCATTGTTTTCAATAATATTTAACCAGATAAGTATTTCCTTTACCTATTAACTGCAATATAACTAAAACCGAGAAAAAGAAAACCAATGTTCGTTTTCATTCTTTTTTTGACGCAGTTTTGTGATTATTGTCGGCATACAATTTGTAATCAACTCAACAATGGTATTTTTGTGTGTTGGAGTAATGATTCACGCATTACCTGTTTATCTTTCTGTTCATATTAGCGGAACACTAGTTAGTGATTGTTTGATTATATATGAGATAATAAGTGTGAAAACAGAGCTTTTAGCTAATAACTAATGCTAATACAAATTATAAACGAGAGTTATTCATGTAATTAATAGTCTTATCTAGGAAATTATCAGTAATACTTGGTTCTACTTGGGTTGTTTTTCTTAAAATAAGGAATTGGGATACTTTTAAAGTATTACTTACTCTTCTAGAGAAGAGCTTAATGCTCTGGTAGCTTGAGCTTCGTTTAGTACATGTGTTTTTACTTTATTTATACGAATTAATAAGTATTATAATCATGAAAAAAATCGGTTTCGAAATTTTAACCGAAATATACCTTTTGACCTTCCCTGAATCGATTCTCACTTTTTTTGGAATGACGTTTGTGTATGTATGTATGTATGTATGTATGTATGTATGTATGTATGTATGTATGTATGTATGTGTGTTTGTGCTCTAGAGCATAAACGGTTTAAGGTAAAATTAAGAAACTTTAAAAATTATGAATCTATGTTTATGTATGGCGAATATATACTTAGGAAAAAGTTTTCAATATTTTCGGCTCCTGGTATTTCATCTCAACACTATTGTTTATTATTCAAATATATAATGCAATGTTTATTAGCATTAAAATGTTGGTACTGAAATCTATTAAAATAATATCACAAATTGGTTGATTGAAGTGTTTGGCGTGTAAATTTATGTAACTTCTTCGATGTACTTCGGTAAATTTGAAATACTAACGTGTCGTCCTTGGATTTGAATTTTTTATTTGTATTTTTTCATCCTTGTTTTCGTACTGTAAGGCAGTTGGTATTTATTTTACTTATTATCTTCCGGAAGTATTTTTTATTTCATTTGAGGCCTCTTAAAATTTTCTAGATAACTTTGGATAACTTCTTATCCTGTATTGATAATTAGATTGATATTTAATTATGGTCAATATTTACAAATTGTAATTGGTTATTATTCGTTCTTTTACTACATAATAAAGCATTCAAAAAACAAGAAATAACAACGTTTTCTAATATGTTAAAGTTGTGCTGGGAGATACTATGTGTAAATATGCTACACGGCGAAATTGATAAATTTTACTTTATTATACGAAGAAATAAGTAAGTATTGCAATCATGAAAAAATCTCGAGATTTTAACAATAATATACCTTCTGATTCTCTCGTATCTGACTATTAATTTATATTATACGGAAAATTCGATACTATCTTCAAAAATTACTCAACGATTGATCCTCTTACCATAATATTGTTATCTATACTTGTATATAAAATGTTTATATTTTTCATGATTACAATACTCTAAACATGGCGTTTTTCTTGATTTAGTTTTAAAATAAAAGTGTATCTCTTGCTAGTCCATACCTGCATACCTTTAGTATAGTAATACAATATTTATTTCATGAAATAGTTTAAGTTATTGTAATCTATTATATTTTAACGATCAGTTAATTTTTATTGTGTAATTTGTTCGTTTACGTTACAGTAAGATATATAATTGTTAATTGTAGTTTTTATATTCATTCTTCTTACCTTGACATTGTTCACAATGCCACGCATTGTGAATCAGACATTCAACGGATATTTCTTAGAATTAAAATTAGTGACATGTATGGCATAAATTTATGTTTGATAGTACCTATTTCATATTATTGTGGTTGACGGTGCGAAAAAAATACATATATCTCACATTTAGAATACGATCCTGCGTACTTATATCATAATTCATGCTCAAATTAAAGCAGGGTACAGGATTTTGAGTAATTCATAACAAAATTATAGTTTCTTATACGATGTAATAAATAAGGAATGTGATTACGAAAAATTAAATATACTACAATACCTACCTATGACAATATAAATAAGATAAGTAAGAATTTCAATAGCTATTTTCTTGTAACGGTTACATTTTTCTAACAAAAGTTGTGTGAAATATTAATTGTAACTATTTTACTGTAAGTGCAGCCGTTTTGGAAACATTGTATAAACCGCAAACAAAATGACTAAAATAAACATATACTTCCGGTTTGAATATTATATAGGTCGTTCACACACACATTTTGTTTAATTATTTGAAATTTGTCTTTTAATATTCCAACTAACTAAAGAAAATACGTAAAAGAAAGGTCAGCGCAAGACACTGCAGATATTTTTCTACGATTGGTGCCACTTGAACATCCTTAAATTTTCGTACTTGTAAATTGTAACAATCTGATTAAAATCTGTTCTTTCAGAAGTTTATGTTTTCTATTTACGATTACAATATGATCATGTAATCGGATTTTCTATTTGTTCGGTGGTTCAAATACCTTTAGATACTGTCATTAAATGTTATATACACGTATACATTAGAATTAGATTGTAATTTAATTGGTAATTTTTCACATTGTTCCTTATTAGATCTTATCGTTTATGAATAATTTGCAATTAAATTAAGGTAATTTTTTTCATCTTGGTGAAAGAGAATTCGTTGTTTACCCCCACCAAACTAAAAAGAGTGCAGCAACAGACGGTTGCCACACTTATCGAACGAGCTCTCTGGAAATAAATTTTCTGTTCAACTGACAATATTGCAAATAGATGCAAATAAAACGAGACCAGCGTAACAACAAAAATCAACATAATAACAGTTACGACAGAATAAACAGTCACAGGTCAAAATATGACCAACACTAGTAAGAAAGAGTCGCTAATTGTATGTTGATAGAAAGAAAGGTTCAATATTGCTTTATAACTTAAGTTTAACTATTGTTTCGTCATCCGTAGAACAGTTAAATTTACATCAATAAAAAACCATAATACAATTTTGAGAGTCTACTTTTCCTTCCTACCCTAAAGAATAATTTTGTTTTACTGACATAGTTGTTTGTGTGTATACACATTATGGGAAATTTGATTTATCAATTAATATTGGGTAAAATAATATGTCGGAAGCAAAAAACATATTTTTTTTACTACTACGTCCTTGTTGAATAATCACTTAACAAATTATTCAAATGCGATTGAGATTTTCTATTACCACAATGATTCCGGTTGTCAATAGTGGCAAAATTCGTTTGTTATTCAAATTTATGGGTATGATTGTATTTTGGACGATGGCGTCATTGATCCTTGTCAGATTATTTTGTTTTTATATCTCTCTATGTAGTGTGATCTATATGATCGCATGATTTATATACCCGCTTACTTACTAAAGTGATAAAATAAGCAAAATATGTGAGATATTCTTTGTTTCCCGACTTGAAAGATTTCCCTAGATGTTTTATTTAAAACATCTAGTTTTGTCAATTTTTATTGGAGTTTCCCCAGATGTTCTGGAATTCCAATTGTTTTAAATAAAAAATCTAGTGAGACAGGATAATGTATATATTAAAATTATGATCACGCAATATCACAAAGTAGAGGCAACTAAAATTCAAGAATTAAACGCTTTATGTTTCGGCCCAAAGATGTCTGCACAGGAACTTATAATAGCTTACTATAGATTGCGCTGAAACTGGATTTTCCAGAATCAATATCAGTGCCGGATTTAGGTTTTTTCCTTTATTAAATTTAAATTTATGGATATGAGAGTTTAGAATTAATTTTATAGAACTAAGTCCATATGTTTTATATTATACATACATACATAATATCATGCCTATTCCTATCAAATGGACTGGCAGAAAAGCCTTTACATTCTTTCTAATCTTGACAATCTTTCGCCATTCGACCCTACCCTTACATATGTGTGTCGCTTCATTTAAATTCTTTATACACGCTCTTGTATTTTGCTTGTTTGCAACTTTTCTTTCACGCAATACGTTCTTAATCATATTTTCCACTTATTCCGAGGACGGTCTCGCATTCTCACCATTCTCTCACCCACGTAACTATTTAATCCGACATTCTTTCAATATGATCATACCATCTTATTTGACTCTATAAATATATTATAGAATGTTACAAATATTTAGTAAGAGTGATTATGAACAAGGATGTTCACTATTTGATAACTTAATGTGAGTAAATATGAGTGAAGAATGAATGGTTAAATACTTACAAAAATCGTATAATTTTTTAATAAAAGTAGGTTAAAAATCTAGTGCAAAAAACGACGCCGATTGAAAAATATTCAGATTAGGAGGAATAGATTCAAATTATTTATAAATTATGTGTACTATATTACGAATGATAGTTTCTTTCTAAACTTATTTTCATACTCGTTACAAACTTTTTGAAATAATTTCATATTTTTAATTAAAAAAAAAACATCCCCTAATAGATCACTACAATAGATTATTATAAATAATTTGTGAAATTATAAACCAACTGTAGTATTTTATTATCATGATTATTATAAGCGTATATACGCTTGTAAATGGGCATGAGAAGCAATTTTGAATTAATTTTTGAAATTAATATTGTCATTTTAGAACTATTTTATAAGTTCTTCAGATGTAGTTTGTAAAATATGAATTTATTGAACCATGAATGAAAAATTGGTAATTATTTTATAAATTAGTCTATGCTACAATTTAAGCTGCATCTCGTCTTACACTAACATCTAATAATTAGTTTGTCGTGTAACCATAATCTGTGAATTTTGGAAAAACTGGCACCTGCGTTGTTCGGTGCAATAATAAACAAACAAAAACATTTTTGAAATAGTTTTGGGGATATTTACGTCTTAAATTTCAACTATCTGGCAATTGGAATTTGCTAGAAAATCCAAAAGGCAGACCCTGTACCTTCCACGAAATAACTACGGTTATACTGTTACGCCCTTTCGGTAAAACAGTCAGAAGCAGTGCGGTAATAGCTAGCCATTTACAAACTAGTATAAAGATGGATTTTACACTTGGGTTGTAAAAATCGTAGATAAATGAACTATGTATATTAAATTAATGGTGTAGGCCCAGTAAAATGTATTTTATTTGATATGATCTAGTCCAGAATGGTCACTGCTCACTTTTTGCATTATACCGTTTTACTTTTCGTAGTTTTATCCTAATGATCTTTAAGAATTGTCTACCCTTTAGCTTCACCATTTATAGATTTTCCGCCGTGAAAGAATCGTTTATATCAAATAATACAATTTATATTAGATATTGATTGCAAAACTGCCAATAAATGAAAGCATATTTAACTGCTTAAATATAACAAATTAACCATTTACTACTGGTAAAGTAACGTAACTATCACAAAAATATTGCAAATCCGCTTGCCAAAGTATACTCTGAGCATTAGCAAAGCCAATTGTTGTTATGAATGTTTTTTACTTTCTTATACGCAGTATAAGTAAGTATACTAATCATGAAAAATTTCGATCTCGAGATTTTAACGGAAATATACGTTTTGACCTTCCCTGAATCGATTCCAACTATTTTTGGAACGACGTCCGTTTGTGTGTGTGTATGTGAGCGCTCTACAGCCCAGACGGCCAAAGGGAAAATTATGACATTTTGAACTTAAGATTTGTATGTGCCTGGCAAAAAACTATTTTTGAAAATAATATTCCGACCGGAAGTGCATGTTTACTCTAGTCATTTTTTGCAGTTTCTGCAAATACTCAAAAATAGTTGCAGTTACAGAAAAATTGTTGGTATATAATTATAGATATCAGTATTTTGTAAAACTTTTAATTGGAACAAGAAATTTGCAACAAGAAAATAGCTCTTGAAATTTCTTCTTATTAAATTTATTTTTACATAAATCGTATCATCTGCGCCTGTCAATTGTTTATCAAAAAAAAAACAAAACAGACTTAAATAATTTGGAGTTTAACATTTTATATTTATTCAAAGAAATATATTTAGCGTAAAAGTGTTCCAAAGGTTAGAACAAATTATAAATTAGAAAAATAATGAAAATAGGATGTGATTTAACTCAAAAGCGTATAAGAAAGTTCGGTGCATGACACTGCAGATGTTTTTTTAAATTACGCTATTCAACTTAATTTTATAGTTTAAAATTTTATATATTTAAGGATATGACCCCAGTAGCACAGAAATATAGTATCAATATTGGTTGACATATTGGCTCAATGTTTTTATTATAATATATATTTAATAAAATAGAATATAATAATAATATTAAATAAAATATAATATAAACATACTGTTAAATCTAAAAAGAAAATTATTATTTAAAAGAATATATATCAAAACAAAAAAATTAAATAAACTATATAGGTTCTATATAAAAAATACAGAAATATTTCGGACAAAAATGCATGGACTATTTTTTTCAATTCCTCTCCTTGCTTCCACTATCACGGGCCCGAACCATTGCAAGGCACGAGGAAATCTTTTTTACAATTTCATATTGTGTCACATATTGGAAGCGATTACTTATTGCCTCTAAATAAATGAAAAGTAATAATAACATATTTACTTAAATTTAATATTGCTTATAATTACTATGTAAACATTGGCATATATTTAACACTGAAAAATTTAATTTTCCTTTTTTTCCGGATGCGGAATATTTCAGTGCCATTTCTTTGGAAAATATCTTTTTCATACACATTCTTATTGCTTGACTGTACGTTTCCCCCCCCCCCCCCCCTATCATACCTAGGATATTGGCCTACATGAAAAATTAATGAATAATTTATTTTTAGTAGTATATATTTATAAATCCTCACCATTTTTAGGCAATTTTCTCTCGATTCTTTCAAATTAGCTTCAATTTAGATTACATCATTTTCAGTTTTGAGAGGAAGAATTTCGAATATTTCATCAGCTTTAGGGAATGTTATTCCCTTTACCGTAAGGAATGATTTTAGTTTATCTTGTTTTTGTATGAGCAACTTAATGTTTGTATTCATTTTAAGAAGTATTCTTTGCATTGTAATAGTTGATGTAGAATCTGAAAATAATATATAATTCTTAGTAAAATTAAAAAAGAAACTTGTGGAATAGTTCAATTTGTCATTAGTAGCTATGTTTGGAGTAGAACCTGAACAAATTGACGATGATGGCGTCACGGATGTAGTTACATTTTCTATATAAGAAAATTCTACAATTAAAAGTAATGTAAATATATAAAAATAAAATTACAGAATTAAAATTTCATTTTGAAATAAATAATTTAGAAACCAATATATAATATTACCTTCATAATCAAAATTAAGGCTCTTTCATTTCGGTTCATCTGTGTCAAAAGAACTTGATGATCTTTTCCTTGCAGTAGCTACTTTTTTTACTGATGTTTGATTACTATCACCTGTATCTAAATTCGATGTGCGTTCGCTTCTCCTTGAATAATGCTGAGCATCTCTTAAAGTATAGCATGTCATTTTAAACGTTGCATCGCACCAGCCGAATGGCCTTTTTAAATCTTCGCATTTACTTATTATTATCTTGATGCCTTTAGCATCAGCAGGCTATTTATACTGAGTTTTCGTCTTGTTAGCCCAAGCTGTTGGAACATAATCCACCGCATTATCTGAGTTCCAAAATATTACATCCCAAGAATACATTCTATCAGATTATTAATTGTCAATTTCTGTTTTATTTAAATTCTGAAACAATGAATATTTATGAGTGAATTAAACCGATGATAAATAACGAAGCTTCATCATTATTTACAAGCATGCATTTACATTCAACATCGTCAAACGAACATATTTGATTTTCTACTGCATTTGTTTTATATTAGTGGGTTCTTACAGAAAAATTTGGTACCATGTATTATACATTTATTATTATGCTAACATTTAAGGCTAAGAGGAAAATATACACCATGTCGCGTTCAACGCTGAGAGACATATTAACCTTATGGCGAGAATCGGCGACTCATTTATTTTGTGATATTACACCTGTATTTGTCGATGAATCGATGAAAAAAATCAATATGTTAGGGGCAATAGAATAACCTTTGCAATGCCGAACATCTTTAATAAAGCTATATTTTCAAGTTGAAAATGTATTTTATGTTATGTGCGTTACTGCACATGCGCAATAGAAAATAGCTTTAAATGATCGATGAGCTAAACGTTTATACACTCTAGATTCCGCAGATCGATATTTGCTATCAAACATATTGGATTTTACTTTATACGCTTGAAACAAAGTTATATAATATAAATAGTTATTTGTCTATTGAATATAACATACCTTATATTATTTATGATCTGAACTCGATAATGCAAAACGGCACTAATAACCAGGCAGGAGCACGATATTATCAAGAGATGGATATAATAGAAAAGCGACAAGTGTCTAAGAACGTAGATAGTCACCAGTTCTGAACAGAGGCGCACTGTGTTTTGCTATCCATATTTTTGTACTCGTTTCTCTATAAGAATTTAAGTAAGGGAACAAAACTATTTGGCGATAAATGTAAATTACTACTTCAGTTTTTAAAACTTTTTTTAGGTAAATTTGTGATTGCTACAAATAATACGCCACTGGTCTCTGCAATACATTGTAGAAGCAACCCGGCAATGTTTTGTTATAGCGCTTGCGCAACTATGTGATTTTGACATGCCATATAGAGCAAAGATACAAAATATGTATATCCAATATTTATTTTATATTGATTTGGTTTATATTTGCTACTACTGGGGGAATGTCTAATGTTCGTGTAAATAGTCATGAAGATGTGACAAAGAAATATACATACCTAGTTGCAGAAAGGTTGACGAGGCGTTAGTTGTTTGACGGTCTGTCATATAGACTTTTGATTCTTGGCGAACTTTTGATATTCAGTTGTCAGTACTTGACAAACCTGGGCACTTTTGTGTACACAGAAAAATAGTTATATTTTCGTGTTAAAAATTAACACCTATGGAAATATATATATATATATATATATATATATATATATATATATATATATATATATATATATATTTGAATGAATAGAAATATGTAAATATTAAATTAAGACACTTGGTTAATTTCACAAATTCAATTTATTATTTAAATTTATATACAAATGCCTACTGCAAATATTGGTTACGCATGTGCAAGTATGATAATTTATAAATTGTGTGAATCCCAAGTCCATCTGGCATTTACAATATTGCGTTTATTATCCATGACCTTGTTCAGGGCTTGGGCTACCCTAGAGGCGGAAAATATAGGCAAATTTTGTGTATGTTTTCCAGCAAAACTATACAATAGATAAAAATTTGGAACAAAGGACTTTATTGTATGCATATTGAGCAATGCTTTTAAATTTTTTTACGACCTCTTAGGAATAAAATGGCGGCTTCCCAGCATTTTCCCATTGGCGCCTCTTTTTTCAGTCCTTTGCGGCTTTTTTGCTAATCTTGAAATCTCTAGGGTAGCCTAACCCCTTAATAGTTATATTTTCTAACATATTCAGTTCATGACATTTATGATTTTTCCCGCAGCATTTTGTGTTTTGCTAATGCAATGGTTTGAGAAACCAGTGCACATTTTGTTATTTCTAATAAATGATACATGTTCTATATTTCTGATGTTAAAGGACATGTAGCAACGCGTAGAAGTTAGAATAGAACGAATTTACTTACAGTAGTATGCAGTGTACTACGAGTACGTTTAATGAACCTTACACTAGATATTTGATGGTGTCATATTATGTAAATTTGGTCCTGTTTGTGTCTAGTATTAGTTAGCGTAATTTTTTTGCACTAGTCCAGTCGACTGTATTTTCAATTGAACGGTCACGAACTACAATTTAATTTATCAGCTGCTTTGGATCCAAACAATTTCATCAATTGTTAATGTTCTGAAGCGAAATGTGAGCTTAACTTTAAAAGAGTTGTGTTTTTAGTACAATTTTACAGTACTTATTTATTACTACGTATAAGAAATTAAAAGAAAAATCAAACGAACTTATTTATTTTAAAATAACTTCCGGTTTGCGCACCACGGAAAAGTTGATTTTTTAACAATTTATGTAAGCAGCATTCAAAACAAATATAGATTAATTTTAAGGCTGTTGCTGATCTAAATTTTCTATTTTACATAAATATTTTATTTTTGCGAAGATTTATTTAATCTGGTTATACACAATTATATCCATAGTAATACGCTTACGCCGTTTCGTAGTAACTTTTAATAATCATAAACAACTGTCAATTTTACATTTAAAAATTAATATAATTTGACTAAATTAACATTGGAAAACCGTGACATAATTATTGAAAGCTTAACGAATCTGTTAACTGTTACAGAATATCAAACAACCATAAATAAAATGCAGGTGTAATGAAAAGAAAAATGATTATTTAGTATAAAAACAAAAAATAATGTAATTGTAAAAAATAAATTGCTGGTGTTTGGTAACACGTAATAAAATAATATATCGCACATTGCACATGCTGCATTTGATGTATAATAAATTATATAGTTGTATTTCTAATATTTACTTAGAAAGTATAGTTTCCATTTCCGACACGTGCATCGTGTAAGCTATAATTAACCACTATATAGTTATTAAGCGACAGATAACACCATGTATGCATCAACTACCACCAGCAGCACTAAGCAAAAGGTTCTTAGACCTTTGACTCAAAGTTCGTTGTACTTACTTAACAGTGTTTATTTAACCAAGTGACACTCATCTTTAATTTTATTAATTCACATTATTTACTCTGACGCTCAAATTCTAATTCATCTAATATTTATGTGTAGGTACATACATATTTTAATGTTTTATTCATACTCAAACTTTATTTATGGAAACAGTTGCAAATTGCAAATATTTTTAGTCCGTTAAGCCCGTATGATATGATGTATAATTCTATGTTGAAATATATTTGGAATTTGATATATAATTATTACGAACAAATTGAATTTCTAAGTAGGGGAGAATTGTTATATCGGCTCTCACAACTTAAACGTTAAAATGTTTTTTTACTATGCAAGTAAAATTCATCAATTCAATTTATTTTGCGCACAATTTTTATTGATGTTAATATATGAATGTGTACTATGCTTTACCGATATATACATCTAAATTGGCCACGATGTTTAATCTTCAAAAATCAAATTTAATTTCTGTTGTAATAAATTATGAATTGTATTTTAATCTATCTAAATTTGTGGCAGTTTTGAGGATGGATATAGTATAAAAATTAAGGTCGTGTACTTAAATTTTACAACGTAACTGGAAATCGGTAAAATACATCCCTCATATCATATAAATCTTGACATGGCTAATGAGTTAATCACTAGCAGTGGGGTATCACGTAAGTGCTAAGTGATTGCTCTTTCAAGGGGTAACTAACTAATTAATATTTATTTAATACCCATAAATGTATTAATAAAATCGTTCCTATAAAGTTATAAACAAAAATAACGATTATTTAAAACAATTAAATACAAATAAAATATAGTACATAAAATATTACACAAAAAATAAATCGAGGATATTGTGTGAGCCTTGAGTAATCCGTAATTTCGTGTATGCTGATTTATATTTACATATTTTAAATATCGCTTCTTTATCTAACTACCATAAAATCTGGGGCCATTTGAAACTTCCATATACCTTTGCAAAAGCTTCTTTAAAATAGCATAGCTATACACATTTAACAATTTTATAAGATGGATAAGGGAAAACAAAAAAACAAAGCAATTAACGAACTATATAAAGTATATAAAATAAAACACAAAGTAACAAAAATTGGTTTTGGTAATTAGAGCTATCTCTGGGCGAGCTGTTTAGCATTGGCTGTGTAAATACTTAATGTTTGACATCTAAGATATTTAATTTATATTTTGACTATTATTAGAAATATATATGCGGCGAGACATTTAGTTTTGGCTGAGCCAAAGCCTAAAGCATGGCGAATATCTATGTAAATCAACAATATATGTACTACAATTAAAATGTACGAAACAATAATCAAATCAACATTCTTAGATCTCAATTGTCAAATATATTAGTCAGAATATCGCATAATAAAAAAAAAGCGCAGTTATTTTATTTATTTTCAAAATATGTATTATCATATTTATTTTACAGCCTTCTTTTAAAACCTGAATAAACTTTAGATACATATATTTGTTTTTTTTTAAATTTTAAGTCTTAGACTGATTTGGTTTAGAATTCGAGCGGATGCAGTTGGACGCCTACACTATAAGTGTGTCAAATTCGGTTGGAATCGGTTCGGTATATTCAGAGGAGTAGAGGCGACAAAATTTGGTCTTACGACTAGCGAGCATGCGAACCTACATGTTACCAATAAGAACATGTACATTTTCGGAAACAGAGCGAAGTGAAATGAATTACTTTGCAAGAATTTTTTGAATCTGCAAATGTTACAGTTTAAATATGTAGACACACATTTAAGCTATTTTGTACTACGTAAGGCGCACCACTAACAAACAAATTAAATAAATATAACTATTTAATAAAATTGAATATTATCTTTAAAAATTATTCTTATAATAGATGTTGCGTATATTTCACAGAAAAATACTATTTCCAAATTTCCGTATATAATATGCACTTCTGAAAATACTAACTAATTTACGAGGATTATCTAACCTTTTCCTTAGCCTGCAGATTCTGGTAAGAAATCCCTCCTAAAAAGGGATCTGACAAACTGCCGTGCTTGCGCTATTCTATGCACATTTGGACCACTGTCGGTTAAAATTAAATTTTCAATAGTAATGTATTATCAAAATTAATGACATGATACAAAATAACGATTACATTTTTGTTGAATTTTAATCTAACAATAAGCTAAATTTTATCTTACGGTGATGCAACTAGACATTAGTGATGTTTTTTTTTTGTGATATTCATAAGTATTTGAAAACTGGACTTTAATCACTTGATAATAAAGCATCCTCATCTACAAGCTTTTCAACGCGCAATTTTATAAAAACTTTATTTAAATTTGAGCAATTTTTTTTTTAAACCAGGATTTTCATGGAAATATGTCCTTTCATTGGCCCCTGGATTCGTATGATTAGATTTTGAATAATTTGAGTTAGTTTTAAATAATTTTTTTTGTTAGGATTATGTTAAGCTGAACTCTAAGTTTAGTTTGGATTAGAGGACGAGGCAGAAGTTATATATTATAATATGTTTAGAAAAATAATAAATTTATTTTTTACTGATGTTTTATTGACTATCAATTTCATGAATAATTTAAATGAACAATTAAACAATCAGTTATTTTCATGTTTGTAATACGCCATAAGCACTGTTTTAATTTTTAAATTTTCACGCTTGATAACTTGAATTGATAATCGAGACTTTTTATATCTTATAAATAATTGAACTTTCCAAAATCCATGAACCTACTATACGTTTAAAACCGGTTTGATATGTTCAATAGAGCTTACAAATGATGGAAACGCATCGGTATAATTTAGTCGCATTTCATTTGAAGTGTAAAATTAACAAAAGTAATAATACAAATATAACCACCGCGATGCAGCTTTGCAACTGCTATTATGTTTCTAAATAGTTTCACTATCAATATAACAAAATTGGTCAGAAAAATGTTACACGAGTTATGTGTTGCGAGAGAACTAGTATTCTATTGCTCGAATGCACTCCTTATATGAAACAAAATCATAAAGGGTAAATTTATTATCTATTGACCAGCAAGTTTTCGGAATATTTTAAGGGTTGTTTTGTCTCTATTTATACAATTTTGTTAGTTTCAAGGAAGGGAAAGTATTTCGGTCATTACAAAAACTGATTTTCCTCAAACTGGAAGCGTTTTATGCCTGCATACAAACCCCTCGAAACAAGTCAAGTAACTCCACCAGAAGTGTCTGCACGTCCTTTGTTTTTCTACAAACGCTAAACGCCTGCAAGGATTGAATACTAACTAATGTGCACCTATACCGGTGATGATGTGTTAAGAATAGTTCCCGCCAAAACCGGTGTCCAGCTATATTTACCCCCTGCCGTTTCACCCGTGCTCTGTTGCGGCAATCCCCACTACTCACAAACCTGGGGACACCCTTGACTACCTATCTTTCTTCAACACACACGAGGTTATTTGTTATTTGCGTGTATGTGCAGCATACACACGGGTATTTGGGGGTACTTCACATACACATACTCACATACGAATGACGCATTTTATTACACATGTGGCTCATGTTCCGTGAATATATAGGGACGAACTGCGTGGACGCACCTGGCCCTTCGCTACATAGATCCAGGGTCGGTCGCTGTAGTTTTCATGCCTGAATGACGACAGACGGTCGTTCGATTGAAATCAATCGCTGGCCTTAATCTAAATAAGGCTGAGGTTACATTTCAGAAATAATTCTATATTGTTGCAAAATGTATAGCTAAAATAACAATTAACAACGGAATTATTAAGCCTTGTAAAATAGTTATTATTTTATTTAAAATGTTTAATATTTCCGGGTGCACAATTATGTCCAATATTGCTAGCTTTAATCAAGAATTGTTAAATTTAACACTTTTCTAAGTTCATACAGCTAAATGATAAGCTCTGAGAAGCTAATCTAATATTACTATGCTTTAAACAAATTGGAACACGGGTGCGGCAATGCCCCTGTTTATACAGAGAAGGTTTGTTAGCTTAGCTAGTTTCTGTGCAAACATGAGCATTCAACTCTTATGGCTTATAGACCACTATACTATATGTTGAGTAATTTGTAAGACCTGTATAGATGCTACATTTATTTTGTGTTTTATTTAGCTTACAGATAACTATATATTTTTATAAATCTCGTGGTTAGTTAACCTGTCTCGTAATGGTTGAAAATTTTATATCTAGGAAGCTTTAAATGTAATATTAAGTACTTATTAAATCTTATTGTCGGAAGTATGGATAATATGGTAGTATTCATTGTTTTTTGTTTATCGGTATCCTTTAGAAGTAATTACTAAATACTTTTAATTAATACGAAGAAAATAAAGGAATGCATTGAGCCATTTCAAGCTTTCCGAGAATGAAAATAAATTGCTGTTTTCCGGTTATATTTATATGTAACTGGAATATTTATTTATTTAAAAACGCTAACCTTATATTTGAAAGGGAACCGCAGTCTATTTTCTATGTATAGTTATTATTATTCATTAGTCCAATTTAATAATTATTATTACTGTATATTGGTCAGTTTTCAAATAAATGAAATAAATTAAATTAAAAGCGTGTACAGAAAATATTGAGGGGAGATTTAAACCAATAATATTTAAATAAATATTAAAATAAAATAGACTAAAATAATTTGGAATTATTTGACATTTCACATCGATTTAAATGTATAATTAATACTCGTATTTCTCTGTACTTTTAAAAAGTTGTATTTTATTATCTAAACAGATATACCTTCTATATATATAAAAAAAATCCTGTGCTTTTAGTATAGATTTATTTGGTGTTAAAATGGATTTAAATATCTCTAATAAAATTAATTTTATGAAATTATATCCATCAATCAAAAATTCTATTTGCCTAAAGTTACACGTACTTTTGTTTTCTTATCTCTGCTCACAGTGAATTTTGCTATCTACCGGGTTGATGCATTAGATTTTAATTAATATGTGTGCAAAGAATGTAAATATTATTTTTAACATTTCTATGTAAAAACTTTAGTAAAAACATCTTTAAAATAATACAGGCTTGGATGATCATAAGGTAAGGCAACCAAACCGTCAAATTACAACTACAATTGAATTTAAATATTACAACTAATTTACAAATAATAAGAAACGTAGTTTTGTGCAAAAAAAATAACTATAAACCTAACAAGATGATTAACGATAGATCCGGCGACCGGATACTAGTATGCAAATTGGTCAGTATTCAATATTATAGAGTGTGATTCGTGCCAACAATACCAGGTGGGTTAGAGTTTTCGTGAAGTAATGTGGGTAATATATTTTTAAAAAAATAAATGAAGCAATAAAGCATTCAATACCAGTTTTCTTAATATATGTTTCCGGTGATCTCAAATTGTATTACAATTTGTGTGAATAACTAAGCAGGAAAATGTAGCATCAAAATTACAATTCTATTCAGAATACATTTTAAAGTGTCTTATACTTCTTTACTTAATATTATAATAAATAAAATAGGCATGAATTAATTAATTTTATTCTAACTATTATACTGAAAATTCTGCCATAATGGAGTCATTGAAGAAAACGCAAAAAATTACTATGATAAACATGCATTTCCTATTTGAATATTTTTTCAAAAATATGAGGCTTTCGTGACAGACAAATCTCAAGTTTAAAGTTTCAATTTTTTTCTAGTTTAAGCTGCAGGGCGATAGCACACACACGCACATTACCTCTACCACACACACCATACATTCAAACACACACGTACACACACATACACACACATATACAGTCAGACAAAAATAGTCAGTTTCGATGAAGGAAATGCTAAAAGATGTAATTCGGTTAAAATATTGAGATTGATTTTATTCTTGATTACAACAATGCGAATAACAATGACAAAATTAATCAATCAGAACATCAATCAGTATTAAATAAATTTAAATTTCTGGTGTTTAAGGATTAAATTGTTACTAACATTTGCAATAATATAATTTAATTAATATAGTTGCATGTCTAATAACTACCTAGTAGAATTTAAAAAAATCGTATTTATTTATTTTTGTTTTAAACGAATCCATGTTTTAATATTTCAAAATAAATCATCTGCAGTGTTATACGCTATTTGGTTAGATTATATCACATTTTTATTATTCTTCTCCAAATATTTAACAATTGACAGGCACAGTTGATACGATTTACGTGAAAATAATTATAATAAGAACAAATTTCTATAGCCATTTTCTTGTTTCCGGTACTTTATTTGAAAAAAAGTTTCAAATAAAGGTTGTTCAAAATCCTAATATCTATAATTTTTACTTGAACAATGTTTCTGTAAGTGCAATCATTTTTGAGTAATAGGAGAAACCACAAAAAAGGACTAGAGTAAACATGCACTGCCGGTTTGAATATTGTTTTCAAAAATAAGCGGTTTTCTTGCCAGGCGTATACAAATCTTAAGTTTGTAGTTTCATAATTTTTACCTTCAACCGTGTCGGCTGCAGGCATTTCAAAAGTAGTCGGAATCGTTTCAGGGAAGGTTAAAACGTATATTTCCGTTTAAATCTCGAGATCGAAATTTTTCATGATTACAATACTTACTTATACTGCGTATAAGAAAGTAAAAAATCAATTTAATATGCAAGTTAATGAAAATTGAAATTCGGTAGAACATAGAAAAATAGAGCAATTTTGTATTTTATTATTAATTTGTAATTTAAAAAAATATATATTAAAAAACAAATTTTATTTGATTCTGGAAATGTTATAACCAAAAGACTGAATATTAATAATATAAATTTACTAAACAGACAGAATTGTAATGTTATGATATTTAAAATCAAGTGTTTGTTTACATTTACGACCAAACTTATCTCGTGATAGTGTCGCACCGGAACTATCATTATCAGATCCGCCTATAACCGAAGTGCATTTTAATTTCCTTTCCAACAATGATGAATCAAATACAGTATCTAAATTCGCTAGTACGGTCCACAGTGAGTGACTCCCTGAAAGCTTCAAACCCTAGGCTATCCCCACTACCACTCCCAGAGCAGGCCACCCTTACGACCCTCATTCCCGCTGTACTCGCTTTGGGATACCGTCCGTCTAGGTTGGAAGTTGAGCTCTCCCAGTATGCATGGAGCTGCCTGTGAGCAAGTATCTAGTGTTGTGTGTTTGTTGGACTAGTAGTGCTTTTTATAAATAGATTATAGAGTTTGTGTGTAGTGTGTGTTACATAAATAAGAACTCGCCCGTTTACGGGCGCCAACAACACTTGTCTATTAGGATTATACGAACAGTTCATTCCAAAATCAAATGGCTAGTTTTTACCCCGGTCCGGAATTTGTTGAAGTGTAAGTTTACTCTTTTATTGTTTTACATTTCATTGTTTACGTTATTCGCATACAATTGTTTTGTCGCTATATGTTCTATACATAAACAATAATTGAATAAAATCATAAATTCGTTAATAGTCAGCTTATTCTGATTGTTGTCGGTTGGAATTTCGTATGGACGAAAACCAACACTAGTCGGAGTTAAATCAAGGTCAGGTGTTACAGCACTTATCTTGTTAACAATTATGATTGTTTTTAATAATAGGTTCACTGTTTTACGGAAAGATGAGCATTTTATTTTATATAGAACTTACGCAGCGAAATTTTTGTTTAGTATTTTGTGTGATTGTTGATTTAGATAGTGATTTTCTGATAATTTTAACATATAAAGATTAATTTAGAGTTTTAATGTATTTAGCTGTGCTTGTTTGTCGTCTTTAACATTTCTCAGAGTAACACGTAGATTTAGAAGTTGCGGCGAGTGTACACGTTATCGATCGATGAAATGCCGAACTTAGTACAGTTGTGGTTTGTGTATATATAAATATTTTGGTTTGATTTTTGGGGCAGAGGGTTCAGTTGCGTGTTTAATACTGGTTGTAGTTTATTTCAACTTACAATTAGATTTGAGGTGTACCATTGAATTTATGGGTATACGTTTTGTTTATTGTTATCGTTTCTTGTTAAAATTTTTGTTTAGTTTTAGGTATCAATATTGTTTGTTTTGCTTCGAAATCAAAGTGTATTTGTAGTTTTTATGGTTGTGTATATTTTTGAATTATATTATTGAATCCTATGTAGAAATAAAATTATGTTCTATAAATATGGTCAATTTTTTTTGTCTATTGATTTTGTGTGGTTCTTGGGGAAACATTTTTTTAAAATAAATTTACAAATATTGGAAAATACTAGGTGTTTTTATTTATTTCAAAAATTTACATTTACTTATTACGCTAAATTTATAGAATTATTTATGTAAAGTAAACAATCAACAGCTGCCAATCCCTCAAAAATAAAAGTGTAGAATTGGCTAGCGTGTATATTTACTAATGCACGGTATATTTCTACAAAAAATCGTATTTTAAGAGGTTTGATAGGATCTTTATGAATAATTAGTATAAAAAAGAGCACAGTCTCTCTCCCCTTGTAAATACCATAAAATTTAATAGCACTACAGAAATTTCTAAACATTTTCTATAATTACATTTATAAATCACAAAATTACAATACAGAATAGTAATTAAGTTCTGCGCTGCACTCTTATCCGAATAGATAGATGTATCTATTTAGGGATTCTAAAATACAAATATATGTCCTAAATTGATAATCAATAATTAAAAACATTCTACATAACGATGCAATTCATCATAATGTGTTTTAAAGCATACTTAAATACGTATTAAAAAAAATTCGAACCATGCATTCAGGAAACTATTATAAACAAACGAAATTTGTCAAAAATTTATTTGTTTCTCTACTAGATTAGTACATTTTCAAAATATCGCATTGTTTGTTTTAAAATAGACAAAAATTAAAAACTGTTATAAATTAACTTCCATTTCCAATCGATCAATTGTTCTAGAGTCAATATAACTTTTTTTAAATTTAATTATTCTTTTATACAAATTTTGACATTGAAATTTACCGTGAATTTATTTTAGATTTATAGTGACGCACGCATTACGGAGCTGTAATTCTGAAATTATTTCTCTGTACGAAATTAAATATACACATAAGATATATGTTATATATTTGGGGTTCATTAACACTGGTTTAATTTCACATTCAATTTGGAACATTTTTTACGACAAAAATGACCATCTGATTTTTCTTTTGCGCTATGACTGCAAAATAAGATGATTTTACCGCCTTAGTTGAATAGATAAAGATTGACGGTTAGAAATGATGTCAGCCTCTTGTTGATTTTTGCATTTTGTTGCTCTGTAATCTTATAGGTCATGCATTTTTACAATAAAACGCTGATTCAAAAATGGCAACTTAACTCTAATGTGATATTTATTATGAAATGTGAGCCGCGTTTGATACTAACAAAAAGCAATAATTTGTTTGAAATTAATAAACACACAAATTCTAAATTAATATTATATTTGTCGATCTAATTTAAGAAATAAAGTATTTCTACGATAACGTGTATAATATGTACATAAGTTGGTGGCCTACTTATAGCTGTAGGTGCTTATTGAACACGTAAATATTAGATATTCTAATGCGTTGTCTTCTTTCCTTGCGTGCCCAACAAATGAGATACAAGTGACATTATTTGTCCTTGATGCTCTATAAAGTATCATATTTCAGAATAAATCAAAAAAGGTTTCACTACTTATTTGGATAAATTAAAATTGTCTATGGTTACTCACAATTTGTATGACTATTTAGGTTTATTTATTTATTCCACCAAAAGTACATTTTTTAAAATTTGTGTATATGTATGTAAATATATAAAAAAAAACACAATTATACCCACGGAAATCGGAATATATTGTAACAAGAAAAAATAAAATGCATGTATTGTTATGCTATTGGTCTAGGAATGTGACGCGTCTACCTACGCATCTCAGGTTGCATCTGAGATGTTTAACCCTAGAAGGCGGCCTACTTTTACATTCAAGAACTGCTTGAGATCTTCTCTTAGATACATGGCGTTGTAAGTTTTTCTAACCAATTGCTAAATACAGTTGATATTTTTATGCTTATCGTAAGTGGTGCACTTATTTTTATTTGCGTCCCTTCAAGTAGATAAAACACAGATGGTAGACGAGTCGAATAATGTTTTTCATTTTGCTCAATTTTGCTAGTTATCGAAGTAGGCTAATAATAAAAAAAGCGCTGATCTTTTGCGGTCGCTGATAACCGTTTCCTATTTTTGTTGATAATAGAAACTGTGCAATTACTTCAATCATAAAATACTGCAATTTATTTTTAATTCAATTCCAATATTTATGAATGCGTATAGAGAATATCTAAATATTACTAATAAAATATCTGAAACGGCTTCTGCACTTTCTTATACGTATTTTCTTTAGATAAGAGAGATATTCAAATAATAATTTTAATATAAGAAAGTAATACATATTACAGGAAATTAAATAATTTTTATATTTTCAATGAACCGTAATTATATTCTCTACTAAAAAACAATATTGTTTATAAAAATATATTATTTGTTGCCTGACAAATTATTCAAAGGTGCTTAAAATGTTTAAATACGTTCACTAATTAACGTTTAGTTTTTCTTAAACTAGATAAAACTAATTATCATTTATAAATTTAATAAAAATCTTAAACATCATAATTTTAAACGTTTTTAGTGTACCAAATCAATTTATATATGTACTTTACGAAAGTTGTAGATAACACAATTTAGTATTTTATTGTGACCACTAAATAAAATATATGTACATATATAAATAAAAATATGACTAAATCTCTATTCCCGGTTTAGAAATGGTGTTCAAAAAAGGTTTTCTTCCTGTTTGTATAATATATATGCATATGAAACTCTTAAGATAAATGTTCTCGTGTTTAACTGCTATTATTTTAAACGACATCAATGAATTTTAAATGATTTTGGTAAAATAATTGAGATTCCATTCTTTTAATTGTTTCCCGACAGGTGTGTGTATCAAATTGGTTTAATAAAATCATAACGTGTGCATTAAAGAATCATGCATTAAAATTTTAGTTAAATCATATTTGGTATCCATGTCTAGATGTTTCGCAAATGTGTACCAAAATATGTATATTTATTTTATAAGATTAAACTGAAGTACGAATTTAGTCGATGTAATATCTCTATTTTTGATGATAGTTACGATTTGATGTAGTTACGATTTATATTTTTTGCCACTTCACAGTTTTAGATTTGTTGTTTATTATTAAATGCAATCATTTTATATGGTTACATTTATTTCGATGCAAAATTTCTTTTGTAATTTGATACTTTTCAATTGATAAAAATATCTGCAGTGACATGCACCGAACTTTCTTATACGCATTTGGGTTAGACCACATCGTAGTTTCATTATTTTTCTAATTTATAATATTTGTTCTAACCTTTGGAACATTTTTACACAAAATATATTTCTTAGAATAAATATAAAATGTCAAACTTCAAATTATTTAAGTCAATTTTGATAAACAATTGACAGGCGCATATGATACGATTTATGTAAAAATAAATGTAATTAGAAGAAATTTCAATAGCCATTATTTGGAAACCAGTACCCTTTTTGGAAAAAAAAAAACAAATTTGCGCGAAATATAAATACCTTTAATTTTTGTCCAAAAAAATTTTCTGTAACTGTAACCATTTTTGAGTAATTGCAGAAACTGTAAAAAATGATTAGAGTAAACAGGCACTTCCGGTTTGAATATTTTTTCAAAAATAGGTGCACATGCGGGGCATATACAAATCTTAAGTTGGAAGTTTTATAATTTTACCTTCTGCCGTTTAGGCTGTAGAGAGCATACACACACAGAAATTCTAAAAATAGTCGAAATCGATTCAGGGAAGGTCAAAACGTATATTTCCGTTAAAATCTCGAGATCTAAATTTTTCATGATTTACTTATATAAGGAAGTAAAAATAGTAGTTAAAAAATACGCTACGCGGTGTATTATTGTGTGTTTAGTTTCAAATAATATGAATATACTTAACTATAACTTGTGGAATGACATCCATTTAAATAATTATTTAGAGATTTATGATATGTATTTGAAAATTACTGGGATGATTTGTATCAATTAGCTGTTATAATAAAAGTTAGTAGAAGAATTTTGTCAGTGTAAACATTGTAATAAAAATGCATCACAGAGTAGAAAACGAATAAGGCATATGGTGCTCTGTGCTTATCAAGCAAGACGCACATTCACCTAAATACAAGGGGAATATATACGTACATCGGTGGTGTAAAGGTGCTTGGCCCCGTCGTACAGCCCCCTTAAGGCAATTGGGGTGACTTCCCCGCGCGCGATCGCAAGATGTTAGTTAGATCAATGATTTCCTTAAGACGCGTGCCACGAAACAGCAGCTGCCTGTTCAAATACAACAGAGACCAGAGCGAACAGACAAACTAGAGGGACCCCCTCACTCTTTTGTTAACGCCAGACGTCGCGATTTTTTTTTTATTGTCCTCTTTTCCTAGACAGAGAATCCGGATCTTTTGCAAATATACCGGTATATACTTGGTGTCTGAATTGGTGATGTGAGTTGTGTTCCTTGTTTGTGCTTTTCCCCCCGGCCCCTGCTTCTCTTTGTGAATGTAAGGTATCCAGGTTGTTCCCCATTTTGGTGATACGACATAATTAAAATTTATTTTTTGCCCAACCACCCGGCTCCATCGAAGGCGAAGGTCGACGTGGCGAGAGAAATTTATACCTACTTCCCTGATCCCTTGTCGGCAAACGAATTTCTTGATCTTGCAACAAAAGGAACTGTTTTTCTGATGCCAAGCTTACGTAACATATTTGTACAGCTTTGATTGCACTATACTATACTAGCTAGCCAATAGTTCATGCAATAATATTAATAAACCGGCGACGCCTAGAATATTTGTAAATTCCTAACATTTTACCGATTGTATTCGATTTGTATCAGGTCTCGTTGCAAAACAGTATTCCTCCAAACCTAGCACTTTTTTTATTTACCTGGGTTTTTTTTTCGTAAATTTTATTTCTATTTTAAAATCATAAATGAAAAGTAACCATAAAAATATTTAGAACAAATACAAATATTTCACATAAAAGTTTCCAATGAAGACAAATAAAACATGCATTTTTTTCTGTTTCTACATAATTCACACTATCAATAAAATTAGGCAATTGCATGTTTTACAAACTACTGGGTTTAAAATGTAAATGGATTTAACTAGGCGCACACAAATTGTGTACCAATTTTTGTTTCAATCGATTAGACCTTAAAAAGACTATAAAAGATAATTTCAATTCAGATGGTACACTACCAAACTTTATGGCAAAAAAGTCTTCTTTTTTGGCAAGCCGCAGTGCTTGCCAGCTTGATTATAATTAATTGATTTTGGGGGTTTACGAGATTCCTTCAATTTTACAATCAATCAATTAATTACAGGGATAATTCAATATTATTTAGTTACAACTGACACTAAAGATATAATTTATAAACTTGGATACATATTTTTCAATTGCAATTGTATGAAATATAGACACACATTTTACAATTGTGGGTGATCGGTTCTTTTTTATAAGCTTTTGCCAACCAAATTGCGAGATATAAACTAAATACTTTACCTAGTGAATGAATTACTTTTATGCGAACTTGTACCCAATTTATATACGATTGTATAATTGAATACGACCAAATAAATATTCATTACATTAATCACAAATTTGCATTGTTGCAGTAAAATCAATTAATAGCAAATAAATTAATATATGACATATTTAAATGTACAAAATTAATCAAAGTGTACTATTAAACATAAATGTATGTCCCATCAATTACATACAACGGTAATTAAATTATTCGATCTTTAAAAAATATATAGTCAAATATAAAAGTAGGGCAATTTTATTTCTTATTTAAATGTAAATAGAAATACTGGAACCAAGGATTATTTTTGCACTAATTGGACAAGGACTGAGAAATTCAGTATAGTAAAAAAATATTACTATCTAAATAGAATTTAAATTTGCAGGAATAAACATTTTACTATACAATACAAACCCGATTTGCTTGTAATGTAACATTAATCGATAAATATAAAAATTATCAATGTGTATCCCCTTTATCAGTCAAAATAAGTACCCATAATTGTCAAACACGCCTATATACTATAAAATCTATTTTTAATAAGCATATCCTATAAAAAAAAACTCATATAACTCGCCCCCCTAAGCCCATAAATATTAAACGAATATGTGAAAACGCAATAGCCACAGAAAATCAGAGCGACAAACAATTTTAACAAATCAGCATAATTCAGCTCACTATCTGAGAATTAGGCTAGGGTACCTACCTATGCCTTATGAGGGGTGACTAGGGAAAATATAGGTGACACTTGAATAGATAGACTGTCGGCATTTATCTTCCTCCTTAAGGGTAGTCGACCGCATAAGGTATCGTCCGCAGGTATATACTATTTTAGGGGTGCGTTCCCGTCCCTTATGCAAGCGAATTTCCCTACTGCAACTAGCGATGGCAAGTCGTGGGAATTCAAGTTTTTCTTGTACAACACCTCTAATGAGGTCAATGATCTCATTTTGTGGTCCATGGTTATTTTTTAGTTTTTGGTAATTATTAAGATAGAAAGTAATTTTTTTTCTTTTTATTACAGGTAAGTTATCCAGATACTTGAAATGTAAAGGTATTGTGTATTTCAAATTTTTATTTTAACGCGATCGCGTTAGGAAATTTTCATTTTGTTTAATCGAGCATAGCTTAAATAAAAATATGAATTTTGCATGCTAACTACAAATAATGCCTTGGCGAGAATATCTTATATTTTACTAGTTAATTTTCACCTCAATTTTACGAAAAATAAGTTACTAATATTACATAAGAATTATTTTGATAACCTTATGTTTAATAGATTCCCATTTATACGTTTTTGGGAAATTATTTTTTATTATTTACAATTTTATAGAATTCTAAATTATTCTACGTAAACAATTTTTTTTTAAATTATCGTCAATATTAAATTTTGATATATAACGACGAAAGCATAGTGTTAGGGGATAATTATCTCGTATTGATCATTTCAATTGCAATGTTAAATTCTCTTTAAAAATTATTTTACAATATACATATGCATTTTTCATAAAATCTATTTACTAACTTTCTCACTACATACATTACAACTTTTAAGTAATTCTATTCAACAAGTTTTTGGCATATTTTAAAGTCTTTTGTTAAAATATTGAACACATTCTTATAATTAAATATTATGAAGAATGTTGAGTTGCATATATTTTTGTATATGGGAGCTTAAATAGTTCATTACATATTTATGTATAAACGCATTTCAAGTTTTTGGTATATTGTTACGAAATGAATAACTTAAGATATTCACATATTTTGTGGTTTACAAGGGGTTATTATTCCTTAAAAAGCTTACGAAAAGAATATACCTCATTACATGATATTCTAAAGGGTTACTTTAACAAAATAGACACTTTGGGAATATTTACGACGTTGAGTAGTTTTTGCCCGTCAAGTTTTATTTTTGCATATTGCTAGGGTTATTTTAGCAGTTAATTATTTGTCCTGCTACCTAGTACCGTTTAAATTAAGCTTATTCAAAAATTTTCAAACAACAATTTTTATATTCGTACTATACGTGCATGTGTATGAATAATTAATTATATAAATTAAAATACAGTTGCGTGAATTCGTTATTATTCAAATTTGTTCTATTTTTGTAATGGCTAAATTAAATTTCGTACAATTTATTATAAGGCGCCATTGACAATATTTACAAAATCGTGGATTACGTATTACGTACCAGGAAAGTCATAAAATAATATAATCTTACGGGCCGTCTCGTTTTGCTGTTTACTCTATTATCAAAGTCGGTTTTTAGTCACATGTCATTTCATTATTTGCTATTGACTCTTATCAAACTGTACCCATGTCAGTGCCAATTTATTATATATTGTTAGGCATCAACAATGTTTGCCTTGCATTTGACAGAAATTTGTAAAACAACAATTATAGAATTGGATTCAAATTAAAGCCAGTAAAGTGTTGATTTGACAAATGCGCAACCTAATTAATAATTATGTAAAGCGAATGATATAATGGTAAATAAATCATTTTGATTTGATTATAGTCCCCCTTGTCTAAGCATACTTAAATATGCGCCAATCAGTGTAGGATTATCTTATCAAACTATAATATTATTTAGTGAAGCCGAAATATAAGCGTGAAGTAAAATTTTTAAGTTTTCATATAATTTTGATTGGTTTATGGGCCAAATCGAATGTTTAGAAATCGAATATTGAAATTTGTAAAGCTAATTATTATTATTTAAATAAACATAGTAATATGATTGCATTTTGTGAATACATCGCTGAGATTAAACGATTATTAATTGTTAATATATTTAATCTAAATTTTCTCATGGAATTTCGTCCCAGGCTATAATTTCTGTTTACGACCTTGCAAATATCTGATTTAATTTATAAATTTAGTATTATGCAATGATGCAACAAGGTTACATTGAGGTAGGACAAATTGAGAAATAATTCTTATAATTCAGTATAAGTAACTGATAATTATGTCAATATTATTCTAAGAAGTGTATGATGCAGCCTGGCATTCCTGCGGTTCATTCTCAGCGCCACGCAACACAAGTAAAATCTCGTGTTACATATAGGAATTGGCGGGAAACGTATGCCACGTATATCTCACTCTCTTCTCTTACGAATGAAATGAACCATACCAACAAGAAAGTGTTCGTGTTGTTGTACTAGTTGTTTGACCTCGGCTGTTCGTGATATGTTTGTTCTGATGTTGTGTTACTTAGGCCTAGATTATTTTCATTACTATCAATTGAAACTTAAATAAATTACTGACTGGGTGATAAATGATATTTTACATTCTACGCAAATGTGATTATACACGACAAACAATTTTAAAATATCCGTAATAGTTTGTCACTTTCGACGTCATTCCAAAAATCAGACTCGATTCAGGGAAGGTCAAAAGGTAAATTTCTGTTAAAATCTAAAGATCGAATTTTGTCATTATTACAATACTTCCCTATTACTTCGTATAAGAAAGTAAAAATGTATAAGGGATGTTCTTTAGCTAGAAACGTATAGTCGTGGGGTGCACATATCCAAGAATGCTATTAAATGTTGGTATGGGGTAAAATTTCTCGAACACATCTTTAGAAACATTTCGTTTTTATCTTCTTTCTTTACTACTTTGGATTTATTTTTCTTCAGCACCCCATGAACTTAATTAAGGGAGGTAGAAAGAAATATTTACACTATTTCGTTCTATTATTTCTATTATATAAGTTTATAAAGTTTTAGTTTTATAAATTACAAGAGTTTTAGTTTAGGTCTATACATTTTGATTTCTATGAATTTTTGTTCCTTTTTGCAAAACTAAATTTGTGTTTTTTTTAATGTAATCTTAATTTTATTGCTGTAAATTCAATATATTTAAAAATATGAATGTTTAAGATTACGCGTTTACTGACGAAACAAAGATTTGAGAAAAATGCAATAAATTTTATATAGTAATTAAATTATGATTCATATTTTATAATTTTTATAAATATATATATTTTTACTGTCACCGCGAAAGTAAATATAAACAAAATTATGATTTGAAGTACAACATGTGTATATCTTGTCAAATATTTACGCTTTTAATTATCGTCTGATCTTATTTGTCTAGTGAAATTATATACCTAATCTATTTGGATGACTATATTTACCTGTTTAGTTAGAAGTGCAATTGTTTGTTTTATAGCAACGGAAATAACTTAATAAAAATGATAATTTTTTAAAATCTAGGCGCCGACAAATAAGTAGTAAAGATAAGTGGTATCTTTATACAGTAAATTATTTTAATTCAGGTTCAAGAACTTTAAATACAAATAAATACTTGAACCTCACCAATTACGCTTAACATCGCGTTGATTTCACATTCAGTTCATACAATTATAATTATGAAGGCATATTTGCAGTCTTACATCTGATTTATTACTGTCAATTTGTATCAACAGTAAATATACAAATTGTAGTTACTTTAAAGTTTGCAAATAAATTAGTTTTGCCTTTAGATGTTGCGGCACTCATGGTACTATTCTATATACAGAAATTCTATAAAATTATAAACCGTATTATATATTCTTTTCAAGGCTATAGTGCTTATAGAGTTATATAGCACTATTAATACATGTTTTTCATAAATTCTCTCTAAAAAATTGTTATTTTTAACCTTGGTATCAACGAAAAAATAGTAAATTTTAAATAATTCTTTTACCATCAAGTATAATGTATTGACTACGTTTTTATTTGCAATTTAAAATTACATATTATATGTATGTATTTTTTATTTGCTGTATCCATTCTAGAACTAAATTGCTTGCAGCTTGTGTTCAAAGCGTATTATATGATAAAACATTATTTTAATTTTCTAATGACTAATTGCCTATAGTTTTATCCCTTTTTACTTGATTATGCTTGTTGTCATGAATTACAATTTTGAATAAAAGTTATAATATTAATAAGAGAGCAACAACTTTTTTGTAAAATAATTCAATAAATCATAAAATTATATAAAAATCATTATATTTTCTCCGTTAAAATTAATTCTAGCAATTTATTGTTGTACAAGTCATTAAAGTAAATTCTGATGAATAACTTATCGCTCATTGCCAAAACCAAAGACCCACCCACAGACTACCAAATGTTATTTTACCTAAATCGGACCTCCAACCCGTTTGGGTATAAACAAGTGTCAAACGATGTTTATAAGTATAAGAAAAAAAAAACATAGAGCCATATGTGTTCGCTAAATATTAACACATATTCACACATGTTGTGAGATATTTTAATTGAATGAGTCTAATGATGTAATCTTGGCACTGTGCTCGTTAGAGTGTTACTTCCAGTTCATTTTTAACATTTTAACGATTACGCGATTGTGGAGATGAAAATAGCTAAATTAAAATTATATTTCGTTTTATTTCTTTTACATTTCACTGCTATATGGTTTTTTTAATGGTACACGTATCTACGCACATTTACTAACTTTCGATTTCGACCGATTTACCTATATTTGACTTGGAGCAAAATTGGATAAATGTTGAATATTTTGGATCCTTGTATGTTGTGTTTTAAGTTGTTACAGAATGGATAATAAGTTTGTATATTTAAAAAACCGTAAATGAATAAAATTCAAATATTTTATATTAAAGAATCGTTAACTTCTACTTCACAAAATATGAGTTAGAAAAATATAAATTTAATGGAGCTTAGTATTTTATACAAAAGACCAACACTGCTATTTAGACATGTATCTTATAGTAATTCTACTAAATACTTAGTGAAGATTAAGCAAAAGCGAATATTAATTTTCCAGTATATAGTGGAGGCAATAGTTGCGTTTGAACATGAAAACAATGAGATCTTCGACAATGGAATCAGAGTCATTACTATGGTAGGTATAATCATGTTCATATTATCATGGTCTGTACACGTTTCAAATAACGCATGCGTACAGCACATTCCTCATCTTGTGGGTAATAATGATAGAGTGAATCTCATGGAAAACAACAATGGATTTTGTGTTGGTGCTGTATAGTATGGTGTAGTGTAATGTAGTGGATTATGGGAGCGGTTAGAGGTAATGGTAACGCTGCAACGCCGCTGGTGGCTACATAAGATCGTTTGCTAGATGCTCGTGACTAAGTCAAGAGGATGCTGGACAATTTGCGATCTTATCAACACCAAGATTTAAAATAATGGTTAACTTTGATGGAGTCTGCACTCTGTAACGATGCAGTTAATTTACATTACAGGGAAATTACTCAAAAAAACTTCTTTAGACTTTGATCTAATTTGTGTGTAGCGTATGTTTAATTACACTAGTATCAACAAGTTGCATTCATTACTATGCAGCACAATTGAAGTAACAAAAATCTTTTAAGAATAAACAACGTGTTATAGTTCAGATTACTAATAAAGAAAGATTGAGGTGCTGAAATCCCAAAAAATGAGTTTGTGTTAACAAATATAGGCGGTAGAAAATTAATTAAAAAAAGTTATTAAGCTGTTGATCTGCTTTTGAATAAAAAGTACATGTAAAGAGATTTTTTGTTTTGTGTCTATCTAATAGCAAATAAATATTTATCCAAAGTAATTTTTATTAAATACATTTTTAAATTACACTTAGGACAATTTTTTTGACTGGTAATGGCCCAGATTTCGTATCTTATAGGTACAAAACCAAATAAATTCACACCATATGATTGTTGCTTTGATATTCAGCGGATGGTGTTGCATAAAAAACCGTTTATTTGCAACTAAGTTTATCAGAGCAAATTTCTCAGTTCTCAGAACTAGAGTAAGTGACATCACGGAACAGATACCCCTTAAAAGATAACATACACACACACACACACACATACACAGAAAGATAAAAACGACATACTGGCATATGCTTCAACTTTATTCTGGCGTCTTTAAAATTGTCAAGACAGCTGTAGGTTTGTTTATATTCATAAGCGCACTACTACCCAACATTATGTGCTGGTATATTCACGACTAAATTGACTTGAATATCAAATAGCTTCCAAATAACTAAACACACTTTCATTACATTTGTTTTTTGCATATATCAATTTTCGCTTCTCATACTCTCATGTAATGGTAATTTTTTGTTCAAACTGAAGATACAATCATCCCATTGCCCCCTTATATGCCTAGAATGCATTTATTGTTCGTGTTACTCTCCAATTAGTATTTCAGGTATGATAAAAACAGTGTTCTAGTTGCGCGAAAATGATTTTCTTTTATTTTAATTAAATTAAAAAAACTTTCGCATATAATTACATCTTTAAGCTCCGACAATAATATTTTTAACGTTAATTTACGAAAAGACTCGTAAAGACGCATGCGCACGAAACATACATCGAACAAACACAGTCGACTAGCGTCGGTAAAGTTCGGTAAAAATACTAATAAATAATTTATTGAATGCGATAGTCAATTAATATTTAGTAGTTTAATTGTCTATTAAAAATAATAAAAATTCGAGAAAACTGTAAGCTGTTAGTATTGGTGTTTAATATCAACAATATATATTTTTTTCTACTTTGTTACGCCTGACTTGTTGGATTAACGATCAAATTATCTAACATGTTAGATCTGTCATTAAATAATTGCTATCATCATGACAACACACACTTCTGTCATTTAGATTATAAACTATCTTTTTCAAAAGGAAAAGAGCCATATGGACACTAGATATACATGCATTGACTTGTTCATATAATTATATACATACTCACTTTCCTGTAAGTAGTACTCATACTTCATGGTGCTCTTCGCACATGCGTATTGGAAAGTATTGCCTTTCTACATGGGGTTTGGGGTAATGCGGGCCGGGCAGGTGTCCTCTAACCTAGAGGGCTCTGCCCTTACCTGTAACCCTCCCTACCTAACGGTGACAGATGGCAATACCGCTGGCTTATATTTTTAATCGATATTAACGGGGTCCCATACAGTTACGTTACGAGCACTGACCGCGATATCGAATTGTTTGTTGCTTTTCACTCAGGCTGGCAAGGACTCATTTTCGCAGGCGGTTTTATAGGGTGTTTTTATAATAAGGAACCATTGTATTATTTATTATTGTGATACTATAGAATCTCCTAATTTTAATAGATAGCGTTAGGATTAATGAGCTATATTACTTTTATTAAATTAATGTATCAATACAAGTATTAAATAAATTCTTTACAATATCCTCAATGGCTTGCACTAAACTTTCTTATACGTATTTTGCTTAGATAAGATCTTATTTTTATTATTTTACTAATATTTTAAATAATTTTTTCCTAAATATATTTCTTACAATAAATATTAAAATATCAACACACGCGTATACACACACACACATTCACATTCTCTCTCCCTCTCTCTCTCACACTCACAAATAGTTAGTTACTATATAACTATGTACTATATGTATGTGGCAAGCGCGTGTATGTATGTGTATTTGTGAGTGTGTGAGAGAGAGAGGGAGAGAGAATGTGAATGTGTGTGTGTGTGTGTGTATACGCGTGTGTTGATATTTTAATATTTATTGTAAGAAATATATTTAGGAAAAAATTATTTAAAATATTAGTAAAATAATAAAAATAAGATCTTATCTAAGCAAAATACGTATAAGAAAGTTTAGTGCATAGTAAGATAAATGAATTTCTTTAATATTGCTTTATTGTGGAAATAAATAAATTACAACTACGATTATGTATTTTCTTTTTATAAATCGTCATTTAGAGCATATAGTTCTTTATATATTTATCAATACGCAAAATTGTGTTTGTTTTTTTGATGAATCTATCTTTAGTAACTTGGTAATTAAGTCGATGTTATCCATGATTTTATCATAAGAAACAAAACCAAAAATTGTGACCCATTTAATTTTTTCCACACGGAAATGACGAAACATTGCAGAATTATTTGCAAACATTCTATGTGACCCAAATGAAATCAATTAAAAATTAAGTGTAATTAGATTTTGAAGTCCAATAATTTATATTAGATATATTTGTTATCAACATGTTCGTATGGTGAAATAATTGATACGCGTTCGCAAATACAGTTTGTTTATTACGATGATTATTAGCTGCGTGGTATTGATAATTGTGACTAAGAATCGGCGGTCTTATTACTGTGTAAGACACATGAATGACCTCCAGGGTCAAGGATTCCTACATCTGCCGGCGACCCCGTCTTTTCCCTTGCAACTAAACTCACTGTACTGCTCGTTGTAGCACAATGTTATTGTTTAAATTCTCCGTTACCGTGTTCATTGAGCTTTTGACGCAACCTTACATGTTAAACCCATTTTATAATACCATTTTGTATACAGAAAACAAAAATCGTTTTTATTCAGTCTAAAATACAGATTTCTATTAATTTGATTAGGTTTTATCTGCTTAATCTAAAATACTAACAGTATATAGTGTAAAAAGCATTACTTCATGCAAAATAAAATGTTTAAACAATTCGAACCATATAGTAATTTTATTGTATTTTGTAATTATATTTTTAATTTATCTTCATATTATAATTATCCGACGATAATAACAATTATAAAATAACTCTTTGTTTTCTTATAAATAATATAAATAGTTGATAACACTCCTGATTAATAAGAACAATTAATTAATTTAATTGTTATTGGGATTTTTTATAGTTGTTTAATCAACCTAATAGGCTTAAGATATTTAATTCAAAACAACTTTCATTTGAACATAATAAGCTGGAAAAGTCCTAACTAATCTTCACTCTTATTCGTATTGTTTGAAGTTCTTTTGACTTTCAAAAACAATCAATTCTAAAGGTAGAATCTACTCAGTACTTCTGGCAAGTTATCTTTTATAATGGATTAAGTTTTCAAAGCGAAACCAGCTAGTATAAACCTGTTCTGTGTAAATGACACTTACCTATAAGCTAGATAAAGGTAATCTGTGAATTGTGTGAAAGCAATTTAAGTTTGATATTATTGTGTTTTATAAGTGAAATACTTGTTAGTTGTATTTAAGTGAAATAGATTACATTTGATTTAGTATGTTTTCCGAAACTTTTAATACAAAAGTTGAACTATTCGTTTTACTATCTTATACGAAGTAAATAAGTGGGTATTTCAATCATGAAAGTAATGGATCTCTAGTTTATAATGAATCGAGTCTATTTTTGGAATAACATTTATGCTTGTGTTCACGTTCATTTTACAATCAAAACTGCTGAACATATACAATCATTAAGTTTTGAATTTATGATTTGTTTATGGCTCGCAAAAAACCTCATATTTTGAAAGTATATTCAAACCGGAAGTACAAGTACCCTAAGCATTTTGATGTCGTTTCTTCGAAACATTTATACTTATAGCAAAAGAAGTTATATGTAAAATCATATTTCGCAAATTCAGATAATTTGGTGTTTGATATTTTACGTTGATTGTCGAAAATAGATTGAGTGAGAAAGTGTTGAATTTAAATTAATGTGACAATTAAGAACATATTCTGTTGTTGAATATTTTCATTGAAAATTTATCAAATTTCTAGTCATTATAATTACTAATATTTATAAGAAATAAATATATTTACTTGAATTTTTCATAAATTGTATTTTAATATTCTGCATATCTACTACGTATAAGACGCAGATGTTCTGATTTATTTTCATGTTTTATTTTATCAAAATAATACTCCTAAATGTTTATACTTCATTTAAATGTTGTCTTATTATAATACATAAAAAATTGCAACTGCCACCAAATTTCACTTATTCATATATGTCATACATATTAAATACATTATAATTTAATTCGTATATATCGCATTTATTTTCTTTTAAACCGTATTAAACTTTGTAAATAACGCAAAAGGACGACAAGTTCACTTAAAATAAGATCGGTTCTCACTTCGAATTCAATGTCCGAGTTGCTTAAAAAGCTTTACTTCGCAACGAAAAATGAACCATCTTTTATTGTAGCACAGTGCTGCTCGTCCAGTGCGACTACCGGTTATTAGCGATTTTCTCTCTTGTAGAGAAGTAATAATACTTATAAAGTACTGCTTTATACAAAATCTCATGGTTGTGTCCTCATTTCCCGGATGTTCGGACATGTACCCTAAGTCATACACGAATATTAAAAAAGCAAGATAAGTATCTCGTGGGAAGGACCAAGCCACAAGACTTTCTTTGCGAATCATTAAAAAAGTGTTCTCGGTTTGCTACGTAGGTATTGTAATCCCAAGGGCAGACGGACGTGCCCAAGTTGTGTGTATTTGTGCAACGATGCGCGCATCCTCTATTGTTTGTCATCATGATGCATCGCTCGCCGCGCCGCCTCCAGCTCGTTGGTGCTGGTTGTGTAATTTTAGACATCCACATTTGTAACTTTTTTCCCATCAGCAAACCCAACAAATCATATTTTTATCTTTGGCTACAAATCGCACACGTGGACATTGTAGTACTTTTAATTGCATACGTACACACAAATGGATTTATATCCGATTCGCATTAAATGTGCAAGATAACATATCAAAATTAAAACAAAATCTCCAAACCATTGCGCAAATCAAACAGCAAATATTTGCCTTATACATATAGTTAATTTATACATTTTTGAAATATTGCGTATTAAATGTTAGCCCTTTATATTCTCAGAATGTAATTAGGGTTTGTATTCACAAAAGTTATATTGCAAAATATCTGATTAAAAAAAAAATTGTTTATTTTAGTTTGTATCAGGTTTATATTTAATAGAATTATATGTATAATAAAAGAGAACTTTGACGTTAAATTTAAACAATTCTATCCTAGCTCGGTATCAGATTAGTATTTAACTCGAAATCACACGCATTGTTAGATTGTCGATGTTTTTCTTATTTAATCGCGTTACAAATTGATACTCAGCTTAAAAGAATTTAAAAGCGATCATATAGTGTGGTGATTTCGGCAAAGAAAGTGTTAAATCCAGGTGCAAACAAAGAATGACACCAAATATAACAAGACAAGGCAAACAAAGGTGATTATTGACTATACAGAAGTCATTTGTGTAAGTAAGACATTTTCTTTTTATATCGTGAGTGACAATGTAAGGAACACAGGAAACCCTATTGAAAGGAAGTTAGTGTAGCACTAACCACATATGTCAGTAAACAACTATACGTAAAAAAAATGAACAGAACTGAACTGAATTGACTGGGGGCCACCACCCTCGCTTCGCTTTTATCTAATGTTTCGGGGTATATCCTAAGTTATAACAATGGTTTCATCCGTATTTATTTATTGTATTGTAGTGTGCGTGTGGCTCGTGCCAATGGTGTATGTATGTATTTTGGGGGTGTATATATCGGACATCTGCTCACCTAACACAAACATATACCCTATATATGTATGTGGCTATACCTACATACAAACACACATTTTTCTGCATGTGTTTTGATGTTTGCGTCAGTATGTGTGTATAAAAGTGCATTTATGCATGTGCGTTATATTACAGTGGGGGTGATGGACACGTGGTAAATTAATCAGTAGTACTCAAAAGCAGATTTTTTATTATTTTATCAATATTAAATTAATATTTTAGTTCACATTCATAACTTTAATAATCGATTTAACGGCGTCCGAAATCTGTATCTTATTATTTTTAAATACTAGGAAATATTGTAATTACGAAAATATTTTTGTAATCGAGCTTTTGATTGAAATATCCGTTTAACATCCCAAACCAATTTTTATATGCATCAAAAATTATACAACCTAATATTTATTAAATTTCCACCAATTAATGTTTTGCGACCGTAAAAATGGTACTTCACTAAAAACCGTTTGCACTATTAAAAAAAAAGATATATTCTTTAACTCGGAAACGTATTTATTTGGTAACTGATTATTTAATTTATATACTGATCTACGAAGTATGTAATGTTATTTCAGAATGTCCTTGTTGTAGAGAATATAATAGCATAGAAATACGAAAATAATTTATTTATGCCCGATTTCCTAAAAACCTATAAAATTCACTATATTAGTAAACTAAACAAAATATTTTCGAATTGATATTTCTTATGAAATTTTTTATTCGATTTTGTCATATTTACTAGTCTAGTAAATGGAAATATCCTTTATATAACACGGCATTAGCGAACTATAATTTATATTATTTTTATATTATAATTTTTGATGTTCCATAAATAAATAATAAATTATTAAATTTAATTTAATTTGCTTATTAAAATGAATGGAGCACGGATTATTATTTCCAGTAAGGTAAATTAAATATTATTCCTTTTACATATTAAATTTACAATTAGAACTAATTTAAAGCAATCTGATTCAATAAAAATGCTATAAAACCGTATACACCCAATATATACAAAACAGCTTTTTGATTTACTCATAAAACTATATCGTAGTCCTTATTAGAAAAATACCTCAACGATAACATATAAATATAAAAAATTAAAAATGCAAATATATTCATCAAGAACTTCTATATCTTCCAAATTGCCAGTTCCGTTGCTCGTACGGTATAATTATATTTAAGGCGAGATGATGGAACCATCTATTGAATGCCACTGTTGTACATGGAGGGTCTTGCAGCAGCTACAACAGATGTGACGTTTCGCACGGGTTCCAGACAGATCGGCCCGTCAACCAAACCATTCATCTGTCTTTGTTCATATCAAACCAACCCCTTTTTTAATTGCATTGTATTCGATTCGCCAGAAGTTGTATGAGTCTATTCGAGTTTTATTTGCTGATAGAATAAGTGATAATGGTATGAAAAATATGTATTTACGAATGACCATTCGGTTCATTATTACAACAATCATAATTCAGAAAGCAGATCGATAGAAATTGTGGTTTGAAGAATATAGAATGCATTATTATTAGGTGTATTATACATTTGCTTTTGAGTGGGATGCCCACTTCAAAATGATTCATATTGTTGGGGCTGTGTTTGTCTGTAAAATTCCATTCATTTTATTTATCTATTTTTACTCCGGCCAAACCTTACACTTTAAATGACTTGCGCACTTTAGTATTCCGTGTCCAAAATCAATATGCTAAGATATTAGTGGTGTCATCAAATTTAATAGTATTTTTCATTTAAAATTTGTCAAAGGATCCAATCATCAGAACAGATGTCGTTTTTCATAAATATTTTGTCGATTTCTGAATACTAAAATCTTTTCTGTTTTGGTATAAATTTGCCAAATGTAAACCTTAGTATATTCGAAATCACATTTATTTTTCGTTTATGCTCTTCTACATATCCTAAGGCTGTTGATGGGAGAAACTATGGCCAATTTCAGACATTCGCATACTGAAATCTTTTTTTCTTATGTCAAAATTCTAAATTGCATTAATTCTTAGCTTTTTGTGCTGTTTCTGTACATTGATCAATTTAGTAGCTAAAGTTAGCAGAGATCTATTGCTTTACTAATTATTTTATGGATGGGAGAATTGTTTCGGTGTATTTTTAAAAATTAAATGAAATTTCGCATTTTTAATAAAATCTAGCATTTTATTATTATTGACTAATATGTATTAATAATGGGACAAATTTTCGCATAAAAATCCTTACAATTGGTGGCACAAATAAAAAAGAATCTATCCGCAATCCCGTTAGACGTAAGGGTTCAATGTTTCTATGGGGTTAAAGAACGAACGCATAGTTACCTTTTTATACGCCGAAGTATTTAATCTTTTTCTAGTGGAGTATTTTATCTGGGTGATCGGCCGCGGCCGTGCACCTGTCTTCAAACTTCCGCCTTACTTCCTGTCCAAGAGAATTTGTCTTCTATAATGTGGCTTTCTTTCTGTCTTGTATATTAGTCTCACCTTGGTCGTCTGTTCCATTCATTTGATTCGACCCCAATTTACCCATTGTTCATGAAATTATTGCAGACATTTTAATTATTAGGGTTTTGCTTATAAGGATTAATCAGTTTTAAATAAAACAACATTTAATTGACATTTCATGTAGCGGAAATACATTTTCCATGACATTATATTGATTTTCTTAAATATCGAATAATCTTTTGAGACTCGTTTTCTTTTATTAATAGAGTATTGATTTTGTGCCAAATTACATACATAATTTTTTTTCATTTCAAAGTTTTACTGTGCTAGCGATTTTTGAAATTTCATAAATTTTCATCTATTTAAGTATACTACGAAAGAATTGATCTGTTTTGAACATATCAAGATGGTTATGATTGTGTTTGTTGACAAATAATCTTTTATATTTATATTTTAAATATACATTCCATCTAAACAGATATATCAACCTTTTCATGTATAGAAGTCTAATTATTGGTAGTGTTACTTTATTTTGTTATGATTACAATTGTAGATACTAAGATAGGTATACTATCTTTAATTATAATTACAAAAACAATTAACAATTTTACGTTGAAACAAGCGATGCATCACTAGATATGATCCCAAGTACGCCAACTGTTGTCTGAAGACGCCACATGACTATTACGTGTAGGGTATAAGAATAAAATATTGTGTGACCGCAGTTGATACAGCAAATATTTTTCACTATTGAAGAGAAAGAAAAACCACCTTCTACTTTATAGGCAACACATGGTTTTGGAGCCTCGTCATTTCTATTGTAATTGGTAGAAAAGCACCTGCTTCAATTTGACTACCACACTATATTCCTTGATGATGCCACATGTGAAAAAGAAATTATTTTTGTTCTATAAGTTTTTTTTTTAATAGTCTACACACCACGTGGGTTATTTATCGTAAGGTCGTTACACTTTTTGATGTGGTTTCAGATCTATTTTTGTGCAGAGGATAATTTTGTTGTTAGAGGAAAAAAATCGTACTAAGTTTAAGACGCGTGTGGTACTCTAGTTTTTCATTATCTTAAAAATAAACATTTCTACTTTAGTCTACTCGCAAAAATTAATTAATTTTAAATTACTAAACATATTTGGTGTTCAAAATAGAATTATGAATCAGATTACTGTTTCGGTAGTTTTCTATTTTTAACCATTGCTTTGGAAGGTAAAACCATTCAAAAAACAATTACAGAAATAGATGAGTGATGCAAGCAGTAATGCTTACAGCTCACCGTAGATAGTGCCTACTGTAAAATATGAATGATTTCTGAATTCTTTAGTTTATAATATGCTAAGTACTAAATTCTGTAAAACACATCCTTGAAAAATATATTAAATTTTGCGCACACTTGGAGAACATTTTTTAAATGGAAGTGAATCGGCAACTGGCATTGCGTTATTCTTAGGTTGTCCCGATACCAATCGGTACCAGCGAATTTAATTACAGTATTATTATTTTGAAAAATTTACAAATATTTATAAAGTAAAGTCAAAACAATTATCACGCAATCATTATGCAGTACTACATTCTTTTAAATTACCCATATAAACATAAGCGTTGTAAACATAGTTGTTAATTAGTTTCGAATTACTTTATTTGCAGTAAATAGTAATTTAGAACGACAGGTATATACTCTGAATCAAACAAGAGATGAGTACAGTATAGGATAGTAATAAATTCTCATTGTTGAAATTGATTATTCTGATATAGCATGATCTAATTTTATAGTTCATTAGAGTGAATAAATATCTAATATGAAAACTAGTTTCCTGCTTTAATAGGGAAATTTGAAGCTTGAAACATGAGACTTGTTAATTTTATCCGCTAAAGAAAGCGGTAACACGAGATGATCGTTTCATTTTACAAATAGTGCCATATGGGTACTAGGGCAATAATTTTTTATTTATATTTTAAATTGTCAAATTATATTTAGTCCTTTGTTTAAACTAAAATAAAACTAAAGTTACGTATCGTTAAAGAATAATCACTAAACATTTCATTCACTTTAAAATCAATCATTTTATAAATGCGTAAATAAATATCTCTAGTAATAGCAGATGATCAATGTTTAAGAAATTATAACTATTATTTTTGAAAAAAATCAAAAAATGAATACTTGGAATTTTCAATAAATTTCCTTAGTCAATATTTTAGGTCTTTTGATCATTGTCTTTATTTAGGGCCTAATAACTTCGGAAATACAAGGCCTAGGGCATTTAAATTAGATTAGGCACTAATTGTAGGCCATATATACCAAAATTGGTATCATTCCGAGTAATATCTTCGGAGAAGAAAAAGCGACAAATTTTGGTCTTACTAGCGATGATCAACATACAAGTATACGAGTTACACATATTTTTGGATTCAGGGCGAACTTTTTGCTAGCGAATACTTTAAATTCGAGATATTTATAAAGACACGACGGAATTCTTTGACAATTCATATTATATGTCGTGGTTTGAATATTGACATAAAATAAATGAGGAGATATGCATGAAAGATTTGACGAGATTGAATGAAGGCAAGAATACGCGGTTTAAAAAACTATTGGTATTATAGTTGAAGGGTTTCTGACTCCATATATAAAATGCTTTAAAGTTATGCTTGAGTGCACCAAATATAATAGTATTTTGAAAAAAAAAAAACCATCAGAAAAGTTTTACAAAAATAAACATTCTTGCAACAATTTTGTTTTTATATGATTCATAAAAATCGAATTTGAAACCTGTTTATTTAAACAAGTTCCTATAAATGATGTATGGTGAATAAGATTGTTGTATGACACAACAGTAAAATACCTTTTAACTTTGAAAATTGAGTCTAAAAAACGTCCACGTTATTAAATGTAATTAAGCTCTAAATTACAAGGGTTTTTATATGAAAGAAAAATGAATATGATGACTTGTTTCAGATGCCGTTTTTTACAATATAATTTGTAGAGTTACATCTGCCCCATAACCAGTGAACATGAAATGATTATAATTGTTTTATGAATATAATTGTAGATGTTACGATATAATAATTACATTTTTTCGGTTCGCAATAATTTTACAATTATATAATAATTTTTATGGTGATTTAAAATATCTATATATGTATTTTTTTTTTAATTTCTCATTCAACGACTGAATAATAATTCATAAATTAATTATAATGATTTATTTGTCAATATGTTTGAGTTGTACTGAACAATGCTTGAATGAAATAAAATGAATAATTCTTCTCATTGACAGGGAGAGTAGGACATGTAGTTATTATGTTACTAGCGGAAGTATGGAGAATACAAATATAAATGTGTGAGGTATTTAATTAAAATTGCCGAAAGGTAAATTATAATATTTATTGCTAGTATGAAATGTATGAACAATAACTTAAACGATTTCTTTCAAATGTCTAAATGTAATTCGAATTATACAGTAAAATTCACTGATAAATCTTTATTTTAAATATTAAACTCTTTTTCTTAATACTGATTTGACTAGTGAATAAGGGTTCTATATATTATGTAGAAAGCAAAATTTTTAGCTAATTTTCATATATATACATAGAATTTTACATCAAACCACCTTTGAATCCAATTAGTTATTAATATATAGAATATAGAAATGATTTAAGCGATATATTAAGATTTATGATCGTTTAAATTAACATGTGAAATATTTACTTTCAAATAATATAGTTCCAGCAAATAATCATATTTGACTTTAGGTTTTGGTTCTGATATTTATTCTTTACTGATATCGTAATTTTTATTAAATACGCGCTGCGCCTTAAAATCCTTTATGATTGGCAATATTTTAGGAAATTACATAGGATCAAAATTTTTCTGATATTTCTCTATTTGACCAAATTTGTCATCTTATGCCATGAAAGTTATAGTTTTCCTGTATTGAACATTTCATTTGAAATGTTATTTCGTTTTAAATTAAAAAAAAATTGTTTTATTATAGTTTTAAATCGTATTTTTGAATTTGATGTGATCGGTACTAGAAAAGCATCCTATGATACTTTACTCTAGTCTCAAAAATGTTAAATTTACGTAAAATAGCAAAATTAGGTAAACGGCAGCCTTAATAATTCATAATATCGTAATATATTTTATTAAAATTTATTAATATATTATAAGCCGCTTTATTATCAACAATTTTTATTTTTAAATTAAAATTTTCTACAAATATGGCTTAAGTTATATTTAACCTTTAGATGACAAAAGGGAGGTCAAAATTAACTCTACTACTGTAATATGCAAATTCGACGGAATTTATACTATGCAGTTTTTACTAATTTTTTTTTTTAATAATAAAAATTGCAGTGTTTATTGTGAAATCATTTGTATGAAAAGAGCTTTTTTCAAAACACCCTTATTGATTGCAAACCAATAACAAAAATTACCCATTATCGTGTATCAAATTTAAAAAAAATATTTGCTTTATTCGAAAGTTAAGAATGTAAAATTATTGTACTATGTATGATCTTAAATAAGAAGGAACGCTATCCACCATTTATGACTAAAAATCGTGAATCATTGAATCACAAAGACAATAAAGCACACTAGTGAACTAGTGACTGAAATATCTAGTGAGAAAACAAGAGAACTCCCACAGGCATCTACCGCACACTTGATAAAACGAAAGCGAAGAAGACCTAGGCTTATCCAGTGAACCATATACATATACAAACATATATTCCACACATGACACAACATGCATCATATGGATGGTGTGTTGTGTCTTGTGCGACGGCCCCACGCCGCGAAACTAAACGATGCGGAATGCGTCGTGCAAGCATAGAACACTACACCACCTCGCATCTCATATGATGCTGGTGTTAAATGAATGAAGCGGGCGCATCGCATCGCATCGCATCAAGTGTGCAAATATAAACGACCCGGCACGCCTTCTATGATCATCATCATCAGCACGAAAGAGAAAACAAACTAAAAATCTAGATTGCTGGTTTAGATTGACCCACAGGATGAGAGCCTGAACATATGGTGGTGCTTGATGTTGCGTTGGGCATTGCCTACGCTACAAAAGATTTTTTTTGTATACGCAAAGAATAAAAGAAATCAAAAATTGCGTTGGTTGGTTTATAAAATAATTGAACCATTAAAGAAATTAAAATTCGCACAAGGTTCATATAATTACAGGTATAGTAATACGTTATGGGACTGGATGATTTGAGTTGCTGATTTCAATTACCGATATCATTAGAGTAATCGCATATTATAAAAATTGGATTGCAAACTTTAACTTTTTTTATGTACCTAATTATTAAAAGCAAAAATATTTCTGCTACAATAAAATAAATAATATGTTATAGAAATGCAAAACTCCAAACATAATTATTATCCAAATAATCTGATTGTTTCGTTTCTCAATAAAATAATCAAATTTGTTAAAGAAAACTATATTATTTAGAAATCTTAAACTTCTATAAATTAATGGTGGAGCAGAATTTTCGATTGGATAGCTTGGAGTCACCTGCGAACTGCGATTGAAAGATAAATGATGTAGATCTAGATAATTGAATAATGAGAGGATTATTCCGCCTTTCTCCCTATGTGTAGAGGAAAGTAAAAACAATGAATTAAAAGCACCTGTGTGGGCTAATGTTGGTCAGTTTTTGTGCGCATCAATTGCCGAATCTAGTGCGCATCTGGTCAAGCACAATTATTATTATTGTCAATGTTATGTCTGAGAGAGCCGAGGAAATAGTGGAGATACGGTTCGTAAACAAAGTTAATCATTTATATCCGGTCACGATATATGTGCAGTTCAACTTCTTCCTGTCTTGTGCTTCAGCACAAGAATTTAATCGCGTTGTTTATAAATGAGCACCGCTGTTGTCGAAGGTGTTTTTACTGGACACCCAAACGCGCTATGTGGACGAGCATGCAGCGAAATCTTGATGGGTGATCTAATAATAGCAGGAATTAGTATGCGAATGTTGTCTTTGCAAAAGGATGTTATAGGGAAATGATTGAGATGTTTGCTGAAACGTGATGTAACTGGGAATCTGTCTACAATTGAAGCGTTTATTTTATTAATTAAATCTTTATGTTTTTTCTTTTTCAATTTTAACTATTTATATTATATGTTTTATGGGGTGGTTTACATTCTTTTGCATCTTGAGACTCTTTTGCCATTCATCTCTATCCTTACACACTTCATACACGCTTACAACTTTTCTTTCACGCAATTCATGCTCAATCAAAACCTTCTTTCGTTCAATTTATCATTTTCACTTGCTTTTACTGTAAAGTTTATCAACTTAATATAATAGGAATTAGAAATTATTTAATGATTACGTAAATTAGAAAATAATGTGGTATAGGCATACTGAAATTAGGAACAGTTAAAATCAGCTATTGTGTTCTTATTATCAGAAATATAATTTATCTTGGATATATTATCGAATTTTATCATTTATGGAGAATTGCCGTTGTTTTTCAAGTTGCTTACATTGCCGCCTCTTCTTAGAATTTTAATTTTCTCTGTATTTTACTCCAGAATATTTATTTTGATTGATTATAATTATCCCTCATTAAATTTCGCTGCTTTATTAGAAGTTTTCATTTTTTTAAATGTAAGAATGTTTAATAACGTATTAAATCTGTTTTCAGTTATATTTTCCTTATATCAAACTGAAAATAGATTGAATATGTTAACCAAAATTTCTTTATTTATATTTAAACAACATAGAAACCTTAACTGCTAAAATATGAAAATTTATGAAACAGCAACGTAATTTTATGCGGAATATTTATAAAATGTTAAAATTTCTCATTCAGCTTTATAGAATAGAGAGAAAAAGTCTCTAAGGAGAAAATAGCAAGCGTAATCAACTGGAAAACAGTAACTTAACACCTATAGCATTGCAAATTATAAAAATTATATTAAAATATAGTTTTCTTATTGTCAACCAACGTGTAAATCACCAATGTTAGTTTAATTTATGTAAAAATTAAAAATATCCAAACTTTTTAATAAATTGTTTTCAATACAAGTCCATGTAAGATAAAAATAAAATTTCCAATTCATTATCTGTGCCACATGAAAATAATTCTATTCGTCTCCCCTAAGATCATCAAAGTAGCGCTGGTGATGCAACCCATTGCAGCTTTATTTTCCCATAGCAACACCGGTGTTTAGGATATGTATGTATAAAGTGTATGGGAACGACCTATTTCACTATTCTCTCTATAGGCATATCGCCCTATTCTCTATTGCACAATGCAAATATATAATCCGAACTATAAGCGTGTTTCTACGTGCATGGCTCTGGTTTTATGTGTCCGTGTAACACCATACTCATAGACTAACCCCTCCACACTCTGCGAAGGGTTGAATTTGATGTACTGTGATAAATTATATATATAGGTGCGGTAGGTTTTTAAATGATTGCTCACAGGGCGTGGACGATTTTTATACACGATGCCTTCGTTTTCTATGTAGATTGTACAATACTTGATATCCTGTATCTATAAAAGGAAGGATGTGCAGTGATAAGTTTTGTTTTCACATTGAGGTCGCGGGTGGAACTTTTTATATTGTTATTATTATTATTTTGAATATAATTTGTGTTTATAGGTCATACAACATACATGAATTCAAGTTTTTTTTTCATAATCCTAACATAACAAAAGGTCTTTATTTCCATTTTTGACGTGCTATTCATTGGGTCATTATAAATTTTGGTGGGTTTTAGGTAAAGGATCAAAAATCAAAAGATGTCTAATCCACAATGTTCAAAATTGTATTTCTTAGAAGAAATAAATTCGCTGTCCGGTTTCGACCAATAGATTGGTCATCTTCGGGATTACTTTACTCTTGTAATTCTGCAGATGACCAATCTATTGGTTGAAGCCAGTCGACGAATTTAGCTCTTTTAAGAAATAGAATTTTGAGCATTGTGGATAAAAATTTTTGATTTTTAATCCTTTATACTCTTTTATTTTACGAATATGTCATGAAATTGCAGTATTCATAAACATCAAGGCTATTATAGATTTAATAAGATAGCATAGTTCTTTTTTTAAGACATTGCCAATATTTCATGAAATTACATTTTATATAAAAATGTTCAAGATTGTAACAGATGTAATAATTACCAAGTCTCTTCTCGGCACAAAATTTATTTAACATTACTTTTAAGTACATGAATATTCATAGAGATTCGTCGAGATTAAACATAAAATTCGTTAAATTATTATATATAAAGATTAAAAGTCCACTTACAATAGTATAATTATTTAAGGAAACATATTTTAACTTCTATTATGATTCATACGTTTTTTTAAATTTAACTACTACGTATCTAGTAAAACATTGAAAATAATCATTTACAAACTGTACCTGTAAGTTCGTTTCATTTTCTAGAACAATGAATTTGTTACGAATGAGTAACCTCTACCCTTTCGTACCCTTTATACTTTATGCAGGTTACGCCATATGCTTTCAACTAATTTAGAACAAAATATCGAGCTTTATAAGAGGCATACAAAAGTTAAATAATAATTCACAAGAACAATAACTAATTTCTAATTCCTGTTACAATAACTTATGTTAAGTTGATACACTTTACATTATTTTTGGTTCTATTCAAATTATTCTATTGTTTTTATTGTAACTATTTAAAATAAATGAAATTACAAAACGTACAAAGAATAGGCTTTAGATCAGGTTCGGAATAATTCAGAAAAAAATAAATAACCGCATATATTTAATTTTTTTACAAAAAAAAAATGCTTTGAATTTTACAAGCATTTTAAATAAAACTATCTTTAATTTCTATAAATTGCTACCTCTATTTTTATTTATTATTGTTGTCAATTAGTATAATTTATTAAAATATTTATTTATATTCCATTAAACATGAGTGAATTAAGAATCTAATAAAGTTAAAATAAAATAGATAAATCACGCGACAAGTAATTTGAAGATTTAGAATTTCGAAATGCGCAAATGGTCTTGAAAAACGTATCAGAAACTATAAAGTATAAACTTCGGTTTTTATAAAAAAGAAAACACCCTATACATATGTGGTGCCCTAATCCACCTTCGTAGCCAACCGATAGATTTGCTTTTAGAGCTACCTGGCTCACATTGTCCGATATTTATTGTAGGGTTGCTTAGCATTTTGGGGTAATTTTCAATTGATCCCCCATTTCTAAATTCTCTATTTTATTAGCTATGAAATTGCGTAATTCTACATCTTTGGGAAACAAATCCTTCCTACATTCCCATGAAATATGTTTCCACTTTCAACACGTAAAAGTCGAATATTAGTGCAATTCTAAGTAAATCTTTACTTCTGTAAGATGAATCTACCAATATTTTAAAGCATAAAAACTTACGACAAATCATTAACAAATTTTAAAATTAAAATTATATATTGTTTTGTATTAATAGTACAAGAGAACCAAGTGTAGGATATATATTTTTTATTACTTATACAAATTAATTTATTAAAGTACTACATGAAAAATAGATACTGATAGCTTTTATGCACTCAATATTTATTTATAATTTTGATCGTTTTCAGCTCCCGGTCGGGGTATGAATCAGAATCAAGTGATGAACAGTCAGATGATTCTGGTGTCACAGATGAAACGCAAGTTTCCTCAAAAAATTGCAACGGCATTGTTCGCAAATCCATCAACAAAGGTCGTTGGAGTAAAGAGGAGGTAATATTATCTTGTTTTTTTTATACATATATTAAGATATTTAAGCTTGTTAGTTAAACTTATGCTTTACACACTATTATTACTTTAAGGTCATGTGCAATTACACTGGAAATAAGTTATTATATAGTCATTTACTCTCTTTTGCAGCAATTTTACATAACTAGGCATTCTAAATGATAATATTGAATAATTTAAATTGCTGCACATATCCTCAATATGCACGCTTTTTATTTTATTTTATTTATCAATTATTAATATTTTAATCATATATTTAACTAAATCGAAAGACATTTAATAGAAATTGATTACATTTTTAAGAATAATATTTTAGTAATTTAAGCAACCTCGATTACTTATACTCAGTTGCACCACGGACACTTAGCTTTAAGCGGCCCTTAAATGGTGTTGTATTTACTCCTTATATTATTTATCTCTTATCAAATTAACTTTCTATCGCAAGATTTAATTACTCAAGTAATTAATTAGCGTAATATTGATGTATTATATTATTTTCACCCTAACAAAAATTTTACGTATGCCTATTCTTAATATATACTATAAATATTCTAATAAAATTTGAATCTAGTATCATTTTTAAAATTTCAATTATAACAAATACACACTTTTTAACGAATGTTCTTCCGGTGATAAATATTATTGCTCAGTGTGTATTATGTGTGTCGCTAAAATACGAATATTTGTTTTTGATGTGCTGATGAATTTTATTCAATTGATTAGCATTCCAAAGTTGTTTGGATTACGTAATGTTATCACGGAATAAAATCACGTGGGCCTTACATATGTATACTGGTATACAAGCCTAGTTATGTTTTGATAGTCTACCTAGATATATAGTTAGATACCTAAGAGATTCAAGCGTACATACATACATATGTAGATACCATTTTATATTCAGGTATGATGCGAACACTTCTCAAGGACATCTGTGTCTATATAAATAATTCCCCATATCCGTTGGTTCATTTATATCAGCTTGCTGGTTAAATATTTGTTTTGTAATTAATTTTTGTGTTTGATCTATTCTATAAAAAATATTGATGTATTTCTCATCTTCTATGACTTCATATTTTTATTAATGGCATATTTATTTTAGTTTAAAATTTAAGAACTATACTGCTAATTTGGAAACAGAATTAATAAGATTTATTGAAGACGCTGTTGGCACTCGGTGAAACATTTCAAAATATTTTAATCAAATAAACAGAATTAAATCTAAAACATTAAATTGTAATTTATTTGAATGATTTTTTTAATAATTAATTTTATTTTGTTGAATTTTCAATTTGTTATTATTACTTTGACTAGTTTGGCATTTGAAATAAAGAAGTATTTATTGTTCTTACAATTTATGTTATATATATAACAAAGCAAAATAATTCTGAAAATCAATATTTTATTTCAAAGAAATAATTCTTTTTTGAAAATATGCAAGATTATAATCAGGAAATAAGGGTAGGAAGGGGGTTCAAATCAAAACTCGAAGATTTAATATATTAACGATTAATAATCATTTATCATTAATTATTTATTTAAGTGCATTTCAATGAGATTTTAATAAAATACAATTATATATATTATGCTATACAATACTCACGTAACTGTCTTGTTACTTTCACTACTGATTAGTAATATAAATATTCACTATCGAGGCAATCACGTTCTTTAGAAATTTATTAGATATCCCCACTCCTCAATTTTATGAACTACTAATTCACAAAATTTAATAATTAGATTAGAAATGTCATTGTTTCTAAGGTAACGTTCATTTCGTTTAAGTCCGCAAACGAATAAAAGTTTATTTTGAAATATTCTTAAATAATAAATAAAGCAATGTGAACGAAAACGAAAGTAGTAAGCCACTAATATTGCAATTGGTTGAGGGTATGTGTAGATATATTTATTATGTATATTGATTCCATTATGAAGAAAAGTTTCTCAATAACAGCGCTTCCATCAAATACAAAAATGCTACTCGATTAATTAGTACTCTTTTTAATGTTATAATTTAATTTTTAACCACTGATAATATGAACAATCAAAAACGGAAAACTTATATTTCAAAATAATGTAGCATAACAATTCTTTTGCCAACCTCATCTTTTAAGCTGGACGAATTACGATTTGTCGTACGTGTTAAAGCCAGTGGAGCAAATTAATCCTGAAAGTGCATCCTGCATTTGTACCTATATGACCATCCTCAAATTGCGCAACGAACCGCAATTCATGGTATTTTCGTAACCTCAGGAACAAAGGCTTCCTAACATACCAATTATTAACATAATTTTACAATGTAACTTGAAGAACGCTTATCTATCCCGCATGGAGAAAAATGGTCTAGACATGCCGTAATTTTGATTTTTGATATTAGATTATTGATCGTACAAAATTGTATACACGTATTTGAAGATATAAATCTATAAAGTTGCCAATTAATGTCGATACAGGGATAAAAGGCTAGTATTTTTACACCATATCGTTGGTGTCACATCGTTAATAAATGATTAGAATCTTTGGTAGGAAAAGAAGCCTGTACATTTGTTTTTATAGTCATTAAATTGTTCCATAAGTTAGTACTCAGAAACAAGTCTAGGAATGGAAAGTTAATTTTTTTTATAATTTAAAATATATTTGATAAATAGAAAAAAAATTTTGGTGTGTTTTTTTATATTTTATACCTTGTATAAAGATACTTAAAAGTAAAATGAAAAATGCCCTTAATTTTGCAGTTTCACTTGAACCAGAAGTTAGCGAATTACGTTTTAAATATCGTACGTAACAAAATTGAACGATAATATATGTTTGTGCAGTTTGAAAAACGAAATGCAATAAAATACATTATTTTCTTTTACCATAAATATATTAACAATGTTTACAAAGATATGTGACAATTTCTACTTGGTTTAAAAATCAACATAGTTCTCTATCATATTCTTATAATTAAGATGTAGAGCATAGTATCTTATGTTAAAGATCGGCAGTACAAATTTGACTTGTACTGTAGTATCAGTCATTGGTGACGATAAATCGTTATATAAGTTCCAATTCATCCACCTAGGAATCAAATACACATACGTTTTTCGTGTAAAAATTCATACAGATTGCATACAGTTCTCAGAAAAAGAAATTGTTGGTTGTTTGCCAAAGTCCTATAGCCATTGCGTAAAACAAAGCCGACACTTGTGCTTATAAGTCACACATAGTACATAGAAATGTACAGTTAGTAAATTTTTGCTGAAGTGTAAATGTATTTGTTGTTGTACACTCCAGGACGCTCGCCTTAAACATCTGGTGGATGAATACAGCGAGAGGTGGGAGTTGATCTCGAAGCATTTCCCCGACCGCTCCGATGTGCAGTGCCAGCAACGTTGGACCAAGGTCGTCAACCCTGAGCTTGTCAAGGGACCGTGGACCAAAGAAGTAAGTTCTCACTTGATCTCTCTCGCACACTTGCATATTCACTTTCTTTTACTTCCGCATACTGTATATACATATACGTAGCTACTTCGCAGAACTGGTATGGTCGCAATAAGCCATACCTTCCACTTTTAATACTTCCTTGGATGATATTTATCACTACAGGATTAACTAAAAGATATCTAAAATCGTTTCATATTACTTAAATAATTTATTATACAATCACACCACAACAAATGGTGGCAAGAGGAGTTTAAATTCTCTTATCGAAATATTTATTTTTGTACATAGTTATATTTCTTTTCAAGTGTTTATTCTCTTCGAACATTTTATCGTTTTTGAAGCATTTATGTCGGTGTATCTGCACAAAGTATCTATATAATTAAATTTTATATTTTGTTTTTCTATTCAATATTCTAATTAATATTCATTTATATGTTTCTTGTTTATTTTCCCTCTATTAAACATATAAACACTAAGCAGTTCTGGAGCCACTTCATGCTTTGCAATATAAATAATTTTTTTGTTTTGTAAAATCCACGTTTTAAATTGTAATTGTTCGATAAAAATATCAGCAATGGTATATTTGCTTAGATAAGAGGGATATGCAAATGCAAATTTTGAATATATCAAGAAGATATAATATTTTATATAATCTAAAAATCTATCTGCAATATATTTTATTAATTTACTTATTTATAACATTTTACTAACTATTGGAACACTTTTTCACTAAATATATTTCTTAGAATAGATAAATGTCAATTTCCAAATTATTTGTGTGTATTTTTAATTTTCTATTAAGCAACTTACAGGCACAGTTGATACGATTTATTTCAAAATAAATAAAGAATGAACAAATTTCATTTAGGTAATGAACATTTTTCTTGTAACCGGTACCGTTTAAAAAAAAAAAAATTCAGGCACAAGATACGAAGTGTTAATGTCTCTACTGTAAGTGCAAGCGTGACTCGAGTAAACATGCACTTCCAGTTTAAATATTTTTTTCAAAAATAAGTTTAAAGGTTTATAATTTTACCCGCAGTACACACATACACACGCGCACAATCAGCCAGACGTCATTCACAAAATAGTCAGAATCGAATCAGGGATGTATTTCAGTTAAAATCTCGAAATCGACAATACTTATATCGCGTATAAGAATTTTTTTTTTAATAGTTTAACTTTCTAATCATATCTTTTTGTTCTAATTATAAATATCTAATAAATATGCAAACAACATCGTTGTTTGTAAGCAATATACACCTTTTCGCTGTTTATCTCGAAGCCAATCCAGGAATTTAAGCATTTTAAACTAAACAATTTATATCCATTTCTTTAACATGCAGAGGAAAAATACATAAGTCATGTACTTTATTATTAATATCTTTTACAATAAATATAGTAGCAAAAAAAAAACACCGTTCAAGTAATACCAGAAATATTTCGTTATTTCTTACGTATTATTCCTTCATCGAGTAAGTCGTGTCGTCATTGTATCCCACGCAGATAAAATGTCGATAATAATGTCGAAGGCAACCACAGAAATGGGCTTGAAACATTATATAGTGATTTTAGTTGCATCCAAAAAGAATATTATAGGTATAATATAGTTCATCTCATGAGAAACAATTCCGCAGTGTATAAATATTTCATATTTTTACTTTCTTTCAATAATCAATAACTTTTGGCAAGAATTTAGTTTAGCTAATAATAATTTTAAAGCGACAAAGTATCTGCTATTATTTAATTTTACAGCAAATAAACAACCGGTCTTATTATTTAAAATAAGATATATTAAAATTGGAGATCTATTTTTATTTCTTTTGTACAAATAAACAAATTGTAGCATATTAACTTTTTTATAAATATATACAAAAGAATCGGTTGCAATTTTTATCACCATATATTTTCCTGAGTTGTTACTCAATTAGTGACCAAATTTGCAAATTGTTCAAAATGATCTATTTCCTCTTTACATGATAATCAAACAAACTAAATCATCAAATTTAATTTCAAGTGATTTGACTCTTTCGTTTCAACACCACTAGTATTTTATTAAACCAACATTTTAAGTGTCATTGGTTACTTGGGCTATACAGGTTAAACCGGTACTACACTAGTATACCAGGTAATACTTGGTTGGTTTAGTTAGTGTTAAAATCCTGACAACATACTTATATAACCTCATATTCATCAAGTAAGTAAAGACCATGATATATTTCGCTGGAAAGATGTACATACAACACGTGCATAGACCTGATCGTGAGTTAGGGACAACGCCCCTGACTGATGCTGCATCAAACCATCTTAGCTAATGCAACCAGAACAACAAGAGGCCGGTTGTTACAAGCATACGTTGAGATATGGAAGGAAATGATGACAACCGGTGCTTATACTAAATTACACCTTTCTTTTACAATACTAACAATTTCCAATACAAAATTTAATATCTACGAGTATATTTTTGATAAATCTGCCAAAAGAAATTAATTTTCTTAGATGTATCTTAAATATGTATTACTGTATTTCTTGATTTACTGTAAATATATTAATAATAATAACAAAAACATTTTTAATGATTTATTACTTATTGATGAAATATTACGTTATAAGGCTTATTTATATCACTGTTATACACATCTTTGCGAAATTCAAGGTAATATTTATTTTAGAAGAATAAATTATATTATAAACCAGTTCAAATGGAAACATGATTTATTAACTCCCATGCATCCGAAAGATAAATATTTCTTATATATGTTTTTGTAAATTAAATTCAGTAACGTAAAGTAAATTTTATTAATACTTTGTTAAGATTAACTTTAATACATTAATTTTTAATATTTTAAGATAAATTATTAATAAATTAAGGCTGAGTTTTAATTTTAAACACACACACGCAGTCCTTGTTAATTGACGTATTTGTCAACATTTTAATAATTAACGGATTCAATCACTAAATTTGTAATAAAAATTATAATTTTTGTTGATAGAAAAATAAAATAAAGCAATGCTATATTTATAGATATTTGCATTGGCTATGCTGATACACTCTTAGGAAAAAATTTTCTCTTAACTAAAAATTTGATATATCATTTTTCACTGATAATTGCCGTACTGAACATTTTTTAGTTTTAGTAACTATTTTTTTCTATATGTGTAAAATGCAAACATGATTTTCATAAATATGCTTAGGCACTTCTTAGATATTTCTAATTTCGTAACCAGTTTTTGTAGTGATATTAGTTCTTAATGGAGCAATTGCTACAAACTTAAATTAGAATTGAGTATACATATTTAGAGCCGCGACTGATTGTTACAAAAACGCACATAATATTATCGTCTGTGAAAGGAAATGATGTGATGCTTCTAGGCTAGCGGCATCATTCAATACAGGATTTCATGCTCTGGACCGGTCTTTCCCAGTTGTATTGCACACTGTAAAGGGGATGACCGATACGCTTGCGCACTATACAAGGAACAACTACAATTATTATAAAGTGCATTGCCTATTGCAATTCACAACAGTCTGACAAGACGTCCACTGTTGTAAGAAAGCCGTCTTTATGGAGCAACGTATGAAACACGTTTCTTTTGCTTTGGAACTAGAGTAACCAACTGTTATGTTCTTTGTTAGTACTGATTTCGAAGTTAAACATTCGTCTTAAATATTTTACGTTCTTCCTTGAATACACTAAATTATTATATAATAAATAAATTATGGCTTGATTTTCATTCGATATCGTTGTCATATATGAAATAAGACACTAAATACAATTCCCATATTTTTTATGCCAGTGCAATATTGGGGCATCCTTAATTAAATCTGATTATTATTACAATAAAATTCAATAGTAATTTCCAATACTTCCTGTTATTAAAATCTATGCAACATACAGAATACATAAGCTTGAAGGTATATGCTAGGGTAGATGACTCTTTTATGATAATTGTTTCCAAGAAACAGGAAAATTTCTTTAACCAATTAATCTAAATGAAAAACAATCCTAGTGTAGAATTTATGAGATAACGAATAATGGTTTGATGCCACAATTTAAATTGTTTATTTAGATCTCAATATTGCGTTTAATAAAAAATAGTACTTTAGTAACGCAAACAAGTTTTATTTAGAAATTATCAGAATTTACATACATATATACATACAAACATAATTTCTATTTCCATCAAATAAGGTGTCAAAAAACCCTTTACCTTAAATCACATTTTGACAATGTTTGCCATTTTATTTTTTATTCTTTACATATTTCTTTCGCTTCATTCAAATTCTTCATAAAGGCTCTTATATTTTGCTTTGACGCAACTTTTCTTTCGCACAATTCATTCAAAACCATATTGAAACACTTATTCCGAGAACGAATTGTCTCACTAAAATCTGGATCAGTTCTAGAAAAATTTATATAATTCTATGCTTTTGAAGTCTTTTGATTTATAAAGCAATTTTTTTTTTGTAAATATTAAACAAATTTTGGATAACCAATATAGGTAACTCTGCATGAGTGCATTGTATTTAGTATCCAGGTACCTCGATACTTTTCGAGCTCTTTATCTGATAGGTGAAGTAAGATAGTTGAAATTAATTTTAATGTTACTGGCGTTGCGTGGTAATCATTGTTATTTCAAGGAAAGTATATAATCTTATTCGATGATAAGTTTGAAATGCACTGATCTTGAACTTGATAGGAATGTAATCTTGCCGCCATCTTTTACAATTTATAAATGTCATTATACGCATGTTTCCGTAAAACTAGTTTTTATATTAGTTTGAAATAAGCGTAAGTCTCAGCATACGGCTTTATATGTAGTTATACGCATAGCTGTAAGAAACATATTATTGAAAATTTGCAAGCACATTTAGCTATGATTTTATAACTTGTTAATTTACATTTGCGCTTAAAAAGGAAACTGGAATATTCTACTAAATCTTGTCATCTGGATTTTTATTAAATCGAATAAATCTTATTATATTATATAGCTTATATTATGATAATTTGTATTGCTTTAATTATATCCATATGTTTATTCAATATCTTTTATTCTTTTAATTGTTTAATTTTGTTATATTTTACAACTTAAATCAAATCTTATTAAAGAATCCACATTTTGTTTTTCGATATGTTTATTTTCAATTATCGCAACCGAGGAAATAAATGATTTAATTAAGACAATTACATGCATGATTATTATGCATCTATGTATGATAATCTTATTACTGTAAAAAACGGAATTTTTTTTTAATTAAAGACTTCTAAATTCAAAAATTTTAATCTTAATTTGCTTTTAAACCTCAGAATATCTACTTGTATTTATAATTGCAAATGACAAAAATGAATCATTATTTTGTATTTTATTTAATTTAATATTGCTGTCAAATAAACGATTCGATATATTATTGATTATTATTAAAAGAAAAATAATTAATAATAATAATAACTATAATTGATCATGAATGAATGCGTTTAATTGTTAATTTTGTATTCAAATTTATGTTATACTTGCTATAATGATTCGCGGAATAAGATAAATGTGTTTTCTTGTAGTCAATTCTCAGGAAATTCAATTCCGAACGAATTTTAACTTTGCTATTTAATTTTTGAAATATTGAAGAGAAATCAATGCATAATAGTTTACCATGTAATATAATTATATACAGTAGTGTTCACTTATAAAGAACCCGTTTATAGTGAACTCTCGGTTATAACGAACCCTTCAAGAAAATACTAATGATATCTTGTCTTTTATAGTGAACCTCGGATATAGCGACACCTTGTTGAATGCAAAATAGGCATTCGTTATATCCGGACTTCACTGTATTAACTATTTGATTTAATCCGTAAGTTGTTAAAATTACTTAACTAAAGCGATTAACTGTTAAGTATTTCTGCTTATGCATTATATTTATGAGGAGCAAACAACATACATAAAATATGCATTTGGAAAACATCAAAACAGACATTTATTTTTGCAAGCTATAAAATGCACTTTCATCTACATAGTAAACAAAAAATGTTTATAGTATTTTTTGTATTATTATTATTAAAATGCACTTCTATCTGCATAGTAATTAATAAATAATTTTTACAGTATTTTTGGTATAATAATTATTAAAATAAAATTTCATTTCCATAATAATTATTAAAGAATTTGTACAGTGTTTCTAGTATAATTTATTTACTAGTATTCGCTATAATTTTTATGTAAATAATGAAGTTTCTTGTTTATGTCAGTGAACTGGGCTACAGAAACAAAACTGAAACATTGAAAGGGATGTATTATTTATAAGCAGTTAATCAATATAAAAATGTTATCGCCAATATTAAATGATCCTTTCTTGCATACCGGTTTCCTGTAATTAAATTTATTTTTAGATATGAAAAAGTCATAATACTTCCCATCCATACAATTTGATTACCACACGCAAAACTACTTATTCAAAACTGGTTTCTAATCAAATAGCTGCGACATAATTAGTTACAAAAAGTCAGGAAAGTCATAACTACCAATACTCTACCTATAGTCTACTCTACACACAGTAAACTATAATTTTCAAACGCGCTAAGTGCAGATAGAGCATATTTCATTTCACTAATTATAACCTAAGGTTAGAACAGTAATTAACAAATTATGAACTATGTTTAACTAACAGTCAATTACATTTATTTATCACTGCTTAGTACATAAAAAAAATTGTTATGCAATAGTAAATTAAAATTAGATATATCTCACTTACATCATTAAAATGTAAATGCTAACTTGTTACTGCAGTGGCGTACAAGACAATTTTTAAACAAAGTCCAATTTTAGTAGCTTTAGGAATGATTACGAGACATTTTAGCATTTCTAAGGATGAAAGATTATGTGTGCTATTATGAACTATGTTGATGTATGGTAGTGAATGTTGGGTTTGGCATAAAAAGCGTGTGTGTGGAAATGACATTTTAAGGAGGTATTTGTGGTGTATCTAAAAGAGACACGAAATAAAATAAATGGGTGAATGCGATAGTGCACGTAGAAGAAAGAATGTCGAATGAAAGATTGAGGAAACGTGGGTGAGATAATACGTGCCAATAAGTGGTTAATATGATTGTGAATGAATTGTGAGCAAGAGAAACAAGAGCGTGTTACGTATTATTTAATAGAAATAAAGATTAATTACATATTTATGTCTGAAAGCTATTTATAAAAAAATAGATCACATTTCATTTATTTAGTATTTTTTTTTCCATAAAAATAAAATATAAATCACCATATAAATGTACCAAAGCTACGCCTATGTGCGTATGATGTGTCGCATACCTGTGAAGGTCAAGTTCCTAAAGCAGTGAGAGGAATTCCATTCGGCGAAATGAAAAGTTTTGAAAGAAAAAGCAAAAAAAAGCACCTTCCATATACGTATATTATTTGCTAGCACGAAATAAACCGGTCCAAGTTTTGTAAAAACTTCAAATTGGGCGCATACATCTAACGGTCGTTCCGCAGTTGGTCAACTCTAGTTATCTGTAGAGTATAAGCAAACCAGTTACATTTTTTTATGATCATTAAATTTTTTTTTCCTTATTATTTTGCAGTGGGCGGTAAATAAATTATTACTGTTTGTATTAGTTGTTAATTCCTACGTAGGTATCTCATTCATGAGAAATGCGGGGGCGGATGTCCCACCCAATTGTCACATCCTTATTTTAGTGCAAAAACCGTGCTTTGTGATATTTTAATAATAAACCATTTTCAAATAAAAACTAGTTTTTATTAGACCATCTACAGACATTAAGTACTCTAAAGTATAATAAACAAATAAACAAGCATTGACATATAATATATAAGCAATAATTATCACTAACATGACAGCTGTCGATTAAAAAGGATTTTATTCATTTAATTTAACGCAATGCAAAATTATATGTAATTACATCAAATCAATGTTTAGGACTTTAATATTTATTAGCGTTTTCGTTCTTGAATAAACCAAAAAAACAGAATTTATTGTTGATTTATTTGTAATTTAATAATTCCGGAAATAAAGGATCTGGGTAATTTAAAATATGAACGGCGCAAATTGTGTACTCATAGATTATGTATATGAAATTTGGTGTCAATCTATTCAGTGCCTTCAGATAAGAAAGAGCGACAAAGTTTGGTCTAACGAGCGACCAAATGAGCGATTGGACGAGCGACGATTGACATTCAAGTATATTAGTTTAGTATAGTAATTGAATTCAGGCAAGGAAGGTTGAACTTGTTAAAACAAATTCAATCTGAAACTTTCAGACACACGTCCGAATACTTTAGCTCTTCGGCAGTAAATACGGCGAATTAAAATTTGTCATGTTTTGTTGTTCCATCCATCCATTTACTAAGTTATAACTACGTTAATTATTAGTAAGCAAATGTAAACCAAGCAACGATGAACGCGAGTATATTAGTGTAAATAAGTAAATTTAATTTGTTTTTACGCTCCAGTGAGTACCCATTGCACGAGCTAACAATGCAACAGGATTACATAAGCGTACCATATTTATTACATAAGCATAGGTTGTGGACCCTGGTCCATAATAATTATACTTGCGAGTAGTAAGAAAGAGAGTGTAAGCCACTCCTAATATGTTTGAAAATTTTAAGCAGGAATCACCAAAATATTTATTTATATACGAAGATAAAGAGTATAACTACTGAAATTTCTACATAACACAGTATTTTGTGGAATTAAGTGATAATTTGATGAAACGTTAGAACCACAAACAAAACGTGATGGCAATTAGATTAAAGCCAATCTTATCAGATTTTATGTACATAAGATATTAAAAATAACTCGTCCAGCAATTGTAGTTCTGCTGCCTGATTATCATATAGGATAATCAAAAACGACCGACATAACTATCTCTGTTCTCGGACTAGAAGAACTACGAGTGTTTCAAACCGATCATATCACGTAATGTAATGAGTCCTCGCGCGAGGGGTTGGTTGACGATGTGAGTGAACAGTCTTTGTGTCGGTTCCAGCGACTGAGCACGGGCGAACCCTTTCCACCACGTCGTTGTACAATTAGGCCAGCGGGGATTCGTTGTTTTTTATTTATCCTCACTGCACTACCCCACACCCCACCCTACCCTGCTCGTTTCTCTCGGAATATCTTGACAGTGCACGGTGGTAGGTCACTTGATAGTCAGGTCGTATTACACCGTTGAAAACCTGTAAATACATGCTTGTTTTATACCTTCCTCTTTTTTTTTCTTTTAGAGATTCTTTAGCTAATTATTTTAAAGTTATTTACTTTTTGTTGCCTTTATTTATTTAAATTCCTACACAAATATTACTCCTAAACAACCACAATATCATATATTTCGTGATCCAATAGCGATCTTATTACTTGTGTACTTATTCTTGTATATTATGTGTAATTTTCTTACATATACATCACTAAGCCTTTTCTTTTAAATAGGCAGGCAATTATTCATAAATATCCAAATGCTTACTATCTTTTACTATACAACATTACCATTACTCATTGTTGTTATTTACCACACGATGTAATGCATGCTTTTATTTCCTTTGTTACTTGTTCACGACTTGTCATCCAGTCTGCATTCAATCATATTCATCCTCATTCATTTATTCTGGGGACATCTCTGCATTATCATTACATTTACATCGTTCTTATACTCGTTTTTTCATCCATGGTCTTTTAAAATCAACCCATGCGACTCAGCACATAAGATAGTTCATTCCATGTTTCACACTAACGTATTTCTTTTTTCATCTCTTCCTGTTATACAAGAAAGGTTTCTCAATAATCTCATCTCTATCACAAGTAAAACTTCACACTAGATATTTAGTCAAAGCATAATCAATTAACACATAGGAAATAAATAGCTGAATATTATTTTTTATAACAAAAAGAAACGTATAGGCTTTAGGGTTTTTCATAATTTTATGCGATATAATTTACGAATTATTTAGACGAATTTAGCATAAATGTTATTTTTGATAAGGCACCATTTTTAGCTCCTCTATGAATTGTGTAGAAACTCGGTTTCACATTAGGTAGTTAACCAATGAATAATATGCGACCGATAAATTTAGAATCCGAGAGATTAATTTTTTAGATCGATTCTTGGTATCTTTCGTAATTTCAGGCGATAATACTAGGCATGTTCTTTCCACCCACCGATCATGAATCTGAACATTCTTGATTATTGTATTTTACGTGTTTCTTCTTATTTCTTTCGAAACTGCAACTCCGCAATATATGATGTATGATCGGTTTACGGTATTCCTTCACCTCGATAATCTTAAACGTTCATTGCGATCTTCAGAATGAGCAGTATAAAATTGCCACAATTTCATAATTGGGGGACAAAATACACATTTATTATATAGATATTTTATAAATTTTTTTTAAATCGTAATAAGGGTGGGGCGAATGAGGTATCGTCCCGAACGAGGTACCGTCCGGAACGCGCACAAATAGAAGCGCAATAACAAAAGTTATCGTTATTTCTTTTATAAAATGATGGTTAATATTAATATTTTAGAGTGGTAGAGGTGTTTATTTTAATATTTTTCCTTAGCGCTATAATACGTATGTATTTATAGTGTACTTATACGTCAATGTAGTAAATAATTAATGAAGAATTCTAGAAATAAGTCATAAACCGCAATCGATAACCGCGCTGTTAGTTTGGTACTCCTTAAGGCTACTCTTCTTAATTCGATCAATTTTAAGCATAAAATTTAGTCTCCAAACAATAATGGACAAAGAGTAAGTAAGAGTATTAAATGTATTACACATAATTATACATAAAAGTTCAGTTTATTCGGGTTTTTACCACTATACAATCTTGTCTGCAAAGCAGAATGAGTGGTGCCCTAATTTTCTTATAATTGGTTTACTTTTTGAGGAATCTTTTCCAACAAAAGTACTACGAAATATTAATATTTTTAATTTGAAATATAATTATTTTTACTGTAAGTAAGCTGTTTTGGAAATATTGCAGAAACAATAAAATTTCATTGTGGTTTATTTTGCCATATTTATCGAAACAAAATGAGTATTCAAAATCGGAGGTAAATAATAAATAATTACAATCTTGACCGCGAGGCAAAATAAAATATTTTTTATCTTCTTCAGCACCAATACTTACGTCTGTTTTTAGCTAAACAGCGATGACGCCGTCTCCAGTATTAATATTTCTACTATAAGTCTTTATTATTATACATTTGAAAATATCTAATTTGTTACATCGGCTATCAAATTTATTAGCCCGGGATCGATCGCGTCCGTTGTCATAACATGATCGGTCGCGTGTTAGATTTAATCTAACACTAATTGTAAGAAATAGACAATAAATCAGTTGTGAAATTCATTATTATGCTTACTATATCAAATTTTATTTAATTATAAAGATGCTTTTAACACAATTAGAATAAAATTATAAACAAAATACATACATATTTAGCAAATAAGAAAGTAACAAATTATTTCAAGTTACAAAGATTGTTAAATAAATGATTAATTTTAATCTTAGTACAAATATAATTATTTTTAAATAACATAATTTACTATAGAAATATATATTTGAAAATGTTGAAGCATCTTCACTCTCGAAAGAATTTGGTTCTATAGTCGTTAAGTGTTATATCGCCTTGATGTAGGTATTTCATAATAGGTTTCTGCCCTCTAAGTTTTTGTTTTATTTCTTTGAATACAACTCTGTAAAAAGTTACAAGTAAGCGTTGTTTAGATCCTTTGAAAAATGTATAGTTATAGTTCGTCTCGCTATAATACCACAGTCTAGAATCATCATGTCCATGGTGCTTTGAAGATGACCGATTATAGTTGAATACACCGTATGTATGTATGTATGCCGAGATTCCATTTTGATTTCATGGCCAAGTGCATCACGAAATAGTCCAATACTTGTATTTATTGAAATCATTTTCTTTTTGTGCATTTATACCGAGTATAATTTGATTTGAAATTGCTAGAATTTTTTTCATTTCGCTTGGAAAATAGCTTATTTGTTTCTGCATTTTTTGAGTAGAAAATTACTCACCTTACAGTACTAGTGTTTATATTTTCTTTTTAAATTGTCGGTATATATAATTAAAGTAATTTTATCATAATCTCTATTAGCAATGTGTTATTATATCATCATTGTTTTGATGTTTCGAACTACGTGGGAGGTAAACTTGTATAATGCATATATCATTTTACAAATATTTTTAACTCTTGCTAGGAGCCCGATTCTCAATATATCATCTCATATCATATCACCTAGGTGATAAAATTATATCATATCACTTGTCAACTGTAAATGCTATTCTCAACAAGAAAGTGATATGAGATTTGTGAGTGAGAAATTATGATATTATATTTGATGTAAGTTGGCATATTTAAGTTATGTCAGATTAAATATTCATTTGTTTAGTTTCGAAATGCCTCCCACAAGAAAAATTTATGTTTCTAACGAACAAAAAATAAAATTAATATCTATTATTCAACAAAATTCAAGTTTAAATAGTGGCATCTTTGTTAATGATAATGATAAGGCAATAACATGGGAAGAAGTATCTTCAACTTTAAATGCAAAAAACTTAAGTGCTATAAGAATCTATTAACAAACAATTAGTAACCTGTATTGCAGTGTTATTTCTAATATAATTTAAAATATTATCTTCATTTCAACATTCAAAGCCCATATTTTAGCAGGACTACGTATATGTTCACTAACAGTTTCTATTAATAATCTGGCCAATAATTTATCAAGCCTAAATAATTTTATAAACCGCGTTTCACTTAACTGAAAAACATCAAATCTTGGCCGAATAAATCTAGGAACTTCTTTATTTTCCATTTGCTCCAATAATAAAATTTGGACATATTCCTCCATTGTTAAAGATGCAACAATCCTGAATTTATTCAGCCAATGACATTTATCGTAAAACCACAAATAAATGTCAGCTTGAGCTTCCCACCACTTCTCACTTGTTATCGCCGTCAAAATATCAAGTGAAAATTAGCGAGTGATATGTATCACGATATATCACTTTTTTGTAGTTGAGAATAACCTTAAGTGATACGAGTGATATTCGGTGATAAATTTCACTATTTATCACGCGAGTGAGAGTTGAGAATCGGGCTCTAGGTCAGTATTCATGTAACTAAAATATGATATATGAATGAATTTTTACTTTCTTATACTCAGTAATAAGTAAGTATTGTAATCATGTAAAAAATCGATTTCGAGATTTTAACGGAAATATATCTTTTGAGAAGAAAATTCCAACCGAAAGTGCATGTTTATTCGAGTCATTTTTTGTGGATTCTGCAATAACTCGAAAACGGTTATAGCAAAAATAGTTGGTATAAACATATTTCTTTGAAAATTTATTTCTACTATTCGTCTTTATTACTCTCACAAAAAATATGTACGTATTATGTAAAACAAACGTAAATAGCAAGTTGTAATATTTTTACTTTGAAATTCCTTTCCATAAAGCATTACAAATATGGTGCTTGTGTTTGTATTGTCTTGTAAATAATATTCTTTTGTCATTTATTTAAAACTATTTACATGTCACATAATTCCATAGTTAAACTAGGCTATTTATGTATGTGCATGTTTTAAATGTATTTATAAATGGAATATTGTTTAAACATGAATGAAAATTGTTTATGTTCATTAAAAAATAGTTATGAATTAACCGGTGTTATCTCATTCAAGCGTGAGAAAATTCTCAACTAATGGTATCATTTATGAGTTACATTGAAATTATTATGTCATCGTTAATATCGTTAAATATTACCTTTGCTTTTGCTGTATATGTAAATAGATGATATTATTCAATGTCAAATTATCAATAATAATTTCCTAGAATAAATTGCAAATAAATATCATTGACCGTTGCTTCACTTACATTACTTCATTAATATTTAATCTGTCAATTAATTTTTAATAGACTACAAAACTATTATTGAAGTGTAAACATCTCATCTGTAGAATTTTTTTTATATTGGAGTGAATTGGCAATTAGTATTGCTTTATACTTAAGCTGCCCGTTACCAATAGGTGTGTGCGTCCGCGTCTGATACTCTCGGCTAACTACGCGCTTTCCGACGTGTACAGCACTTACGTGTACGAGTAGCGACACCACAGTATAGATCAGCTGATCGAATGAAGTATGCGTACTCAAACTCTCGTAATTGTCTTATTATATTTGAAAGAATCATCTAACATCGTTTCATATATAAAACGATCGTTTTATTTATGTGTATAAAATTTATATAAAATGCTACCCGCGGAGATATATGCATTGCTGAGTGCTAATTGCCAAACGGACAAAAATTTATTTCCGTCGTCTACATTTTTCCAAATCGAAAAAGTTAAATATTCACCACTAAAAATGTATACATGCGTATGTATTTTCAGTGGCATCCATGCAAACACTGATGTTTACACTTCTTCAATCGTGACTGCCGCCACTCACCCGTAATTTTTTAAAAATTAAATTTGCATCGGATGTTAAACACTTCCGATAATCATTTTACGTGCTTATACCTGAGTGATCTCAATACAGTTTTCACTACAAACAATAAGAAAGTGAATAGTACTCAGCTTTACGATGATTAGTAATTGATGTTTAAGTAATCATGCCCTTTACTTGTATGATTGTATGGTCAGGTTTGGAGTGTGTACGATATATGATGTCAGTACAAGTGTAGGAACTGTTCCGTTCCACACTCCCACGGTTAAGGTTGAGCGTTGAAGCTTGAGGGGATCACCGACCCTTGTGTTTTCTTTCTCAGGGTTAACCGGTTGGTTAACTAACGCTAGAATAGCCATATGCGTGAGGGTATTAAATTGTTTGGATCTATGATCTATGATTTGCACATCAAGATATATCATCCCCATATTATTTTCCATTATTTTTACAATTAAGCTTCTGAATTTCATTTACTAAATAAATATAAAGGAATGGAAATTTAGAATTTATCATTGAGAGCAAAGCTTGTAATAAAACTAACACATATCATCCAATAAATAAAAACAAAAACACAAACATTTTTATCGCTCACAAAAAGCACCTTTAAGTGTCCAAGGCATCGACTTAATTTTTTAATGAGGTACTTTAGCTTTCCATACGAACTTATTTCCCTACATACACGCTGTATGAAGGAAAATAAGTTTGTAAGAATAAAGTTGACTGACGAAAGATTATCAAGAATAATGTAAAAGGTTTTCTGCCACCCCATTGAGAATAGACATGATTTATGCAAATATAAATAATTATGGTTCCGTAGCAACAATTTTATTTAATTATTTCTGAAACCTATACTACAGTATATAAATGTTAAATATGTGTGGCATAAATGAATGCGTTGTTGGTGAAGCCTCATTAGTGTTAATTACAATTGGGATACTGTAGAAAGCAGATGATTTAGTCAACTGTCTCTGAATGTAGTATAGTATCTCATGGTTGACTATTCTCAATGTTTTTTTTGTCTGTTCCTGTTCGACATACTCATACTCTCATACATTCACACATGTCTGTACACGTGTAATATCCGGAACTTCAATCACCTGTAGGATACAGTTATTGAGGCATATCGAATACGTATAAAAGTACTTCTCTGTAGAAGTATGGGTATTGTGTGTAGAGTACTTTGTATTAATTATAATGTCTTTATGCGGGTATTGATAACGTCTTCAAGTTTTAGTCCACTCTTCGTACAGACCCGTACTTGGTCGTTATATTTCTATTTTACTAGTAAATTAGTGCAAATATTTGAATGCTTTTTCAAAAATCACAATATTGGAAATATTTTCAATTCTCCAACTTTCATAAACATCAACATATCAACCGGTCGCAAACAATCGTTTTTATAGACGTTGCTGGCGAATATCGGCAAAAGTTATAAAGCCTACAAGAAAAGTATTGTTTTTAAACCAGTTGTAGTAATTTCATAATTTTTGACGGATATTTACGATAGATCTATTAAAATATACAATATAAAATAAACAATGTACAAAACACACTTCGTATAAAAAAGTAAAAACCAAAGAACAGTCTCTTGCCTCTTGCCAACACACATGGTAATAATTAATTAACTTTTATGGCAATAATTCAATTCCAAAGAAAAGCCCAAATGCGCTTAGGCCCAACCTGTATTCGCAGAAAACGGGCACCATATGTTTTGCAGTGTGACAGGAAATGTTGGAATATTCAGAAATAATGTTAGATTGAACAATAGTTTTTAATTGCATTCACATTTAAATTAAGTATTTTACTTCAGGTGTTCTTGCTTCAATTAATAATTTTTCTGTTGAAATATAATCAAAAATTAAAACAAACGCTTACGAGAACACTACATAGGCACATTTTATTGAAGGAACCAAAATATCGAATAAAACTAATAAATTTAGCAATTCATCAATATAGCAAATATTTTACCATAATCGTTATAGATTCATAATGCGATATAATATATGGCTAATTATTTATCGTTATTGGCTTGTTTTACAGTATTATAGGATAATGGAACACATTTTTCAAAATACTTATAACTTATCGATACTTCTTGTTATTTCGAACTTCATCATCAATTGATTATACAAAAATGCAACCACAATTGCAGGAAAATGATTTTTTTATTATATTAGAACCATCTTACAATCAGTATACCCGCGTCATCGAAATTCCTCATAGATATTTTACAAATATACTTTCTTAGAAATAAAATATCGTTTTGTATTCGCCAACATTTTAGGGAATAAACTCTCGCAATTTCATTCTTGTAATTGTTTTTAAATCTTTATATTTCAAATAAATCTACCTATTCTACACTGTAAAAAAATGTATTGTTAATTTATATTTATGTAAAATTACACTTACATTCATATATCATAAAAATATTAGACAATTTCAATAAAAATGCATTTATATTAATTTCGTATTAAAATGTATTTATATTTCACTTAGTATTGCAGTGTGAATCGAAAAAAAAAGCTATTTATGAAAAGAGATGATTATTATATAATCAGAATATTATTATCTTATAGAAATATGTAGGTATTCTTCCAAATAATATTTTAATCTAAAGCTGTTTAGACTTTCTATTGTTTCGCACATTTGTAATTGTAATTTATACGTAATACGTAAAGCAGCTGCTTCCTTCCAAACCAAGTAAACAATAAAATTGAATATACCTAAATGTATGAAAAACGAATATGGGCTTACAGATTCATATATAAATTTAGTGGCAAACGAAAACGCAGACGACCTTGCTGTTCATTTTTTACACCTGCCATTTCGACATAAATTCGAGACATTCACCCTTTTTTATACACCAGTATTTTGCAATTTATAAGTTGTAAATAATATAAACTTAAAATATTTTATTATGTTAGAAAACGATGAAAATTCGAGAGAAATTTCATATCAAAAGTAAAATGGGAAAAAATATAATAATTGATTTTCTTTAAAAAGTAACAGTAGTCTATCTGTTACATAATTATCTACATACATACAGACATAGATACGTAATAAAGAATAAAATATGATCATGAAAGTTATAATAAAATAATCTATTCTCAACTGCAAATAATCAATATTTTATTTAGTACGAAAATACATATTTAAAATATTTGCACACATAGCAAAATGATTTTTGCTTTCGAATTTCCAAGAACCACAATAAGTAAATAAAATACAACATTTTTCACACGGTTAAAAATATCTAAGTTACCTATAACGTAACCAATATGTTTATTCACGTGTTTATCTTCTTATTACATATGACCTTGACTGCATATGACAACTTATTATATTTTATCAATGAATTATTTCAAATATATTATATACGATATTTGATTTATCTATTTGCTTCGTTTTTGATATCAAATCCAAAATATTCTATAAAAAACAATTTTGAAGTTATTGTTTTAATTTCATAAAATACATTATTGTTTATAATGAACCTAAACAAACATTTTTAAGCATTAAACGAAATAAGTTTACACTATAATTTAACCTAGTTTATTTTTATATTTTATTTGCTAAATACAGAGAATTTATTATAAATTGCCAAAATATATTAATCATAAATTTTATCGTAAAATTGTAAAAAATTTATTATATAAACAAATCTTATAACCTTTAAAATAAAAAAAAAACGCAAATAATTGTAAGATTATATGAATGTCAATGACCGAATGATTATATATGTATTTTTAAAATATTAATGATATCTGAATTTTCTCAAATATTAACTTTACTGTTTCAATATTTTTTTCGATAATCAATGATTAAAATGTAAACACTTACACCCGTATTCATATAGAAAATAAAACTATACTCAAGTAATGTTAATTTTCTTAGTTCATGTACTACTACACAAAGATTATCTCTTTTTATCAAGTTATACTCTATCATTAACTTTAAATACTATTAGATAAAATGTACAACTCAAATTTTAGATATATTCATACATACATAACTTCATGCCCATTTTTACAGCTTTATGTATACAATAAACAATTAAATATCGTTCAACACTAGACTGTAGCGAAGGAGTTAAGTTACAGAACCGTTAACTGATAAAAATCAACAAAACAATTTCAAGTGTTGAAAATTTAGGCATAAGTGAGTTTATAATTTGTGTAGTTCTTCACACGTTTGCCATTCATTGGAACCGTTTTCATCTGTCGATGTTAAGTTTCGCCTACTACGACAGGAAGTCACCAGATGGCCAACGGATGTGAACTATGACTTCTGCATCGTTTCGATTCGGATGGCTTGTCTGTTGCACTAATATTTTGCATCTATATAACACGGTGCCATATGCACGATTTTAGCGGCATTTCGAATGCTTCCCCTTATGCCATGTATGACAAAACTATTAAACGAAAACATTTAAATAACTGCTTATGTGTTTAAATTTGCATATTTTCGTTCCCATCAAACATTTTCGAGCATATTATAATTTGTTCTTGTTTAGCAGTATTTAAAATTCAAAAACGTGTTCTATGGTTTCTGAGTGTTTTTATAAATATAGATTTGATGACATTTGCTAAACTTTATTTTGTTTTTTTTTTTATAAATATACATATTGAAATACACTTTTAGCTCGCAGTAATTATACTTCGGTATCGGTAAAAAGAAATTAATTCGCATAATTAAGAATTTTATTTGTAAGATCAAAATTTGTAGTATCTTTTCCACTTAATTTCAAGAAAATTTGTGCTAAGTTATCCGTTCGTAGTTTCAAAAATGTTTATCGTAAAATGTCGCGTATAATGCCCGCAATATTTACTCATTTTAGTTCGACAAAAATTAGGAGCGTATTATGTACGACATAATTTTAATTGTTTAAAAAACTACTAAAATTTTAATAAAAGTTTCAAAAGAATATATACGAATTTCTTGTTTCATTTTAACTTGTAATTTTTGGAATAAATCTGCATGCGCTAATGCAATTCTAAAATTAATCATTTTAATATTTTCGACTACTGCCGACTATTTTTGATGAATTTAAATTATATTTGACTTGCATGTCAGTTCTGAATAGTTCATAATTAATATACATACTATTTAAAGTCATATTTTTATAAAATACAGCAGATGTCGCCGCGAGCTGAGCACGATTTACACATATAAAATAAAAAGTATGTAAAGTTTAAACTTGAATAAATTTAAAGTCAAACCAGTAAAACGCAGACTAACACCTATAAATAGGTCCATACGCACCAAGTTCACATCAATTTTACGTTGTATATGCGTTACCAATAAACTCAGGCGAGTTTATAGTAATATTATGACGTAAACCACCATATTTTGTATTAGTTAGACTAAATATATTTTTTAATAAAAACGCGCGCATACGTAATACTAAATAATTTTGTTTAACTATCACATAAATTGGAATAAGAATAAATTAATGATATATGAAACCACCTGCTATTTTTTTGCTTCTGCATATGGGGTTCAAATTAGATATATATAATTTTTGTCATGAATATTTTTTTTGCAATTACATAATTTAAAAGTTTCGAGAAAGATTATTTTAGTATATTCTTTATTAGAAAAACGAAAAAAAAAATATACATATTAACGCAGAAGTGTACAGCAGACACATACCCTTTTGGTATACATTATAGAAATTCAGAAATCAGTATATACTGAATATATAAATCATAGTTTGCAAACATGTTCAAACATACAGTCGTTACGGAAGACCAAATAGCAAGCAACCCACAATACATATACGTAATATAGAATGCTTTAATATATATATTTCCACAGAAGCATTTGATAAAATTTTGATAAAACTGAATTAAAATGGCTTTAGTTTAGTTACAATCTGTAAATATTTTGATTTGTTTTTACAAATCATGATTTTATATTTCCAAAAAGCTGAATTTAAATTAATGACTTTTGTTTCTACGTAAAAATAAAATGTAGTAATCTAAATATATTTGGAATTCTTCGAAGTATTTGTTATTAGTTATCTAATATTTATTTGTTTTTTTGGTTGCAGGAAGATGAAAAAGTAGTTGAATTAGTACAAAGATATGGTCCGAAGAAATGGACATTGATCGCTCGTCATCTTAAAGGCCGGATAGGAAAGCAATGTCGGGAACGGTGGCATAACCATTTGAATCCAAACATTAAAAAAACTGCATGGACAGAAACCGAAGACCGTGTGATATACGAAGCCCATAAACAGTGGGGCAACCAGTGGGCAAAAATTGCCAAATTGTTACCCGGCAGGTAAGCACGATATCAATTTTTAATTCTACAACTTATCGTAATTTCTTACACAAAACCAAGATTCATTTGGTACCCGTCCCGCTATTGAGAGCTAACTGCCAAAAAATCAAATCAATTATTTAGAAAATCACAAAGTAAATTTTATTGCAGAACTGACAATGCCATTAAAAACCATTGGAATTCGACGATGCGACGAAAATATGATTCAGATGGTCGAATTAATGATGGTGAACAACGACGTATCCGAAATCGGGGAAGAGGTGGCGCCCGAAACAATAATGTACCTAATGATACAGCGCCTGGTCGGTATCATCCGCAACCAATACTACCACGCATAACTACCGTTAATGTACCAGAAGCCCAAAATGCAATACTTTTTCACAACGAAAGTAAAAGTGTCACCAGCTATAGTGATGTAAGTCATTTTATTATTTATAATTATGGATTGTATATTAAGTGTCCTAGCTTTACAGATTATTTATTAATAGTGCTCTTGTTTTAAATGTATAATTACATATTATATTTTTATAAATGTGTCTGTTGAATATGATTGAATATTAATGTTAAACTTAACAAAAACATAAAAACAAATAAGTAAGTCAATGGAAACCTTTAATAAACTACGACTATAGTCGAATCTAACTACTACTACTAGTTGCATAACACGAAATTTAGAAGATAAATTATAATTTTTTTATATTCTTCTCAAATATCCTATATACAATAAGTATAGATAAATACACATAAATAACTTGATTTTGTATTACAAAGCTGGTAATTTCTTCTACAAATTCCGATCGTTTAATATCATTAAAAATAGCATGTATGTAGATAGAATTTATAAGTTTATGTTTTATTTGTTCAGGAATGGTCCGTACAATTTTACGATCAGGTTAGTAGTCAATCGAGCGAGGGTGCTTTTTCCCTGAATGAAGCCACACCGAGTCCGAGTCCGTTAACACCTACACCAACACCCACTAGCATGGCACCAACGTACAAAAACGATATACGATTGTCATCGCCTACTCCACAAAGCCAGCAGGGCACGCCCAATATGCTCTCATCGCCGTTCAAGTACCTAGATATGGAGATACTCTCGCACACCAGTCCAATCAAATTAATTCCTATGTCGGACGAAGGCGTGGCCGAACTCAGTTTGCTCGATTGTTACAATTCACCTGGTGTTTCGCCACTCAAAGGAGTATCGATGGATAAACAATTTACTAAAACAAGTATGTTTCTTTTATTTATTTATTGCGTTCACACTCTCCATGCAAATAAAGCCAATACAATTATTATTAAAACGCCTGTTTTAATGTTTATTATTGAAATATTTCAATTTAAAACTAATAATCTCTTCGTATAAAGACTCCACTGTTAACAAACGAAAGCTTAGAAACAGAAAAAGCACTTAGAGCTTCTTTTTTATATTAATCGAACGAGCAATGCAGTAATTTAATTAAAAATTAAAGTACCGAACGTAGTTATTCATAGTGAAGATGTTATTAGATAATAAGATTTTATTAAAGCATTTAATATATTTAATAATGTTTTATTTAGGAATAAGTCCAGCTAATTACAACCAAGCTACCTTAATTCCAATCACCAATATGGAAGTAAATCATAATAGTGCAGCGTTGCGTCCAACACCACCAATCCTACGTCGTGGAAACAAAACGCGACGGAGACGAGATAGTGGAAATACATCCGCCGAATATATAATACCTGACGTAAATCCACCATTAGAGGTAAGCAAAATTAAATTATATTCATCATAAGTCGCACATTTTTTCTCATAAAGGAACTCAACCAAATAACTGATAATTTCAGAATTCGATACGATTAGATCCGATGGCTGTTGTGATAAAAAGTGACCCGAAGACACCAATAAAGAACTCTCCTATTAACCAATTGCCGTTTAGCCCATCACAATTCTTAAACAGTCCAAATCTTTCGTTTGATGTAACACTGGCATCGACACCAGTTAAGCATGATGCGTTTTCACCTCATAGAGAATCTGAGGTAATTTCTAAAATGCACATTTCCGCTACCTGTGGAACTATTCTTAGCAGCACAATAAGGAACTAAAGTTTAAAATAAAATAAGGTTGTCTGTATACGAAATATTAATAATTTATTTGGGTCATAGACATTTCATATACAAATGTTTCTTTTACAAGTTCGAATACAAACATAAAGTTGGCTTGGTTAAAAATCTAAAATAGTATAATAATAGAACATTTGTGATTCATAACTGTCTAATTTATATTATTCAAACATTCAAGAGTTATCTACTGAAACGAAAGTACAATTATATGTTTTTACTGCTTTTGGTTTCTTACATACAAATAACATCCAGGTTTATGGGCTATATACATTTTTAGAATGAGAAGGATGCTAATATTATAAAAAAAAATCGATTTCAAAAATATTGCAAGCACTCAATTAATACCTTGAGATACACCAATATAACAACAAAATAGTTCTTTTTCACTAACCATCAAATACTTATCTCCTATTTCATAAAACTCTCGACTTGCGCTATGTTGAGTAATTCTAGTTTATTGTACAATAAAACGTAATATTTATTTTTAGGATCGAGATTGTAGTCCATTACGAACACCGAATCCAATGCCATTAGTTTCTCGAAACGACAGAAGAAACCAAGATACCGTTACCCCTAGTAAAACACGCTTAATCTACAGTGATTCCCTACCACGCACGCCGACACCCTTTAAACGAGCTCTCGCTGAAATCGAAAAGAAATCCGGAGCACTGAAACCCCTACCACAAACACCCACGCGCCTCGAAGACATCACGGAAATCATGAAAAAAGAACAAGAGTTATCAGAATCTGCGTATGAGACTGATTGCTCAAATACCTTCCAAGTATGTAATTTTTTATTCTAGTTCAAATTAAGGATTTGTTTAAATTTTAGAATCGATTTATTTTTGTGTGTTTTAGGATAGTGGCTATATGACGAAGAGAAAATGCGGACAATTAACTGCTGGCGATAAAGAAAATATTTTACCGAATAAACGGGTACGAAAAGCCCTAGCTCCGTCTTGGAGTACACCGGCACAGCTTCTCAATAGTTCGGATGTTTCGTTCATTATTGAGACTCCCGTAAGTTTTTTAACATATTTTGTGTATTATTCGATCGTTTTTTGTTGCACATATTCGAATTTTTTATCATTTTAGCAGATTATTCTTATTTTAATTCCAAATAATGAATTAATTAATTCTATAAGCTAAAACAGTACTAGTGCTTGACAATGCATGTTTACATGCTCGGTATGCTATCTATTGCTAATTCGCAATGTTAATTTATATAACGTCTAATATTTAAGATTTTTTAAATAAATATTCTCTGGTATTGTGATAACTAGTTTAATCGATTGCGTTTTCAGCCGCACAAAAAATATGAAATATCAAATATTAATGTTAATTTATTTCTATACATGTTTCAGAGTAAATCATTAGGAAATGACTCTTCAGTACTTTTTTCGCCACCGTCAATAATGAAAGATACGCTGGGTGTATCGAATTTAATGGATACTCAACATCTATCGGCAAATTCTACCAAGGTACAGGCCTTCTCAGATCATTGGTTCCAACTTTTACCACCTTAAAAAAATCCTTTTTTCCATCCTTTTTCCACACACACACAAACACTCCAGCCCTGACCAGAGCCAAATCCTGTAGTGCTCCAAATTAACAATTTGGTATGAGTGTTGCTTGTTTGACTGTTTGTTTTGTTATTAGTTTTTAGCCTGTTTACAAACATAAAAATCCTGTTTGCTAAAACATGAAAACATCCGAATAAAAGAGGATTGACCAGTTTTTAGTTTTACTTACTGTGTAGTCAAGTTTTGTAGGTAAACGTGAAGCATCGGATTGTAAGAATGATTATTCAAACTAACTTGTTGTTTACTAACTAAATTAATTCCTGATTTACACTTAATGGTAGCTTATTAATTTCTAATATTTTAGTAATAATTATTCAATGCTTAGATTTATTTATTTTTTAACAACTAGCGTATAAAAGCAGCTAGATTCACAAAATTAGACTTTTTTTATCGATAAATAATTACATAAATTTCTATTTATCTTATTTAAAAATATGAGCCGACTTTTAAATTTCAAAACTTATTTTTTATTTGGACCAAACAATTCTCTAGTTAAGCAGGTTAAAAATTGCCATATTTTTATTTAAAAATAATTATTTTTTATCTTTGTTGAATTTATTCGATATTTGTAACTTCTTTCAAATTTTATATGATAATTGTCATTATATTTCGTTTGCCTTTGTTTTACTTTTTATCTGTGGAGGTGAAGTTTAATCAATCTTTTTAAATACCATAAAACTAACACATACAAGTGGCCCTTAGAACCTCGAGAACCTCGAAGATTCTAAGACCTCTCCATTAGTCTAGTCTTTGTTAGCACCAACTTCTAGCATGATAAATATATTAACCAAAGTATTTCCTGTCAATCAATTATTATTCTATATAATCCTGTTTTCCTTCGTCACTGTACCATTCGGTTGCTTAAATTTGACATCACAAATCTTCAAACGCAAGTATTTGTAGCCTATTGCACAAACACACTGTTGGCATGTTTAATTTTTGTTGTTTTTTATTTCTAATTTTTGTTTATTATTGCAAAATAAAACATAAATATATCTCGAATAGGTTTATATAAATATCATTTTCTTTCAATTCTTGATTATTATTAAAGAGGTCATTTCAAATGGCGAATCAATTTGTTTGTTGAAACAAATCCAGCAATGGTGCATGATTTATTTTACTTTTTATTTTTCTTATTGTTAATTGTGTTGTTAAAATATTTGTGGTGTAAATACTTTTTTTTATATTGTACAAATGTACTAGTATTTATTCAGTATATTCAGTTCAGCTGCTACACAATTATATATTTTTCTTTGGTTTTAATTAACAAGTAAAAAAAAAATCTGTTAAAAAAATCAACAAAATAGAAAACTAAGACAGATTCACTAGATATAAATACAGTAATCAATATTTAATAATATTATATAAATACATATATTATCAGAGCTTTTCTCCAAATTGAAGGTATATCGTATTCATAAAATATTTAGACAAATTAATCGATTTATTTGCTGGGATCAAATCAAATTAAAATAATCATTAAATTGCAATTATAACAGTACTTAGAACTGAAGAATAAATATAATAAATTGTAGTACAAACTGATTTTAACGCGATTCTAAAAATTAATATGTTTGATCAAACTATCTATTATATTACTTATAAAAGTATTTGCATTAAAAATGAACTCATTTTATTTTGAACATAGTAACATTTACACATTAGATGAATTCGATTTTGTGTCTCTATGATATAATAATTTTTATGTTGTATATATATGTTTATGTGTGTGAATGAGTGAGGATGTATGTATTTGTATATTGGTTATTGGGGTAATTCAACAGTAGCATTCATATTCCCCGTCTTCCTATCTGCAGCGGCTGCCCCATACCGCGGTTCCCTCCCGTGTCCCGGCGCCACCTCGTAGTGCCGCAGTCAAACGAATTGTGTTCGGGGAATCTGCACAACTCAGGGACAAAACTAACACCAAGGTGAGAATGACGTTATAATAATTCCTATACAACTCCTAATATCATAAACGGAAACACAAAAACTTGTTATTTTAGCATAATTAAAAACAAGTGCTATTTTATTTACATTAAATCATCACGAATAAATTGTTTATCAGCTAAACTTGTATTCATAGATTACAGTTATATTGTCTAGTTTATACTGATTGTGAAATACAATAAGCGATGTTTTGTTTATTGTTATTTTTTTATAAATACTATGATTAAAAAGTGGCAGGATTATTTCTTGAAAGTTTATTGATATGAATGTGTCGACTTATTTTGAAATAATTTAAGTCTTTTAATCATTAATCACAATCATCTAATCAAATCAACTGTATATATTAATATAAATATAACATCGTTGGTAAATTCTCCAAAAGACTAGTACATTTATAAAATATATTTATTTCAGATTTATAACAGTCGATATATTTATGTTTAGTCTTTTTCAATATTTTATCAGTAATTGTCATTATAAAGCAATAGAATGGTTAAATAAAATAGCTACACATTGAAAATAAGTTCCATTCATATACGTTAACTCTAACACTACTCTTTTATAATAAATTCCTTTCTATATTTGTTTTGTTGTGTATGTATTTTATTGATTTTTCAAGCATGCTATAATTTTGTAGTGCTTATGTTAACGAAAATATACATTTTTTTACTATTGTAAGGGGGGCTATTATGTGTTTTAATAAATAGTAACACAAATATTTATCACGACTTTGCATGATTTAGCACAATGCAATAAATACAGAAAAGACCCTATTGCTGTTTTTTATTAATAGTAAATCTATTTTAGAATCCATATTAAAATGTTCTTAATTAATTATGTCGTATTTTTATTTACAGTTGGATTTTAAGTGGGCGATGCTGGCTTGTGGACGAACCAAAGATCAGTTAGAATTAACGGAGCAGGCACATCGTTTTTACAAAACAAATTCACTAAAACCAAGATCATTAAATTTCTAAATATCGAATCATAATGACAAGAATTAGTTGACTGGTGTACGGATTCTACAAACAATATAGTGCAAATAAAAACAATTAAGATAATAATAAGGACTTATCAGTGATTTCAATTGATACTGCTTGTAATTATTATTTCTGCGGACATGCAATTTTATTATGTTGTGTTGTCTTAACTCTTAGATACATTTAAGAGTAGATTGTATTAAAAACTAGTCTTTTTCTATAATTTCCGTGTTTTACATATATTCGTGTTTACAATGTTACTAATATATTAATAATAATATATTAACATAGATTTATTAAAAACTTTGTTTTTATTCGTTACATCACAATATTATACTAAATATTAATATAAATATTGAACTTGTGAGAGTACATATTTCATATCTCACAATACTAGACTTACCAAACTTTGACGTTAAAAAAATGTGAAATAATTTGTATGCCATGCATATTGCTATAGACGATTATTATGCTGACGTCACACGTCACAAAACTTCAAGATGTTATAGTGTCATGAACTATTCTTACAATTTTTAAATGCATTATTTTATTTAAAATATGTAAATGTATGATTTTTATTTCAAGAATTTCCAAAATTAATTTCGAATTTATTTGGTAATGTGTTCTTGTGAGACATTTTTCTTCAAGAACCTGATTAGCTGAGCTAATTTTATGAATTTTTTTGCAAATATTTGTAAGTATAGTTCTAATATTCTACGCCATTATCTATTATATCGTCTAAGAAAAAAAAATTTAAATACAAAAAAAAATTGTAATTTTTATTATTGTACATATATTTAATACGGATAATGTATTTTTGTAATTAACTATTATAAATTATATATGAAAATATATGATATGAACAAATTAAATAATTCAAAATCGAATTAATTATGCTAACTCGGAATTTTGTTTATAATTTTAAACTATTGTTAGATATCTCTTTAGCATTAAACTAATTTATTAACTCGGTATTTTGTATGATTAACGAAAATAACTTGATGAGTAGTATGATTGTTCCATTTAGTTTTATAGGTAGCAGATGTCGCGCTCTAGAAAAAAGTCTTATAAAATGTTAAAATATAATTTCTAAACATTATATGACAAGAAGTGTAAATGTAAAAAATGCTTATAATTACTTTAAAAGTATATTCGTGTCATTTTTAAATATATATTGCCATTTACATAAATATATATATATATATATATATATATATATATATATATATATATATATATATATATATATTTATATAAAATTTTGTGTTGTAAATTAATTTTTGTATATTGATTTAATGTAAACCTATTCGAGTATATTTATACTCAAATATATTCCTAAATTATACAACTATTATTTCGAAAAATTTTAATTCCCTTCCTTATTTTCATTATTGTAATCATGAAAAAAATCGATATTGAAATATTAATGAAAATTTTACCTTCCCTCAATCGAGTATGATTATTTTTGGAATGACGTTTGTATGTGAGCTCTCCACAGCCTAAACGGTTCAAGGAATAATTAGGAAACTTTAAATTTGTATACACAGACAAGAAAATGTTCAATTTTTGAAAAAAATATTCATATCGAAAATAGTTGTTTACTCTAGTCAATTTTTCGCGGTTTTTGCTCAAAAGTTATTATAATATTAATATTTCGCATGTATGTGATCCCAATTACACAAGCCAGGAGAATGAAAATTACTGTTATTGGTGGTGCCGGTTGTTTAACGAAGATGACCGTGAAAAATATGAAGTAACCTCAATAAACTTTTAGACAAGATAGAAATTTCTCTATATATAATTTTTTAAGAAATTTAAATGTTTTCTTTTGTAAATTGAACCTACTACACCAGTCTGTCAAATAGTAGTCGCACGTATGTTATTGTCATAAGTGCGTTCCAATTTTCATTCCTAGCGAGCTCCTATAAATAAATTTAAAAAATAATGGCAATATTAGACGATCTAGAACGAAATTGTATTAAGCTGTACAAAAATTAAATCTCGAAAATTGTTGAAACAAGAACTTGAGAAACTAAAATATTTTTATAAATCGCTCACTAATATCACATTTTGTAGTATTCGAAATGAGTACGACGAGGGAAATTCATATATGCTCATCATCGCAATAGGAAAAGATGATAAATATAAAATCATATATAAGATTTAAACAAAAAAAGTCAAATATATAATATTACTTAAAATGCAATTGAAATAATTAATATTATTTAATTGGCTAATTTTGAATTAAATCTATTACATTTTAATTTTATTAAACTAATCAAATACTTTATAAGCATTCATATAATATTTATAAAGTAAATATAACGTTTCACAACTCAAAATATTGATAAATTTGTTTGGAACATAGATAAATTACAAAAGTAGATATTAACAAAATGTAATACTAAATCACGCATTTAAAAATAATGCATATTTATTATGATTATTATTTTTTAAAGTAATTTTTATTAAATAAATTTCAACGATAATGTCAAAAATTAATTATTATTTTAAATATAAACTACAGTAATTAGGTGTATTTATTCTATTTTGTTCTGTGCCTAAATTAATTTGATAGTAATAATATTTTTAAAATTTCGCGCGTTTTAGATTATTCGAGAATACTTCAGATTTTAATAAAAATCCCTAAACGACCGTTATTTAGTTGCAAATGGTGGAACTGTAGCCACGCTCATGCATGGTCATAATAAAATAAAGGTATATTTGTCAGCCATGAAAGTGTCAGCTGTATTTGCTGCTTTTAGAACACAAAACTCGTAGTAAAACAGCTATTTTTCTGTAATTTATAAAAATTTGTTAAATGCTAAAGCTACTAGCAACATCAATGAAGCGATTAAATGCTACGTAACTTAGAAGTAAGGTAAATGAGTCATTCATTTGTGTTTTCGTATTGTAACATCAGTTGTTGGTTTGAAAGGAAATGGAACAACATGAGCCACTCCAGCCGAGTTTATATCAGGAGGCAGAGGATATTAAAGCAGCCAGGCCTGCTCCTGCCGATAGTCCACCTCCGAATTGTGCAATTTGTTTAGGAACATGTACAAATAAGTGCTTTACCGACTGTTGTATGCATCAGTTTTGCTTCAATTGCCTTCTAGAGTGGTCAAAGGTAAATTATTTTACTATCAAATTTATATAATGCTTTTATATTTTCTCTTTAAACAACATTCATAATTAATCTATTACTGCTAATTTGGGAAGAAGTCGCGAAACATTTTAAATCATTTTCTATAAATTATCAAAAAGCAATTAAACGTTTACCGGCAATAATTGCATATTTATATTTAAATAATCGAATATTTATAGTGGTCGTAAAATTTAAAACGTAATTTCTTATCTATATACGCATGGCTGAAGTAAATTTTTGTTATTTTCAATAATTCAGTGTAATTTCATGTTTATCATAAATGGAAATCATTAAACAAATTTATAAAATTGTTCCATATTGCAGTATGAAACTTAAAACTAATATTTTTATTTTATTAAAAATTGCAGTAGTGTTCACTTATAACGAACCCGTTTATAGCGAACTCTCAGTTATTATGAACTTTTCAGAAAAACATTATTGATGTCTTATAATGTATAATATTCATTGCGTCTTGTCTTTTATAGCGAACCATGTTGAATGATAAATAGGCATTCGTTATATCCGAACTTCACTGTATGCTTATGATTAATTCAGTGCGATTGAAATTATTTATGAAACAATTTAAAAATAATTTTGGAAAATTAAAAAAAATATCCATTAATTAATACAAATCATTAAAAAATATATTAATGTCCCGGCTTCATAAAAAAATGATAATGAACATACATATTTGAATAATTAAAATTAATGCGTAGAAAATTCGTTTTAACTTGTTTTGCACCTGCCAGTTAGTACACATACTAATTATTTTATGATTCCTTAAATATACTATGATTATTACATGTGAAGTCAGGGTAATAATAAACATTGCTAGTATCATAGAATTAAATCTAAATTTAGTATTCTTTCGCAACTTACTCCCTAAAATGTATGTAATATATTTTTATTATCACATAAAAATATGCATGTTTTCTATTTATCTGGATTGTAGTATTTTTTCCACTAGAAATTCGAATACATTTTTACTTTCTTATACGAAGTAAAAATCTCGAAATTGATTTATTTCCTGATTACAATGCTAAGTCATACGTCGTATAAAAAATTAAAAATGAAATCGAAATTTATTATGTATTTGGGAAATTTGCTCAATTCAGTTAAATATCTATAAATATCGTATCATAAAAATGACATTAAAATGTGTAATATCTTTTTAGATAAAAGCAGAATGTCCTTTATGTAAACAGCCCTTTAAATCAATTATATATAATATAAAATCAAATTTAGAGTATGAAGAACACATAATAACTAATCCAGAACGTGATGTGCAAGGCGAAGCTTTGCTTCTAGATGAAGATGTACATACGGAATATTTATTTCTTCCAAATGGACCTCGTCCACAACGACACTTTCAATTTAGGTAAGTCATTTATAAGATTTAAAGCTGAGTTTACAATGAAAAAAATTAACAAATTGAATTATATTTAAACGTAAGTTTGATATAAGAATATTCGGAACCAGTAAGTTAAGGTTTTTTTTTGCGTTATCTGTATGCATAGAACCTTACAAGGATTTCATGTATTATATGCGCATGCGTTGTTATATTTAACTTGCAGTGAAGAAGTATTGATATTACAATATAAGCCACAATTACATTTTTAGCCTATACATATAAGTTTATGAGTCCTAAAAAAATAAGAAAACAGTACAATTCAATATAATCTAATGAATATTTGGTACTAATCTATCAATGATAAAGTGCAAAATATTACTTACAGAATGTTTATATATTTAGTATTAATACAGACATCTATATAGGGCCTATATAAATGTCTCTAATGTACTGTGGAAATTTTTCTCACTCTGAATATTTGTTATTTTTTTCTCATTGTGTGTTCAGCTCAATTTTATTGTTTTTTCCCAGTTAAAATATATAATTCGCTAAATATGATGTTCAATGAAGTAAAAAAAAGCCACTAATTTATTTTAAACTGATTTATTATACAGTAGTGGTCACTTATAACGAACCCGTTTGTTGTGAACTCTCCGTTATAACTAACCTTTCAAGAAAATACTAAGGTTATCTTCTATGTATATATATCCATTGCACCTTCTCTTTTATGGCGAACCTCGGATATACCGACCCATGTTGAATGCAAAATAGGCATTCGTTATATCCGGACTTCACTGTACTCGATAAATAATTGAGTATTTTTTTTACATCATTGAGCACCAAATATGAATCAATATAGACGAATTTTTGAAAATGTATTTAAACTTTAAACTGATATCCATCACATTTAAGGTGTTTTTGCCAATGAAAAATTTAGGAATAAATTGGTTCGGGATTTATAACAATATATTTAATGTGAATATGTCATTTTAAATGTTTTCAAAGTGAAACTAATATTATTTACTTTATTATTCTTGGCATGGTCGTTGTATAAATATTAGATAGATTGATGTGCAATCAACAGTTTAAAAACATCCGTAGTGCCTTGTATTGAAATTTCTTATACGTAGTAGGTATATTATGTTTAGATAGCTAGAATATTCAAATACAAATTATTAAACATTGATGATTTATAATTATTACATACATACATGCCTATTCCAATTAAATTAAACCCTTTATTCATTCATATCTTTACATTCAATTCTATTCTTACACACTTCTTTCACTTCATTAAAACTTATTAAAATATACGCTCTTGTATTCCGCTTGCTCACAACTTTTTTTTCACGCAACTTATTTTCAATCATGTTTATCCATCTAATCCGAGGACGGCCTCGCATTCTCATACCATTCATCTCTCCACATAAATCTTTTTCGTTAATCTTTCATTCGACATTCTTTCAATTTGGCCATATCATCTCATTTGACTCGCACCTATTCTCCTCGATACACCACAAATACCTCTAAAAAATTTCATTTCCGCAGCAGTCATACACTTTTTATGCTTGGTTTACCAAACCCAACATTCCTACCATACATCAACGATAGCACTAGTACACCATTATATACGCATAATCTTGCATCCTTAGGATTATTAAAATTTCTCGCAAACATTCCCAACACTCCTAAGATCTCATATCCAGCCGACACTCTTCTCGCAAAAATACTTTCCATCACTAGAGAATAAGTACCCCAAATAAACAAACTCTTTAACTTGCTCTAGTTGATGGTCATTTACCACAATATTACACACTGTCCTCTACATTCATTCTTTTCGAGCACCATAACTTTCGATTTATTCACATTCAGTTCACGATTCACTTTGCCAATTATAATACTTCCATACAACTTACTCAACAACAACACTCAACAAACTAATGGTCCTGTAATCACTCAAACTATCTTTCCCTCTTTGAAAAGGGGAATAATCAGCACATTTCCAATCATTGGAACTACACCATTTTTCAAACAAAATTTAAACATTTTTACTTTTTTTACAACAAATCGATTAAATCTATTTATGACAATATATATTACATCACCAATTATTTGATACTATTTTGTTTTCCTGTTAAACAGGCACTGTTAAAGAGATTTATTAAATCTAATTTCCCATCCCTATAAACATTTCGTCACATGTAACATCTAGACAATATTTCAGGGATGTAACAAACCCATGTTACGTCTCCGAAACGTAATAGAAACGTTACCTAGTTAACGATGACAGTATAAATAAGTAATTTAGGAATTTTTATTTGTGAATGAAATTATCGATGAGGGCGTTAGTGGCATTAATAACAATGTCTGGTGTAATGACAATTATCAATGTGGTTTTTTACGTAAGAAAATACGTGTTTTTAAATGAAATACAGCGATTCAAAAGTTAATAAAACGTAATAAACATGTTCTAATATAATAATAAAATATCAACATAAGTAAACTTATGCACATAACTTATATATGAACAGAACTACGCATATTTGTTAGTGAGCAAGAGCTATTTGAATAGTTCTAAGCTAGTTCTATCATTTGTTTATTTATTAATATAATTCGACAACGCATTTTGATACCGAAAAATCTCCCTGTGTTAGCTGTTAGTCAGAATGTATTCCACAAAATACAATAAATAGTTACCTTTTATCTTTTGATAGAACCACCCTAACTGTGGACCCGGGTGGTGAGTTTGCAATTCAGCAACTGTTACTCTCCCATCCCCGTACGAATTCACTATATTTGCAGGAGAGGTAACTATTGCTTGTTACCAGCACTATGTCTAATGTTATCATGACGTCGTTTGTTTTAGGTACCATCATCGAATTCCGCAGCAGACAATAAATTTTCGACGCGCTGTCTATCATAATGGCTGGTGCGTTGATGCTCAACCTGATATTACCGGCAGGTATAGAGAATGTACGCCCAATTTTTTCAGGTACGTGCCTTTTACAATTATTTTGCTTATTACATTTACTAGTGATATACACTTTTTGCTCAAAAAGCAGTGCATGCTGTCTGCACTTTACTTGAATAAATTTAAAGAGTTTTCTACCACCCTATTTGATAGGAATAGGCCGATGTTATTTATAAAGATGAAGGTTTTCAAATTAACACATAATTATATCAGAAAGGTCTTTATACGCAATGTTCACATTTTATTTCTTAGAAGAATTTCTTTCTTTTAAATAACTAAATTTGAACGTTGTGGATAAAGACATTTTTATTTTTAATCCATTACAACTAAGTTAAATATTTAATACATATATTCTATACCTAATTTTCTCTACTTATGAATGTTTTTATTTAACAAAATTTGTTTTCAATGGTGGGTGGTATTATTTACTTAGATTGTCACGGCAAAAAGAGAAATAAACATTAAACATAACATTTGAGATAACATATTTATGTTATCGAAATAACAAAGCATCTGTAGTGTCTTGCACTGGACTATCTTATACGTAGTATATTTTGTTTAGCAAGAAGGGTATTAAAATATATAATTCAAGTAAATGTAATTATTCATTACGATAACGTAATATAAATTAGAAATTATTATGGTTGAATATTTTTAGTTTTCAAATTAACTTAAAATCTAACAAAATATTTATATATAAAATTTGTTAGTATTTTACTTAACTATAATTTCACTTACTTTGTTTGTGGCAATCGATACCAACTGTCAAATTACAATTTAAACGAGTTTATTTTGTTTTTCTGTTAAAAAATTGAAAGAATGATAAAATATAATTTTCCATACTAATAATAATGATAACATAAATAAGAAATTCAGTAACAATTTGCAACTGATACACTTCATGAATAAACTTTTTAAACAAAATTTGTGCAATATAATAATATCTTTTATTTTGAATATTACTATTTTTGTTGTAAGTGTGCTGTTTTGGAGATAACAAGATAAAGATAAAAAGAGTAAGCTTGCACTTCTAGTTTGAATATTCTTTTTACGTTTTCTTGAGAACCATATATAAAATTTGAGCTTAAAGTATCATGAACATAGCTTCGACAATTTTGGCTGTAGAGTCAAACTCAACTTAGGGAAGTTCGAGCATTTCGTGATAACTAAACTTACATATACTTCAAATGAGAAAGTAAAAAGAGACAAACTAAATTTTTATGTGCAAAGAAAAAACTATTCTACAATTATTGAGTGCGCACTAAACTTGTTAATAAAACAAGTTTAAAGCTGTGTGTATTTAGTACTGTGCCCATATCTACAATGACTCTTATTTATGCACAGGTTAAATATTAAGTTTCCGCTCATCTAAACATATGATCATATTTGTTCACTATTTTTTATTTCTCATATTTTTGCAGGGAAAATCCAGCACAAACACACAGAATAATCCCATGGTTGAATCGCGAATTAACTGCTTTGGTTGCCGAATATAATGAAATCTACATAGTACAAGAGCACATCATGGAAATGCTGTGCCAGTACCCAATACGGAGTGCCTCATTTCGTACTCGAATTGTTAATTTTTTAGGTAATCGGACTGATCAATTCATCCATGAGTTTTATAATTTCGTTCGGTCACCGTTCGATATGATCGGTTATGATCGACATGTCAGTTATTCACAACAACGTCCACCTTTAATAACATCTCAATCACTATCAGACGACGATGACGATAGCGATGTACGCGTCGTTGATTCACCAAACGATTGTATATATGTACCACCACGGACTCCCGAAGTTATAGTGATAAACTCTGATAGTGATTCTGATGTAATCATTCGTTCAACGCCACCCCTTCCAGACACACCACCTATTTTAGTTGACTCAGAATCAGATACAAATATAAACGTAACAACAAATCCACCAACGATAGAAAATGAGAGACAAGAAAACAGCAGATCACCTCAGCTACCAATAAAAATTCGATTGAAAATAAATCGCAATCAAATTATCCCAGATTTGTGCAAGGTGAAACAAAAACGGGAATATAAAAGTCGACTTTTGTATGATTCAGATTCGAATCATCCGAAATCCGAATCCGAATACTCAACTGCACATATTTCTTCATCAGGAAATTGCAGTTCCTCGTCCGACGAGAACAATTCAAAAAGTTGTTGGACTGCTAACAAAACCGACTATAAATATGTTCAAACACTGGTTTTAAAACGAAGCAAATCAAAACAGAAAAGTCGCAAGCGAAAAAGTGAATCAAAATACAATCGCTCCCTTAAAAAATCACGTTCTAAACAATTGATTTATAATAGTGATGCCCCACTTGATAGTGTATCTACGAAACGAAAAAAGAGTAAAAAGTCATCTAAGTCAAAGAAATCCAAGCGCGAGAAGAAAAAAAGAATCAAAGTGGAGCGGTATAGTTCAAGTAGCAGAAGTTCGCATCATTCCGATAGTGCACCGAACTCATCTAGTGACGAAGATGAGAAAGCATCTTTGCGTCATAAATCCAAACAAATATATGATAATGTAAAATTGGAAAATTCTTATAGTAGTGAACCCACAAATCATTCGCAATCATCACAACCGGATACGTTACAATCAACGGAAGACGCTACTAATGAAACGCCGCAGGATCTGAGCATACCTGGTCCGAGTCAAGTGCAAAGTTTGCGCAGTGTGATCGTGAAAGGGAATAATATGTGGTATAGTAGACCCGATCTGGATGAGGCATCATCGGACAATAATTCAGATTGAAAGTGCGTATTTCATATCCCGTACTTATAACTCCTCTGCTCCCGATTTTCTGGGAACCATGAAACTTATGTAAATATGTTTGTCGAAACGAATGTTAGATGAAAGTATTTTTTCGCAAATATTGTATTTAGCGGAACGGAAAATAAGACCAATAGAACGGATACACGCAAAATATTCATGAAGTAGACATTTATTAAATCAAGAAATCCAATTTGAAAATTAAATAGAACAACTAGAAAAAAATGTTTTTGATAATTAACAAACAGTAAAAGCGTATTGATTTCGAACATTCGATCTCGGTTTAGAAAACATTTCATCGTTTTACATATAGAATACATTCGTCAGTTCGGTACTGAGCTTGCCAGTCTATAAATGGAGTGTTGGTCAGCATTTAGAATTCAACAACTCAGAAATGATCTGTTGATTATTCAATATTTTGTATTAGGATCGTTTCATAATTTTAATTATACAGATCTCGGGTTCTCAACATGCGATCATATATGGATATATATATAAACAATAAATGTATTTGTTCTAATACAGAAAAAGGATTGAACGATGCTACTAAATTAAGTTAAGATGTTGCATTCGTCTGTATAGGCCTCGGAATCTCTCTCGTAAACAGCTGCTCTTTTCTAATAAGATAATAAATAAATCACATATCTTAACAGTAATACTTTAAAAGATATAAAAATATTTGTTTGCAAAAACAGGGAACTCTATCTAAAAATCTTAAAGAAACTAATATTTTTAACTTTGAAGGCATTTTAGCTCATAGGTATGTAATTACGAAAGTGTTGTTTTTTCTTATTGATTATTTTGAATTATAGTCTATGTTAATTTTTAATTGCATGGGAGAAGAAAGAATAACAGACTTATGCATAGTTGTACCATTGCTAGTTAAAATTAAACAGATAATGACAGGCAAATAAAAAAATGTTCATATACTTTTTAACAGTGTATGATACCTCCTGAATTTTGACCCGCTGAAGACGATGGAGCTATCAGAAATGCTCCATCACGTCAGGATTTCTTCCTAACCTCAAAAAAAAAACTCAATCTGTGAAAATCTCGATTTTTTGATAAAATAGTTTAGATTTTGACTGACGTGTTAATTGAGTCAAAATAAAACATTTTACTGCTGCACTTTTTTCTCTAAAATGTCTCCTCGTGGAGCCATTTTTACAACTAATTTTGTACATTAAAATGCCTATAACTTCTCAAAAATGTATTTTAGAGAAAAAAATTCAAGAACAAAAATAGACATTTTCACTAATTTTGAGGTTAGGAAAAAATCCCGCTGTAATGGCTCCATTGTTTTCATCGGGTTAAAATATAGGGGGGGGGATCATACTTTGTTAATATATCAAATTGTTTATTTGGTAGTTATCTAATAATGCCTTAAAATACGAAATAAGGATAGTTTTTGTTGAATTTTGACCTACAGTGGTGCAACTTGGCATACCATTGTAATATTAACTTTTAAAAATGAATACTTTTATAAATAATTTTTAACCAATTCCTAATTATTGCTTTGTCACTATATTTTAATAAATTTTAATGATCCACATATTTATTTTGACTGAAGACTTATTTGATTGCAATATAATACTCCATTATAAACATACAGATTATTTTGAGTTATATGATATTTTTTACCATATTGAGACTTTGATAGAGAGAGTGGTATATTTGTACATTAAAAATAATTTATTAAAATACTCACTTGCAACTGTGTTTCTTCAAATATGATTTTAAAAAACAAACTTTCGTTCAGAATTGTGATATGCTTCTGTTGTTTTCGTTTCTTTAAATGCAATATTTGTCAAAAAAAAACTTTCGATTAAAATTCGTATAGAGAATAATTTTTTTTCATAAAATTTACGAATGCTCTTTTCTTCCTTTATTATGTAAACAAAAAGAATTACAAAGTACACCATGTAAAATTGTAGTTATATAATATTAATTTATTTAATAAACGAGGAAAACTTAAAGTACTGTATTTAATTAGGGATATGGGAACTGCTTTTGGTTTTTTTTAAATTCTGTTCACTATTATTTATAACTACACTTAATTTGTTTCTTTGCGTTGAACGATTAAAATTTTTTATTTGATATAAGCTGCTTTCAGTAATTGCAAACTTTAGTTGACAGTACACCTTGTGATGTCACACTACACGATCTTACTCTGTTACTACGAAGTACACCTCTTCGCAATAACAGAACACAGCTATATTGTGTCGAACATTTGTTATTCCTCAATCGAACTTACTGATTGCGGCACGCAAGTTAATATTTATATTATGAAGACAGGTAGTGGCCTATTTTTATGCTTGGCAATATATGATTTACATAATTTATAACAATTATGCATCTGTGTTAATGTATATTATGAGTATACTTGGGGTACGTTCTAAATCGTAGGGTAACTCGACAGGAGTGAATTATGAGTGCACTTTGGTCGTTCTTAAATTTAGGATGATGTCTCAATAATTTTAACTTTTATTTTTGAATGAACGAGAGTGTACTCTATGTGTACCTATTAACCGCAATCGGTGACCACGAGAAGGTTGTACCCGTCATGCGCAATAGTTTGTTGTAGCATGCAGTTTAAAATCAGTTTGTTTGTTTGTGCCTTTTGTCAGACATAATGACTTCATTAATAACTAAAATTATCCGTTAATAGTTTACAACAATCACATATTAATGAAAGAAAAAAAATGTAAATAATAATATAAGGTTGCAATACATTGCATTTACCCAAAACATCTTTAGATGCTCAGATAGCCACTAAAATATATTTTCTTTCCAAACTCATAATTCTGTATTTTTTTACTATTATTTATTATATTACAAAACATCCTCACTCCAAGTTTTGAAACGTACCCCAGAAGTTATATTCTTTCTTAACATATTTCCAAAGAAATTTTAATTGTTTTTGCAAAAATAACAAATTTATCACAGTTGAAAATTTAGTTATATGTCGAAAAATTTGAACCAAATTAAACTTAAAGTAGAATATTAACGAATAGTTTTTTTTAAATGTACGATGTAGTACTACAATTTTACATATGATGCATAATAATGACTGCATTTAATATTAATTTGTGTGTGCCCAGACTAAAATAGAGATTCATTGTTATTGTAACGTTACGTATTTTATTTTTCTATTTTCCGGTCATGACGCTCGAAGATTTTAATATGGAACGCAACCAATACATAATATTGACTACATTTTTTTACCAAAACCTTACTCTAGTGTTACTTATTTTAAAAACCTCGTATTTATTTTTATAAAAATTAAAAGTTGTTTTAATTACCTGATAAGAATAATTGTCGCAACCAGTCGGTCAGAAAACCTAATAACAAACTACTTTTGGTCGACCAATTGCGACCAGAAGTATTTTTGGAGAATAGCTATAATCATCTCTGCTCAAAAAAATGCCACTAGACATGTGTAAACACTACCTGCCTTTATAAATATACTAAATTTTCGGCATCAACTTTAGTTGTCAATATATTTATAGCAACTATTAATATGTTGAAGGAATTTTTGTGCGTGACCAACAACATACATTTATGTTTTTTAAAATTCGATTTAATTTACTATACTAGTAAATAAAACAAATTATAATCGATTTTATATTACTTATGAAAAATTAAAATTTCTATAAAAATGTCATTCAATTCAATTGTTATAATGTTATATCTACTAGTGTAGTATATTTAACTATTTTTTTTAAAACCGAGCATTAAAGATTTAATTCACATTGCAAAATTACCAATATCTTTGAATATATATATTAAAATATATATTCAAAGCCAATATGTTTACATTATAATATGAGAATGAGCCATCAGTTTATTATTTTCATTTACAAAAGGGTAATGTATGTAATATATAGTAATGTGTGTGACACATAATTATGTGTTGACGTTGAATTTAAAATGGTTGTTCTTTAATTATATAATGTAGCAGCCATTTTGAATTCAACGTAATTTGAAATAAATTACAGTAGTATTGTAAGGTAATAGAAAGCGAATGCGATCTTTTTTGTTTATTTGTATGAAATTTGTATCTGTTGATTTTATATTTATTATAAATGAAGTAAACAAAATAAGCTTTTTATATTCAACAATTTTGTTATGATCAGGAATTTATAGTTAAGTACGTTATGTATACAAAGAGAAACTGTGTTGTTTAAGAACAAGATATGAATGCGTGAATTATTGAAGTAATGGGGGTGTAAAACTACAATGAAACGGTGCGACTAAAGGATTCAAAACTATATTTTATTTGTTCACGTTCATGCATCTTCACGTCATGATATTTATGATGTATAGAAAATATCTTTGGTATAAGTAAATATGCGCCGCTATTGCGCAATGCATTTCGTTTGATGCTTTGCAAATTAATGGCGACCACTCATCAATCGTCCACATTCCACAGTGGGTCGCTCAGAAGAATAAAGTAAGTTTCGTGAGGTTACATTAAAACATCTGCAGTGTCTTGCACCGAACTTTCTTACACGCATTTGGGTTAGACCACATCGTAGTTTCATTATCTTTCTAATTTATAATATTTGTTCTAACCATTGGAACACTTTTACACTAAATTTATTTCTTAGAATAAATATAAAATGGCAAACTTCAAATTATTTAAGATGATACGATTTTTGTAAAAATAAATATAATCAGAAGAAAATTCAATAGTCTTTATTTTGAAACTAGTACTCTTATTGAAAAAAAAATTCAAACAAAAGTTGTGCGAAATATAAATACATTTAATTATTGTCCAAACAATTTTTCTGTAACTAACCATTTTTGACTAATTTCAGAAACCGCAAAAATGACTAGAGAAAAGTAAAGAGGAGGTGCACATGCGAGGCATATACAAATTTTAAGTTTACAGTTTCATAATTTTACCTTCAGCCGTCCAGGCTGTAGAGAACATACACACACAGACGGACGCCATTCCAAAAATATTCGGAATCGATTCAGGGAAGGTCAAAACGTATATTTCCGTTAAAATCTCGAGGTCGAAATTTTTCGTGATTACAATACTTACTTATACTGCGTATAAGAAAGTAAAATTAACATAATATAATGAATAAAGTAACACGTCTTACTCTATTCTTCACATGCACTGCAGAGCACTGCTCCTCACTTACCAAGCAGCTTAAATTAGAACTTTTTTTTTTTGGTACATTGTGCACAAAAGCGCGTAAACCACCGATAGATTAATAAAGGCCGAATATATATATATATATATATATATATATATATATATATATATTAAATTCAATATCCATTGACACTCTATTGTCTATTTTTCTTTGAAACACTTTTTAATTATTTGAGTATTTTGTTTTTCTATTAAATAATTGACATACAAAGTTGATACGATTAATGTAATAATATTTCCTAAACCTATATAACTATGGCAACATAAATAAGATAAGAAAAGTTTTTGACACGTACATTTTTTGAGCAAAAAATATTTAAACAAAAGTGCAAAAAACCACAGTAAACATGCACTTCCGGTTTGGATGTTCATTTCAAAAACAGATTCAGGGAAGGTCAAAGATGAATTACTGTTAAAATTTCGACATAAATTTTTTCATGATTAGAATACTTATTACGTCGTACAAGAAAGTAATAATGGTATTCTAATTATTAAAATATACAATTTATGAAGTAATGATTTCGAATTATTGCTCAAACAAATATGAGAAAAATATTCTTGAACGAATTTAAACATTTGTGTATAAAACACATCTACATAGAGCTGTAGAAATAATAAGCCAATAATTAAGTAACTACACGTTTAATTACAAGTATATAATTTGAAAAATGAGTATGTACATAACTGAATTTTGTTGTTTGTGTTACCAGGAAATATCATTTTTGATACGTACATAATATATATATACTTTATTTTTTAACAACATAATTTTATTTGAACTAAATATACATTATATACATAATACAGCGATCATTTATACTACCTAAAACATACATTTGCTACCTTTTGTTTTCACGAAATATTGGAATGATTTCTTTAGGCACGGGCATTAAATATTAACAAAAATATATTGAATGTTCGAAGCACTTACGCGGTAAATGTGCAATAAAAGAAAATACAAACAGTACATATATTTAAAAGTATAACCTTGTTTTTAATTACAATCATGTGATGTCCGCGCCTAAATGTAACGCAACGCCAATGATGATTTAAACATTTTGTAAAACAATTAAAATATCGAAACTTACATACTAATGCTTTTTTTTGCCACATAAAAACCGTTGCTTAAACTGATGAACGGTTGTTCATGTAAAATTGGTGTCCAGAAACGACCAATGTCACTATGTACAAACAAGCAGCAATCCAACAGTTATACGCATTCTGAAACCAATCGAAGTGAAGTTATTAAACGAATTCATCTAAATAAACTCTAAATACCTGGGTATAAGCAGCATCAGCTTTGATATAAAATTCTTCGATACCTGGAAATTCTTCTTCTGGTAGACTTAAATCTTCTACCAAAGCCACACTTCGGAAGTAGTAGAATAAACCCATGAGAACCTTAATAAATATCATATTTTGAATTAATTTGGGGTGAAATAGAACCAAGTGGGCTGGGCTAAATATGTATTTTTACGTACCAGTTGTACTATACCCCACGCACTGATAATCAGGCAACACAGAGATGATTTAGGTCCACAACATTTCACCATTTTGCTTTGATTTTATTTATTTCAAATAAAGAAAATTATTTCACGACCTAAAACTGTCTTGGACAACTTGTCATGTGATAAACGAAGGATGATATGACAAGTGTAGTGAAGTTAGCTACTATTAAAACGTCAAAATCAAGCCCCATTTATAACTATCCCGTTCAATTCCGCAAGAATAGCCTGAATATTTATAAACCACCACCTATGATTATGCTTAAACGAATGCAGCTAAAATATATATTTTTAATTTACTTATAGTTTAATATTTATGTACAAAGAAATTTTACGAGAAATAAAATTGATTTATAGTATATTTAATTATTGCTATTTTAGTCAGCTTAAATAAAAGTTATAAATGAGTCTGAATTTCTAAAATATTTTTTTCTGGAATAATTGGCTGCTTGATTTATTAGTTAAAAGCTGTGATAAGGGATATATATTTGTATCCACAGTTCATTACATTATAGCTTTCGCGTTACGAATATTTTAACCAGTTTTAGTAAAAGTTATAAATTAGTCTGAATTTAAAAAAATTTTTTTGGAAGCTTTTGTAACTTGGTTAATAATTAATAAACTGGGACAATGGATACAAATTGTATCCACAGTTTATCGAATAATTGGGCCAATTTTAGCTTAAGTAAAAGTTATAAATGAGACTAAATTACAAATAAATTTTTTTTTGAGGATTTTGCAGCTTTATTAATCATATAAAGCTGCAATATATATTTTTGTGTATGTAGGTATTTGTGAGAATTTTGGATGATGTGAATTAAATTATTTATGTTAAGTTGTGTAATCGGATATTACACAACACCTAACTTCACAGCAGTATTGCAGTAACTGTTGTTGAACAGAACGGTAGTGTGTGTGTTTGTGAACGAGAAATTTTGTGGGTGTAGTTTGCAGAATGGTTGACAGATTAGGTTTGTATTCATTTATTAGAATATTAACACTGAAATAACGTAATTAATCGTATCTAGCTATATGAATAATTGACAATTTTTGTTAATTTTATATATAGCAAATTGATAACTGACGTTTATTCTCATATTTGTAAAATTGACGTTGCATTCTGATAAATGTCATGGTCTAAATATCGCGTAAAACATGAACATTTTAAGCTATTATTTGTGTTAATGTACAGTTTCTAGTGGCCCTAACAAAAGTTCATAATTTAATTACGAATTAGAAATCTTGGATGTCACATTAACATCAAATAAAAACTTTTACTTGTTGATAATTAATTTTTTCTTCGCAACATTACTACATTTAATCAATTCTATTCATATTAAGATGTCTCTGAGATAGATTAATGCTTAGTGTAAATTTTATCTGACTTAAAATTGGCTATCGATGGATTAGTCATGTAATGATTCATTTTAGCTGGGTTATATTTTGATTTATGTTTTTATTTCAGTTAACAGCGAGGCAAATGCCCGTCGAATTAACTTGGTTGAGAGTTGTTTCGGCAGTTCGGGACAGGTAATTTGTGCTTTTTATTTATTATAAATATGATTGTGTTAAATAATTTATTTACGTTTTCAGCCCTTAGGCGTACCGGGGAGGGTATTGGTTGGCGAAGGTGTTCTCACAAAAATGTGCCGAAAAAAACCCAAACCACGACAGTTTTTTTTGTTTAACGATATTTTGGTTTATGGCAATATCGTAATCAACAAAAAGAAATATAATAAGCAACACATTATACCTCTCGAAGAAGTTAAACTTGAATCTTTAGAAGATGATGGACGTAAGTTAATACTTTTATTGATTTTTTTGTATTATATTATTTTAATATCGAAATTTCTTTTTGTCTTCAATATTATATAAATAGTATTTTAATTTAGTTATATTTCGATAACAGTGACGTTGGCGTCGTTATACTTCGCTTCAATAAACTTAATTCTTAGTTAGTATGATTGTAAAATATCTGAAGTGCCTTGCACTGAACTCTCTTATACGTATTTTGTTTAGATAAGAATATTAAAATACAATTTTTTTAATAATAATTTTATTTTACGATTTAAAATAACTATAAGACTATCTCATATTATTAATATTTTACTAACTTTCAAACAATAATTGTATTTATATCTTTTATGTAAATAAACACTTCCGGTTTGAATATTATTTTCGAAAATAGTAAAATATCTATATACAGTAAAGTCCGGATATAACGAATGCTTATTTTGCATTCATAATGGGTCGCTATATTCGACGTTCGCTATAAAACTTAAGGTGCTAAGGATATTATACATATAGGAAAACATTAGTGTGTTCCAGAAAGGTGCGTTATAACCGAGAATTCGCTATAAACGGGTTCGTTATAAGTGAACACTACTGTATATAAATCTTAATTTTAAAGTTTCATAGTTTAAGCTGTAGAGCGCTCATACGCACATGAGAGAGAGAAAGACGCAATTCCAACAATAGTCACTCGATTTAGGGAAGGCCAAATAATTATAATCTCGAGATTTATTTCATGATTGTAATAAATAATTTTAAAACTTCTTTTCTGCTTTATTGATCATTACTTCTAAATAAATCTAGTCAATCTCTTATCAATTCCACATAAAAATAAAGACGTTTACTTCTACATTACATTTATTTCGATGACTCAGTTTTTGTTATTGTTTTAAATCATTAAAAATTTAAAGATTGTAATAGATAAGATTCATGATTTTATTATTGAGAAAACATATACAACCTTATATTAAACGATCATTATTAGTATATTAACACATTAATTTACTTTAAATTATATCAAACATTTATTCAATTTTGAAATTAGATATTTTGGTCAAATTTCCTTATAACACACACTAAAATGGTCAGCAATGTACGTTTGTCCTACTTATTTCTTCTATCTTGCATCATATATTAAAAAGTACACGAAAAACAACTAACCCTACGACAATTAAGATGTAATATATGCAGAATGCCTACTTTTAAAATAACGTTTTTAATTTTGAATTAGCAATTTATTAAATTTGTTATGAAAACCCACAGAGGGGTGGAGATGTCGCAATATATACTTTTATTTGAGATACTTTCTAAAGCTTGTTCTACATTTAATTAGATAAATATTTACCTGATTATAAGGTAAAATTGTTGACTGTGTTTCTGGACTATATTAAAACATATCTATACATGTATAGATGTATTAAGTATCTATTACTTCGTTCTAATTTAATGAGATATTACACAAAGAAAGTTCATTTTTTTACATATTTTAAACATTATCGTAATACTGAGTGACGTTAGAATAATTTGCATATGCAAATTGTGAATAATGAGAACAATGTTTTACATATGTTTTATCTTGTTTGCAGAATTTATAAATGGTTGGCTGATGCGTACCGCATCTAAATCGTTTGCCGTCTACGCTGCCACATCAACAGAAAAACAGGAGTGGATGGCGCATATAAATAAATGTATTGAAGATTTATTAAGAAAAAGTAAGTTAAACATTTTTCAATATTATTTTATATGTTACACTAGAAATATATATATAAACATCGAAGTTTGTGAAATGTTAGATGGCGCCATATTTGAATATTTAGTAACATTTTGGGGTTTTTCTTTTAATCTATATTAGTGATTAGTGTACGTGTGTATATGTTATATAACTTTCAAAATATATTACACTTTACACCATTAACTTTATCAAAAATATAATAATAACTAGTTTTAAAAATAAAAGGAACATAATTGTTATTATTAATTATTATTCATCATAATAATAATCATCGGTAATACCTCAAACCATTAATCTAAACTTAATAACACAAACTACAATTTGTAATCTAGATTTCGGCTGACGACATTTAGTAATACTTTTATAAACACAAAAGATGCGTTCATGACGTAATTTAATTGCAAAACAGATTTCTAATAGAAGTGATAAATTAGAATAAAGTCTCTAATGCCCAATTGCATCGCTAATTCTTCACTTTAAGCTGACCTTAAGCTATGTTGTATATACATACATAACATGCCTATTCCCATCGAATATAGTGACAATAGAAATAAATAAAAGAATAAATTCTCTTATATACTGTAGAAATATTCATCCCTCATAATTGCAGCTCAGTTAAGCGTTCATGTTGACTACCCAGTATAAAATAGTTTAAATTACGCTTAACATTAAGTGAAAGTGGTGCATGCATTATGTAAGAATTAGAGGCGATAATAACTATGAATAATTATAGTAATTATTATAAGTTATCAAAATATCATGGTTACAGACATGACATTAAAAACCAAGCTTATTGTAAGATCAGCTGGTTACCTTATTTTCGGTGTAAATACATCAATCTACTCTAGAAACAAACTACAACCATCAGTAATAATATTTCCAACGAAGGTAGCGGAACGAGTAGCTATAGTTAGTAGGTGATTAATGCCACTCGCGTAAATAACTATAGTAATGCTAACCATAGCCATGGTAATTTGACAAAAATTGACTTAATTGTTATGTAAAGCGGTATCACTGCAGGGTATATTGTCGATATCTGGTACGGGGTATAAGACTTGTTGTTGTATTCGCAAACGAAGCAGATCTATATTCGTAGATGTTGATAATGATCTAGTAGTTTTCCTATGCAGTAATGCAAATATTATTGTGATTTTATCGTTTAAAGATATTAATTCTAGAATAAATTAATTTTCATTTCATAAAGAGATTAATTTTATGAAGTATATACCTTGCAGTTGTGCCTGCATTTGTTTAGAAAATTTGTGGCACCGGAAAATAAAATAACCTAACATATTCTCTCATTGAATAGAGTTTGTTTGTTATAAAGTTATTATATTGTCTGCATCAATATGTTTCCTAGTACAACCTTGTAAAAATTATAATTTGGTACTACGAAAATATAGTTTTTTTAGGTAAAATTTTGAATGTTACACGTTACAATAATTATTTACTTTTGTTAAAAATAATTTAGCTAAAACGGCTAAATAAAATAAATTTGTGATGAAGTGTTAAGGCGATGTTCCAATTTTTTGGTCAAATAAATGACTATTTTTTATAATTTTTCTCTCTTATTTTATTAGAAAGAAAATTAAATTTTATTTTACAATATTAAGTAACTCATGCAGTATACAAAAAAAATTTTATTTTTTATTTTTATGCATAATTACTTATATAAGAGGTGACAAAATAGAGGCCGCGGAGATGAGGCGTTTTGCGGCGTGCACGATAACGCCAGTCCAGGATGTCGAAAACAAAAAAAATCTAACGGGGTTTTATTAAGAACAAAATTACCTTCCCCGTAAACCAATAAAAAGTTAAAAACTAAGAAAAACCTAGAAAATAGACCGAGTTTAAGAAAAGTTCTATGTTTTGTACACAAAATTGGACCTTTGGGATTGAATGAAAATGGAACAAATGTATATTTATGTCAAAATGTCGGTTTGCTTTCTGCATTATAAGTTAATTAATAAAATATAAAAATTGCATTGCTGGAATAATTGTGGAATGAAGTTAAATTGAATTTTTACTTTCTTATACGAAGTATAAGTAAGTATTGTAATCATGATAAATTTCGATCTCGAGATTTTAACGGAAATCTATCTTTTGACCTTCCCTGAATCGAGTCTGACTATTTTCGAGATGACGTCTGTATTGTGTGTGTGTGAGTCTATGTGTATGTGTGTGCTCTACAGCCTAAACGGTAAAAGATACAATGATCAAATTTCAAACTTAAAATTTGTATATGTCTGGCAAAAAAAACCTCCTATTTTTGAAAAGAATATTCTAACAGGAAGTGCATGTTTACTCTAGTCATTTTTTGCATTTTCTGCTATAACTCAAAAACGGTAGTTTTTAAAACAAAAATATCTAACGGGGTTTTATTAAGAACAAAATTACCTTCCCCGTAAACCAATAAAAAGTTAAAAACTAAGAAAAATCTAGAAAATAGATCGAGTTTAAGAAAAGTTCTATGTTTTGTACACAAAATTGGACCTTTGGGATTGAATGAAAATGGAACAAATGTATATTTATGTCAAAATGTCGGTTTGCGTTCTGCATTATAAGTTAATTAATAAAATAAAAAAAGATTTGAGTCAATAGCTTAATTATTTTTTGAGCTAGAGTGCACACCGTTTTTAAAAATGTAGTTTCGAGAAAAACGTGTTTAAAGTTTAATTTTAGTGTATTTATTACCCGGTTACTACTTATGGAAATGTAAATATCTTGGAAATGGTTTCGAAATTTACCTTAAAATTTTTTTTATATATTTTTGAAATGTTTTTTTATAAAATTATTCAACAAAAAAAAAATTGATTTTTAAAAAAAAAAAATTGGAACAACGCCTTAACAAATTTTCGAAGTTCTGAAATAAAATAAATTGCTTTTTACTTTCTTATACGAAGTATAAGTAAGTATTGTAATCATGAAAAATTTCGATCTCGAGATTTTAACGGAAATATACGTTTTGACCCACCCTGAATCGATTCCGACTATTTTTGGAATGACGTCTGTCTGTCTGTCTGTCTGTCTGTCTGTGTGTGTGTGTGTGTGTGTGTGTGTGTGTGTGTGTGTGTGTGTGTGTGTGTGTGTGTGTGTGTGTGTGTGTGTGTGTGTGTGTGTGTGTGTGTGTGTGTGTGTGTGTGTGTGTGTGTGTGTGTGTGTGTGTGTGTGTGTGTGTGTGTGTGTGTGTGTGTGTGTGTGTGTGTGTGTGTGTGTGTGTGTGTGTGTGTGTGTGTGTGTGTGTGTGTGTGTGTGTGTGTGTGTGTGTGTGTGTGTGTGTGTGTGTGTGTGTGTGTGTGTGTGTGTGTGTGTGTGTGTGTGTGTGTGTGTGTGTGTGTGTGTGTGTGTGTGTGTGTGTGTGTGTGTGTGTGTGTGTGTGTGTGTAAGTGTGTGTAAGTGTGTGTGTGTGTGTGTGTGTGTGTGTGTGTGTGTGTGTGTGTGTGTGTGTGTGTGTGTGTGTGTGTGTGTGTGTGTGTGTGTGTGTGTGTGTGTGTGTGTGTGCGTGTGTGTGTGTGTGTGTGTGTGCGTGCGCGTTTGTGTGTGTGTGTGTGTGTCTGTATGTGTGTGTGTGTGTATGTTCTCTACAGCCTAAACGGTTGAAGCTGAAATTATTAAACTTTAAACTTAAGATTTGCATATGCCTGAGGTGTGCACCTCCTATTTTTGAAAATAATATTCAAAGCGGAAGTGCCTGTTTACTCTAGTCATTTTTTGCAATTTCTGCAATAACTCAAAAATGATTACAGTTACAGAAAAATTGCATGAGCAAAAATTAAAGGTATTACTATTTAGCACAACTTTTGTTTGAATATATTTTCCAAAAAGAGTATTTTTTCAAAATAAATTTTGCTTATTATATATATTTTACATAAATCGTATCATCTGCGTCTGTCAATTGTTTAATAAAAAAAGACTTAAATAATCTGAAGTTTGACATTTTATATTTATTTTAAGAAATATATTTACTGTAAAAGCGATCTAAAGGTTAGAACAAATATTATAAATTAGAAAAATAATGTAACTACGATATGGTTTAACCCATAAGCGTATAAGAAAGTTCGGTGCATGATATTTTATCAATATGGTAGTGCTTGTTTGTACAAATATACAAGCAATATTCAGGTAATTTAATATTAATTAAAAGCAATAATGCGTGATGTGAACACTATAGTTCTACTTGCATTAACAGGTGGTTAAAGTATTTTTAAATAATAATTGTTTAGAACATTGAATAATATGCACTTTTAGCGTGGCACTATTGTCACGCACTGTCAAAAGCTTATTATCAAATTGTAAATGTTAAATCAACAAAAGATTCATGTTCGACATATATGAGTAATATATGTAGATTTAGAGCTATGGACATTCAAAATTTAATGGTAGTTAATCATTGAACAAGGTTAATGGCCGTAAAGGACGATTTGCATAAATGTTTATTTAGAAAATAAAAGCGAAACATATTTCGTAATTCAGTTTGCGAATTCTACGAAATATCAAACGAATGTGTAGCTAAAATTTTAATTATAATCCATTATCAATTTTTACTTTTTTCACGAAGTTATAAATAAGTATTGTAATCATGAAAAAATTTAATCCCGCTATTTTTATGGAAATATCTTCTGACCTTCCCTGAATCGAATCTAACTATTTTTAACATGCCATCTGTCTGTCCGTGTATGTGTGCGCGCGCGCACATTTGCGTGCTCAACAAACGGTTGAAGATAAAACTATTAGAGTAAACATAGATTTGCATGATATCTGACCATTTTTTTAATATCCTTCCTATCTAAACAAAATATACCTACTACGTATAAGAAAATTCAGTGCAAGACACTGCAAATTTTTGCTACAAATAATATAAAAATAGCATGTTATGGCTATATTTCTGATTACATATTGTCCTCCTTGATACTACCATATGTTATTTTTAAGTAGAAAACTTGATTATTCACATTTTAACTAGCGAGGTTATAGCATTTACAAAACAATAAAACAGTATCATATATGTTTGTTATGTAAGATTTCATATAAAAAAGCCATATTAATTGGATTATCACCGGTATTACGTTAACAACATAATTTCACGAATTTGTTTACAATTCCATAACTATTTATTTCCTGATAATTTCTAATGTTTAAATTTCAACTCAACAGAACAGAATATTGAAATACGATTAAATTATCTTTGCGTAAACAGTAAATACAATTACGATATCTGCTTTAGTGAATATTCATCGCAAGAATCACTTTTAGTTGCTGCTCTGTTATTCTGCATTCGACAATATGTATTTCACCAAAAACCACTCAAATATCGTTACTGTGGTTCAATACAAATGTATAGTTACTTATATTCGTTTGGTAGTGACGTGGTGTTTAACCGATTGAAAGCATGATTTTTTTCGCAATTTTGTGTAGAAAATATATTAAATTATTAAACATGCCAATCAAATTCTGTTAGATATACGTTACCACCAGAGGAATTAAAGTGGTGTATAAAGATTAATGTGTTTCGATAAAATTTGATTAAAAACAATATATTTTATTTCTAGGTGGGAAAAAAGCAGTTGAAGTCCATGCAGCGGTTTGGGTACCAGACAATGAAGCCACCTGTTGTATGCATTGTAAAAAAACGCAGTTCACCGTTTTAAATAGACGAGTAAGTATTTTTAATGCACCTATTATTTAATAAATATTTCACTTTTTTGTTCTTCAAAATTGTTAATTGAAATTGATGGACTAGATTGTTTTATTTATAAATGCTCAGGAACGTAGTCATTACTCACTTAATATTTTCAATCACTTATAAAGCACAAATAATAATAATTAAAAAATAATATCCTTGTAACAGAAAATGATTTTATGGAACTGATTTATTATCGAAAAATCAAATTATAATCAAACATGCTCAAGAAATTCTTAAAATATGATTTAATGTTATTAACCCTAAATAATTGTTATATGTAAATTATTTTTGATATGACCTTTCTATGCAGCTAAAAATTAGCATTTGCTTTACTCTACTTAAGCTGCTTTAAATAATTGGTTATGATTAAAACTGTAGATAATGAAATGAATGTACTTTAGCATGAACAGTTTAATTTCATTGTGAGATTAAAGTTATTAAATAATACTACTGGGCATTCGTAAAATAAATTCTATTTTATTAGCGATTACTATAGTAATCTGCCGACGTTGGTCACATTTCTAATTATTTCATTGTATTAGTTATCATTTCAGTTGTCAATAATCAGAAATCTACTATTATTAATTTTATTTCCTTATTCCTCAAATGTTTATGTTGTTAAACAATTAGATATTTATTTTAAAACATCTACAGTGTCAGGCACCGAACTTTCTTATACGCATTTGGGTTAAACCTCATCGTAGTTTCATTATTTTTCTAATTTATAATATTTGTTCTAACCTTTAGACCGCTTTTACACTAAATATATTTCTTAGAATAAATATTAAATGTCAAACTACAAATTATTTAAGTATATTTTGTTAAACAATTGACAGGCGCAGATGATACGATTTATGTATAAATAAATATAATAAGAAATTTAAATAGCCATTATTTTGAAACCAGTAATCTTTTTGGGGAGAAGAATTCAAACACAAGTTGTGCTAAATATGAATACCTTTAATTTTTGTTCATAACATTTTTCTGTAACTTTAACCATTTTTGAGAAATTGCAGAAACTGTAAAAAATGACTAGAGTAAACTGAAATTTCCGCTTTGAATATTTTTTTCAAAAATAGGAGTTGCACACCCTAGGCATATGCAAATCTTAAGTTTAAAGTTTCACAATTTTAGCTCAACCGTTTAGGCTGTAGAGAGCATACACACACACATACACACACACACCCTAACGGACGTCATTCAAAAAATAGTCGGAATCGATTCAGGGAAGGTCAAAACGTATATTTCCGTTAAAATCTCGAGAACGAAATTTTTCATGATTGCAATACTTACTTATACTGCGTATAAGAAAGTAAAAATATGAATGTCGTGATTTTTGAAAACATTCCTTATTTTGGAAAAACACTGCACCAATTGCTTCTTTTAATTGCAATGTAAAATAAATTAAGACTTGATTCAAGATTAAAATAACTTACATCTTATGTTTGGTCTTTACTACGTTCAAATTATACTATGATTATCTAATACTATAATGATAAGCATGTATAATGACTGTATATATTCACTAGCGCTTAAAAACAACTAAAAATTGTATATTTACAAAAATCTGCAGGTGTAAATGAATAATGATTGCTAGGTTTGCATAATATTACCATTAATTACTTAAGAAAAACCAAGCATTGCTGGAATAATTGTGGAATGAAGTTACATTGAATTTTTTGTTTTTAATTTTATATATAATTTGTTTTTAAAATAATATTCATTTTAGATAGCATAGGAGATAATTAGAAGTTTGGATTTAGGACGTTTTATTACAGTCTATAATTTGTAAATATAAATATGTATAAAATTTTATTTTAATTCTTAAAACCCAATATTCTAAATAAAAGTAATTGCTCTAGTTTTTCTTATCTTAACGTATAAATAGCTTAGGTTTTGTATTATGAAGACTAATGATTTCTTTTACTTTTTTTATTTTAGCATCATTGTCGTAAATGTGGCGCAGTAGTATGTGGTCCATGTTCTAGTAAGAGATTCCTTCTACCAAGCCAGAGTAGTAAACCTTTAAGGGTATGCCTACATTGTTACGATGTCCTTACAATGGCGAAAAAACAACACGGCACTCACAATGATGTCGTAAATAGAGGTAATATATTCACTTTGACTCATAAAGTAAATGTTGTCCTTGGTTTTAAACTTAATAACCAATTCTGAATTGAAAAGGGTTGTTTGGTTGAAAAAGACATAAATATATGTATGCATGTAAATGAATATGTAAGTAAGTTTTTGAACATTATTCTAATTGTTAAAATATGCAGGCTGTTTTGGTCAATATAAAACTAAATGAAAAATGAAATTGAAAATTATTCCGTGCAATTTTAATTTGGAAAACTGAAGAAATTTTGAAAATTTTGCATTGGTGAGAAAAAAATATTTTAAGTTTCATGTATATTTGCTCTTTTTATGAAATTTTGTTTATTTTCTCTAACGATTTATATAATTTTAGCCTATTAGTAATAAAGTAGACCGTCTTAAAATTTTATTTAAATATAGAAGTAATTAAAAAACGATTTTATATTTGCATCAAGTTACAAACATCGATAATCATGTCTCTGATTTATTCTCCTGATTAAATAATTAAATTGATTTTTGGAAAGATATTATTAAAAAAATTGCTTTATTTTGCAGATCGTGGCTCAGCTGATTCCTCAGGCGAAGAAGATTCTGATGAAGATGATGAAAATGCAAAAGGCCAACCCGATGCTCATGATCTGGTAAGTTTTATTGGGTAAACTTCTTTTTTTTTAATAAAACATCCATATTCTTCGTTTGTGTTTACTCTTTCTTCTTGTAGACAACGTATTGTAGTAGTATACTTTTATGTTGAGTGATATAACATTTCACACTCACATTTTGATATGAATTGTGATGCTACAGTTTCAGAGCCACTGTCTAGGCTACTGAAATTCCTGTCAAGTTGAGTAAGTTAGTATGATGAGTGATTTTATTTTGAGTTAGTTTTGATAAAAGCTTTTTTCAATTCGTTTTAAAATGTCTATTTGCTAGTTTTATTAAATAGTTAACTAAATACCAAGCTAGCTTTAACTTTGTTGCTTTCAAATCCCAATTGTAAAAATTTGTTATTGAATTATTGTCTGTTTCCGGTTATATTCTGTTACGTAAAACATAGATTGACGACATAACGATTAATTTTAATTTATTATAAAAATTAAATCCCCTGTTGATTTTTATAAATTATCGTCAAGTCAATCTCTAAATGACAGTTTGCAATCTATATCTGCAAAATAGATTTCGCTTAATTATATAAGTTCTTAAATTTTTTTTTGGGTTTTGCGTATAAAATCAAATCGATTATTCGCAGAATTAAATATTCTTTTTGAAAAACTGGTCTCATAACAACGTATTACTGATTAGGGTTATTATAGAGTATAGACACTATATTTTTTATATGCGGAAATATGAAAAATATTTTTCGAATACAAGAAATAAATATTTGCAGCATCTTGCACTGGACTTTCTTATACACAGTATGTCTATTTTGTTTATAAAGAAAGATATTAAAACAAAATGGTTACCGAAAATATAATTATTTATTACGATATATTAGAATTAATTATAGCCCAATGTTTCTTAGTTTTTAAGAACATTTCATGCCTTAATTAATATTTTTGTTAAATATATTATTTTTATTTAATCTCAGCCTACACCTACGTATCTTATACAAATAAGTGTCTTATACAAATTATTTAAGCATAAAAAGGGTAAAAAAGTGTTACTTTATTGATTGTTTCCATACCGAGTATTCTACTAAGGTTATCTCTAGTATACTCTTAAACGTTGGTTCGATATCTAATACAGCTAATAACCGAGAAAATAACCAATATATTCAGTGACGTTTGAAAACTATATATAGATACTAACTAGAATAGAACTATTGGCGATACAAAATTACCAATCATTTAAAATGTAAAAATAATCTTTTAAATTTTATTAAACTGCATTATTATCTTTCTATAAATAACAAAACCACAATAACAAGGTAGCAGAATATTACACATGATTAAAACATTAATTCTAGGAAATGGGAATATTTTCAAAAAATATAGACTCATTAAGCTATTCGTCATGTAATTGTGTATATATTATACATTGGAATGCGTTTTTAAGACTGAACAGTCAATATATACTCTCCTGGAATCAGAAATAATTTTTATCTGTTTCGTGGATAAATTATAAATCCAATGAAAGTTCGAAGTATTGTTTAAAAATATAAACTTTGACCAAGGAATTACAATTATACGTACTTGGTGATATTTAAACAGTTTTGGAACAATCACTATAAATTTCGTTCTGTTATTTATCGGCTAATTTAATTGCTGCAATTGCAAAAACCCTTAAATATTAACTTTTTTGTATTCAGTAATGATGCGTATATATATTTATTATTTTTTTGCGATTCTTATCTAATAATTGACTAAATAAAACTCATAGAATATCTAATGAATTGCACGAAGTTGTTTTTTTTTTAATATATGTTTTTTTGTGCATTTTATTAATTAATTAATTTTTTTTTTGTATAGATTAATGCTTAATTTTAAAATTATATCATTAATCATTTGATAAATAAAGATCGCTAATAGGAGTTTTTTACAAAATTTATATTTTAATTGTCATTATAGATGAATATATTTTGTAAATAATTAATTACGTAATTCTAACAACCCAGGAAAAAATTCTGATGTAATTTTCTTAGAAATTTAAAAAAAGGTTTTAACACCATGGTACGTTCCCACAATCTTTCTGTCATAGACTAAAATTACAATCACTTACGCATCCAATTCCAAAGCGTTATTTCTAGTCGCAAAATTTATAGCCTAACATATGAAGAGCAACGATCCGTAGGGTTTGCTTGTTCTTCTACTTACAAGGATGGTACGTCATAATTTAGTGGACGTTTCATTGGATTTCGATGAAAATTTCTTTCAATATATTCATATTACGTTCTACCATATCAATGTGATAATCATTTTATGATTTTTATATTAAAAATCCACATCATTTTGAGTCACTTCTTGGTATTACTCACAAAATGTTACTAGTTTGAGTTCGGATTATGCGTTTGTGATTTTTTTCTCGCTTAAGTATCTTTGTGAAACAGATATAGAGAATTAATTCGTCGATTTGGTAGACAAGACCAATTGCATTTTAAATTGATGTCACATAAACGACAATTTGTGACAGGAATGTTAAAATATCCATAACGACGCGTTCTTTTTTAATTCTAAACTGTAACGCAACAACTGAGCATTATTGATTTAATTGTTAGTAGCCTTAGTTATTGCTAAACATAACTACATATAATAGGCTCTAATTTTTCTATATTAACCAATTGTTTTCTATTTTCAGCCAAAATTCTACGGTGATGCAGATAGATCTGATGAAGTTACGCCGCGCTAAAACTCTACTAACGAACGAATCTATGCGACAGAATGCCGCCCAATTTTTAATTTTTATTCTGTACACACAAGCAGGTAATTTTAATTATAAACCTGTTTTTAACACGTCATTCAAATAGAATACTCCTTTCTTTCTCGTATCAATATATGCATATATAAAATAAGATTAATTATGGTATCGAGGAATTGACAATACATACACAATAAAATAATTATTCATAAGTTATCCACAATAATTTCAAATATCATTAAATATTTTTTTTTCTGAAAAACTACTATTACGTACATTAATCATTGATTTTTAGACATCGATTGGCAAAGTGATTTGAATTCTTAATTGTAAATTTTAATGCATAGTACAAGTCAATAATATATACCTACATATCCATTAATTATTAATGCGCTTAAATACTGAAAACACCAATGAATATATAAGAGGTTATAGAACAAACATTTGTTAAAATTAACCTACAAATTTTTTATGCTATTACATTTAAGGTTACGTAAAATGCCGTCATTTGCTTCCCTGTTCTTCATAATAAATTAACAATGAAATAATAAAATGCATATGCATTACTATTTTATCTTTTAACAATTTTGTTGTCACAATATATTTGATTTTTACAAGAATTGCTCTTATTGTTTTGAAATAAAAATATGTTTAATTTCTTATTTATATAAATTAAGAAATGAGAATTGAAAATTTTTTATTAAAGCCTTAAAATACACAATAGTTTATATGATTCATAATTTTGTATTTAGAGTGTATTTAAAATAAACTCAATTGTTTTTTGAAAAAAATTTTTATTTTTTTTGCATAACAACGGCTTTACGCAACCTTAATAGGTAAATCAAGATATTTGCAATAAACGTAACAATATTAAGCCTGAATTCATTTTGCCAATGCTTTTACATTTTCATATTTAATTTTTAAATTCTGGTATACCAAATTTGTAGCTATGATTTAATGAAAAGTGTGCCAGGATTTATTTCTACAGTTTGTTTTAAATTTAAAAAAATTGTTCGAAGATATTTTTTATTCATGTTTACAATTGCAAATATTTTATTTTTAACAAATTTTTCTATTTATATTTGACACATGAATGAGAGTAAAACGGCTATAAGGTGTCCAGAAGCCTATAAAATACGCCACAGGTTGCAATTTGTTTATTTACTTTATTTATTATTGATGGCACTCGAGGTCACTACAATATTACTTTCTTTTGTTTAACATATAATAAAGTATCAGAAACGTACTAAGAAAAATTTGTGATATGTATATTATATTATTTTTGTACAAATTTATAAATCAAAACATTCCGGATACAATTTTGTTAAATATTCTTATGTAACACTAACAAAATATACTAGAAATATTATTGTTATAGTCTATTTTTCGTAAGAATTCAGCGTTAGTTGTAAAAGTGAAAAGAGACTAACGGAACAGACTATAGTCACTTATATCGCCGCTGTTAATGCGTTAAATGCTGTTAAATTGTTTCAATAGCGACTTGTGATAAAATCTCTAATTTCGCTATTTCTAGTATATTTGTAAATTTGTCTTATTATTATTAATTTTGTCAAAAAAATGTAGAATGTACAAATTTTCAACACACTAGTTATGCTTTCGCATTGTTATAATTCTATGAAAATTTGAATCATGTAGGTATTAGAAATGATAACCTCAAAATGTAAACAAAATATTTGTATTTCAAGTGACCTTGAGTGCGTTTTATTTAATCTAATTTATTTAGTTTGTGTTTAATATTATATAAAGCATGACTTTTCATTTTCGTGGTACGTCAATAATACTAATGAACTTACAAAATAGATACTGTATTCTTCGATGCTGCATTAATATTGTAAATGATAAGATTTTACCACTTTTATATAACATTGTAGAATAAATAACTGATGTTTTATTACATACGTATTATACTGGTTATGAAAAATGAAACATATTTTTACGATGTTTGTTATTGCTGAAGGATTGTTTCAATAATTTATATAATGATAATGATTTCTCGCATGTTGCAATGAAATGAGTAACTGAAACAAAATATAAAACATGCTCTAGTAAAACTGTGATATATCGATGCAGGCCTGGGGAAAATAAAAACTGTATAATTTTCGATATTTGTATCTATCTATTATTGCGTCTTGGAACATTTGGTTACAAACATATTATTATTAAAATAAAACATAAAATAGGCTCTATTTTTTTTTTTTTTCACACAATTACAATATTTATTTCTAGTCTTACATTACATACGTTCAGATTCATATTCACATCTTAGAATACCCCTATATTATGTTTTGTGTATCAGGTAAGTAATCGTTTATTTGTGATCGCTTTCTACATCAGAAGATTTTGATGATGCAAAACATATTATTACTAATGGAATCACTGATACCTAAAATATCATATTAAAAATCCGTATAGTAGAAAAAAAATACGAGTGAGTGGCGACACTCAGATACTTCTCAATTATGATGTAAAAATAAGAACTCTGAACCGATTTCGATATTTGGAACCAGGTACCCGGATCCGTTTTGTTGGATGCGATAACCGGATCTTTGGAAGATACCCGGTATTTAAAATGACGTGTATTGACAGAACTATACAGAAGTAATGTTATTAGCATTTGTAATTTTCTGTAAATAATATTATTATCCTTGGAGCTTCATCCAAAGCAGTAATGCACAATTCGTGATTCTTGCAATTAATTATGTTATATGACGTATGTTAAAGAAACGTGTAGATCTGTCGTAAATGAAAGATCGGGTTATAGAATATAAAAAAAAATCTTTTTTTTATATATACGTGAATACATCTCGTTCATTGTATTATATAAAAAGGTTATAGGTTGTCTCTGAATACAATTGTAACTAATTAATAATCTATGAAATCTACTATCTATTTGTTTTATGATTATATTACTTATTATTTCGTATAAAAGAAGTAAAAACTAGGATTCCAAAAAGAACATTATGTGCTGGCCACATATGATATGTTTTTACTTTCTTATACGCAGTATAAGTAAGTATTGTAATCGTGAAAAATTTAGATCTTGAGATTTTAACAGAAATATAAAGGTTTTACCTTCCCTGAATCGATTCCGACTATTTTTGGAATGACGTCCGTTAGTGTGTGTGTGTATGCTCTCTCTCTACAGCCTAAACGGTTGAAGCTAAAATTGTGAAACTTTAAACTCAAGATTTGCATATGCCTGGGGTGTGCACCTTCTATTTTTGAAAGAAATATTTAAAGCGGAAGTGCCCGTTTACTCTAGTCATTTTTTGCAGTTTCTGCAATTACTCAAAAATGGTTACAGTTACAGAAAAATTTTATGAACAAAAATTAAAGGTATTCATATTTAACACAACTTTTGTTTGAATTCTTTTTCCAAAAAGAGTACAGGTTTTTAAATAAATTTCTGCTTATAATATATATTTTTACATAAATCGTATCATCTGCGCCTGTCAATTGTTTAACAAAATAGACTTAAATAATTTGAAGTTTTATATTTATTCTAAGGAATATATTTAGTGTAAGAGCGATCTAAAGGTTAGAACAAATATTATAAATTAGAAAAATAGTGAAACTACGATGTGGTTTAACCTAGAGTAAGTAGATATATAAGAGTGTGGACAATAGCTTCCCAGCCTGTGATTGGCGCCGCCATAGTTTGTCTAAATGTTCAAACGAAATGCATTGCGTTATATGGAGCGCGCAGCTCATATTTTCTTATACTCTTTAAATCTAAAGGACCAGATAAGATAATAGCACCTCGTATTTTTTATGTTATTCCTGAATAAATTCTACGTATTTTATTCCGCGACAGCATAGGTCTATCTATTATAGAAACATTTATACTAAATTCCAAACATTTCGCGGGCTAATATAATTATTTGTGCTGTATACTTGCAAGTATATTAGTGTTATACATTTCGCGAAACTCTTAAAATAAACACTGTTTATTATGCTTATTATATTTATTAATTCAAACTGTGCATTTAAAAATTATGTTTATACCGTAATATTTGAGCGCGAAATGTTTCGACTTTTGTATAAATGTTTCTATAAAAGATAGACATATGCTGTCGCGGAATAAAAGACGCAGAATTTATTCAGGAATAACATAAAAAATACGGGGTGCAATTATCTTATATGGTCTTTTAGATTTCAAGAGTATAAGAAAATATGAGCCGCGCACTCCATATAACGCAATGCATTTCATTTGAACATTTAGACAAACTATGGCGGCGACCAATCACAGGCGGGGAACCTGCGCTCTATGCTTTAGACTACTCGTCGATTGTCCACACTCTTATATATCTACTTACTCTAGTTTAAACCATATGCGTATAAGAAAGTTCGGTACATGATACCGCAGATGTTCTTTTTTAAACGAAGTAATAAATAAGTATTATAAGCATAACTATTTTCAAAGTCGAGCGTCCCCGGAATCCAAATTAAATTAAATACTAAATTTAAGATATTTATTATAAGACTAAATTAGTTTTCTGCAACAATTGATCAACCGAAAATAGTAATTTACTTGAAGCAGTTTTCGTTTCATCGAAAATATACTTATATAATTTTCTATAATTTTTAAAATAGCTTCTGTTTGAAATGCTATGAATTTTTGAAATGATCTATTTAAGTATGCTTTAAAATAAGTGATAGTCGATTTATTATATTTGTATTTCTATCTAAAAGCTTAGTGTACATTGCAGATACATATTTTATATAATACAATATGTTCTCTGAGCATTGGTCAAGGCTATATTAGAAATCTTTTCTTTTGTCTTCGGGTCAACGAATTTATAAATGAATCGCCTAGTTTTATCATTCATCATAAAGGAAAGCAATTTAGTAAAAGTGAGCATATTTTTTACATAGATAAATAATTAACATTTTTTATAAGGACAAATTTCACAACCGGATTTACAATAATTGTTAACAACATTTCATATTAGAGTCATCTGGTAAAAGAGCGTGCTTCGATAAATATCTGTCAGTGATCTTGACACCGTCAGAAGATGCAGTTGCTCATGTTTCACCTCTTACGGAAGGTCAATCGGTAGTGTTTATTTACTAGAAGTTTAGTGCGCGAACTACAAAATGACATCGACTGCAAATTTAACCACCGACTCCACATTAACTTTAGAACAACAAAACCAAATAGAACCAAAATTCAAACAGCTACCATTGTCTAAGAAAATCTTATTCATTAAAAATTTCTTAACAGTTGAGCCATTATTATGTTGTTACATAATGCCTTCGTTTATATCTTCATTAGCTATACAAAATCTGGCGCTCCAAATGGCGTGCCAAGTTAATTTAAACTACAATGAAACGATTTGCTCCAATTTATTATCGGTGAATAATTCCGAATATGAAAAACAAGTGCAGATACTAGTGACGAGTATGATTCCATGGAAAACAATATTAAGCACATCTATACCAGCCATAATGGTCATGTTTCTTGGATCGTACAGTGACCGGCATAAAAAACGTAAACCATTCCTCATGATGCCGGTTGTTGGTGAATTCATCTCGACAATCTGTTTCGTTTTTTGCGCGATTAATATATCAAAATGGCCAATGGAAGTGCAGGGAATCTCGGAAAGTCTTTTTCCTGCTTTTACTGGTGGACTGACCACGATGATGATGGCTGTTTATAGTTATGTTGCTGATATCACAACAATTGAAACGAGAACTTTAAGAATCGGTGTTGTGCATATTGTTTCAGCGGCTGTTAGTCCGATTGGTTATTTCTTAAGTGGAATACTATATGAAACAATTGGTTTTTATGGTATTTTTTCAGTCTCTATTGTATTGTATGTGGTAGCGATTGGATATGGTGCCTTTTATTTAAAAGAGCCTAGATCTCCATCGAATGATGCTGAACACGTTAATATTTGCGTGGATTTGTTTAATCCGAAGCATATTGTCGAGACGATTGTTGTTATTTTTAAGAAGAGACGCGGAAGTGAACGTTTAAGAATTGTTTTGTTAATGCTGACCTTTATCGTAATTATAGGACCTTCTTACGGTAAGTACTGGAAAAACCAGTAGAGCTCATTATTATTTTCTCGTCATGATTACGTTCTTATACAATTGACTTAAGATAATTTGTAGATATTCAGTTTTTTGTCGCTAATAGATAAGATAATAAGAAAATTTACTTTTAAACGTTAATAAAATCACAACAAAATGTATTCGTGGGTCCCATAATTGCTAAAATAGTATAAATAAAATGTCAAATAAATTTGCTTGATCTTTTTTTAAGTCACACATTTCAATGAAATTTGGTGGAGGTGTCTTAATTAGCATATTTTTGCTTTCTTATACGCAGTATAAGTAAGTATTGTAGTCATGAAAAATTTTGATCTCGAGATTTTAACGGAAATATACGTTTTGACCTTCCCTTTATCGATCCCGAATATTTTTGGAATGACGTCCGTCTGTGTGTGTGTGTGTATGTGAGCGCTCTACAGCCTAAACGGCTAAGGGAAAATTATGAAATTTTAAACTTAAGTTTTGTATGTGCCTGACAAGAAAATATACAAACCGGAAGTGCCTGTTTACTCTAGTCATTTTTTGTGGTTTATGCAATTGCTCAAAAATGGTTGCACTTACAGAAATTTTTTTTAGATTAAAATTAAAGGCATTAATACTTCGAATAACTTTTCTTTGAAAATTTTTGTCAAAGATGGTACCGGAAACAAATTGCCATTAAAATTTATCATTATTATTTTCACATAAATCGTATCAACTGTGCCTGTTAATTGTTTAATAAAAAAACAAAAAACTTAAATAATTTGGAGTATAACATTTAATATTTATTCTAAGAAATAAATAGTGAAAAGGGGTTCCAAAGGTTAGTCAAATATTATAAATTAGAAAATTAGTCTAAATATGATCCAACCGAGATGCGTATAAAAAAGTTCAGTGCATGACACTGCAGATGTTTTCATTTATTTCCAAACTTTAAAATATATGTATTAGTTCGCGGTTTTATGAGTATTTCATAATAATTTAATAAGTTTCAATCAAATCAAGATTCATTTCATTAAATATTGCAGTTGTAGAATGGTTATTTTGATCTTTAACTGACTGTTGAACAGTTTATTAATATTTGACTTTTTTACAACCAGGGAATACATATTCGTCATTGGGAAAATTGTGAAAAGTAATTCAATTCAAAGACACATTCCTTACTACTACTCTTTATTTTTATAATATTTTTTCGTTGAACCTACGTATATTCAAAAATTACGGCAACAGATAATGATTCCCACACATTAAATAATAACTAGTGCATACGCATTCAAATCACGATCATTTTAAATTTTTAACGCATACAGTGACCAACAAAAGCATTCGTACACGCCGAAAGATGAATAATTTTAAGTAAAGTAGTTCTAATCTTTAATTACCATTTAATTTAAGTTTTTTGTGTACATTGAATTACAATATGTATCCTATAAATAATTGAACATTGTTTTATTTAAATGGTAAAGTAAAAAAAAAATACAAAGTAAAAGTATTCGAATAATGGTATCGATAATTGAATAACAATATAATTATATATTAAATTATGCATAGTTTGTTTAGCACTCTTTTGACTAAATTACTGCTCGTAACCGACGGAACATTTGTTACAATTTTGGCTTCCATTATTATTTGTAATTCGTGCCAGCTTTTCTATAGGGTTTATGTTATGTAATATAAATTCACTTTATAATTAAATACTAATGGTGCAACTGAGCATAAACTATATAATTTTAGGTGAAGCTGGATTAACATATTTCTTTACAAGAACACAGTTTCAATGGGGTTCTATAGAATATAGTTTATATTCAGTATATGACATTATTATACATCTTATAGGTCCGTATATATCACAAATATATAATAATAAGTATCATAATTAAAAAAACCAAAACTGAACAAAAACAATAAATTTGTAGGTTCCACATTAGCTATAACAATCTTATCGCAATGGTTACAACTAGACGACTTATTATTGGCTGCTATTGCGTGTGCAAGCAAAGTCGCTGCAAGTTTCTTATATTCATTTAGTAAAACACCAACTTTATTCTACTTTGGTAAGACATTCATCTATTTCTATTAAATAATTGAGTAATGTATTAATATTACAGCACCAATTGTTAGTATTTTAAGTGGATCAGGCGCAATTGCCATGCGATCTGTTGCGACGAAACTGGTTTCGCAGGATGAACTAGGAAAAATCCAGTCTCTATTCGGAATATGCGAGGCGATTGCGCCTATTCTTTACACTTCTATTTACAGTAAAGTTTACATAGCGACTATTGATGATTTACCTGGTGCATATTTCTTGATGGGAGCTGCGATGATAACCCCAGCTATATTTATATTTCTGTAAGTTTTTTTCTATTCCTATATCTATAATCTATATATAAAAGTGAGATTGGAATGGATCAATTCAATCCTTTATCCCTATAGAAACTCAATTCCGGTTTGAATCCGCCATGTGCAAATGGTATATAATGTCACTAAATATATGTTCCATTTAATTTTAGGGGCATGTACATATTGCAGAAAATAGACGCCAAGAAAAAGGATGAAGATAAACCGGACATGTTTAAATATACAATACCAATAAACGAAATGTAAAAATCAAATGTATATAAATATTTATTTCATTAAATATAATCTTTCACTATTGACAAATAAAAACGTAAATAATACAAATTGCTATGCTTTCTTACAACTACTAATTTAAAATTTGAGTTGAAATGATGGCGGAGATGGTGGCTTCTTAAATGGACTACTTTTCGTCTTGTCGTAATTCAATAATAACATTATGAATTGCTCATGCTGTACGCTATTCAACGGTATGTCAATACTGATAGACCATTGAAGTATTTCGGCACAACTTCTAAGATCATTTTGGAAAACTGAAAACAAAAAAAATAATTACTTGAACCTTTCATCGATGATAGAGTTTATTAATATATTTTTCTAATTGAAGTTTTGCGTTCGTATATCGTCGTTAACTTGAAGCAAAGCTTATCGTCAAATAAAGTCAAAAATTTTAACTTGAGGTCGTGTTATGTTTACACGGCAACAATAACAAACAGTAAAAATCACAAAAGTTGATTTATAATTTAACTAAAATGTGATAAACCTAATAATGTAAAGATAGACTCTTATAAATATATATCAAGTTTTAAAACAATTATATCAAAATAAAACTTCGAAAAATGGTAGAGTGGTTCAAACATAAGAGTGAGTGGCGGCACTCACGATTAACGATGTATAAACAACAGTGCTTACATGGATGCTACTGAAATTATATACATATGCATACAGTTACGGTGAGGTATATATAACTTATTCGATTTGGCGAAATGTTGACGACGATGGAAAACAGTATTCGTCCGTTTGGAAATTGGCACTTAACGGTGCATATATCTCCTATGAGTTGTAAGTATATGTATGTATAAGTATGTATGTATGTCCATATATGTAATATGTATATGTATGTATGCATGTGTGTACAAGTGTGTATATGAATAAGAACGTATATGTATGTATTTGTGAATGTATGTAGATGTACAACGATTGGTAACGGAACAACTCAAGCATGCGCAATGCGAGTTGCCAATTCACTCCCAAGTAAATTTTATTTCTAGAGGTGCACCCATAAATGTTTACACATCAAAATGATGCACAAACACAACGGGATTCTTCATGTGATAAGTTTGGCCAGTGCATCATGCTAAGATCACTGCCACCTACCCCAATATTAATTTTAAAATGTCTGCACATTCAACGATATACTTCAAGTATCCAACATAAAAACAACACATTCGTTTTGCGAATCATGTACTTACATTTATAATTGAATAAAGATTGTAATACAAAGCTATAGTGCGCGCGCATATTGTATTTAAGTAACAATTCAAACAATCTGTATACAACTTCAGTTTGGTGGTTCTTCAATGCCAAATGTACGACAAACGGAATTCTATTCACAATCTGAGTGCACAGCCCTTCATGGCGCTCCAATAATTCAGACGCCCGCAGTTGATCAGCATACCATTCACTGACAAAGCAACATTGCCAAACACACGCTAACGGAAAGAAATCAGCGAAATTCTTCGCTAAATTCTCCGTGAAATCAGTTATTAACACTAAAGACGCTTCACTCCTAGCAGATGTTACATTTGCAATCATATATTTCAACATTAATCTTAGTTTACGTCTTAAAAAGGTATAATTTGTATAGACATCTTTAAACAACTTTAAAGATTCACTTATGTTGCCTTTAACCCACGTCGCTTCGGCGAGATAATGCGTGAACTGTGCGTTTAGATTATATAAATCCGGATCGTGATCCTTGACTAGATTTTGTAAAGATATTACGGTATCGCGATCACCTTTTTGCGCACAAAACGAAAACATTTTTTGGAGTTCTAATGCGGACGGGCACGTACTATATTTTACACACTGGTCTATTATAATGACTGCTTTCCTAGAATCATGGGAATTTAAATTGTCATCCAATAGTTGACTAAATTTTTCTTTGCTATAATCACGAATGTCTAACATTGAATTTTCTGCGTCTTCATTGTTGTTTACTGTTATTGTTAAATTGCATTCAGCTAATTTTCGTCTGACGCGCATTGTTTCCCATTTATCTAATTTTTTTTGCACTAGTTGAGTTGTGAACGCATCCATTGCGTCGACCTGCGTCGGTTGCGAACCACTTTTATGTACATATTTCGATAAAACTTTCGGACCAAATCTCGAACTATAATAAATCATTTTTAAAAAGAAATTATTTGGTCGGACAAGCACATTTGAAAGTGCCATAGATGCACATTTTCTAACTTTAAATAATTTGTATATCTATTTTAAACATCAATGACAAATTAAAATAGCAAATAACAAAATTTTAGGTTATGTTTTGTCACCAACTTAGAAAAATAATCTATATTCCGATGTAAATTATAATATTTAATCTAACAAAAACAATCGAATTATTCATAAAAATTGCATTTTTAATTCAAATTTAATGCAAGTCTAAAAACTTATTATTATATTAAGTTGGTGATATGTTTTATTTTAGTTTCTGTTGTTTTTTGTAACTAAACTCACAATCGTTACACTGTCAAAATGGGATTTTGACAGTTTCTTGTGTTTAGTAAACTCAATAATATTTACTAATTTTGATACGATGAGTTAGCTTGTAAAATGAAGTTTTTCTTCTGTACTAGTTTTGTTGTGTTAGTTTATTTTATTGGTTATCTTGGAGCTGAACATGAAGTTTTTTGTAGTACACTAAGAATGGGCCAATATCTTTGTCCGGATCCAAATAGGAATGATCACATAGATCGACAAACACAACAGCTAAGGGGTTGTACAAAAGAAAATAAAGCCAAAGGTAATTTTGGTACATTTATAAATAGGTGAAGTTTTTCTGGTTTCTTTAAAGTTTATAACACGATCAAACTGATGATCGAATAATTCTAATCTCTCGAATACATAAAATAGCTCGCATATTTCTATTATTATCAACTTTAATCCGTGAACGAAATTATCATTGGTGGCGCTAGTAGCATTAATAAAAATGTCGGGCATAATGACCAACGTATTTGACAGTTGTGTTGTCACAAAGTAGACACTTTGATTGGACACGCGAAGTTAACATAATAGAGTTGTGAAATTAGAAAGAGAACATTTTAGGTTCCCCTTCCACTTTTCAAAACCGGGGTATAGAAATATGAGATATTAGCATTGCGTAAATGGCCGAAAAGTGAAGTAATTGTGGTACGAGCAGAATTTAGAGGGTAAAGCGGAAGAATTTTGCAAAACGTTGCATTGCCACCACACATGCCAAGGATGTGTTTATGATATAGAATTACTTTTGGTTTTGTTAAGCTTCGAAATAAAAAGTTGTTTACAAATGAAAATTCTAATATTTTTTACTTGTGTTCTACCGCGAGCGCATGTGGTGGTTCTATCTCGAAACTCAATGTGTCACTTTCTGTAATTTGAATATGTTTCAAAATTTATCTCTTATTTCATTAATTTTGTTTTGTTCTTGTCCCGTATTGTTTGATTTAAAATTAAACAATATCCCTTGTTGATATCGGTCCATTACGTTGAGTAAAAGTTATAATATCTAACAGATTTGACAGGTTGAGCTTAGAGATATTACCACCACCAGCGCTTAAGGCGATGTTCCAATTTTTTGGTCAAATAAATGACTATTTTCTATAATTTTTTTCTCTCTTATTTTATTAGATAGATAATTAGATTTTATTTTACAATATTAAGCAACTCGTGCAGTATACAAAAAAAAATTTATTTTTTATTTTTATGCATAATTACTTATATAGGAGGTGACAAAGTAGAGGCCGCGGAGATAAGGCGTTTTGCGGTGTGCACGATAACGCCAGTCCAGGATGTCAAAAACAAAAAAACTAACGGGGTTTTATTAAGAACAAAATTACCTTCCCCGTAAACCAATAAAAAATAAAGAAAAACCTAGAAAATAGAGTGAGTTTAAGAAAAGTTCTATGTTTTGTACACAAAATTGGACCTTTGGGATTGAATAAAAATGGAACAAATGTATATTTATGTCAAAATGTCGGTTTGCGTTCTGCATTATAAGTTAATTAATAAAATAAAAAAAGATTTGAGTCAATAGCTTAATTATTTTTTGAGCAAGAGTGCACACCGTTTTTAAAAATGTAGTTTCGAGTAAAACGTGTTTAAAGTTTAATTTTAGTGTATTTATTACCCGGTTACTTATAGAAATGTAAATATCTTGGAAACGGTTTCGAAATTTAGCTAAAAATTTTTTTTATATATTTTTGAAATGTTTTTGTATAAAATTATTGAACAAAAAAAAATCGATTAAAAAAAAAAAAATTGGAACATCGCCTTAAAGCAGCTAGTCTGAACTGAAGTGTAAAATATTTGAATTTTCATTTGTAAATAACTTTTTATTTCGACCCTTAACAAAACCAAAAGTAATTCTATATCATAAATACATCCTTGGCATGTGTGGTGGCAATGCAACGTTTTGCAAAATTCTTCCGCTATACCTCTGAAATTCAGCTCGTACCACAATTACTTCATTTTTTGGCCATTTACACAATGTTAAAATATCTCATATTGCTGTACCCCGGTTTTGATTTTGGAGAAGGGGAAGCATTGCATCTCTATCGCTGTCACAACTCTATTCATTCTAAATCCGTTCTTTGCTAACAAGATCATTTATTGACTAAACACATACAAAAGCGCCTGCGTGATTTAAATAAATAGAAACATATATTACCCTTGTAGCACAGTAATATAATACCAATATTGGCTCAATGTGGTTAGGGTTAACATAGTACAATATTGGCGGTATATACCCAGAGGTGCGCTGTACTAGTTTCTACGTTCCACACGTTGTATTAGGAAGTTTAAGGGAAAAACTATTTGGTGATAAATGTAAATTACTACTTCCGTTTTTAAAACAGGTTTCATTATCATTTTAGGTAAATTTGTGCTAGCTTCAAATAATACGACACTGGCCTCTGTAATACATTGTAGATGCTAGAGCATGCGCTATAACAAAACGTAATAGCGCATGCGTTTGACATGCCATATTGAGCCAAGATATCCAATATTTATTTTATATTAGTTTGATATGTGATGCTGCTAGGGTATGAATCTCTGTTATATTAAATTCTATTGAAATAGAAAGTAAATTAATTTATTTCGCTTGATTGGTTTATTCTTATTCATTTTCCTCAATAGATTATTTGAACATTTATTCATTTTATTATTTTTGTAGTATGGTGCATAGCAGTTGATGGTTTAAAGTGTAAAGAAACTAACAATAACACCTTTACGAAAGAGATGCCCTGTAAATGGACGTAAGTGTATGTGTAATGTTGTTATAATTGCCTAATAAATTGATTCTTTCCAGTAATGGGTACAATTTTGAGACAGCATTACTATTATCCGTATTTCTGGGAATGTTTGGAATAGATCGCTTCTATTTAGGCTATCCTGCCATTGGACTAGTGAAATTTTGTACATTGGGTTTTATGTTCCTGGGCCAACTTCTTGATATCATTTTAATTGCTAGTCAAGTTGTCGGACCAGCAGATGGATCGGCGTATGTCATACCATTTTATGGAGCGGGCGTAGAAGTAATAAGAAGTGATAATTGGACGCATAAAGTGCGACAAACAGATTGGTGATATTTAAGTGATGGTGTGTTCTAACCGAAGAGAAATCGCAGTAGCATCAAAATTATTGTACAACAATTGGCGGTTTTATTGCAATATTTTTGGCAACTGTTTGCCGATTGTAATTTTAATCTTTCTACATGATATATTGCCTTACGGTAAATAATGTGATTCCGCGATTTTGGTTTGGTCGGAACGTACCATAAGATATATGTGGGAAATTTTATAAATACATGTTCCTTATAAGGATAATGGTGTTTATAATATTTACTTCTTATCTACGGAGTTATGCAATGTAAATATTTAATAAACTGAAAAATATAGATTATATTCACTTTTTATTGTTAATTTACTATTCTGGAACTACTACTTTATTAACTGTATGGATTTGAAAGTATGAATGTTTAAATAAATTGCACTGAGAGATCGTGAGGTAATAATTTCTAATATGAGATTTTACAGGACTAGTTTCAGATACTGCTACTGCATAGTTGCGAAATTTTAATATTAGTGGTTTGGGTTCTGTTCATACCAAATGTCGAAGTTACTCGCCATTTTGGTATTATTGTGCACGAATACGTACAATGGTGCAGTAAAAATCGAGATACATGCTGAACTCGTACATATATTGGATCATGCCTATTCCCATGAAAGCAAGTGGGATATTTATTATTTCTGGGAAGCATAATAAACGTTAAAAGTGGCAGAAAAAATGACATTAAAAGAATTAATTAAGCAAGAATTGCTTTACGGAAGACCTGCTTCTCAAAATAATATAAAATGTCTGGCACTGAACGTATATTGGTTACATCGTTAGAATTAAAAAAAAATTGAAAATTTTAAGTCTTTTTGCTTTTTATGTTGAATAAGTGACAAGCATAGTTGATACGATATATGTAAAATAAATAAAATATGAACAAATTTCAATAGCCATTATTTAGTAGCTAATACGTTTTTTGAAAAATATTTTCAAATACAAGTTATGCGAAATATTAATATCTCTTATTTTCATTCTCACTGATTTTGCTGTACATACTAGTTTTAGAGTGCACTTCCGGAATACTTTTTCCAAAAATAGGGTTTCTTGCCAGGCACATGCAAATCTTAAGTTGCATAATTTTATCTTCAGCCAATTAGGCTGTAGAGCGCAAACACACACAGATAGACGTCATTCCAAAATTATTCATAATCGATTCAGGGAAGGTCAAAAGGTATATTCCGTTAAAATCTCGAAATCGAAATTTTTCATGATTACAATACTTACTTATACAGCGTATAAGAAAGTAAAAAACAATTACCATGGAAAAGCAGTCCGTAAGAAACCCTATTAAGTCAAATATCTACAGAGTATTGCACTGGACTTTCTTATACTTAGTAGGCATATTTTGTTTAGATAGGAAGTAGGATAATAAAATAGAAAATTTTAATTATGCATAGCACTATATTAGAAAATATTACGGTTGGACAGTTTTCAAATGAACCATACATATACATTTTTAATATTTTACTAGCCTTTGCAACTATTTTTCACTTAAAATATCTGTGTTGTTTTTTCTGTTAAACATTTGATATAATTTATTAACAATATTCTATTCGTGAACGAAATTCACATTTCGCTCTGGACCGTTAAACAAATGTACAAACAAAAATCGGTTATTGTCTATTACAGCAAAATTTCTTTAGTTTTCAACGAAATTTAAATATATTAATGTAAATAATACTTTGAATATAGCACTAATATTTCACACCTTTTTACTTAAGAATTTAGAAATTCCAATAAGTACAACCATTGCCTTATTTTCCACTATTACTTTTCGTAATATTTTTGAGAATTCACATCTAACAAACAAAGTTTACCTACACATTGGACAGAAATGCTCCCATGTTCGATTTTATAAAGATGCCTGTATCATATAATGAAATTCCCGTGATTTGCTGACGTAGATCACAAAATCTAGTTGATGTTGAACTTCCATGTAACAGTAAGTTGAATCTTCCAAGTATTCACTGCTTGTTAAAGTTGGTCATTGTTGGTCTTGTAGTTGTTCATGAGGTATGCTTATTATAAAACATTCTTATTTACAACAGTAACTGAACATTCCGATGTTTATGGTTCGGGTAAAAGAAGCGGATCTATTGCTTCTGTATCTAAATCAACTTGAATTGGATTTGGTAGTAGAGGTTCTGCTTCAGTGAGCATTATGTTTAGATATTCAATCTTTTGTTGTAACTGAAGATGTGGCACAACATTGCTCTTCATGAAAATCCGTCCCCCCATGAGTGAATATTCAATGTAGTTTTCCATATCGTTCTCGAGCTGTAACAAACATAATTAAATGTTTCTGATTATAAATCGTATATACGTATATTTACGTCGAAGTGATCTTCACAGAAAAAAACATTGCCTTTCGTTGAAGAAAGTTCTCTTCCCACTGCATTCAACCAACGTTTACGAATTTCGTTAGATCTTGGTAAGGTAATAAAAATTTTCTGCGGGGTTCTAACGGATGAGTTTGAACAAGTTGCAACAAAACAATATTTGCGCATGATTGTATTACAAAATAACAAATGGAAAGATAGGTTAACGCAACCAAATATAATGGTAGATGTCAGCGAGGAACAGCAGGAAAGGACACTTAGGGATATTTGTAGGCCAGGGGGTGGCAGTAATATAACTGAAAAAATAAAATCACCAACTTGGGCTCATGAAATATTGTGTACGGGTTGGTTTGTAAGTTTAAGAAGACGTATTAGAAAGAGGTAGACATAGTAAACAGAGATAGATATATGTGAGAGATAGGTATTAGAAAGAGATAGATGTAATCTTAAAAAATTTCGATTTCGAGATTTTAAAGGAAATATATATTTTTGGAATGACGTCCATCTGTGTGTGTGTGTGTGTGCTCTCTACAGCCTAAACGGCTGAAACTAAAAATTATGAAACTTTAAACTTAAGATTTCTATATGCCTCGCATGTGCACCTCTTATTTTTGAAAAAACCGGAAGTGCCTGTTTACTCTAGTCAATTTTTGCGGTGTCTTCAATTACTCAAAAGACACACAGACAGACGTATATTTCCGTTAAAATCTCGAGATTGAAATTTTTCATGATTACAATACTTATACTGAGTATAAGAAAGTAAAAATAGAAAGTTTTCTTGCCAGGCATACATACCTATACAAATCTTAAGTTTAAAGTTTCATAATTTTATCTTCAACCGTTTAGGCTGTCGAGAGCTCTCGCACACACACACTCACAGACAGACGTCATCTCAAAAATAATCACTCATTTCAGGGTAGGTCAAGATATATTTCTGTTAAAATCTCGAGAACGAAATTTTTCGTGATTACAACTTATACTGCGAATTAGAAAGTAAAAATGTAATTAAAATAAACTTTGTTGTTTCATGAAATATATTTTTATTAATAACTATTTTCACCATCACTGTGGCATCTTCAGATCAATATACAATCGTTTTACAAAAGTGTTGTACTTGTATTAATTTTTGTACCATATTTTGAGGAGTGGGGTTTGGTGGAATAATTCAGTTTGTTTCATTAATGCAGTTGTTGCCTCAGTTATTGCTGGCTTTTCTGATATCTAAGACTTCTGGGTCAAGTTTTAATCCATTGCCTTGGAAATGTAGAATGGTCGGTTTATTGATTATTGTGATTCGCGAAAGTGGTCCCAGTGATTTTTAGTCGATAGGCTCGTTTGTCCTCTTTGTGTTTTAATTGAAAGTTTCTTCCAATTGTAAATGCTGTAGCAATCATCGCAACTGAGTCAGTATACTCCTGATTTTCGTAAAGGGTTTATTTTTTCTTTATGGTTGCATAAGATGTTATGTGGTATTTTTAAATGTTACTGTGGTATTCTTCTCTTTAATTATGTATCCCATCTTTTCGGAGATGTGTCCAAGAGATTGGAGACATACAAAAACAGTGCCTTGTTGTTCGTATGGCATATGAGTTTTTAAGATTTTTGTTTATTATTTTTCATTAGTAATTTTCTTATGATCTCTGGGTTATAATTATTAACGGCGGCTATTTGTTTTATGACGTTGGGTTCAATGTTGAACTTTGTTTCATTAAGTGTTTGCATTGTGTAGGATGCTGTGAAGTATTATGTATTAATATACCTGAATAAGTAGGTTTGCGGTAAATTTTGAATTCATGTTTTTTATCTTGACGTTTGGTGTTTAAATCTAGAAAGTTTATGGATTTGTTTGATTCTAGTTCTGTTGTGAATTTGATGTTTTTGTGTAATACATTCAGGAAGTTAATTAAGTTGGTTAATTGTTAATTTTGTTTAATTTAATAATAGCCATATAGAATGAAAGATTGACAAAAAAAATTTGTGAGAGAAATGAATGCGAGGCCGTCCTCGGAGTAAATGAATAAACATGATTGAGAATGAGCTGCATGAAAGAAAAGTTGCGAGCAAGCGTAATAGAATGTATGAATTATTTAATGAGTTTGAAAGAAGTATGTAAGGATAGAGTTGAATGCCAAAATGTTAAAATTATTCTAATATAATATTTTTACTTTACCTAATTTCAGTATTTGTGAACGGCCAGTAAATTTCATATCAAATTTGGGTGGTAAAAATCTCGCCAAATTTCGTTTGTGAATGAGTCTTTAAACCCACTATCAGTTTAGATATGACCCATTTTATGTTGCATAGGCGGCGCCTATGAAATATTGGGAAACATAGATGAAGAAACAATCTGATAGTTCAATAAATGTTATAAGTTTTTAGCTGTTGATTTTTGTGTATGAAAACATATAAAAACTGGCTTCCGCGCCCTGACTTTATGTTTCTATGAGGTATATAACGTTAATTAAACAGTATTTTTAAGTTAAATTAAACACACACAAATTTATATTATTTTGACACGTGCTTCGACTCTACCCTTGCCTACTTCTTTCGCTTTATTCAAGATGTGAAAGAATGTAAAGGGTTTTCTGCCACCCTATTTGATGGCAATAGGCATTATGGTGAACTATATAGGTGCGAGTCAAATGAGATGGTATGGCCATATCGAAAGAATGTTGAATGAAAGATTAACAAAAAATATTTTTATATATATATATATATATATATATATATATATATATATATATATATATATATATTTCATACATGCTTTTGTATTCCGCTTGCTCGCAACAATAATTAGTATAATATACATATATATTGGTTAAAATATAAATTTAACAGGATAATTGTGTTTAAAACCATGGCAAATTTCGGTATACCTTCATGGCTTGAAAGGGTAACTGCAGAAATAATAAAACTAGGCCCACTGCCCAGACATGTTGGAATTCTTATGGATGGAAATCGACGTTACGCTAAGAAAAATAATATGACTTTGGTCGATGCGTTCACTCAAACAGTCCTAAATATGGAACGGACACTCAATTGGGGCTTCAAGTTGGGTATTCAAGAGATGACTGTCTATGCGGTCAGTATCGAAAATTTTAAACGATCCGAAGTTGAAGTGAACACTTTTATGAATGTGACAAAAATGATATTTAAAAAAATGCTGGACAAAGTGTAAATAAATATTTTTTTTTATCCATCCGTATTTAAAGTTAATATTGCTTTTCATAAAACACATCGCTAATTTTGGTATATTCAAATAAAATGTAATACGCCTAAAAATCAATATGCATATTGTATGTATGTATATATATATTTTAGGGACACATACAACAAATTGGGAATCTGTGTTAGGGTTATTGGAAATTGGAAATATATTGATGTAGAAATAGCGAATCTCATGGCTCGTATAATGTTGGCAACAAAGAAAAATGAAAAGTTTATTTTCAACATTGCTTTTGCTTATACTTGTAAGTCTAATTTTTCTAATTAATTATTTACTTATGTGGTATACACATGATGGATAAAAGATATATATTATTAGATATAGATTAATTTGAAATTATGCGCAATTTTATTACAGCACGAGATGATATAACACATTCAATTCAGTGCATCATGGAAGGCGTTGAAAATGGACTGCTAAATATAAATGATATTAATGAGGAATTAATTTCCAATTGTTTATATACTAATAAAAGTATCCCACTCGATTTAGTAATTCGTACTTCCGGTGTGACGAGATTAAGTGATTTTATGTTATGGAATGTTGGTACAGCCATAATATATAATTTTAGTATTTTTTGGCCAGAATTTACATTTTGGTCCCTCAGCAAAGCAGTTTTATACTATCAGTATCATTATTCATATTGGAATAACATTCAAAAACAAATAAAACATTTGCGAGGAAACATTTCAAAAAGGGGTTACACATTTTTAGCTTATTCAAATGACCGTTACTGGCAACAAATTGAAGCTCGTGCTCAAAATTAAAATTTATATTTTATTATTTACCTGGTTTATGGATAATTCTACAAATATCTTTATGTAAAGGGATTTCGGTAATACATTGTTTAAAATGGCTAAAAAAATTATCTTAATTTACCGTGTGAATGGATGTTTGTCTCTCTCTATATGCATGGATCTGAATTTTTTTCTGAGAAAAGTCCCATGTTATTCTTTTGCAGAAATTACCTTTTTTTCAAATGCAAAATAAACTCACTAAAAAATTTTGAGTCGGATAATCATTAGTTTTAGCATAAAGCTGGATAGTTACAGTACCAGTAAGAATTAAAAATTAACGAGGTCCATCCATAATTACAGATTTTTTACTATTTGAAATACAAATTTGGTGCCTTTTTATACTTACGGAGCTGATATTTTTGATGTATGCGTTTAGAAATACATGTAAATTTATATTTAATTTATGATTCAAATTATTTCGTTATCAATATGAATAAATGGGCCTATAAATAATTTATTTTTGATATATTCATGTTAACTGATCGCATAATTATTTGCGAAAATACATCTCGACTCACCTTTGGCGTTTTAGGATTCAGTAATTTTTCATTAAACAACTGACAGGCAAAGTTGATATGATTTATCTAAAAATAAATAAAATATGAACAGATTCCAATAGCCAATAGTTAGAATAGCCATGTTAAGTTCTTCCGCGCCAGCACGAGCTAAAATCGAGGAAAGTCCGAGCAACGAACTTGGATATATGCGAAACATTGCTGTACATTTCCCAATTAGCGCGCTGTTATTACAGGTAGTGTCAAGCCACTTTTTTTTGTTTATATAGCATTTAATGAACCGGTTTATATAAAATGCAATGAACTGTCTGGTTTATAATACTTCATGGGTGCCGACTTTGCTACATTGCGGAGGGTGATTAAATCCTGATATATTTAAAATTCTAAATTACCAGCAAGCAGGTGGTGACCAAGAATTTGTTTCAAATTATTTTTAAAAGAATTAACTAACCACAACTGGTTCTTGCCGTAATTTTGGCGATTTTTTTAGTGAATCACACTTTGCAATATCACAACAGTCTGCATTCTGTGCAAATGTGAGATATCAGTAAAGATTTGCCCCATGAAATGTAGCATAGTCGGCGCCCATGAAATATTAAGGAATTAAGATATAATTTGATTTTTCAATATATGTATTTAACTGTTGAGTTTTGTGTATAAAAACATACTAAAACTGGCTTCTACGCCCTTATTTTATGTTTTTATGAGGTATATAAAGTCAATTAAATAAAATTTTGAATTATATTCTGAGTAATTAGTATCGTAAGGTGAAAATATAAATTTAACAGGATAATTGTGTTTAAAACCATGGCATATTTCGGTGTACCATCATGGCTTGAAAAGGTAACTGCAAAAATAATAAAACTAGGCCCACTGCCCAGACATGTTGGAATTCTTATGGATGGAAATCGACGTTACGCTAAGAAAAATAATATGGATTTGGACATTGCGTTCACTCAAACAACCCTAAACATGGAACGGACACTCAATTGGGGCTACCAGTTGGGAATTCAAGAGATGACTGTCTATGCGCTCAGTATCGAAAATTATAAACGAGCCGAAGTTGAAGTGAAGCTTTTTAGGAAAATGGCAATTATGATATGTACAAAAATGCTGGACAATGTGTAAATATATAAAATATACATATATCTTGAATATTGCTTTTCTTAAAACACATAGCTAATTTTGGTATATTCAAATCAAATGTGTATGTGTAAAAATCAATATTTTTTATATTTTAGGGACATATACAACAAATTGGGAATCTGTGTCAGAGTTATGGGAAATTGGAACTTAATTGATGGAGAATTAAAGTATCACATGGCTCGTTTAATGTTGGCAACAAAGAAAAATGACAAGTTTATTTTCAATATTGCTTATGCTTATACTTGTAAGTTTAACTATTCCAGTTAATTTTTTGCTTATGTGGTATACACATGCTGGATAAAAGATGTATTAAGTACTTAGATTAATTTGACTCTGCGCTGAGATATTATATAAAAAAAAATTATTTCAGCACGAGATGATATAACACATTCAATTCAATGCATCATAGAAGGCGTCGAAAATGGACGCCTAAATATAAATGATATTAATGAGGAATTAATTTCCAAATGTTTATATACTAATAAAAGTATCCCACTCGATTTAGTAATTCGTACTTCCGGTGTGACGAGATTAAGTGAATTCATGCTATGGAATGTTGGTACAGCCATAATATATAATTTTAGTATTTTTTGGCCAGAATTTACCTTCTGGTCCTTGAGCAAGGCAATTTTATACTATCAGTATCATTATTCATATTGGAATAACATTCAAAAACAAATAAACCGTTTGCGAGTGAACATTTCAAAAAGGGGTTATAAATTTTTAACTTATTCAAATGAACGTTACTGGCAGCAAATTGAAGCTTATGCTCAAAATTAAAATATATATTTTATTATTTACCTGGTTTATGGATAATTCTACAAATATATTTATGTAAAGGGATTTCAGTAATACATTGTTTAAAATGACTAAAGAAACGATCTTATTTTACCTTGAGAACTGTTGTTTAAATCGATCAGCTGTATTTTGAAGTAAAAAAAAATTACGCTGGACATTTTTGCCAAATCACTAAAGCCTCCAACGTTAATTTCGTTCACTATGTATGTAAATAATAGGCGATATGTAATCAAAAACAGCAAAGAATATTCAAAGGAGTAATAAAATTTCATTACACGTTCAGAGGTTATAAAAAATGGGAATAGCTCTTCAATTTATAAATTTACTATTATCGTAATCTACATGCTTTAATGCAAGATATAAAACATGTGGTCATTAAATTGGTCCTTCAAAATGTAATGTTGCACATGACACGCAAGCCAAAAAAGTAATTACGAGCACACATTACATTGTTGTATTATTCTCGCTTAATTAGCAGAAATGCAACTGTATCACTCCTCCCGTAAATATAAAATTTGAAGGTTTTTTGTTGTAAGCGAAGTGCTCTAAGGTTCTAATTATCATCGTATCAACAAATTACACGTCATGAATTTATCACAACCAAACACTTTCTGCATTTATATATCTTACATACAATCATTAAAATCCATTCATTGTATTACTTTATCATCACCGTCCGCTATTTGGGACTGTTTAGTTCATTCTATTTCAAAATGATAGCGCAAAAATTGCAAGAATTAATATCACCCGTTTTCGATGAAAACGTTTTGATTGATATTTTACAAAAGTCGAGTGGTTACGCACAAGTTATTGTAACTAAAGTTAACTTAAAAGACAGTGCTACAATTAAAGGGGATTCGTATTCGGGTTCCATTGTTAGATTCACCGTCGAAGGAGCTGTTCACGTAAAGTAATTATTAAATTAATATTCACCTTATTATTACTGTACATAAATTCTATTTGCTTTCAGTGTAAACGAACAAAAAAATATTAGTTGCGCTGTTGTTGTAAAAGCACTGCCTAGAAATATTGGTCGACGAAAATCATTCCGAATTTCAGATTTTTTCAAAACTGAAGCAACATTTTACAATAAGGTATGAAACTTATATAGAATTTAAATATACGTAGCTATTATATTTAATTCGTTTCGATTCAAAATATTCATAAATAGTAGTATATATTATTCTATATGTATTTAACAGCATTTTTTATCTGCAGATTTGGGATACAATCATTAAATATCAAGATTCGAAATCTATAAGCAATAAATTTGATAATATTCCAGTGTAAGTCTGAACAATTTAATTAGTTAAAATGACATTTGAAGATCAGTTCGAAAATTCAACTTGATATTTTTAGATGCTATTCTGCAATAAGCGATGGTGAGAATGATTACATAGCATTGGAAGATTTGAATGTGCAATCATATATTCCTTACAAACGTCATAATGAAATGGATTATGATAATATAATTAAAATCATTCGTTTATTTGCAAGATTTCATTGCCTATCTTTCGCATTTAAAGATCAATTCCCGAAAGAATTTCAAGAATTGACTACCCTCAACGATGTAAGTAATAAAAAATCTTTTTTTTTAATTGTATGAAATCTCAATTTAAAATATGTAGGAGCCATACTTTGCGGAAAACCACAGAGACTGGTATGCAGATTTTCATAAATCAATAATAGCTTGTTCAAGGGATGCAATTCAAAAAGAACTTTCACCATCATATTTAGAAAAATTTGATGAAATGTTCAAAAAAGATCATTTCGGGTAAGATATAAATATTGACAATGTTTGTCCAATTGATATTAAACAAATATAAGAATATATAATATGTACAAGATTTCGCTTATATACCATTTACATTACATAGAAAACCTATTTGCAGCCACCTTAACGTAAAACTTAATTTAACCAGTATTTTTAAATATGATATTCAATATAAAACTTAATTATTATTTTATGACAGTATTTATACTCGCCTCATTAATGATGCTACGAATAAAAACATCTGCAGTGCCTTGATAATATCGTTTTAATTAATGTATCACGATGATCAATTAATTAAATAATTAAAATAAAAAAAACTCGAATCAAAAGTTAGAACTGTAGAGTAATGATATAATAATTGTATTCGATTGAAATGCTCTCGCAGATGTCGTGTAATTTTTAAGGTAAACAATAGCGTCATCCCCTGCTCCTAGGAAAAGTAGATAGCATACCAATCAAAACGTTATAATTTGAGTTAAAATTTTGCATTATTTTGAAAGATGCAAAACATCAGTAAATTATAATAATCAATTTCAGGTCATTAGTTAAAGTTGCCCACAATAAAAAAGGAAAATTTTCTGTGTTCACTCAAGGAGATGCATGGATACCCAATTTCTTAGCGAAATATGACAATAACAACCAAGTCGTTGACGCGAAATTGATTGATTTTCAACTTGCAAGGTAAGTGAATTATTAAAATAGTGTTCGAGTACCTGTTATCATAATCGCTCGTTTCACGTGCTTGGATAAACAATAATTAGAAGTACGCGTGTAGCATGAAAATTACAATTCATTTTTGTAAATAAATCATGAAAAAACGTTAGATGACAAAATCCCTATCGTGTCTGTGTTCAAACATATATAAAATTCATGCTAAGTACTACCAAGAGAAGTCTTAATTTATATCGCCAGAACTTGAATCGCAAATATATACTAACTCAAAACTATTACTAGCTGTTCAGACATGCTTTGTTATCTGTTGCAGTCGTTTAAACAATTGAGCACACCAGTTAAAATATATATATATATATATATATATATATATATATATATATATATATATATATATATATATATATATATACATATATATATATATATATATATATATATATTACATCGCAAACTAAATTAACATTTCACGCTCTGATGGTGAAATTAGATATTATTTGAAATTTAGTTGTCGCAGTTAAACGTAGATATGTCTTCTCCCAAAATTATGTGATAATGAGGTAATGTAATAGCAAAGCGAGCGGGAAAAGTTCCACCATAGTGCTAGGATTCTGCCCGGTCGCCTTGCTATTGCATTATCTCATAGATATAAAAACACCTCTCAAAACTAGGTCTTAGTGCGATAACAAAGCGTGCAGCAAAAGTTCCAGCAACGCAGGCCCTCTGCCCGCTCGCCGTCACTATGACCAGAGATTTGTCTCTGCTATGATGTAGTTTTGAGAGGAGCCATTATATGTACTAGATGCTATATAGATTTAAACGTTCGAGAAAGCTGTGCTTATAGCACCTTGAGTTATGAGTACTCTCAGATATTAGTACTAATATCTAATCTCCGGTAGAGTGAGTAGATATATAAGAGTGTGGACAATAGCTTCCCAGCCTGTGATTGGTGCCGCCATAGTTTGTCTAAATGTTCAAACGAAGTGCATTGCGTTATATGGAGCGCGCAGCTCATATTTTCTTATACTCTTTAAATCTAAAGGACCAGATAAGATAATAGCACCTTGTATTTTTTATGTTATTCCTGAATAAATTCTGCGTATTTTATTCCGCGACAGCATAGATCTATCTATTATAGAAACATTTATACTAAATTCCAAACATTTCGCGGGCTAATATAACTATTTGTGCTGTATACTTGCAAGTATATTAGTGTTATACATTTCGTGAATCTCTTAAAATAAACACTGTTTATTATGCTTATTACATTTATTAATTCAAACTGTGCATTTTAAAATTATGTTTATACCGTAATATTTGAGCGCGAAATGTTTCGACTTTTGTATAAATGTTTCTATAAAAAATAGACATATGCTGTCGCGGAATAAAATACGCAGAATTTATTCAGGAATAACATAAAAAATACGGGGCGCAATTATCTTATCTGGTCCTTTAGATTTAAAGAGTATAAGAAAATATGAGCCGCACACTCCATATAACGCAATGCATTTCATTTGAACATTTAGACAAACTATGGCGGCGACCAATCACAGGCGGGGAACCTGCGCTCTATGCTTTAGATAGGGACTACTCGTCGATTGTCCACACTCTTATATATCTACTCACTCTAATCTCTGGTACTCTTTCAAAATTGGGCGAAATATCGAATGCGTTAACCACTCAAAATGCAATTAATCTTAAAAATATTGTTAAATTAACGTATATTCTGTTCCAACACGGGAAAAAGAATTTATGTTCGTTTTAAAATATGCTGGATCTTATCTCACTATGGGAATTCGACGCTGTGTGAAAAATACAAAATACATTTTGATGGTAACTGACATAATTTATGTCAGCAGGGAAAATAAACTTAACCTAAATAACGGTGTAATTGCATTGACACTTTGTTCTCGGGTAATAAATACATTCTTACTCGCGCGCAATTATGAGCGACGAAGAAACCGAAGTTATTGAAGAAAAAATGGAAGTAGATGCATCCGATTCGGATTCCGGTCCGGATGAAGATGAATTGTTAGAGAAAAAAGCTAAAGAACTCGAAGCTCAAATAGCCGAATATCCATATTCATACGATGCTCACATAGAGTTAGTCGATATTCACCGAAAACTGTTCAATCTATCAGAAATGCGCGCTGCATATGAACGATTTCACAAAAATTTCCCGCTAACCGCTAAGCTATGGTTGGACTGGATTCGCGACGAAATGCGCGTGGCGAACACCGACAATGAAAAGAAATATATAACCGAGCTTTTCGATAAAGCTGTGGAAGATTATTTATCCGTGGATTTGTGGTTGGAATACGTACAATACAATATTGGTCAAAATGATGTTGCAGTCACTCGCAAAGTGTTCGAACGCGCAATAAACACAGCTGGTTTACATGTTGGCAAAGGGTGTCTAATATGGGATGCATATCGTGAATTTGAGCTGGCTCATTTATCACTTAAAATCGATACGGAAACGGATGCTTGGAAAGAACAAGCTACTAGAGTAGCTGAGATATTTCGACGGCAATTAAGCGTACCATTGCTAGAAATGGAGCGGACTTATATTGAATGGCGAGTGTGGACGGAACGCTTACCTCGTCAAGATATTGTCAATAAAGACCAAGTAGATTGGGCTTATAAAAAGGCTACAAAATACATTGAGGACTATCAACGTTACGAAGACAAATTAAAATCAACACTAATAGACGAGGAGCGATTGAAAATCTATCGAGAGTACATTGAAGATGAAGGCAAATTAGAAATAGTTCGTTGCCTATACGAAAGAGCCGTGGCGGATATGAGTTTAAATCCAGAAATTTGGTACGAGTTTTGTACTTACTTCTTTAAACTTAATAACTTTCAATCAGCACTATCCACATCTGAGAGAGCTTTAAGAAATTGTCCTTGGAATGAGGATTTGTGGGTTTTTCACATGCGAGCCTTAGAACTCGTTGGAAAATCGCACGATGACGTCACGCAGTGTTTAGAAAAAGCACTGCTCAGTGGTTTCCAAACTGGTCATCAATACTTACAAGTGTGGCTAGCATATTTAGAACACTATCGCCGCATTACCGATCCTAAAAATGCAGATTCAAAAGAAAAACTTCGCGAAGCATTCAACAGGGGGCATCAACATCTAATTGAGAATTTTGGCATGGAAGCCGATCCGGATTGTACGTATCTTCGACTATGGGCTAAAATCGAAGCCGGTTTTTTGGGCGATATCACTGCTGCTAGAAAGATTTGGAATGATTATGGGATCTTGAAAACACTCGGTGGATCAGCAAATACCTGGTTGGAACTAATCGGTTTAGAACAGCAATTCGGGGATGTTAAACATGTACAAAAAACCTACCAGAGGGCGTTATCCAGCACTAAAGATTGGCCGCAGTGCATTGTTCAATCATGGATGATGTATGAAAGACAATTCGGGACTGTAGAAACGATTATTACTTGTACGAATTTAGGACAGAAACACATGAAAAAATGGAACAAAGAACATGCACACACGGATTCCTCGAATGGGCTTAAAAATGAATCAAATTTTCAAAAAGGACAGAAACGAAAAAATCCTGATCCACGTAGTGCTACGAAAGATAATGAACGGAAACTTAAACAAGTCAAAATTACAACTGATACACCGAAACCACCCAAAGAAAAAGAAGCACCTATTGAAATAGAGCAGAAAGAATTTACGAGAATTGATATGGACCCTGAGAAAAAAGCTAGAAGCGTGTTCATAAGTAACCTAGATTACGGAGTGACCGACGATGAATTGAAAGTTTTTTTGGGACCTGTTGAAGAACTAAGATTGGTCAAGGATCGCAAAGGAAACAGTAAAGGATATGCATATTGTGTATTTGGTAAAAAAGAAGACGCTGAAAAAACGCTGTTACGTGATCGAGAACTTATACAAGGCCGCCCGGTTTTCATATCTGAGTGCAAAGTTGATAAAATGGAACGAGAACCAATGTTCCGGTATGCCAATTCGCAAGAAAAACATAAATTGTTCGTAAGAGGACTGCCGTTAAAAATGACGCAAGAGCAACTTGAAGATTTCTTCAAAGCTCATGGCGCTTTGAAAGAAGTTCGGCTGGTCACATATAGAAATGGTCGCTCGAAAGGTCTTGCATATGTTGAATTCAATGACCCGAATGACGCTTCAAAAGCAATTATTGCTACAGATAACACCGAAGTGGATGGTTTTGTTATTTCAGTTGCGATTAGCGATCCGCCAAAACGTAAAACGGATACGCTGGTTCCAGAGGTACCGCGACATACCAAAACTCGTCTTCAAATTCCATTAGTACCACGATCAATTCAAACTGCTTCCATTAAACAAACACAAACGCAAGCCCCTATGACAAATGATGATTTCCGAAAAATGCTGAGCAAAAAATAGATTATAAGAAAATAATTGTATTACATATATCTATGTAACAGTTGATGATATTACATTACTTTCTCTTTATGTATGGTTTTACATATAAAAATAAATATTTAAGTATTATATTAGTTTTTTTTTAAGGGAAATAATTTAAAGGCGCGCTCCTAGAAAAAAGAATTATATGGGAGAGAATTGGAACATGCATTGCGCATGCTTTAGCTGTCCCGTTACCAATACATACTGCTGCTTATACATTTTCAATCTGTGTCACCACTCACTTGTATTTTAATTTTACAGTCGATTTAAATGATCTTATTTATTAGGAATAATATTAATCATTCAATTTCCCTTAAATTTAATGTTCAGTAAAATATATATGTACTTACTAATGTCCTTGAAAACTGATTTATTAATTAGGTTTCTTATGGCCGTTGCACCGACTTTATTTACTATTTCAAGATGAACTTAAACGCTAAACTGACCAGTAATCACTTAAAATTAATATATGTAGTCAATTTCTACAATATGTAGGAAATTGTATTTTTAAGGTTCTTTGTATTGCTTACATCCAACTTAATTGAAAGTCCGCTTAAAGTTTAGTGCCAATGGTGCAACTAAGCATAATAATCGCAAGCGATAGCTGGCGGTTGGTTTACTAGAACTCAAAAATTAATAGTCTTAACAAGTGGTTTTATATTAAGATTATTATGAAAAATTACCACTGTATAGTTTAATTGTAAAAAACTTTGAGTATTACCAAAGGTATTACTAATGCAACTGTATTAAGATGAGTTATTTAGGAATTCATAATTATTTAAAACAAATCCGTTTATTACAGATGCTGTTCATTGGCGTGTGATTTAAGTTTTTTCTTATATTCATGTTGTAGTACTGAATTATTAAACGAACACTGGGATGATATCATGTTTGAGTATCATAATGAATTTACAAAATTCCTTTCAGAACTTGGTTCTGATCCCGCGAAATTCACATTAGATGATTTAAATACCGAAATGAAGTCGAACTCAATCCTAGGCTATTCAATGTCAATGGAAGCGTTGCCTTTTCAAATGATGGACGATAGCGAGGTCGCTGATCTAGATTCTATCGAAGTATGCATTTGCTTATAATCAATCCATTTGTCGTAAATATCTTATGGATTGGTTATAAGGATGGATTTATAGTTTACCCACCAACGCAACGCACTCGCAGTTATAATAAATGCACAATTTCGCCGACTCAGTCATATGTAGCAATTTGATTTTACCGATGAATTTAACATATCCTCTGTTGCGAACACGTCACGTGCCTTACAGAAAATATAAATGAACTTACGGATGTATGTACATTTATTCGCTGTGTTACTGTGCGTAAACTATAAATTCATCTTAAATGTGGCTTAAATAATAATTCGTTAATTTTGGTTTTTTTAATTTTAGGGCGATGAAGCAGTGAATATTAATCGAGTGTTCAAAATATACCCTCTGAAAACTCGCGAGCATAGACAAAAATTAGCAAATGCATTCAAACATGCAGTTGATAAAGGTTTATTATAAGAGACTTATATTTTTGAAGATATTTTTATTACAGAAAATATTGGAAAAATTAATTTACAAAGTAGTATGTAATCATTCCGAAAAAGTATTGTAAATTAAAACTGGTAGTCTGAACAATTAAATAGCATTGCTAGTAAATTAGTAGCTCATACCACCAGCCCATTATATAGTTTCTAGAATGTAATATTATAAAGATATAAAGATAACCCTAAACTCTACGTTTTTGTGTGCTTATATATAAAACATTGTTTCCACGTATGAATGCATCTCCAAATTTATTTTTCAACTGGCCGTTGACGTATTCTTCTGTTTGTTCTAACGCGATGTTCATGTATCCATCCAAACATGCCAGAACGCCTGAAATTATATTACAAATTGTTTAAGTAATTATTGTTAAATAAATTTAATCGTTTTGGTTATTGGGAACAATACAGAAGGCATTTACGCAGTTCACAAGTGCTGTAATCAATTGTTCATAAAATATAAATCTTGAAAACAAACCTATTTGAAAGATTGTAACAACTGGTAATCAGTCTCACTAACTAAATATTAAACCGCGCTTGCAATTTTGTCAATTATCCTCCAATTTAATGACGTCATTCTGCTCAAATTATACTATTATATAAACACTTTAAGAACATATTTTTTTAAAAATAGTTTCAGAATTATATAAATAAGTAAAAAAAAAAAATAAAGATTCGACTCGGGAAGGTCGTAAAACGTATACTTCAAAACTGACTTTTCTCATGATTCAATACTTACTTGTTACTTCGTCTAAAGAAGGAACATTCACTATAGCGGTGCACACGATAATATTACTTCGTATAAGAAAGTAAAAAGATAAATACATGTGCTTGAAACTATAGTATATAATCACTTTTATGTGATTATGAATAACAGAATAAATTGTACAATCAACTATTTTATGTTACTTATGAACATATTATAAGTACACCTTAATTTTGCATTAAATAAATTTTATATTCCTAACCTCTATAATCGACACCACTGTTTAGTTTAACCACCACTGGTCTCCCATGGATTTGTTGGATAAATGTTGAGAGGGCTTCTTTTCTGCTCATTTTTGCAATTAATTAAACAATGAATTGATTAATTTGTACCGTAATATTAAATGTATGTACCGTCAAATATACGTTTTGTTATTTGTGGTTATGTAGATTTCAGAAATTCATCATAATTTAATACAGCAGTTATCCGTAAAAACGAGAGCGCAAGTGTCACTGCTAGACAAGGACAAATTTGGATATACGAAGAGCGCGAAATACAATTGCAATGATCTGGAATTTTTAACATTTTTATTTGTAGATGGTTCGTAAGAAAACCTCTTATTTTTGAAATCAACATAATCATTTATATGAACAATGCATGCTAATATTTGAACTGGAAATATATTTTATAAAGGAAAACTTAATTTATTTAACAACTAACAAATTTCTAGGCAAAATAATTACAAATGATAGTTATGATTGCATGAATTTAAAAAAATGTATTTTATCTTTCGTATATTATACTTCATACAAGCAAGTCCAGTATAAGATACTACCAAGAAACACACAACACTTACTTATTACTTCGTATAAGATAGTGAAACAGTGAAATGCGTAAATGCCTGATAATTCAAAGCTGATAATCAAAATGATTCAATTTATTGTATTTAATCAATTTGTAATATAATTTCAGGCGTTCTAGCACGTTTGGATGGATACATGAACTTCATGTTAGAACAAACGGAAGAAAACGTTAACGGCCAGTTGAAAAATAAATTTGCAGTTGCATTTATGCGTGGAAATAATGTTTTATATATAAGCACACAGAAACATAGGGTTTAGGGTTATCTTTATTGCACACTCTTACCAATGTTCTATTACATTATAAAAACCATGTAATGGACTGGTGATGAGCTACTAATTTACTAGTTACAATGCCATTTATTTATGTTAATTGCTCACACTACCAGTTTTAATTCACAATACTTTTTCGGAATGATTATATACTACTTTGTAAATACATTTTTCTAATATTTTCTGTAATAAAAATTTCTTTAAAAATGTTGATTTCTTATATAAAACCTTTATCAACTGCATGTTTGAATGGGTTTGCTAATTTTAGTCTATGCTCGCGAGTTTTCAAAGGGTATACTTTGAACACTTGAGTAATATCTACTGCTTCAACACCCTAAAATTAAAAAAAGTCAAATTAACAAATAATTATTTTAATCACGTTTATAGTTTATTTATTTATAGTTTAAGTACTGCGCGGCACCACGGTATACGCAATGAATAGATGTACATAAAACCGTAAGTTCATTTATATTTTCTGCAAAGTGCGCATGCCAGGTGTTCTTTTTAAACACGCCTTTCTATTAAATATTATCTTCTAATATTAACGTTTAATTAGTTTACTGTATAACAATGTACCTGCACATGGAAAAATAATCTGAATATAGTAAAATATATTTATAAATGATACAGAAACACACTGTTCATTACGGTGTCGGTGAATTGTGCGTTGCATTCAATATTAATTAAGCACGTTAGGTTGCGGTGGTGTATTGTGGTTAAACTATAAAACCATCTTTATAATCAATTCGTATGTTTTTTACGTAAATTTACGACAGCTTGATTATAAGCAAATTCTTACCTCGATAGAATCTAGATCAGCTGCCTCGCTATCGTCCATTATTTGAAAAGGCAACGCTTCCATTGACATTGAATAGCCTAGGATTGAGTTCGACTTCATTTCGGTATTTAAATCATCTAATGTGAATTTCGCGGGATCAGAACCAAGTTCTGAAAGGAATTTTGTAAATTCATTATGATACTCAAACATGATATCATCCCAGTGTTCGTTTAATAATTCAGTACTACAACATGAATATAAGAAAAAACTTAAATCACACGCCAATGAACAGCATCTGTAATAAACGGATTTGTTTTAAATAATTATGAATTCATAAATAATTCATCATCACTATATAGTGACATATTTTTATAATAATCTTAATATACAATTAATTAAAACGTTAAACGAGCGGTTATGATAACAGGTGCTCGAACACTATTTTAATATAAGTGCAAATTTAAGTTATTCACTTACCTTGCAAGTTGAAAATCAATCAATTTCACGTCAACGACTTGGTTGTTATTGTCATATTTCGTTAAAAAATTGGGTATCCATGCATCTCCTTGAGTGAATACAGAAAATTTTTCATTTTTATTGTGGGCAACTTTAACTAATAGCCTGAAATTGATTATTATATGTTACTGATACCATTTTTTGTGTCTTTCAAGCAATGCAAAATAGTGTACTTTAGGAGTAGGAGATAAAGCCATTGTTTGCCATGAGAGTAGCACGACAGATCTGCGAGAGCATTTCAAACAAACACAATCATACTATTACTTGATAGTTCTAACTTTTGATTCTTAATTATTTAATTAATTTATCATCTTGATACATTAATTAAAACGATAATATCAAGGCACTGCTTTTTACTTTCTTATATGCAGTAAGTATTGTAATCATGAAAAATATCGATCTCGAGATTTCAACGGACCTTCCCTGAATCGATTCCAACTATTTTTGGAATGACGTTTGCTGTGTGTGTGTGAGTGTGTGTGAGTGTGTGTGTGTGTCTGTGTGTGTGTGTATGTTCTCTACAGCCTAAACGGTTGAAGCTAAAATTATGAAACTTTAAACTTAAGATTTGCATATGCTTGGGGTGTGCACCTATTTTTGAAAAAAAAAAATTCAAATCGGAAGTGCCTGTTTACTCTAGTTATTTTTTGCAGTTTCTGCAATTACTCAAAAATGGTTACAGTTACAGAAAATTTTTGTGAACAAAAATTAAAGGTATTTATATTTAGCACAACTTTTGTTTGAATTTTGTTTCCAAAAAGAGTACTGGTTTCAAAATTTCTGCTTATTATATATATATATATATATATATATATATATATATATATATATATATATATATATATATATATATATATATATATATATATATATATATATTTACATAAATCGTATCATCTGCGCCTGTCAATTGTTTAACAAAATAGACTTAAATAATTTGGAGTTTGACATTTAATATTTATTCTAAGATATATATTTAGTGTAAAGGCGATCTAAAGGTTAGAACAAATATTATAAATTAGAAAAATAATGAAACTACGATATGGTTTAACCCAAATGCGTATAAGAAAGTTCGGTGCATGTCACTGCAGATGGCATAAAATAATAATTTAACTGTTCCGGTTTTACGGTTAAAACATATGTATTGTATTGAATATCATATTTAAAAATACTGGATAAATTATGTTTTACGTTAAGGTGACTACAAATATGTTTTCTACGCAATATAGATGGTATATAAGCCAAATCTCTTAAATATTATACATACTTAATTTTGTTTTATACCAATTGGACAAAAATGATTAATATTATATCTTACCCGAAATGATCTTTTTTGACCATTTCCTCAAATTTTGCTAAATATGACGGTGGAAGTTCTTTTTGAATTGCATCCCTTGAACAAGCAATTAATGATTTATGAAAAGCTGTATACCACCCCCTGTAGTTTTCAGCAAAGTATGTTTCCTACATAATATTTTAAATTTAATTTCATACAATTTAAAAAATATTTTTATGACTTACTTCGTTATGGGTAGTCAATTCTTGAAATTCTTTCGGAAATTGATCTTTAAATGCGAAAGATAATGAATGAAATCTTGCAAATAAACGAATGATTGTAATTATATTATCATAATCCATTTCATTTTGACGTTTGTAAGGAACATATGATTGCACATTCAAATCCTCCAATGCTATATAATCATTCTCACCATCGCTTACTGCGGAATAACATCTAAAAATATCATGTTGAGTTTTCGAGATTATCTCTAAATGTTATTTTTACTTATTTATGCATAATTAAATAATATATATTAAACTGTTCTCTATTTTATTAAATTTATCGTATGATATTCATAAAATATTTATCGAACTTTAATGCCAAGTGACATCATATACGTTTAGACATGCATGCTACTTTATTTTATATTATTACACTGAATGTTTCTTTTGTGTTTGGTAGTGTGCGAAGCACAATAAGATAAAAAACTGAATAATTAAATATACAAAATATAGTAATATATGATAAAATTAAATTGTTCAAACTTACACTGGAACATTATCAAATTTATTGCTTATAGATTTTGAATCTTGGAATTTAAGGAATGCATCCCAAATCTATAGATAAATAATACTGTTAAATACACATAGAAAATTTACATTAGTTGCCTCTATTCTGTATTTGTAGCACAGTGCTGCATCATGCAAGTGGTAATATGTTTTTGTATGACATTTTTGCACATACACACATAGACATTCATTACAAAAATAGTCACAATCGATTCAGGGAAGGTCAAATTCCGTTCAAATCGTAAGATTGATTTTTTTTATGGTTATAGAACTTACTTATTACTTCGTATAAGAAAGTAAAAATAAATCGCCACGCTAATACTAAATGAGGAATAAACAAGATTATTACACAAATTCTACTTCGCAATGGGGTTTTTTTCAAGCTTATTAATTAATATTAATTATGGTGAAAGAAAACATCATTTTGAAGTAGATCCAGCTGTAATAGTACGATTTGTCGTACGATTGTCTTATTTATTTATTCGTTATTTATTAATCTATTATCTATTATTTATATATATATATTTTTTTTTTTACGTTTTTATACGCAGTATAAGTAAGTATTGTAATCATGAAAAATTTCGAACTCGAGATTTTAACGGAAATATACGTTTTGACCTTCCCTGAATCGATTCCGACTATTTTTGGAATCACGTCCGTCTGTGTGTGTGTGTATATATATGGGTGTGTGTGCCTGTGTGTATGTTCTCTACAGCCTAAACGGTTGAAGCTAAAATTATGAAACTTTAAACTTAAGATTTGCATATGCCTGGGGTGTGCACCTCTTATTTTTGAAAAAAATATTCAAACCGGAAGTGCCTGTTTACTCTAGTCATTTTTTGCAATTTCTGCAATTACTCAAAAATGGTTACAGTTACAGAAAATTTTTATGAACAAAAATTAAAGGTATTTATATTTAGCACAACTTTTGTTTGATTTTTTTTTGCAAAAAGAGTACTGTTTTCAAAATAAATTTCTGCTTAATATATATATTTTTACATAAATCTGATCATCTGCGCCTGTCAATTGTTTAACAAAATATATAAATATTTTGAAGTTTAACAAAAGCAATCTAAAGGTTAGAACAAATATTATAAATTAGAAAAATAATGAAACTACGATATGGTTTAGCCCAAATGCGTATAAGAAAGTTTTATGCATGGCACTGCAGATGTTTGAACTATACATTTAAAACGTCCAATATAATTAAATAATTGAATGATTGCAATTCCGATTATTATTTATCTATATCACCCATTCCAACATTTTTCTATATATTCAATATCTTTCTTACTAAGGCTGATTAACGAAATATTTACTAAATAAATTACAGATAAGATCTTTGAATATAGATATTCAAAGATAAGATCTAATTTACGCGATAACAGTCATAAAAAACTAACGGTTATTATAAATCTGAGAGACAAATAATCACAATCATTTAAGATATTTGCTGTGAATATTTTGAATTAGAACTAATTAACTGCATTATTTACGTATATTTAAATTGTATATATTTTATACCTTATTGTAGAATGCTGCTTCATTCCTGAAAAAATCTGAAGATCGGAATGATTTTCGTCGACCAATGTTACTAGGCAGTGCTTTTACGATAACAGCGCTACTAATAGTTTTTTGTTCGGTTTCACTGAAAACAAATTGAATTTATGTACAGTAATAATAAGGTGAACATTATTTTAATAATTACTTGACGCGAACAGTTCCTTCGACGGTGAATCTGACAATGGAACTCAAATACGAATCTCCTTTGTTTGTGGCACTGTCTTTTAAGTTAACTTTAGTTACAGTAACTTGTTCGTAACCACTCGATTTTTGTAAAATATCAACCAAAACGTTTTCATCGAAAACGGGTGATATTAATTGTTGCAATTCTTTCGCTACCATTTTGAAATAGAATGAACTATATAGTTACAAATATTTGACGGTGATATGAAAGTAATATAACGAATGGAATTTAATGATTGTGATCCCTTTATATAAATGCGGAAACTGTTTGATTATTGTGATATATTCATGACGTGTAGTTTGTTGATTCGATGAACCTTAAAGCACCTCACCACCCACAAAAAATATAACCTTCAAGTTTTATATTTACGAGAGAAGTGAGGTACAAATGTCATGTCAATTTGATAGCTCATATCGCTAAATCTACATTAAATATGTACATGCAATAAATAATCTTACTATATACATTTAAAATAATTCTAATTTAAGAATAAATTTTGCTATTTCATGCTTTATAGAACATTTATTTGAAATCATGTACAAAAATTAACCACGGATTCTTGATTATCATTGGATGTGTCTGAATTTCCCGCCTTGGAGTATTTTGTTAATTTTTGAATGAAACTGAGTATTGTTTAGTAAAAATGATATGTTTTCATAATCTACACACCTTAGACTTAAAGATAGACATAAATGATATAATACACAGGAAATGGATAGCGTATTTGCTGCAATATTCATTAGAATAGAAAAAATACTATGTGCTCTCAGTTCATTGCCCCAAAAAAATATGCTTCGATAAAAAATTTGATGTTTTCCTTGGTCTCACGGGATTTAGATCTTGTGTTACGCGCTGCGTGATTTGCGTTACGTCTCTAATTTCACACAAGTGATAAGTAGCTGTCAAAAATGTTTGGTTTAGAATTTTAAGTAGGAAATATTTATAGATATATAATAATAAAATGGATTTATTATTTTCCATTAACAAGAAAACATCCAAAAGCTCACCTTGCGTAGACAGGTGATTTTGAGATCAAATTTAGTGTCTAGTAAAACTTGTAAAAATAGTATTCTTTCTAGTTTTCCAGAGAGTCCAGCTATGTGTTGTGTTTCCAGTACTAATGTGGTAGCATATAGTGCAGTAACAGAACTGGATGATGCCAGTGGAACGACATGGGGCTCTCATGTATATGTTGCAGACTTAAATAGCCCATGGTTAAGTCACAAGTAGGTTTATTTCTCGTTGTTTAGAAACTATATGTGTTATAATTGAATTCCAGTTGTAAATGTTAAAATTTAATAAAGATTGAACCTAAATTAGCGCGTTATGTAAGAATAGTAATAATATAAATTATCTATTGCGACATTTGTTACTTGGCTATTGTTTATATTGTGTGAAACAACTTATAGATTAAATTTTTGTATATGGATAAAATATTTCAGAGTTTTATCCAGTTCGGTACCTATATCTGTGTTGCAATGGGACTTAACAGGTGATTTGTTACTAGTAGCAGATCAAGCAGGCTGTGTTAGATTTTATCGTACCAAAGACCATCTACTTAATAACTGGTATTTAGCACATACTGTAACATTACAAGGCGAACATATAATTGCAGCTGCATTCTTTCATTCAGGAAAAAAAGTAACATCACTATTTCAAACATTAATGATATCTGTATATTGTAATTGGAATGTGTTTGCAGGTTTGTTGGAATTCAGAGAAAAAAGATACATCTTTGTATACCGAAAAGTTCCAACATGTAAGATTTCAGTGTTCGGTAAAACAATTTGGAGGCCGACCGTCTGTCGGTGCCCTCTTATTAACTACTACTGGAATGTTAGCTGCTATCTTACTTCCTCATCACACATCACACAATTCACCTATTCTCACTACTGAGAGTTTGAGTGCTTCTCGAAATCATATTACTACTGTTGATATATGTTACGGCAAAAGTAAGTCAATTTTTTATTTTCTTATACAAAGTAATACACGTAAAAAAATAGATCTTGATATTTGAGCGGAAATACCTTTTGATCTTCTATGAATCGAGTCTGACTAGTTTTAGGATGACGTTAGGTATGCTTGTGTGTGCGCGCGCGCACGTGTATGTATGTGCGTGTGAATGCGCGTACGCACGCAGCAGCATAGAAAAAGCTTCACTTTCTAGCTTTTATATTCAAAATTAATGTTTCCATAAAATTAGGGACGCGTTGCGATCATTATAAATTATAAAAAGAACCTATAATATGTTAAATATGCATCAAGCATACATAACTATCATTTTTATTTGATATGTAATTTTTTCCGCAGATGGCCATTTTCTACTTGCGGTTAGTAGTGGCAATGTAGCATTACCGGTACAGTGTTACCGTGTATCTGTGCGCAAAGTTGATGATAAATGTATAATAACAAGTCAAGCCTTACCAGGTTTCTTCCTCCAAGATGCAACAAAAGATTCTCAAAGTAATGCCTGTGTTTATATTCATATCTAAGCCAACAATTATTGCTTATTTGCTTTTGTTGTAGTTGAATCAGTTTGCGCTGATCCGGACAGTGCTGTTACTCATTTGCGCTGGGTCGTTCGTGAGGATGCTGATGCTTTGGTTGTTGCTTCAAATGGCAGCTACGGCGGTTGTTTACAAGTCTGGGAATTGCAAGAAAAATCATTGCCTGTACATCCATTGCTTGGTGGTACAGAATCGTTCAACACAGTGGTAAGTTGAATTTCGAATACAAATCCTCAAATCTGAGTTTACTTTTAAGTATTACTATCTAAAAATGATGTTGATTTTTAGTTATGGCAACACCAAGCTGTATTCCGACACACGTCCAAAGTGGTCGCACTAGCAACGAGTAAATTAACAATCTCAAATAGTGTATCAGCCGCTGGTTATGTAATGGTCGCATTGTCAGACAATACTGTTCATTGTCTGTTCCGCGATAGTCTAAAACATGTATCAAGTGCTACCATGTCTTTAGCATGGAATAATGCTGATGAACCTAGTAACAAACACATAAAAAGACACATAAATATATCTTATTTAGACATGTCTTGGTTAGGAAATGTGTTACTTGTTATTGATACACAAAGTCAGATGTACTTATACAGGTTACCACCATCTGTTGAGCCAGGTAAACATTTAATACTAACTTTAAAAATATGAAGTGGAGACAATCACATAATATATTCCCTTATTTTGATCCGTGATTGCTCAAGTTCTACCCAAATCAAACTCTTAGAGGGGTATAGTTACCGCTGCAGTCTACTGTGCAAGTTTTATATTCACACGATAATTTCAAATCAATTAATGAACATTATTAATATATATGTTTTAAATTAAAATTACTGCTTTTTCTGTTGCTGCTGTAACTGACGTTGCAGCGTTGTCTTTTTTCTAAATCTTGCACCTTTAGTTTTAGTTAAAAATTTGCTTCCCATGGTTATATTTTAGACTTTAGCATATTTTATAAAACATCATTTATGAGTGCAAATAATAGGTTCACCAATGACTGTACCGTATGCGACAACACTACTTGAGTATTGTCTGGTAACTGGTTTAGATTGGTTGGATTTGATGTTAGTGTTGAGACCAGGCATGCTGGAAGCATTATGTGATCGTTTAACGGAAAGCTTCAACCGACAAAATCCAGCTAATCAGCAATATTATTATGTTCAGTATTTAAGCATTAAAACATCTGTGTACAGGTAGATAACCATAGGTGCGCGCTTTACTAACGTTTGAATCATTGGGCAATCAAATAATTCATATTCTATCGCTATATTGACGTATTAATTATGTGTGCCAATTCACTACCTTATTCTATTTACCAATTAATTTTTCAAACGTATCTTAATTTCTACTAGTATTTAATAATACTTAAACAAATTACATTAATATATTTGTTAGTAGAGAACGCACCTAATAAGATAAAAACAATTTTTTTTGTATAACAGTAGTAACAATATATTTTTTATAAACAGATTAAGTTCTACAGGACAAAATAAAGCGAATGATTTAACGAATTTATTAATGCTACACAGTATTGCAACAGCGTTTAAAAGTTTGCTTCGCCCAAGTGATTTAAGTTGTCACGATAAAAGTCCAGCTGATTCTTTAGCAGGTAATTAAACAAATTCTGTATACACTGAATTATTTTAAAATCAATTTTCCAATATTAGTTACTAGAAATGTTAAAATATTTAATATATTAAATGTATAGTTAAGAACTGATTAAAAAGAATTTCTAGGTGTAATGACGGAAAATCAAACCGATGTCGATAAAGTACTGATGCATTTAGAAGCTAAAGAATTCACAGTTGAACCGAGCACGTTACAAAGCTTACAACAACTGATACAATGGGTTGCGGATCTTGCATTAAATTTATTAGCGAAATTACCTGATAGTCGGCCGTCTGCAAGCAAATCATACGAGTTATTACGAGATGTGAAAGCATTGAATACATTACGTGAATTGCTGGTGATCATCCGTATTTGGGGCTTGTTGAGGCAAAGTTGCCTACCAGTGTTTGTTCGGTCGGCTGAAAGTCTGGATGTTTTGGCTCTTTTGTTCAGATTGCTTAGTCGATTGGTGCAGAATCCGAATGAACCTGATGACGGATTAATCGGTAAGTTATATTATAATATGTATTAATTACACTAATGCTCGATGTTCACATCTGCGAATCCTACGAATCATCAGTTTAGAATGCTACGAAATAATGAACTTTATACTATAGTTAAAATATGCGTTGGTGTTATTATTTTATGACAAGCATTCACAACACTAATGCTTGCAGTATTTGTGAACGATCAAATCCAACGACTCATGATTTTGGTATGCAATGAAATAAAGATCATACATGGATTACTTATAATGAAGTTAAAATATGCTTTGATGTAAAACACTATTTTATGATAATTGCGTGTGCTCTACAACCTATGTATGCGTATTTTTATGCAATTATTTACATTCAAGCTTGTTTCACGGCTTCTACCAATAGACGCATTTTTGGAAATGAATAATAACAAGCGGTGTAAAATATAAATGCCGAATTTAAACTTATTTTAATAATATATATGACGCTAATTTTTAATTTAATTTTTCAATAAATTGTCTACTTCACTGGTGTTACTAGTTGCCTGCTCCTTTTAACATAGGATTTACCGAATTGACCTAATTTATTCCAGCTATCGCAGTTATCGCATGCGGCACATTTTTGTCCAACAATAAAATATATTTGAAGTTGAATTGTGTGATTTATGTATGTAGCTCATCGTACGTAGTAAAAAAGAGTACTTGGATGCCATTCTCGCTCGTAAGATTTTGGAAATATTAATTATAATATTTATTTGGTTTTGTTATTTTAGCAAATGTGATAACTTTACGCCGTTAAATTATTTATTAATTTCCAAATATTGATTTGATTTTACTAACGATATTTCTGAACTACGATAACTGAAATTGTTAAGATCCTTTTCAATCGTCAGCTATTCGTGAACGAAATTAACAACTCGCTCTCTGACGGTAAACCTAATGTACTACAAAAATTGGTCCTTACACCGGACATTAATGAACCAATCAGATGTTTATTTGTTTCATACATTTCAAAGGAATAAAATATCTATCATATCTTACGAAGTAAATTCTTCGGTAAACTCACAAATAATTTGTAAATAACGGTTAAAATTAAAATACAGTTTTAAAGAACGCAAAATAAAAAAAAAACTCCAAGAGTGTCCAATCAGCCTATCACAACTGTTAAACACATTGGTCATTAGACCCGACATTTTTAATAATTCAACTAGCGCCGCTAACGATAATTTCGTTCACGAATTAAAAATGATTGTGATATTGTACAAAATCACTAATAATTATTCACTCGCATCTGGAAATTAATATATCCTGGTGATTCCCCGGCATAAGTCAAGCAATACTACACGTGCTGCACAGTTGTTTATGCATTATACTTACATTGTAACTATGAAATAAAAATGAAATAAGATATATTTACATAAAAACCAATACTTTTTTAAAAAATTAATTGGCAAATGTAAAATATAGCATTGATTATAATATTTTCAAGAGTATCTAACAAAAAATTATGATGATATATCTGGCAACGCTGATTACATCATAAATATTGGTGCATGGTACCCTACTTAGTCGCGTGACCAAACGAGTTAAATTTGAAAATCTAAATTAAGAAAAAATATATTTTTCACACACGCAATTATTAGATAAAAATATTTATCAAATACTGATTAGTTGCTGGAAAAGGAAATATACAAAACCATATCCGGATACCCGTTTTCTACTGTTGTTTATCTTGCACAAGGAGTTGCAAACTAGTTCTAATTGTGTCATATTGATAGTAGCACGGTTTAACAATGACGGAAGAAAAAATAACTAAACAATATATTCCGCATCAAGTAAGATCACATCCGTTTCGATGTATTCGTTTACCGATAGTTTGTGCATTGGTTTTCACCGTGTATTGGTTTATGATTTGCCCATTACTATATGTCTCATTTCATAAAGACAAGATGAAAACGTGGTGGAACTGGTGGCCGTTCGCATATTGGAGCTTAGCTTTGTTGATTTTTCTAATCATAATGGCTATAGCAATTTATATTTGGCGTCGTCGTGGACGAACAGATCAAATAGAAATAATCCAGGAACGCGATGTATTGCTGAAACGGAAACCATCAAATGTGAAAGAATTGTATCATGTTACTTTGTCGCATGATAAACGTTATTCTAGCAATATACAGTTATCAGATATTAAAGACATTGATGATGATAATAAAGCAAATGAAAAGGTTGCGGATATAACAAAGGATTCCATGGATTTGAAGCAAGAAATAATGGATATAAATGTGGCTGATGTTGAACAAACGGAAGATAAACTTTTTCCTAGATGTAGTGTCAGACGAAAACCGGAATTATCACTGAGAACATCAGTACCACGACCATTATCAATGATAAGTAATGTCGATACGCCTATTTCACCGTTAACACCAAGAGAAGTATTCTTCATTGATCTGATTGAAGCCGCCAACACTTCATACGGTGCTTTTATACCATCGACTCAGACATTTCTTGAGATGGAACGAAAAAATTACATATCCGATACTGTTTTACTAAAGAATCAACCACCAGTTATACGAAGAATTCATTCGAAAATATCAGAAGAGGACTCACAAAGTCCGCAGTTTTTCATCGCTAATGTACCAGATCGCAAAAGTTTAACGGCAGAAATGTTTCTATTCATTGAAAACGCTGATGCCAATAAAGAATATCGAATAACTATGTGTGAATCTGATGATGTGTTTACTGGTTGATGTTTTTTAACCGAATTAGTTTTAGTGTTTTTTTTTTAATTTTGAAAACAATAAGTGCGGGTGTTTAAAATATGTTTAATTTCTTCATAAATTTTTAGATGAGTCTTGCTTACTTCCAAGTCAAGTTTTAATTCCTCAGTTACAACAAACTACAAATCGAGTTGCGTTGGCATCTCCACAACTCGCCCAGCAAACGTTACCACTTCAGGTGAGCATTTAACTATCAAAATAATTGTTTTGACGAAATATTGGCAATTTCTTTATTTAAACATTAACATTAACTATAAATATTTATTATGCGATAGCTTGAATATCTAACTGAACCAGAATTCCTTACCTGCAATAATGACCAAAATTTCGGCGGTCAAACAGTTGATTGTATCCGTCACTTGTATTTGGGAACAACACCTCGTGCTGTGAAACAATGTGTTCGATGTGGCAGTTCTGCAGGTACACAACCAGTTACTCGTACAGCAGCGATACGCGCTTGGGATCAACGGTGGATAAGATCATGCCAGTAAGCATACATTTTAGTTTTAACAACAATTTATCACAAATCTACTATGAAACCTAAGTTATTTTTACTTTAGAAGAGTTTCATAGTTATATCCATGATATTCTGCATATAATTAGTTGGTAAACATTTTAGGGCGATAAAAGTAATTTCATTTAAAATATCCAAATAAAATCATATTAATTTCCATTCGGATCAGATATTGCTCGTAGAACCACGTATATCGAAAATGTTTGGCCATATTCATAATCAATTATAATTTATTACACATATAAAGTAGTTATTTGGCTGCCAAATATTACTTATTTTTTAATTAATTATTATGGTAAAGCAAGTTTTTTATACAGATAATCGTTTAATTCTACTTTCTGATTGGTGTTTGATAATTGCAATACGAGTAGCTCGACTAATATACGAATATATGTTTTAATTTAAATAATTGTTTCAGATGTGGTGGATTATGGAGATATCATGCGCAAACATAATTTTGTTGTATTGAGTAATTTTATATTATATAATGTTTTATAAGAATTTTTAATAAAAATTATATCTATTTCATATTTGAAGTAAATAGTTTCATTTTTGTTTTTTTCATATTTTATTATATTACTTTCTGATTATCTTAATTTACTTGGTTTTACGTATTGATTTCTGTAACTTACGTTCCACATTTTATTAGCCAGTGGATCTAGTTGGACGTATTGGTACGTGGGTGCATTTAAACGATAAATGTACATTTATTGTTTTCAACATAGTATAAATATGTAGCTTAGATCTTATATATATATATATGCAAATCTAATACAATGCAAATTACTACGAATATAAAATAGACTTCTATTTTTGGATGACGCATAACTGCAAAAACTATTAAAGTGTTACCAACAACATATAAACGTTGTTATAAAATTATACCATAAAGACTGAATAAAAGAATTTTTATATTGTACGTAGCGTTGGATTATATCTTTAGTAATATTTTTCTGAATTCAGACATACCAATCTTACAAAAGTAACAAGATTCCAGTTGATGTTCTGTAATCGAGAATTTATTGACTGTGATATTTGATACAATTTTGTTTCACACATTTTATATAAGCATATCACTTTATTTAGATGATTAAATTCAATGTGAAACGTTATAGCTTTATTCGTATTTCCAGGGATATTTTTAGAAACATACATGACTTTTAAAACATTTAGAAATACAATTTTGGTACATAAGCTACATTATTGTGAGTGTGTGAAAATCATTTTAAAAATTTTAATATTTGTCGACGATAATTTGGCTAAAATAAATAAATGAAACCGCCTACTTCGATCAGTCTTGTTAAAATGGAACTTCATTTATTAATTTTAACTGTAAATGTTCATTTTCTAAAAATAGGTTACATAATTAATAAATATATTTTTGATTGCATTGTATATTATATCATTATATATCTTGCAAAATCCTAAAGAAATATTCCAATTCTAAAGTGGTATCTTCAGCTAAATCAGTACAATGTATGGCATTTCGGTATTTGTCAATCCCATATTTTGCTCTGAGTGTTTCCGGTCGAATCTGTCGGGCAACATCCGGATCAAAAGGTCCAACAAATTTTCGGAATTCCTCCTGTGCGTTGCAATCTTCTTTCGCAGAAATCTCTAGTGCCACGCACGGCCCATCAATGAAACTCAATTGCAGAGCATTAAAATCACCGACAACGCCTTTATAAACTTCTAAAAATTCGTCGGCGTTCGCGTTGCTCAAATAGAACATTTCTATTGCCGATATAGAGAATTTACTATTGGTGATTTCGTTTATGATCAACCCCAAATGACCTGCATCTATGGAATGTGGTTTTATAACGCAGCAAGTACTGTTGGTAAACTTGGCAGTGGAATTTGGTGATTTTCGGTGATCAGTTGCTTTCGGAAAGAAATAGCTTGACTCCCTTAGTACATCTTCTTCTGTATCAGCTCCATGGAAACCATTACTAGCAAGTTCATGGCCGTAGAGAGCTCGCAGCGATTCAGGAGCTTCTTTACGTGCAACCATAGGGTCGGTTGGTCCAAGCATTGTTTTCCACTTTGCAATAGCATTCTCACCAATCAACTCCATTGCAACTATAGGTCCTGACACGATTTGTTCAACAAGAAACGGCAAAAAAGGATCTTCTTTTTTGGTTTTGTAAAAGTCTTGCGCTTCCTTTCGAGTCAAGCTACACATTTTCAATTTCATAATCTTATATTGTTGTTTGGTGATGACATCAATGATTGGCCCGAATTTTTTGACAACTGTTGGTTTGAAAACGGCCAAAGTTCGTTCATTTTTCTTCGAAATTAGCTTCTTAGTACGCTGGTCTGCATAACCGGTTAGAGTTATTTGACGACCATACACTCGAACAGTGTTACCGACGAACATGTCCTTGAGCGAGACTCCTTCGCAAAGGGCTCGTTTTAGATATACTCGATTCAAGTCTCTATCGTAGAGCTCGACACTGCTGTCGAATGGGTAAAAATAAAAGAAGAAATTTTTCAAAAACGACATTTCATAGTCGTACCACTCTGCTAAGAAGTTAAGCTTGTCGGTGTAGTCCATTGCGGTTAAATCTATATCCGCCATTATATTTTATTGGTATCTGTAAACAGAAAATAAAATCAAAATGTTATAATTTAAATGAAAACTGTTTTATGATTTCTTTGTGGAGGAAACTCGAATTACATAAAGTTCAACTATATTAATGTTTTGTTCTTGACCACTCTTTGCGTTTCTTGCGAGGTAAATATGCAATCTTATACTAGATATAGAGTATAGACGACAGTTTCCCCGTCTGGTATTGGTCGCCACCATTATTTTACTAAGCATTCAAACGAAATGTATTGCGCGTGGTTCATATTTATTTATACTCTTTAAATCTAGAGGACCATATAAGTTAAAGGCACCCCGTATTTTTACTTTCTTATACGCAGTATAAGTAAGTATTGTAATCATGAAAAATTTCGAACTCGAGATTTTAACGGAAATATACGTTTTGACCTTCTCTGAATCGATTCCAACTATTTTTGGAATGACGTCCGTCTGTGTGTGTGTATGTGTGTGTGTCTGTGTGTGTGTGTGTGTGTGTGTGTGTGTGTGTGTGTGTGTGTGTGAGCGCTCTACAGCCCAAACGGCAAAAGGGAAAATTATGAAATTTTAAACTTTAGATTTGTATGTGCCTGGCACGAAAACCTCCTATTTTTGAAAACAATATTCCGACCGGAAGTGCATGTTTACTCTAGTCATTTTTTGCAGTTTCTGCAATTACTCAAAAATGGTAACAGTTACAGAAAATTTTTGTGAACAAAAATTAATGATATTTATATTTAACACAACTTTTGTTTGAATCTTTTTTCCAAAAAAAGTACTGGTTTCAAAATAAATTTCTGCTTATTATATATATTGTTACATAAATCGTATCATTTGCGCCTGTCAATTGTTTAACAAAATAGACTTAAATAATTTGAAGTTTGACATTTAATATTTATTCTAAGAAATATATTTAGTGTAAAAGCGATTCAAAGGTTAGAACAAATGTTATAAATTAGAAAAATAATGTAACTACGATGTGGTTTAACCCATATGCGTATAAGAAAGTTCGGTGCATGACACTGCAGATATTTTATGTTATTTCTCAATAAATTGCGCGACAGCATATCTATCTATCTATTATAGAAACATTTATATAAAATTCCAAACATTTATGCTTGCAACTATATTAACTGTTAAATTTCGTGAATCGCTAAAATTATCCACTTTTCAATATGCTTATAACATCTCTAAATATTCACTGCGTGTTTTATCCCGCAGTAGTATATATTTATTATTTGTAGAAAAATAAATCATATGAAATTTCAATCGTTTCCAAACTATTAATGTTATATTTTGATATATTTATCAAATAAATAAATAGATAAAGTTTGCCAATTACAAACTTATCGCCTGGATACTTTAAAAATACGTCTATTATAGCGTAATTTGAGAATTGCTGTTATTAAATGCAATAAGTGTGAGTCTATTCTACCGTAGAGTATTTCGATATAGTTGCAAAGAAAAATGGAACTATTAAAATAAATAAATAAAAGTTTAACTATAATAAATGCGTACTCTGGAAACTTATTAAAGCGTGTCTATTATAATATAATTTAGGGATTAAATTAGTGTCCCTCTAGTGCTAAATACAGTGTAGTTTAGTGTAGTTATTATAATTAATTTCAAAATATTACAATTATAAATACGTCCTCTAAAGTATTTTCAAAATAAGTTTATTATAACGTAATTGGGATTGAAATATTTGTGGTCTGAGACCAAGAATTATGTGAATCTATAGTAGGATGAATGGATATATTATATAGGGTCATGGAGCATAATTTAAATAAATAATTTTGTCTCGTTTACAATTTTCTTTAATCCTAAACACTCACCTGTTTTTTTAGTGATGGGGCTTTGTTGCAATAGGATGCGTATGAAACCGAACAGCACGATATGCGTTGAGTGTGCTCTTTTAATTGTTTTAAATTACGAAATTTTTTTTTTTTAAATTCGATGTTACATATATATTTTATTATAACGATTACACATATGTATATCTTACAAACTGTCAAACTTGATCATTGTTTCCAAAGCCTTATTGATTTTTAATTTTATAAATCATGCCACTTCCTATTAAATAGGATGGTAGAAAATCCCGTACATTTTTTCAATCCTTCGACATTCAACTATATCCTAATACACTTTTTTCGCTTCATTCAAATTCATCATTAGAACTACATTTCTTCTTAGCTTCACACACAGCCAAAACATTCAACCTAGATCTATGCAGTATATGCAAAAGTTTTACCATTTATGCCTCTAACATTCCATGCCGTAAAATTCGTTATTTTCGTTTTATTAAACCGGTAACAAGAGCAGCCAGGGCAGTTTACCAGGTAAGTCGTCAGCGAAAAAGGTAGATATTAAATTAAATTATTTACATTCATAAAACATCTGCAGTGTCTTGCACTGAACTTTCTTATACGCATCTTGGTTAGATCATATTTTACTAACCTTTAGAACCCTTTTTCACTTAATTATTTCTTAGAATAAATATAAAATGTCAAACTCCATATTATTTAAGTTTTTTGTTTTTCTATTAAACAATTTACAAGCACAGTTGATACGATTTATGTGAAAATAATTATAATAAGAACAAGTTTCAATAGCCATTTGTTGCCAGTTGTGCGAAATATTAATACCTTTAATTTTTATACAAACAATTTTTCTGTAACTTCAACCTTTTTTGAGTAATTGCAGAAACCGCAAAAAATGACTAGAGTAAACATGCATTTCCGGTTTAAATATTTTTTTCAAATATAGGAGGTGCACACCTCAGGAATATGCAAACCTTAAGTTTAAAGTTTCATAATTTTACCTTCAATCGTTTAGACTGTAGAGCGCATACACACACACACACAGAAACAAACGGGCGTCATTCCAAAAATAGTCGGAATCGATTAAGGGAAGGTCAAAACGTATACTTCCGTTAAAATCTCGAGATCGAAATTTTTCATAATTACAATACTTATACTGCGAAAGTAAAAAAAAAAAACAATTTCTTCGATATTCTCTCAACATGACCATACCATAGATGTGAGTATTAGAGATAATTTCTAGTGTCGGCTTTGTTAATAGGTTAATAAACGCACAACCATAACCAAAACATATGCTGTCTGTCGACCGGTATTATTTATTCCCCTTACTTTTCACTAAAATCCTCTAATTTATTAGGTATACAGTTTTTTGCGTGGAATATTTGTATTAGGGCATCGAACATGTCGTGATATCGTGTAATATGTAGCTTATCATTGAATACATACTGTAAGAACGCATATGGATATTTTTATGCAATTAATTCATTATTATTATTATTAAATCAGGGTTTCGTTTGTTTTACTGTTGTAGTTCTTATCGACAAATTCTAGGATAATACTGATTTGATATGATGTATATACAAAATCATATTGTATTGTTTGTTATAATTTTGAATAAAACAACAAAAACATCACATGCATCTATAGCAGAATATACAAATTATGTGTATAAAATGTTCATAAAATAATTTAATATACACAGAGAATGTAGGTATTTAAACTTATATTATACGTATATTAGTATGGTATGGTTTGGATTTTATTATTTGGAGTTTATTATTGCTTATTTCTACCAATGTTGGTCACCGGCAGCTTTAAACGGTGACAATCAGATTTACTTTTGTTAGCTACAACCACAAATAAGCTCTAAACTTGATGTTTTTATTGTATGACTGATCTATCTAGTGGCCCTAAATGGCCGTACGCAGAAAATTTAAAAACGGCTTTGTAACAACTTGCCTCTGTATCAACTATCCCCGCACTCCCTTATATCATATACATGGTAACATGTTGGCCGCTCGGTCACATTTTATCGCATTTTCTCCTCTGAAGGACTGATCCGATTTCAACCATATTTAACGTACTTATTGTATAGGTCTCCGATTTTTTTTTTTTGCATTTTTAATTAAATGTTTTTAGATAAAGAACAAAAAAATAAATTTTATCAAAAAAAAAAAAAAACGTATAATGACAATTTTTAAAGACTATCCAGTGTTACATAAAGCCGAGAAAAACGTGCCAGTTTCTTGTACTGGACTTTCTTATACAGAGTAGGTACATTTTGTTTAAATACATGTAAATACCTAATTTAAATAAATGTACCTAAAATCCAATAAATCTATGCATGACAATAGATTGGTGTCTATTTCATTTTCCTGTTCAATAGTTGACAAAATATATAAATTATAATTTTCCATATCTACATAACCAAAAATGACTGCGAAAACATGCATTTTTGGTTTGAATATTCTTTTCAAAAAAAGATTTTCTTGCGAGCCATATATAAATTAAATTTAATCATTATAACTTTGGTAGTTACATACATACACACACACACACACACACATATACAGGCAGAATTCCGAAACTAATCACAATACTTACCAATTACTTCGTAAAAGAAAGTAAAAATATATCTTACATTAATTATTATGCCATTGATTGTTATTTTAGTAAATTTAATCATAGTACAATTGTTTATTTATATAGAAATGAGAGAGCTTTACAATATGATGCTGGTAGGTATTCCTGCGATATTAAAATTATAAAATGAATGTGGATTTTTATTACAAATTCAAATGTAGTTGCATGCATATATTGCAATATGTTGGTTTTATTGTTGAACGTCGTCATTCTTTGTTGCTTGAACTCAAACTAGTACTACCAGTCTATAAGCTATAACGTCGCACGCATTAATAATAATAATAATTATAACAAGAATAAGTCTACAGGATAAAATAAATATAAATTAATAAAATGTCTCACCCATTATTGATTTTTAAATTATATAGTTTTTTTTTGAGATTAGTTATATATTTCGTGTAAAATTAAATATTGTTTGAATTTTGTTCATAATTATAATTTGTTTCCAAATATACAAACATATTATCATTGAAAAATTATGCATTTTATGATTTTCACAATGTACGAGGACTCGAAATATTCAAAATGTAATCTGATGTCTAGTTAAATGCTAGTTTTACGAGAATTTGTTGTTTCTCAAGTATATACCCACCTAAACGTCCTTTAAATACTTGTTGATGTGTACTTAAATATTGGGCATAATTAACATTCTTTGACTACATACACGTGTTACACACCATAAAGTATCTTCAACAAACTAACATTAGTGCCTACTGAAAACGAGGCATTTGTGACTAGCACCTTAAAGTTAGACGATATTAAATTTACCAAACAACCACAAAGTTTTATTAACCCCCAGCAAATAATATAATTCTAAACCTGGCATTAATCTAGTGTAATAATTCGTGGTCGAAAATTGGGATTTGGTATATGGTATATAACTATTTGCATAATTGAAGATTTATTATTATCAAGGTACTTTGATATCAATAATTAATTTATCTTATGCCTGCTTTACATGATGCAATAAATAGAGAATTTGTTTGCTCTATTTATTCTTGTGGGTAATACGAACAAATATTGTCAATTTATTCTTGCCCAATAAATTGGCCGATATAGTGTCGAGATAGAACTCGTTCTAATTTTCAATAATTTTCCAAGGATTCGTTGAGCTATTTAGTCGTTACTAACTTTTTACATATTAGCCCATATTTCATTAAAGAAAATACAGTGCCCTTAAGAATATTAACTCGTTGTACATAATCAATTTTAAAATCAAGCTAATATCACCTATCAAAAGTTAGAGTAGGCAGCAGTTGTCGATAAGTATCACTAAATTGGTTATACAAAAATTTATACAATCAATTTATAAAAACTTAATGTGTGTAAAATAAATAAAAATAATTTTTATGACTATGAAATGATCAAGAAATTTCATGTCAAATTCAATTTTTTTTAATTTTGATTATAGGATTGACTGCCATGGTCATTACTACTTATACATTTATTGTTCAATTTATTATATTGTGTAAACAGTTATTTACAATAACAGAAAATAAGGGTAGATAAACATGATTCGGTTATTGTATAATATAACATTTTAATATTTTGATTTATGAATGTGAAATTTAATTTATTTATATAAAAGTTAAATTAATACAGCTAGTATTTTTACTTTTTTATACGAAGAATAAGTAAGTATTGTAATCATGAAAAATTTCGATCTCGAGATTTTAACGGAAATATACGTTTTGACCATCCCTGAATCGATTCCAACTATTTTTGGAATGACGTCTGTCTGTGTGTGTGTGTCTGTATGTGTGTGTGTGTGTGTGTATGTCCTCTACAGCCTAAACGGTTGAAGCCAAAATTATGAAACTTTAAACTTAAGATTTGCATATACCTGAGGTGTGCACCTCTTATTTTTGAAAAAAATATTCAAAGCGGAAGTGCCTGTTTACTCTAGTCATTTTTTGCAATTTCTGCAATTACTCAAAAATGGTTAAAGTTACAGAAAAATTGCATGAGCAAAAATTAAAGGTATTTCTATTCAGCACAACTTTTGTTTGAATATATTTTCCAAAAACAGTACTGTTTTCAAAATAAACTTCTGCTTATTATATATATTTTTACATAAATCGTATCATCTGCGCCTGTCAATTGTTTAACAAAATAGACTTAAATAATTTGAAGTTTGACATTTCATATTTATTTTAAGAAATATATTTACTGTAAAAGCGATCTAAAGATTAGAACAAATATTATAAATTAGAAAAATAATGTAACTACGATATGGTTTAACCCATATGCGTATAAGAAAGTTCGGTGCATGACACTGCAGATATTTTATTATGAATTTAATACAAAATAGATTTATGTGAATCAAGTTCGTTTTCTCATCACTCGCATATTTTGGTGGAGGTGTTCTATATTGCATTTTTATTGAATCATACGTATAGAAGTTAAGCATTATGATTTTTCCTTTAAAGTAAACACATAGATATACAACCTAACAGTATATTTATTTTAAATAAACATAGTTTTATTAGTCTTAATTTTAAGATTTGTTTATTTTTGCAATACATAAAATAAGTCAAAAAGCATAAAAACAATGTAGCCAATTCGACTAAATGCAATTAAAATTAAGTATTCAGTAAAATACAAAAAAAGATCTAATAGTATTAGTTACAGTTATAATTAAACTAATAGAATCTCACTGCTAGACTTTCATTCACAAAATGTTATATAGTCCGTTTTTTTTTTGTAAAAATCAACAGATAGGGTAGGTGGGTGAATAATAAAGTTGATTGAACACACATTACGCGCTATTATAAAACAATGCGCCTGCGTTCTTCTAAATACGCAAAAGTAGGGGATAGGTAGATGACGGACGACACTGGTCCATGGTCGTACCTGCGCGTGATGTACGTCCGCCTCCGTGTCACGTTAGAGAGCGTCAGTATAAAACACTAAACGCGCTAAATCCTCACTATCTAAACTGGCGTCGTTGTCATAGACGTCGACACAAGATCAACACAGTTACCCTATTTCCTCTATACCTACGTGACGGTGTTACAAGCAACTTTACTTCCTGCTATCCATCTGCAACTAGTGGCTATTCATATCATCATTCACGATTATTTTTCCACAACAGTGTACAGGTTAGTCAAACTTATTTTAAGATACTTTTTTATATTAAGATCTTTACATAAAAAAAATTTAATTATTACGTTAAATCATTTATTTCCGATTTGAGATTCTTTAGAAATGTTTAGACTTCATTAAAACTTATAAAATAGTAACTTAGTTTTTTTTGATCCTACGCTATCAAATTGTTATTGGTAACTTACTTCCGGATATAAAATGATTATAAAATGACAATTAGATATAATTAGTTGGATTTGTAAAATGGAGGATTAAAAAGTTTTAGTTAGCGAGTAACATATATTTAAGTACATTATGAGTTATGAACAATTTTGTAATCAAGGATAACAAGGAATTTCTGTAAGTAAATCTCTGATTTTTAGAATTTGCGATTCATATTAAGAGTAAAAAATAAAACAAGTTATTAATAACATTTGCACCAATTTTAATTACCATTAATATATATATATAAATATATATATATATATATATATATATATATATATATATATATATATATATGTATATATATATATATATATATATATATATATATATATATATATATATATATATATAAATTAATGGTAATTAAAATTGGTTTGATTTAAATATTTTGGCTGTACAGTGGTAAATTTTCATAATAAAATAATAATTTAAATTAACAATTAAATTAAAAAACACTTTTGTTTATGTAATTGAATTATTTAAATAAATCGTATTTCATTTATAATTTAATGTTTCGAACAATCTACGCATTCAATATGTTTTATTAAGTTGAAATATTTCTGGTAAAACTATGGCGTAATTGTAATTATGATCGAATTTTCAGTAAAGTAGATAAATTATGCATCTGATGAAAGGTTTATTATTAAAAAGGAGAAGGTAAAATTAGGACACTTTAAACTTAAGATTATATGCTTGGCAAGAATATTCAAATCTGAACTGCTGTTTAGCTCAGTTGTTTTTTGCGGTTTCTGCAATATCACTGAAATGGTTGCACTTACAGTAAAATAGTCACAATAAAAATGCAAGATGTCTATATTTCTCACAACTTTTGTTTAATTTTTTTCAAAAAAAGTACCGGTTTCAATATAATCGCTATTGAAAATTTATGTATACAGCCATAGTTACGTTATAATATATTTTTACATAAATTGTATCAACTATGCCTGTTAATCATTTAATAGAAAAACAAAATACATACATTACATTAAGCCTATTTCCATCAAATTTGGAATTTGATATTTAATATCTATTGTAAGAAATATATTTACTGAAAAAGTCTTTCAAAAAATATGACAAAAATACACACACTTACATTATTCAAAATTTGAATATCGTTCCTATCGAAACAAAATACATATAAGAAAGTTCAATGCAAGCCAACCTGTTTATTTTTTATATGTGACGCCGAATATTTCGATTTTTTTCCTTACGTAATGGACGCCCTGTATAAACGTATTTTACATCATATTTAGCAAAGCAAAACAAAAATAATTCAATAAATATTTCGGCTCCGGCCACAACCTCTAAATATAAGCCGCCAGTCAACCTGTTAAAGTGCGTATTTCATAATTCAGTTTCGATAAAAATAAACATTCACTTCTAAATACATCGGAAACAAACACAAGTTGTTGAGTTTTTAATATTACATTCTCAACTGCGATAAAGCAATTTTGCTTTATATAAGAACAAGATACAGAATTATAGAAAATGTTGCCATAGCTAAGAATTAGGTTGTCTCATTTTCAGAAATAAAAGTATCTGTAACAGCATTTTTGTAACTACAACAATATTCTTGTAACTAAGAATTAGTTGGTACAATATGTTTTTATTATTGAAAATAACAGATCATGCATACCATATGGCTATTCCTATCAATGGGGTAGCAGAAAATCCTTTACATTTTTTTACATCTTGAAAATCTTTTTTCATTTCACTCTATCCTTACACACTAGTTTCATTTCACCTTCTTATACTTAATCAGCACCTTCTTCCGTTCAATTTTGTCATTTTCTCTTACTTTTACTCCATCTGGAATACTGCAACATTTATATAATTAAAATTAGTAAAACAAAATTTAAAATACTCTTTTTAATGTTATATACAAGCATAAATTTCAATAATTCGAAATTGATTATTATTACAGAATATATGATTATATTGTTATTATTTGTTATTGAGACAAGGATATGAATACATTTTCATGAACCTATATTTTCATTAAATAATTAAATGATACAATATCCTAAACTCATGTAAATTAAGATGGCCCTAATATACATTTTTAGTTAAATAATTAGTGTTTGCATTTAATATTAACGTAGATATTAATCGCATAAACAATTTGGTGTCTACTTCACATTATCACCAAACTTGTAATTTTCATTAAACTTATTTTATTATTATTAAATATTTAATTATGATTTTCGAAGTGTGTGATATTTAAATATTAGTTTGTAAACATACATACAAATAAAATCTTTAAATTACATTAAAATAAATATTTGCGTGGGATGTTTTGAACTCAACAAATTCTTCTGTGGGATATTAACAACCCATGGTTTAAGTCATTGACTTGATTTTATTATATTTTTTGTGTCATAAAATTTATCTTTAATATTCGAATGGTTAAAAATGTTCTTAATTGTATATCCAATATCAATTGCAAGATTTATTTTTATAAATGAAATTTTAGTACCACCATTTAGTTTCAGTGTCATATATGCACAAATAAATCAGTGCCATAAACTAATTATAAGTTTTATTAACGAATACTCGTATAAACTAGCGAATTTACTTAAATAACTGCTTAAAGTTGTGAAGTAATAGCTCGTAGCTGCTCAAATATTAACACAAAATTTCAATTTATTTTTCTTCACAATTTTATGTTACTTTTTGTAATAACTTTTTCTTAATAATTCTTAATGCTTTCATCCGTAATAGCATGATGGCTAATTCTCCAAAAAAACAAAGAATGTAAGAATATATTATAACATTTATGATTAAGTCCTTTTTTCAATTTATTGTTTATAAAAAGTAAATAAGAAATGATAAAAGTTAATATTTATTCGCTTTTCATATGGAAGAGAGTCTGTAGATTAACTGTTTTGTCTTCGTAACTTCGTATGATGGTTGAAAAGTCATTTGATAATAATTAACATCTGCAGTGCTTTGTACTGGATACGAAATAAGTATATCAATTTAAATTGGACGGATTATAAAATAGATTTTTTTGTACAAAGCTTATATTGATTCTATATTAGAAATTAATATGTGCAAACAATTACGTATTTTCAAATAAATTATATACCTTACATAATATATTCTTTAATACTATAATATTTTAAAATATCACTAGCTTTTTAAAGATTTTTTTCTCAATCTATTTTGTGTTAAATATCTAATCCCAAATTGTTTTGGTCTATTTTGTTTTCCGGTTAAAAAATTGACAGGTCTCGTTGATAAGATTCTTAAATAGAATTTCCCCAAACCCAAAATATGGTAAGATAATTAAGAAAATTAAAAAATTCAAAAGTTTACTTGTAACCGGTACCCTTTTCAAAGAAACCTTTTAAAGAAAAGTTGTGAGAAATATTAATATATTCCATTCTAATTATAACAATACTTACTATAAATGTAGCCAAAAACAAAACAAAAAAGAATAAATAAGTACTTACGGTTTAAATGTTCTTTACAAAAATTTAGTACACGCACGTCAATTCAATAATAGATAGAATCGGTTCAGAGAGGGTTAAATTTTCGTGATAATCTCAAGATTGATTTTTTTTTATGATTATAACACTTCTGCTACTCTATTTGATAGGAATAAGTACAATTTCAGAAATTGTGAATAATAACACGATTTCTTTTTTAATTTTCTCAAATTAATATCTTCATGAAATTACTCAACGGATTTATATGAAAGTCGATAATGAATATTAACTATTAAGAATTATGTCGGTAATGATAAACTCAGTAAAAAGTTTATTACTTAAAAATTGTTGAAATATAAAATTGTATTTCATTGTTACGTTTCTTTTAAGATGAATATAACTTTATTAATTTACGATATTTGATAATTGAAATATATATGAAAAAGTTTACAATTTAAATAAAATTATCTGTTGTATCCTGCACTGGATTTTTTAAAGCGATTAGTTACACCAAAAATATAAAACATACAAATATTCTCCATCTAGAGTTGAAAATACCACAGCACTACAAGCTTTCGCACGTGAAAAACAAAATGTTATTTATTTTATGTTATTTACGATATATATATATATATATATATATATATATATATATATATATATATATATATATATATATATATATATATATATATATATAATGTTCTTTGTATTAATTAGCCAAAACAATACATTTTTTATGTGAATGCAGCATTGATGATGGATGACGATTAGTGATTCAAGACTAGATGAATGATGAATAGTGAACTATAAAATTTAATTAAAATTAAAATAATGTAAGAAAGTATAATATTCGCAATGATTTGCACTAAACTTTCTTATACGTATTTTGCTTAGATAAGAGATATATATAATAGTCAAACTCAATTCATGTTAAAAGGTATATTTCCGTTAAAATCTCTAGAACGAAATGTTTCTTGATACAATACTTACTTATTAATACGGTCTATAAATGATACTCGAAATCTATCTCAATGAAATGCACTAATTATGCAATGAAATAATAAATTTTCTTGCAGTTTAACTAGTTTCTTTGCTTTTACTTCTTATATTGCACAGATAATTGGTAAATGACATTGGTTTATGAAAAGTTTCATGTAATATATTTGAGAGAGGTTCCACGTTATTGTTATTCGTGCCATTCGGCGGGAGTCTATAAAATAACTAATGCTGAAACAAAAAAAACTAACGTGTACGAATACTTTTTGCGCGCTAGTTTGACGTGTGTCATCGGTTTTTATTTTTTATTGGCAATATAATTTAATTTTTGTTGATTAATTTATGTATAAATATTGAATGTGTTTATACATGATACCCTACATATTTTTATATTTTACTTACCTTCAATTGTTTTCCTGTAAAAGTAGTTTCTTTGTGAAAATTTTAACTGTACTTATTGCGCTCACTGTAGCAACATGATAAAAGTTGAATATACGTTTTGCAATAATACGTGACATTCTACTATTATTAACTTGTTGCAATATAATTTAAAAACTTTAATATTAAAAAATAAATATCTGCACTGTTTTTTTTTTGTTGAGATGAAGAAATACATATTTTTATTATTTTACTAATTTATAATATTTTACTATCCTTTGTAACACTTTTTCACTAAATATTTTGCTTACAATAAATATTAAATATTAAATTCTAAATTATTTGAGTCTATTTTGTTTTTCTGTTAAACAAAAAATAGGCGCTACAGATTCAATTTACGTAAAAATAAATAAAATAAGGAGAGAAGAGAATAGCCATTTCCTTGAAACCAGTACTCTTTTTAAAAAAAAATTTCAAACAAATAAATCGATATATTAATATCTCTATTCTACCAATTTTTGCTGTAAGTGCTACTTTTGAGTAATTTAAGAAACCGCAAAAAATGACTGGAGTAAACAGGCACTTCTGGTATAAATATTTTTTTCAAAAATAGATTTTCTTGATCCACAGAAAGACGTCATTCCAAAAAGAGTGAGCCTCGATTCAAAATCCATATTTCCGTTAAATTTTTCGTGATAACAATATTATTACTTCGTATAAGAACTTAAAAATTGGGTTTATTTTTCGATGTATGTAGGTATATAAATATTTAATATAAATAATATATAACAATTTAGCGAATACGTAATAAAAATTAATTAGGAGACAACACCATCGTTAATCTGATAATAATTAGGCACTTACACATGATGGCATGGGTTAATAAATTAGAACTAACATACTAAGAACAATTTAAAAACCAATTCAATAGAAGTTGTGTTATATAACTCGACTTATATTATCACCAAATGGATTAAATGTGTGGTATAATTTCCAGTTACTCGCAGTAAGATGAAATAAATGTACTTACAACTAATGATTAAAGTGAAACAGAGTGCATCATCTTGCAATGAATTACTGTTACCACTGAATTATCATCTACAATTTTTTTGTCCAAGAAGAAGCAGCTATAATTTTTGTAACACATAGCATAACTTTAGAAAAATAATTTACACAAAAATAACCAATGTATAAGTTTGTTTTTGAAATAAATGTTTAATTCGCCATGACTGAGTAGCATAACATATAAAATATATTATACTCTGAACCTGATGAAAAAGTATGATGGTATTTTTTATTTATTTAATTTAAGCGAGTAAACAATAAATATGTTACTATTTAATAAAATTTGGTGCCTAAAAGCGCACATTATTCAAAATTGCAGTGAAACTTGTTACATTTACATATTAATCACATTTCCTTTAGAAATGTATTGAAAACATTTAGGTGATGCTCTATACACCTTCCAGATAGTGGTATGATAATTTCTGCATTTGAATATTCTCATAAGGTTAGACGAAAATAGTTCAGAAGAGCTGCGAAACTGTTGAATTGTTGTGATGTTCATTAATTATATTAAATATAGGTAGAGCAACAATCAAAATACCAAACGTTATTAATAAAAAAATGCCATTTGTTAAATTTCCAAAGTGTCGAATTTTACGAATAACATAGATATACCGACAATGTTTGAGATACATAAATATTTATTTAGATATTAATAGCGTCATGTTTTGAATTATCAATACATCGATAAATTTTTGTTTAAATATCGCTGTTGTTAATAATAACGATAATTTGCGATATATCCATATATCGATATTTTTCTATATCCAAAATACACATCCGAACGGTTTAAAAGAGAACATCAATAATTTCAATTTTAGTTCATAAATAAAATGTCGACAAATTTCAACGATTTTCTAACAATATTAAGTGCAATGATCTGCAGTATCCTGCACTGGACTTTAAAATTAAAGGAAATATAATAATTAATTCAATATATTTTTAAATAATATGAACTAAGATACCAGTTGACTGAAAATTTCTTAGACTAGTCGACAGTATGTTACATAGGTGCGCATAATATTGACATACTTACTAATTGAAATTCGATAGGTATTGTTGAGGTGAGGTTGGTATGTCCCACAGGATCCCAGGAGGGAAACATTATTGTAGTTTAGCAATAGATAGTTAACGCATATGTGTAATTTCAGTGTCACTCTACCAAGAGGTCTAATATAAATTCAGTCGATTTTTGGCCATAAAACAATAAGCTTCGTGTACAACAATTAAATCATAATCCTAATATAACATAATCATTCATAATATAACTGATTACCACCATACTACTTTACAATATATGTACATTCTTTCGAATTTAATATACTAGGTGTAAAAATACCTGTCACTCGATGGTCTTATTTTCATATTTAACAAACACGCACCGTTTATTTCGAAATCCATTTGGGATCTGATAAGCCATGATAGTTCGGTTCAGTAAAGATCATTTTCCTTTTGAAAGGAACATGTTTAATCCGTTTGCATAGAGCCCCCGACGGGCAATGCATGTGACTAATAATTTTGGCTCTTATGGGAAAACAAACTAGCTGTATAAATCGTTGATTAAGCTCCACAATTTGAAATATAAATTAACTTGTTACATTCATAAATAAACGCCTTTGCTTATATGCTCCTCTATATGACATAAATAACACGAAATTTAATTTATTTTTGTAATATATAAAAAACCGTTAAGATAAAGAAATTATAATTTGATGTTACAGTTTGTTTCTCTGTAGACAAATCACCACGTAAGTGGCAGCGCGAAATCTAATATGTACAGTATTTATGATAACTTTAGATGACTGATAGATTTTCCAAAAGAGTATACGATCTCATTTAGATTACTATAGATGTCTGACAGATACGCCAGACATTTTTCAACATTTTGCCTTTAAATGTAAATTAGATTTCCACTCTAATACAGATATTTTTTCTTCGCCAAAAATTATTCACCGGGTGCTTCATAAAAACAAATTTACGCTTAATCGACGATGCCTCTGATTTTACTGGAAAACATTCGAAAATTGTATCAAAATTGAATTGAGAATATTAATCGAGTGTTCAAGTCGTTCATGAATATAACGAACAAATATTGAAATTATAATTATAATAATAATAAAAAAGACGGTAAAAGTATGAGGGACAAATTATGAAACACTTTATGTTAGTTAGTACTATTATATTCAGATTTTATAAATCTGGTGCTAACTTCTTATTTTTACTAAACAAAAATTCGGTAATTTGAATTTTCCAAAAATTGGTAATAAACAATTTTTCGCCAAAATCACAAACAAATATATATATATATATATATATATATATATATATATTCTTAAATTAAAAAAATTCAAGGCTTGTGTAAGTAATCCTCTAAGGGATCCGTGAGGGTTGATGAGAGTAATTATTCGTTGAAGAACAATAGCTATTTTCAATTTCTGCTTGACTACAATACGGACTAAAACAATTATATTCCATTCCGAATTGGCAAATTTTTTCTTATTGCTGAATCAATTGTGTTTTATAATTTATTGTGAGGGAGACTAACAACAACGGATATTTTTCAATCCATTTTTCGCATTTATTTATTGATACATATACATATTTCATTTCATATTTGTGGGCGAGATGATTGGTGTGAGAATGCGAGGCCGTGCGTGTAGTAAATGGATAAATATGATTGAGAATGAATTGCGTAAAAGAACAGTTACGAGCAAGTGGAATACAATAGTCTAATATTATAATAACTTTTCACAAAGAAAATTAATTTATTTGAAAGAATCAATTATTATATGTTCATCATTTTATACAAGGGCTTACATGCATTTAGCAGCATATGAAGAATGTTATTTGTTTGAAGAAAAAAGCAACCTTTGATAAATAAATTGATTACGAATATTTATTTCTGGAGGAAAATTGCATTGAATATTAACATCGATGGCGTTCTAATAAATGTGGAAATGCCAAATTGACATTTCCGTATTGCGGGCATGTTTATAAAGACCCTCGCGCTACATCGCGATACAAATCAAATAGCGCAACAGGTTGCTGTCCTATACAAGTAAGAAATCAATACTCATTCCATAGTCTTGCCATGCAACTATGATTTCATATTTGATTGTTGCCATCTTCAAGTATTAACAGCGATATAATCTAGTCATCAAATGCTTATAAAACGCTAGTTTTTCACAATTGTGATAAACATTATAAATATTATTGAATTTGCACAGCTTTAAACTTAAATCATTTTAAGCGATGATAATGTAAAATAAATATAAGTTAAAGATTTTCTAAAGAATCCTTATCGATGTTCAAAATAATGGTAATTGCCTGAAATGCAGCAAAAATGCTGATTTCATTTCCGATCCATTAGTTTTAGTATTGAACACAAATATCGCAAATTAAGTAATACCGAAATATATATTATTTACGAGTCTATCAATTTGAGTAGTTTTTATTAGAACATAATGTCCATATAAAACAAAGTATGCCTATAGGTCGTAAAATCAATCGAATTACTATTTCTTTAGTTCTATCCGAAGGAACCATTAAACATTTTATATTGAATTACATAAACACAGGTACATATACCTGTTTCTTTCTAATTTATTGCTACCCAACCATTACTTTGTAAAGGCATCCCATAATCTTAATTAATTGGAAATCTAATTGGTATTAATAGTTGTTGCGACTCAAAATATTATCATCCCGGTTCATATTATAAGACTACAATATTGAGAAACGCTATGAGCTCTAAATAGCTTGAACCGCGATATGTGCAGAAGAAAGATAATATGAAAGAATAAGACAAGAATATAAACAGCATATATTTTGAACAGTGGTAGTGGTAATAATTTTCTACGTACTGTATAATACATTTTTTCTTGATCACAATACTTATTTATTACTTAAAATTAAAATTAGATATTTCACATATAATTTCAAGCATCATAATTTCCGATATAATTACATTCGTAAATGATAGATATATGTGATAGAGTAGAATGCCTGAACGTTACAATAGCAACTGAACAAAATGGCACAACCAAATAGATGATATAACTATAGTAAAGCTATTTTATTTATACAGAATAAAATTGACAAATTGTTTCAGAAATGCATTTATTTAGTTCTTTAAAAGCGTAGCGTTGCTAAGCAACCCTAGTCAATAAAAAACGTGTAGTAAAGTCATTTTTACTCTCTTGTACGAAATACTTTTGAAATTGTGTGTGAGTGGGTGGCTGTGTAGATATGTATGTATGCGTAAGTATGTGTCTGTATGTGAGTGTATGTGGAAAACTTCCTATATTTGAAAAAATATTCAATCCGTAAGTGCATGTTTACTCTAGTTATTATTATCGATGTCTGCAATATCTTGGAAACGGCTACACTTATTGTAAAAATATTTACAATTAAATTGAAATATATTAATATTACGAACAACTTTTGTTTGAAAATTTTCTCCAAAACCTGAGTCAGTTACAAGAAAATTGATATTGAAATTCTTCTATTTAATATTAATGTTGCCATAGTTACGTTGATATGACAAATTATATGTAATAAATTGTATCAACTATGCAAACTGAAATATCCGCAATGATTTGCATTTAACTTTCTTATGCGTATATTGTTTAGATAAATAGGATATTCAAACTTTGAACTCATGATTACAATACGTACAATATTACTTTGTTTTGCTTATAACATAATGCATAATTATATATTAAAGTTTTGTATTTTCATATCTCTCCTATCTAAACAAAATTTATATAAGAAAATTCAGTGCAAAACACTGTGAATGTTTCACCACAAATTACGGTGCCACAACACAATAGAGTTGCTGTATTTATTTTATAGTTTATAGTCCGCGTAGTCATGGATTTTTTGCCAATTTTTGTGGCTCATTTAAAATGAACATGCTGTTCTATTATTTTAAAGACTTCTGAAGAATGTTAATACGAATATTTATTCAAATTTCACAAATAGATAATTAAACTACATAAATGTTGCATTTCCGTAAATTCTATACAAAGTCTTTGACATTTTTAACGGTCAAAATTGGTTGTTATAAAAGAAAAAGATTATAGTGCCATTTAATTAACAGTGGCAAAAAAAATGTCAGTGAATTTGACGTTGCCGGTTTGTAGATTCGGCTTGTTTTTCAATACATCCAAAAGTTGGAACTTTTTGTACGATAGTCCTGCTATCTCGACTGTTAAGATTGTTTGTTTCTCATTTTTACTTTCTTATACGAAGTAATAAGTAAGTATTGTAATCATGCCCTAAATCAATTCTGACTATTAATGGAATGATGTCCGTGTGTGTGGGTGTGTAAGTAAGTGTGTAGGCGCTCCAAACGGTTGAAGGAAAAATTATTAAACTTAAAAATTAAAATTTGCATATGCCTGGCAAGAAAACCTCAAATTTTTGAAAAAAATGTTCAAACTGGCAGTGCATGTTTACTTCGTCATTTTTTTGCGGTTTCTAAAATAATTAAAAAAGTCAAAAGGGATAATTCCGTTAAAATGGCGAGATCAAAATTTCATGATTAAAAAAAAAGGTACCAGTTACAAGAATATAGCTATTGAAATTTGTTTGTATTTTATTTATTTTTACATAAATTGTATCAACAGTTTAACAGAAAAACAAAATAAACTCAAATAATTTGAAGTTTGACATTTAATATCTATTGTAAGCAATATATTTAAAGAGTGTTTCAAACGTTTGTAAAATATGATAAATAAGGGAAATAATAAAAATAGTTCATTTTAAAAATGATATTTTCTTGAACTATTTAATTTGTTTTTGATAACCATTTTCTCAAAAAACGCGAAGGTTCAGTGCAAGTCATTGCGGATATTTCGTGTAGGTATTATATTCATTTTACAAATTCTTCTGATTTCTTTTGCCGTCATTTTGTGAAAGCTATAAAATGGTAAAACAACACAAAAATGTATCATGCCGTTTGATATATATATGTAGGATGTTATGGTTTTTTTTTTGCTGGTAAATAAATATCGTCCTTTTTTCGTACAGCTTTCCTAAATAAATATTTTTTGTACAGTTAATAATACGAAAGTTAAATCTTCTGCTTCAGAATTATGTGTGCAAACATTTAATAACAATTAATCATTTTTCTCAGTGCATAAAATTGGGTTTAGCGTTTTATATTCAACTCGGTCGTTTCGTGTTTGCGTTCGTCGCCAATACTTGAATAGTTTATAATGAATAATGCATGTACAATTTGCTATCAAGCAGCGTAAAATCTATTACAAACCGAGTAGACTCCATCATAATATTGAATGAGCTATTATCGAATTTATCTTCTATTTTCAATCATTATCGTTAAACTATATAAATTTTCAATTACGCGACGGTTGAATTGAAACTACTTATGTGGAGATCCAAATGGGTTAAGCAGAGCTCATCAGGTCTTTGGTTTTATTTCTCTTTTTCTCGGTAAAACGGCGACTGGTATCATGTTTCGTTGACGGATATGTCCACTATAGGTAATTGAGTATCTTCGTTACCCTCGCACGACCCACCTGCCCTACATATCACATTGTAGGTGAAAACTCTTGCCAATAAACAGTCAACAATCAAACGGAAGCGATCGTAAAATTGTAATTATTTCCGGCTCACATAATGCAGATATATAGTTATGCTAGCGCCGTAATATAAAGGCATTAGGCAATTATATTATCAATAATTACTGACTATTTTTGTCGAATTACAAATATGTCGAAAATGCGAGCGAAAGTGAACAAATAAACGTGACAGACAAGAATTTCATGTAGTTTTACATTTAATTTAACTGTCTGTTGTAAAAGCAATGCATGAAAATATCCGTGCACGCTGGGGCAAATTAAATATGTTATTGTAACTTGCAATGAAGTACTTTTTTAATTTAACATACGTCTTCACTGCTAATTAATAATTGATTCGATTTTTACAACTTGAATTGATTATTTAAATATAATGTGTTCTGGTGTAGATTTGTGTAAAAAAATCATTTTGGCTTGAGATACCAGGTATTTAGTACGCAAACTCATGGCATATAATTAGAAATTCATACTATAATTATTACGTAGTGAAGACCAAGCACGTCTATATAAATAAGTATTTTGGAAGCTAAAGAACAAATTGGATATCTGTTTTGCATTTGAATTATCGCTGATTTACAAAAATAATTTGTCCTACACTCAACTTTCTTATACGCATTTCTTTTAGATCATATCATATTTTTATTATTTTTCCAATTAATAATATTTTACTAACCTTTGAAACACTTTTTCACTAAATATATTTCTCAGAATAAATATTAAATGTCAAACTCCAAATTATTTAGGTTTTTACTTTCTTATACGCAGTATAAGTAAGTATTGTAATCATGAAAAATTTTAATCTCGAGATTTTAATGGAAATATGCGTTTTGACCTTCCCTGTATCGATTCCGACTATTTTTGGAAGGACCTGTCTGTCTGTCTGTGTGTGTGTGTGTGTTTGTGTGTGTGTGTGAGCGCTCTACAGCCTAAACGGCTAAATATGATCTAACCGAAATGTGTATAAGAAAGTTCAGTGCATAACACTGCAGATGTTTTTGTTATACAATTGACAGGCACAGTTGATACGATTTATGTGAAAATAATTATAATAACCAATTTAAATTGACATTTGTTTCCGGTACTTTATTATTTGAAAAAAGTTTCAAATAAAGGTTGTACAAACTATTAATATCTATATCTTTTATTGAAACTATTTTTGCTATTAGTGGAACCGTTTTCGAGTTTTTGCAGAAAACACTAAAAATGAGTAGAGTAAACATGCACTTCCGGTTTGAATATTCGTTTAAAAAATAGGAGGTTTTCTTCTCAGGCATATATTTCTTTGAAGTTTCAAAAATGTTACTTTCAACCGTCTTCAACACACATAGACACACACACACATACACAGACGTCATTCCAAAAATAGTCAGAATTGATTCAGAGAAGGTCAAAAAGAATATTTCTGTTAAAATTTCGAAATCGAAATTTTTCATGATTACAATACTTACTTATACTGCGTATAAGAAACTAATAAGGATTTAAAACATGTAACATATATTTTCATTGATTTAATTTTGGATATCTATATTTTAATTAACAGGCAATAGTGGAAACACTGAATATAATCTTACAAACGACCGGCGTTTGTTTGTTTAGTACTCATAAAGTTCGGTACAAGTTAATTGCGTATATTATTGTACTTAATTTCACATTATGTATAGTATATACATGTGCTGTTTGGTTGGAGACATAAAGTAGATTTTGGTGGTTCAATATAGACTTTACATTTAAGATGTTTTCGCAGTTATTAATATATCTTTTATATGTCTTATCATAAATATAGATGCTTGTGCCCTGCATTTTGTAAACAATAACTAGACTAAGTAAAGCTAGCAATGATTAGACCGTGTAAATAGGACATTTTGACAGACGTTATTCCACAAATAATGAGATTCGGTTCAGAGAAAGTAGATGGATTTCTGCTAAACTCTTGCGATATATTTTTTCATAACATTTTTCGTTGTTATTAAAAATGGGTTTCAGCTGTTGACCAACTTATTGGTCGAAACCGATCGTAGTTAATATTAATTCTTTAAGTATAAATTACCACAACTGAGTTGAACTATCAATTATAAAAATAAAATCATATTTGTAAATATAACTTCAAGAAATATATACAATATGCGTACATTCAAAGTCATCTAATAACATGACTTTGAATATATGAATACCTAATATTTATCACAATAAACAAAAAAATTTAAATAATATTTGAACAAGCATTAGCTTTGCTAATGCTTAGAGCTCGGTTTTGTATAGATAAGCAATATATGCTATGTACTATAAGCATCAATATCGCTGACATTTTTTCAACTGTGAAATGAAAAGGATTTTATCCATTTCATTTATCGATGTTTGGAAATTTAGTAATTTAGAAATTTAGTACTAACATCGACTCAATGTTTAGGCATTTTAGTAAAATATGTTTTAACGGCCTTAGGTTTTTACTTATATACACGAATTGATAGTCATAGATTATGTGTACCAAATTTATTGTAAATTCGTTCAGTATCTTAAGGGAAGAATGAGCGACAAAGTTTGATCTTACGAGCGACGACTAATATTCAAATATATAAGTATTTGAAAGATATATTTTTTGTTAAATACCATTTTCAATCTGAGATACATACGAACGCACGACCATAATAATGGCGAAGAATTAAAATGTTTAAGCTGAATCCTTTTCCTGTGACACAATAAGCATTATCAAGCTTCATTATTTTGCTCCTGGTTTCGGCAATAACATTAGTTCAAAGAACTTTAGATTGCCATAAAGTTACTAAAACTAATTAATAATAGAACTTTGTATAAAAATGAGTTTAAATTAATAACACAAAAAAGATTAGAATTATAAACGATGAGCGCATAACACAAGGGGTTGGTTTTTAATCTAATTATAAATTGCTAGGCAGGCGGATTTTCAAGCTGATCATAATGACAAAAGAGAGTGTTGCTCACACCGAGTGCCTTCATATGAATATCAATAAAATATGACAACAGGTAGCACGCACTTATCCATGCTTGCATAATATTAATAGTACTTGCTTTAGTATGTGTACGAGTATGTACCTAGTTTTTGAAATATGTGCGAAATAATACGCGTTTTTTCTTCCATTATGAATAATACGAAAACTTTTGTAATTTACGTAATATAACTCGAATTATTCATTGACACGTTATAATTAGTAACCATACGTCTGAAAAGTTCGATACAAATTGCATTTCGGAACATAGCATTCGTGCAGTATATCGGTTGACATCCCGAATAACAGTTGCTTGAAGTCACGATCGCGGAACTGGATATTTTTTAATGTAATTAAAATTCTTGCTAAAATACAGCACTTCAAAGGTTACTGAAAGAAATAAAGAAATTATATCATCGACTGACAGGTAAAAGTGGTACTCCAAAATTTATGAAATCAATATTTTTTTACAAAACTAATATTTTTATATGGTACAGCTTTTTTGACCGGATTTTTCATAAGGAAAGAACAGCTGGAATGTGTCATAATATTTATTTAATCAAATCATCTTGTAGCTACCATTACTGTCGTCGTCAGGAATAGAATTATCCATGTTTATACAATTGTATATATACAATTATATAAACATGGATAATCAATTATTTTAAAATGTCACACTTTCGGTTTTTAAAGACGTTTAGAGGAATCGCATTAAAATACTATAAAATTGAGTATTTATAAAACGAGTTTATAGTTATATATTATTAAACAACTATAAAAACAGTTACCTGGCAGATACATAAATAGCATTATCTTAAATAGCTTAAAATTACTCGATCTATTTAATCTCTTTAAATTTGTCGTAAAATTATTATCTTTTGCTGTTTTATACTATATAACTCGATATGCACTATATAACTCTATATGCACTAAAATCCACTCTATATCTTTCAAAAGAATTCACCATTTTGTGTCTTACAGCATATTATAGTATGGTAGAAATTTCATATAAAATATTGGATAGCACAATAAGTATATATGCATCTAAATGTAATCATACAAATGATTAAATATGATGCAGTTCTTTCGGATATCTTTAATCTTTCATATATTTATGTATTAACGTATTTGTAAGAACCAATCAGAAAAATACTTTTTCAAATGTCACTTGTGAAAACTTTACAGCACGGGTATCTATAGAGATATCAACAAAGATTATTATTTAAGAGTCTAAAGCATATGTGTATTCGTAGTAAAACGTGAAAGAGGATCATCAAAGTTGTTTGGTTTTTATACAGTTTACACTCTTTAGCTGATGATTGATAAAGACAAGTGCGCTGAAAAGAAACTTTATATACTTATTCTATCACTGAACTGATAATAAAACAAAACAAAACAAAACTGAAGTACTTGCTTCTGCCCACATTTTATCGTTTTAACTTTTATAAATATTTTGTTCCACCCTCACACAGTAATAATTATATTATAATTACTAAATTATATTATAATTATTAAAGCTAGTACAGAATAGTTCGAGTAGATTAGTGCATTTATAAATGTGTACATGGGTTATTCTAACTACTCACCATTTAAAATCAAGTAGCGTTGACAGGCCTAATTTTTATAAACTTTTTAGTTCAGTTTACAAAATGATCTTAATTAGAATGGAGTTTCAAAATATAACGGAACAGCTAATACAATTCACAGGTTCTTGAATTATTTTAGCCGTTCCGTTACTATATATGACAAGATATTTAAATGACATATATTTATTCGTAAATGTAAAATTGCGAATTGTAGAATATATTATAGTTCTACAATGAACTTCTTGAAAGTTGGTTAACTAATCAAAACAAAATATGTTCAATCATTAATAATTTAACATTTATGAACGGAAACCCGAAATCTCTGAGACATATTTATCAATTAAACAATATTTTAAAATTTATTTCATTAGTTATAACATAATGCATTATTTTATTTATAGAGAGTATAGCATAGAGATGTATCTAAGTTTTTATAAGTTCAATGTTCTTTACTTACCATTCAATACAAATAATAAAAAATATAAATTACAATACTTGTGCAGGCTATTTAACATCTCACATTTATTTGTAAATAATATAAATTGGAAAATAATAATTTAATAATGGAATACTTGAATATTAACGTAAAAATAAATATCTCTGAAGATATTTAGTAAATTATATATTTGACATACATTCTACTATGAATTTCAAGGAAAGGGGAATAAACATAATTATATAGAAATATATTTTAAAGAATTGCAAATGTTATTTGATTTTCTGTCTACAATATAAACTTCAATCTTAGATCTTACTTTAACGAAATCCAATCGAACTTCATCAAACTTTGGTTAAATTTTAAATACAAAAACTAATTGGAAACGAAGAATGTATTTGTATTACATTTTTAATTATGTCAAAAAAGTTCATAAAATCAGGATCAATTCCGATACCTTCAAATAAAATACGGCAACATTTTATTTTGCTATTAGAAACAATGTGAAATGCCTTTTTGTGAACGATTTTTTTGAATTTGAGAATGTTTCAGACAAAATATACAAATAAAGATCTTCTGCACTATGTACGGCGAGCTAAAATATCACAGAAATTTTTTTATATACCAAACAAAGCCATTTATCCAAATATGGATAATGTACTAGTTAGAAAAATGAATAATAGTTAATATTAGTAAAGATTGTATGTGAGCGAATATGGTAAATCAAGCATAAGTAGTGGGTGACTGCTGTAGTAGAAATAAAATTTTAAAGAGATATTTGTGGTGTATCTTAGAGAGCCAAGACGCGGAAAATTAATATGAATATTGTATGAGCAGTGCGATATCGTAAACAATGTACGTAGAATAAGTGAAAAACTATAGTCATGTTGAATAAAAGATTGACAAATTATATTTACATGGGTGAGATGAGTGGTAGAATGCGGTCCTTCCTCGAAATAACTAATTAAATATGTTATGAATGAATGATGTTAAAGAAAAGTTGTGAACAAGTAGGATAGAGACGCGGATTTGTTATTTGATATTTTTTGACCTAACAGGTCTACTGGAGTAAGCAATTAATTCCTTGCAAAACCTTCGTTAATTATTAGATATGCATTATTTACTACATATTCTCAGGTGTGTTCCTATCAAAGGGGTAAGCAGAATTTTTTTTACATTTATTTTTACAATTTTTTGCCATTCAACTCTATCCTTGAATACTTTTATTACTTCATTCAAATTCTTCATACACTCGTGAGTGTTTTTTTTATTTTTGCTTATCCATTTGATGGAAACACACATGAGATTATGTATATATGTAGTAAAGAATGCAAATCTAATAATTAACGAAGGTTTTGCAAGGAATTAATTGCTTAATTAAAAAAGTAGACCTATAAGGTAAAAAAATATCAAATAACAAATTTTGTATGAAAAATAATACTATATTCGGTAAACTATACGTTCAAAGTATGTTATATACAAGTAGTTTTATATAATAGTACGTTTAGTACCTCTTGCATAGAATAATGCAAAATTGAAGCTAAACCCATCTTAATGTCAGTCTTTGATATCAAAGATGAAAGGAGGATATTCATTTCCTTATTTATATATCAAGCATGAAAAGAATAAGGCCCTAAGCAACCAAATATTGAATAAGTATTTACTAATATGCTAGACTTGTTATCTTTTGCTAATGCATACTTTGACGTATATACATATGTAGTTAAATCTGCCATTAAATAGTAAAAATATTAATAATACTAATACTTTATAATAACGTGGAAGACAAGATTAAGCGTTGCAAATTGTACCCAACATTTAAGTATCGGGTAACGCGTATTTAATCATCGGTCCCGTAGGTTTATTAATGGTAAATACAAATTCCTATAGACTTTTCAAGTTACCTGTCGATGAAAAAAATTAATGTTTTTGCATGCATTTAAATTTATTGGCGACAATAACTAAGAGTAACCATAGTAACTATTAATACTAATTATAGTTACATTTTACGTCAATGGTCATCATATTTATTAGCTGCAAAAATAACATGATTTGCCTGCGATCGATTAGCTGCGAATATTATTTTAAATATACAAGCTACTCGGAATAGCTAGAACTGTAGATTTGATATATTTGCAGTATACATTCTTTTTATAGTCTTGTGTTCTATCATAGTGTTGCTTATCCTTCAAGCTATTCCGAGTAGCCTGTATGCATATACTGGAGTTCGATATATATTACAGTCAAATATATCATAAATATGGTAGGAAACCGAATACAAAAAATAGCAGATAACAAAAATAGTATAGTAAGAATAATTAAATCCATGGTAATTCACCAAAAATTACCTACGCGTGTATTTATAGAGAAAATAAACATATACTGAAACAATACTAAATTTCCATACTTTTTTAATGAATGTACAACCGCATAAGATTATTTTTTAAATCAATGTGTCTTCTTAAAATCAAACGTTTTAATGAATACGGCAGTAGCCACCGTATTCATAGTCAAGAGTTTTTTTTTTTGAGTTATTCTGCATAATATGCATCAAATATGGACAACAGTTTCGCAGCTTTCCCAATAGTTTCAATTAGATAAAGAATAAAGTTTCAATAGAGCTTGTTAACGTTATTTTTATAACATAAGTAGAACACAGTAACTAGATATTTGAGCACCCAAGGCAAAAAACCCTTCTACTCTTCAAGATAATAATAATAATAACGATTTTTTATCAAACGCTTGTCGCCCACTTTTGTTATGCGTAAGCATAACGTAGCGTTGCTAAAAGTGAAAATTGATGTTGTTGATGTTATGATGGTATGCTGAAAGCTGTACTTTACAGATATTTTCCCCTCATTTTCGATTTCTTTAGTAGTAGATTTTTATGATTACAATACTTTTCTAAAATACAATTATTACTTATTATTTCGTAAAAGAATGTAAAAATGTATTTAGCAATTGCTTTTAATTGCAAACAAAAATAAATCCTCTTAATTTTAATATTGGGAAGATCATTTGGTATTGTATAAGCATATGACTATATGGGAATTTAAAGACTTATCATGGTGCCTCTTTCTTTTGAGTTTTGGAAATCTAACGATATTTAGGGAGTAATCACGAAAACTAATTCTGTTCCATACCTCTACTGTATTGCTAATTGCACCTTATGCATAGAAAACCCAAGTATATATGTTATAACATTTTCAGTTGAAGTAAGCCCTAGTAATAAATTGCAGCCTCCAATAAACCCATACCTATATTGCATGTTTATGCTGGCTGCTCAATGGTAACTAGAAATTTAAATGGAGCTCTAAACATATTCACGTATTAAACAAATGAAGTTTGAGAATTTGTTCATTATTGTATACTGGCCAATTACGCCAGAACTATTCTTGTTAAAAGTTAATTAATCCACTCGTGCTTTATAGATTACACAGTAGATCAAAGAACTTTGTATTATTTTAACGAGAAATATCATATCATGGATCGAAATTAAAAAGAAACTTTAAATTGAAATTATAAGATTGCGAAAAGAGTATTTTAGACGATATACTACCTGATTGAAAATGTATTTATAGTCTGAATAGACACTAGATAATATTGGTAATAGTAGTGAACTGTGTTCTATTATCGAATTGGATACTTTGACCGCCACAGGAAAAGTAACGGAAACGTAAGAATGAGGTATGTATGCGATAGGCGTAAACCGCAAACCGTGTGATAACGACGCGAATAACAAGTCTCAATATTGGATTTGTGCACTGTTTTTCTAGCACAAAATTGCAGAACTAATGAAATGTACAGCTATCATTTTCTTTTCCCACACTCTTCTACTTTGGGAGGGCTGACATTGTAATTTTTTTTTATGCTATGATATATTTTGAACAAATGTTTTTACGATTGTATACAGGGTGTAACAGCGAAACGAGCTACCTCGAATAACTTCTATGTTATTAAAGATACAATAAAATAGTATGAGACAATCTTATGCAGGACCAAGGGGGACCTCCAACTATAAAAGAAAATATTTTTTTAAACCAGTGGTTTTCAAGCAACAACACAAAGTTATGTTTTTTCAAATGAGATGCTATATTTTTTTTTAACCCATTCGATAGAGTATTTTTTTCTGAATTCCATTATGTATTCGTTTTATACCCTTACATAAGTAAAATATTGAGAAAAATGCGATTGAAAGTTAAAGAAATTTCATTGTTATAGTTACTTTTCAGTAGGCTATGAAACAAAATTGAGCTTAAATACAACGAAACATAAATTAAATACATTAAATTATTTGTTATTTACTTTATAAATAGTGTTATAAAGTAAATAACAAATAATTTAATGTATTTAAGCTCAATTTTGTTTCATAGCCTACTGAAAAGTAACTATAACAATGAAATTTCTTTAACTTTCAATCGCATTTTTCTCAATATTTTACTTATGTAAGGGTATAAAACGAATACATAATGGAATTCATAAAAAAATACTCTATCGAATGGGCTTAAAAAATATATAGCATCTCATTTGAAAAAACATAACTTTGTGTTGTTGCTTGAGCACCACTGGTTTAAAAAAATATTTTCTTTTATAGTTGGATGTCCCCCTTGGTCCTGCATAAGATTGTCTCATACGATTTTATTGTATCTTTAATAACATAGAAGTTATTCGAGGTAGCTCGTTTCGCTGTTACACCCTGTATAACTAATATAACGCTAACTACATACACAATTCATGAATGCTTGTTAACTAATTTTATTGAGTTTTTGAACAATTTATGGGATTCAGATAGTTAGGCAATCAATCAATCATTTACAAAATCCTATAACAAAACCTAGTCTTACTCATTTTAAACTACAGTATGTCGAATCAATAAATATGTATACCATAAATACTTGCCAAAAATCTATGTCCAAATGATGTAAAAAAAAGATATACTCATAAAAGTGACAAAAACGTGAAAATTTTATATTTTCTGAAGGATTTTCGATGTGAAATTAAATGAAGTTGTCAATAAGACGTCGACCGGCAATTTGTATTTGAGTGAGTTTGTGCGAGTGTGCCTTTCACGCCTACTATTTATAATTCAGAATATGTATTTTAAAATTATATTAGAAATGAATTTAAAATTAACCAAAGGACCGCATCAATAGGCAGGCTCTTTAGTAAATTTAATTATTGACAGATATAAATGCTGCGTCACCATGTGATGAATAAAGGAAATCAACACGAATTAAAAAGGAAAGGCGGTCTGTGGGCGGTAATTAATTTACGATGATTATATGAACTCAAAGCATGTTATAAATTCAACCATGTTCATTGACCAGTTTTACAGCCGCTCGAATTATTGAGCCTAACTAATACAATCACCTGTAGTGTAGGCATATACACACATATTTTAATACATGACAATTTCATTATCCATGATTACCCGACTATATTGATGAATAATAATTCTAATTTAATATTAATAAAATTACTTTAAAAAAAACGACAAAGGACTCATTCATTATCAAATTATATTACTTGGACGTAAAATATTTTTAATTTAATCTTCATAGAATATAACCATCTAGAACACTAGATTAGAGGCCGCTAAACTTTTGTGAGTGTACGGGATAAGCCAATTTTAGAGAAATTAACTCAGAAAATATTTAGTGCTGAATTAAGCGACAGATACCAAAAGTAATACTTTACGCAAAAATTTTATACCTAAGATGTCATATGTAATATATTAAACAATGAAATGTTTTTCCTTTACAAAATAAATGCATATATTGTGAAAATAGCTAACATAGTATTTTGCTGTTGAATTTCTTCAGAGATTGCCAATATGCAGTGACCGTAGTAATTCGAATTTCTTCTTGATGAAATAAGTTGTTCACTTAATTTTGATGTAATTCGTATTAAATAATATATGCCCATAGAAATATATCGATCCAAAAATCTAAATGCTTACATTTTTTTACAAAATATAAGAATATGATAAATAAATGCCACAATCTGATTTTGGTTTTGAAATGATATTTAAAAAATATTTTTATTCATGAAAAGAACCGTAATTATTCATTTAAAGTGGTACAAGTACAACTATTGCTCTACATTCGTTATTTCGTTAGTTTACTAATTCAAAATATTACGTTATTTTATTTTTAATTATTTTGACAATGTGCACATATGTTCGTTATATCTTTTATAACATGCTTATCAAAAAATGTAGTGAATATTATTGAAGCAGTTATTACATTGATTTTGCTAATTTTCGAATTTCAAATTAAAATAAAATGTTATACCTACAATTCCGAAATTTAGAAATTATCTTTACAGGATTGCGAAATGACTCAAAATCACATTCATATACATTTAAGTAAAACTGTAATATTCAATTTCTGTTTTGTTTCTACCGAACGAATTTCATTTTTATACTGGACTAATTATGCTTTCATACTGATTTTTGTTCTGATTTATAGTATTGACCTTTCCATACTTATGTTTGCGAACAGCACATAAATGTTTGGTTTCTATCCGCGTATTGTTCTGAGTGTTTTGATTCTAGATTCCAATTGTCTATTGGTCTATTTTATTTTATTTCTATACAAACAATTTACATTTAATTAGAATGTCAGTTGCTTGTATCGAGTTTGCTGCTGATATTTCTGCATTGCTGTAATAATCAGATGTTAAATCAAGCGTATTCGATATCCTTTTTATGTGTGGAAGAATGTACGGGTTTGTTAATTTTATTCCTCTTCGTATGCTTTTGCGTAGTTTAATTTGTTCGTTTTATTAGGATGTTTGATGATTTAATCCATGTAAACATTCAATTTAATGTGTTAAAAATCTCTTTGACTTCTGATTCGTATATATGTAAGTTTTTTTTTTAATTCTAATGCACTTTAGCTCTACCTAATATGGAAATTGAAAATGATTTGATTGATAGTATAAAAATCCCATTGTCTGTGTTTATTTCCGGGATAGTGTGGTTTGTATTGTACTTATTATTGATCTTTTATATCACTACTTTCAAAAACACTTACAGAAAAATAGTTCGAATAAAAATTAGAAATCAATATTCCGTATTACTTTTACTTAAAATATTTTTTCATAAAAAGTACCAGTTTTAAGTAAATGGCTATTAAAATTTGAACTCATTTTAATTATTATTACATAAATTGTGTCTTCTACGTCTGTCAATTGTTTAACAGAAAAACAAAATTATAACTTGGAGTTTAACATTTATTGTAAAAAATATATTTAGTGAAAAAGTGTTTCAATGGTTAGTAAAATATTACTCCTATACATTAGTGAAATAATAAAAATGTATTCTTTCAATCTAAACAAAATACGTATAAGAATGTCCAGTGTAAGACTAATTAAAATTCCTATAACAATGAATATGTATTCACTATATCTGTATAAGTATGTACAGATATGTTTTCATTTAATCGGATTCATTCTTCTTCATTCTTATATGATTGGACGTTCATATTTATTAAAATTCCAATTTAAAATTTATACTTCAATATATTAGATTTACATGGAGATTCCAATATGCAGTATCGATGCACGTACGAAAATGCACACTACAGTATTATATTAAAAGTCAATTGACATAAATAATTCTAAAATCCAATGAAAGAAATGGCGAAAGACAAAACAAATTTGATTATCTGTTGATTGTTATCGCTTAAAATTGGTAAAGGTAGATATTGCACAAGATTGGTTGTTTTGTTCCTACATGCACCTATATTTATTTTTTCTTTTTGATTTAGGTACACCCCGTGAGCATAAAAATCGATTAAATGCTTGTTTATGATATGAAATGAGCTTTTTACGAACATGTAACAATAATAATAATAAATAATGAAAAAATTTGAATACATGAATATTTCCATTATAACCAGAGAAAACATGCATTTATAATACTATATTAGACCACCAAGTTCACAATGAAAGATTAAAGGAATGCTTTACAAGTCTTAAAAATTACATTTTTACAAAACGATAACAAACGATAACGCAAACATAACGCTTTCAAAAAGACAAAACTTTTTTTTTTGGATATTAAATTCGCAACAGCAGATTGTGATGGCTTTTTTAATGGTTTTAATGTTTATATTACAACAATTTTATTTAAACATCATTAGCGGAGTTTGAGTTTAAAATCTAGATATTAACTAGCCTTGATTAATTTATCTACTTCAAAATGTTTAACAATTATTAACATTTAACAATTTAAATTATTCTAGATCTTGTATAAGTTCTTTTTGCAATTGTTTGATCAGTTCAATTATGCAAAATAGGGAATGGATGCCTTATTTATTTCCTCCCATTACTTTTCCTGATTAAGCTGCAACTACCGATTCCAACAAATCCCAAATTAACCCATGACAGCAAGTGTGAAATTCTGAAGTAAATAAAAATAGGCCTTAATACAACGTTTACTAAACTATCGTTTTCTCGAAATTTATACACGATATAAATTATACATTTTCATAAAAAAAAATTTTTCTTAATAAAATTTAGAAAAATCTAATTGGCATGAATGAAACTTTAAACTTAAGATTTACATATATTTGGGGTGTGCACCTCCTATTTTAGAAAAATATATTCAAAGCGGAAGTGCCTGTTTACTCTATTCACGTTTTGCAGTTTCTGCAATTACCCAAAAATGGCTACAGTTACAGAAAAATTGTATGAATAAAAATTAACGGTATTTATATTTCGCACAACTTTTGTTTGAATTTTTTTCCAAAAACAGTACTGGTTTCAAAATAATGGTTATTTAAATTTCTTCTTATTATCTTTATTTATACATAAATCGTATCATCTGCGCCTGTCAATTGTTTAACAAAAAAGACTTAAATAATTTGAAGTTTGACATTTAATATTTATTCTAAGAAATATATTTAGTGTAAAAGCGATCTAAATGTTAGAACAAATTTTATAAATTAGAAAAATAATGAAACTACGGTGTGGTTTAACCCATATGCTTATAAGAAAGTTCGGTGCATGACACTGCAGATGTTAATATATTTAGAGATGTTTTTCGAAGAAAATTCCACAGCTATTAGCGATCTATGTTTGCGAATTGTCAAATCAAATTATCTTTTACATTTTTATTTATTTTTTTGTAATTTAAGTTAAAAATGAATAATTGATCATATTGTTGACGTTTATGTTGAGAGATTTTTCGCCACTGATATGCATCTCGAATACAAAAAGCTTTAGTCCCATAGGACTTGCAGGAATTTTCAACGCTTAAAGAAGAAATATAACTTCATCTGACTTCTATTTCCAAACAATTTCCCTATTACAAAGCTTTACTTTAGCATTTACTATAATAATATGACATGAAAGATATTTAGATACACTTACATACATAATGGATCCAGCAAATTGAAAAAAAATATCTGCAGTGTCATGCACCGAACTTTCTTATACGCATATGGGTTAAACCATATCGTAGTTACATTATTTTTCTAATTTATAATATTTGTTTTAACCTTTAGATCGCTTTTACAGTAAATATATTTCTTAGAATAAATATAAAATTTCAAACTTCAAATTATTTAAGTCTATTTTGTTTCTTTGATAAACAATTGACAGGCGCAGATGATACGATTTATGTTAAAAATATTTATAATAAGCAGAAATTTATTTTGAAAACAGTACTTTTTGGAAAATATGTTCAAACAAAAGTTGTGTTAAATAGAAATACCTATAATTTTTTCTTATGAAATTTTTCTGTAACTGTAACCATTTTTGAGTAATTGCAGAAACTGCAAAAAATGAATAGAGTAAACAGGCACTTCCGCTTTGAATATTTTTTTTCAAAAATAGGAGGTGCACACCTCAGGCAAATGCAAATTTTAAGTTTAAAGTTTCATAATTTTAGCTTCAATCGTTTAGGCTGTAGAGAACATACACACACACACAGACACACACACACACACACAGACGGACGTCATTCCAAAAATAGTCGGAATCGATTCAGGGATGGTCAAAACGTATATTTCCGTTAAAATCTTGAGTTCGAAATTTTTCATGATTACAATACTTACTTATACTTCGTATAAGAAAGTAAAAATAGATGAAGTTTAAAAATGTATTGAATACGTACTATATATTGCGATGTACCAAAATATATGGCAACGGTAACTAATATATGTTTATATAACATAGTCAAATAAGAATATCATATCTGTGTCCAGAATTTAAAATTAGTAATTATAAACGGTTTTTTTTCAGGTGCTCGTACTAAGACAATTGCACTTATATAACACCCCTATAAATTAAAATGGAAAATAAATTAAATATCTGTACTATGAGTTTAATAATAATAGTAATATTTTGTTTGTTCTTTTGCAGATGTGCTTGTGGAGGGTGTTACGTTTTACTATATACGTGCTAGTGATCATGGTGTCGCTGGCGACTGCACAAGAATTCGTTGACAAAAGAACACCAGAAGGTAAGCGGATTTAAAGAATTTATATATTTATAATTGTAAAACTGGGATAAATATTAATTACGAAATAATTTAATAAGTATTCGAATTGGATATTATTAAAAAACTTTCAGTTAATATATATTACTTAAGTTACAATTTATTATCAATTTTAGTTTTAAATTCAAATTTCGATTTTATTTACTGAACTCTTATTTCATTATTCAAAATCATTCGTGAGGATATATGTTTAATGTTGCTATTATTTGAATAATTATCATTTAGCGAACAGGTGACCATACTTTGTTGTTGATTTAAATTTTGTTTGTTTGCTTTTTTATCTGTGGTTTGTTGGATGACATAGTTAGATAGTTAGTACATTGCTTTGTCAGTTATAAGTCGAAATGTAGTTACTAAGGCTAGGAAAAGGCACCCTTACAACTTTGACTTGCACAATTATTTTAGATTTGGTATTTTTATTTTTCAATTTAATACTACGATCTTTCAAAACAAGAAGCTGTGTCCAAAATAATTTGATCAAAATAAACGGAAAGTTTACCGAAACAAAAGGTATCTTACGATAATTGTACGTAGCTAAAATTGTGGAATTAATATTTCATCATCCGCTAACTTGTTTATCGTGCATTTACATATAAACGTGTATATTCATTGTTGTGTCGTATTAATTGTGAAATAATAAACTTAGGTACCTACTGCATATCCGAAAACTTACAAAAACCATAGGCTTAATATATTTTGGATTAGTGAAATATATGTTGTTAAAATAATTATCACAAATTTAACTATTTTATACGAGTACATAACATTAGATTTTTTTATTTATAAACTCTAGCACTAGAAGGTTTTTAATAAATTTATTGCGCTGATTATATTATTTTAAGAAAATAAGATGTAAAAGTAAAACTCATAATATGGAGAAGCAATTGAAATATACTTAAATAAAGACCATAATTGTTTTTTTCTATTGACAAGAATCTTGTGACATTACAATTTATTTTCTCTCGTTAATTTCATAACTATAATATCAATTTTTTCCGAAACTATCCAACTTCCGATGATCAATCACTCTATATAATATCAATATTGGCTTTGTATTGTTATGGATAGGTGGTCAACAATGGTTCTTGGGCTCCCGGTATGGTAGATCAAATGGTGGCACATCGGCGGGACAACAGAGTTCATCGCGGCGTTTGGTGGTGACGTCGCGTCGAGATGACAAATTCCACCCGGGTTCTCGGTATGGTAAACGCACTCAAATCATTCCTGGCGTCGAATCGCTAGTCAGAACATCGCCGGCGGACACATTTACATCACTAATAACATCATCGTCGACAGCGACTGGCGAATCATCACATAATGTCGAGTGCTCGTACACAGGAGTTGCAGATTTATATCGTTGTCATATCAGGTAATGAAAAATGTTTTTTATTATTTTTCAATGCTTCAACATTTACGTGTTAGGGTTTAATGGATTAATATGTCAGGCATTTTGCCAAGATTAAGAACAAGAAACTAAAGTTAAGTTGGGTATTCATATCTAGAGTGCTTCCTACTACTACGTATAAAAGTCTATTGTTTTTACTTTACACACACAGGCACACACACGCAAGCGCACACAAATACACAGACTACTACTTTTGGCGTATCTGAAGCTCCGAATTTTCGTAAAAATAAATTAAATTGAAATTAAATGATTAAAAGTAATCGAATTTTATTTTTGAAATGTTTTTACTTTTTTATTAGTAATAAGTAATTAATAAAAATAAAACTTAAAAATCTTTGATTTGGTAAGCGCTTTTGAACTAAAATATTTTCACAAATATGTCTTTAACAATTTATGTGATTGTGCTAGAGAAGTAAACAAATTATATGCAACATTTTCTTTCAAAAACTATAATGAATTTAAATTTCTTAAAAATTCTTTAATAATAATTCGTTTTGAAATGTAAAGGTGAAGCATTTGATTATCAGAAGCTTCGCAAACAAATTTTCTATCGAAATCAATACTTTAATAATAAGGAACAGTCCATCGCGATCCACGAAAATATTTTTTGTATTGTCTAACTCGCTACATTTTCAGTTTGCATTGTTCAGGATATGCATAATGCACCATCATCGCTTCGCAACAAACGTACACGAGTTAAAAGGCGTATTGAATATTGATAAAGATAATCTGCGTCTATGAAATTAATCCTTTCTTTACACGTAATTTTAAACATGATTAAAATAGTTAATTTAGTATGGTTTATAAGTCAAAATGGTATTAGCAGACGTCTTTTCTATACAACGATCAATTTATTACACACGTTTTAAAAATTGATCAAAAAATTAACATTTTAAATGAAAATATCTAAACTAAGCTTGGTTTTAACTGGCAAACACATTTTTCAATTTGGCAGAACAACGGGTAAAATATGAAGGCCATTTCGGCACATGTGAAGAAAAACAATAAAGGAGTTGAGAATTGGCCAAATATTTTATGCTAGAGGTTACCTTAATTGTTAATTAATGCTGTATAAAAACTTTTGGTTAACCTATAGTTCAACTTTTTTTTTACGTTAATTGTTAATGATACGCTAGCGTTAACTGGTTAATGATTGGCTATAAACCGGCACTTGTATATTTATATGTGTAACTAAGTTTTGGATAAAAATATTCTTGAATGTAATTCGGTTTTGATTGCAACCTTCACATCAACTAACAATTATGGTTCGACAAAAATTACAATAAATAATAAATCAATATTTTTAAGCAATTACCATAAATCATAATAATGAAAGATTTTCTTGTTTTCCTGGATATTTAAATCGATAATACTGAAAATCATTAATGTTGATTTAAAATAAATTGTTGAATAATGAAATATGTTTTTACATACATACATAATTCCTATCACATGGGATTTGTATATGCTTGACAAGGAAACCCTTTATTTTTGAATGGCATATTCAAACCGGAAGTGCATGTTTACTCTGGTTAGTTTTTGCGGTTTCTACAAAAACTCCGAAACGGTTGCACACAAATGATAATAATATCTAAAACTGTACCAGTTACAAATTGTTATTTAAATTATTATATACATGTTATTTATATTGCCATAGTTTCATAGGTATGGGTAGAATAATTTGATATTTTACATCTATTGTCACACATACTAGATTTATTGAAAAAGCATTTCAAGGGTTACTAAAATATTAAAAGTATTATCTATAAATATTATGTTAGGGTTTGAGCTTATATGAAAATAAAGTTCACTCCAATATTCTGTAGCTATATCAAGTTTAGAATTATCCGTTTATAAGTTTAACTACATGCAGACAAAGAGACAGATGATTAATTCTCGAATACTTAATATTTCGTGGATCTAATTAATATTGTTATTGAAATATACACAGTAAAATAATAACATACTGCACAATTATTTGTGATATTTTAATGTAAAACTTGTATATTGCAATACAATTTACTAAAATGAAAAAGCGTACCTATATTTTCTACATTAACATGTTCATGTATTCAAAATATGGTCATTACATTGAATGGTAAAAAGGCCATATTATAGCTAGAAAACACGCTACCATTCGCATTAAAAGCTGTAATTATAAACCCAAAGGTACTAACACACAATTATGGTGCATTAATTGAATTGAATTAATTATTCAAAATACACATGTTATAAATGATTTTGTGAATTAACTCGTTGTATTTCTACTTTATATAATTATTATTATCTGATATCTCGCTGAATGTATCATGATTCTTTTTTGGAAGCCTACATTTGATATATATGTGTTTGATGAGATATTTCTTTCAAAACGCGTAAGAGTATAAGATATCAAATCACGTGTTGGACAACATGTCACTATTTTCTTCTATGTATGTACATACCTACGAAGTTACGAATTGAAAACTTAACTGAAATTGTAAGAATTTACATCATGACATTCTTTCACCATTCAGTTCATTCGGTTCTTCTATGTGTTCTTATATCTTGTTTACTCTCCTATATTACATTTTTTTTGTATTAAGCGTAATTATGTTATTGAAATACATCTTTATATGTTGCAGGAAAGAAAACACAAGCGACGAATTTTTCTCCAAGTAAGATAAATTTGTGTATGTGAAAAATGAGGATAAGATTTTAAATTGATCATTTTTGTTGTTGATACATCGATAGTTTATCAGTAATTATTTTTAAACGGGTGATGCACTGTGTCGTTTTAAAGGGCTGGTAACATGACATCTTGCATCACTCTTATTATGTTCAATAATTTAATAAGTCGGCATTTATTGTAAAACAAACTATCTATTATTATGTCCGTAAATGTGCAATAAATTCTATATGTTATATCATACATAAACGTGTTTTATTTCACAACACATTTCAATTGCATGAAGAATAATAACAAAACATTTCATTTTACTAGTTTAGGAATGTATCTAATGATAATGATATCCCTCTTGATTTAAATTAGTTTTTTATAGATTCTTGCAATTTGATTGTTAAAAAAAAAATTCGAAGTAGAAGCGCTTCTATACTCTATTTTGTTGAGGCTTCTGCAATATCACTGATGCACACGAAGCATATTCATATTTCAAACAAATTTTATTGGAAAAGTTTCTTCAAAAGGTGTATCAGTTAATTCAGTTGTATTTTTGTAATTTCTGCAATATCACCGAAACGGCTATCTTTACAGTATAATAGTTAATATTTCGCACAACATGTAAGTAAATTTTTTTTAAAAAGAGTATTATTTACAGGAAAATCGCTATAGATTTTTTTAAAAATGTACTTATGTTACCATAGTTACGTAGGCTTATGAAATATAATTACATACATCAGCCTGTCAATTATTTAATAGAATAATAAATTATATTCAAATAATTTTACATTAATCTAATGTTGTTAGAAATATATTTAGTGAAAAAGTGATTAAAAGGTTTTCAAAGGAAATAGAAATAACTAATAGTTAACATGTAAATATTTAGCATCTGGTACGGTCGATTATGATAGGTTTTCTGCAAAGATGTGTGTGTATTTGCTTACAAACATTTGCCTTTAATTACTTAAATCAGGTTTATTATCAGTATCACGGAATTTGACGTATCAAGGCATTATATATTGTTAGTTTTATGCCTTCATCGGTAATAATAATCGGGAATTTAGTATTTGATTGCATCATATGTAAATTTTACAATATCAGTTTTAAAGCAACTAAAATTTAGAATGGATTTTGTAATTATATATTAGCCGGGTGCCGGCAGTTTCATCAATTATGATATTAAATTTTCTGTGATTGTATTTGGATCATAATTACATATAATTGACGAGTGTCATACCGCCTACACGTAATACGTCATTGATCAGCTTAAATTATTTAAAAACGCTAATAATATATAATGCAGTTTTAGAGTCTAGTTATATACTAGACTATAAAACTGCATTAAATATTATTACCGATCATAATCTTCGATCATTTGAACAAATTAACTGTAGCACTGGAATTTCTTATACGTAAGCAAGTTTATGAAAAGATATGTCGTTATTTATTATATATTAGTTATTATTATGACCGGAAGTTTTATAGGTTCTAAATCATTGAAATTATAATATTTTGAATATATCGCTAACCTTTTAAACACTTCTCAGTCAATCTATTTTTGGCAATCGTTAAATATATTGCAACAATGTTAAAAATATTAGTATCTTGTTATTTTTATTTGTTTCATTGATGATAATTATGCGCGTTTAAGAATTCTGTCATATTTCCCAGAACTTTTGAATCAAAGGGAATTACAAAGAAAAATTGATGCTCATAAAGTTATAATTGAACCATTATTTAATAAACATAATTGTAATCAAATAAAAAAGTTTATAAGGGATAAGTAAACAAAATAAAATTATGAGCATTGTACGTCTATATTTCCCTAGGTGGATAATAATGCGCAATTAAATAAAACAATTTACAAAGTGTGTTTCACGAAATTATCATAGCAACTCTATAATCTCATCACATTGCATTACGTAAGTGGTTGAGCTGTTAAGATTAATTATTTTACAAAAATATTACGAATACATAAAGAATTACTACGTCATGTGGATATATATATATATATATATATATATATATATATATATATATATATATATATATATACATATATATATATATATATATATATATATATATATATATATATATATATATATATATATATAAAATGTTAGAAATATGCTAAAAATATTTGAAAAATCGGAAGCTTACATCGTCATGAATTAGTAGCCGTATAATTAAAAGTATGCGCAAACGACCAGACAACCTCCGGTAACTGATTTCCGGTTATTAGCGGATAACGGTTCAGAAAAATTGCGAATAAGTAAGTATTTTTCAATGACGTATTCCATCGAACCCAATCGTTAAATGTTCTATGTTTTTTTGTTTCTCGCAAATAAGGAATTTATTTTCACTGTATTCAATGAATGGCAATATCCAAATTATAATATAATTATATAGAATATTATTGACAATAGTTTCAGTAACCAAATATATTTGATTGTTGATATAATGTTGCAGCTTTCTGCTATTATGGAAATATCTAGTGCGGCGCACAGTGGGACGAAACGCTTGAAAAGTGGCCTAAAAGATGTTTTTTTAGAATTTATTTTTATACCATCTTATTAAGAATACTTTAGAATACAGAAAGCAATCTTTTTATTTACTTTTCAGAATATCATCGATCTGTGAACATAAAACTTAAAAAAATTTACACAAAAACACTTTTTACGTGTGTGTGTGTGTGTGTGTGTGTGTGTGTGGCTGTGTGCATCCTCTCTACTGCCTAAACGGCTAAAGGTAAAATTATGAAACTTTAAACTTAAGATTTGTATATACCTCGCATGTGCACCTCCTATTTTTGAAAAATATATTCAAACCGGAAGTGCTTGTTTACTCTAGTCAATTTTTGCGGTGTGTGCAATTACTCAAAAATGGTTGCAGTTACAGAAAAATTTTTGAGATACAAATTATAGATATTAGTATTTTGTACAACCTTTATTTAAAACTTTTTTTCAAAAAAGGTACCGGTAATAAAAAAATGGGAATTGAAATTTGTTCTTATTATAATTATTTTCACATAAATCGTATCAACTGTGCCTGTCAATTGTTTTATAGAAAAACAAAAAACTTAAATAATTTGGAGTTTGACATTTAATATTTATTCTAAGAAATAATTTAGTGAAAAGGGGTTCCAAATATGATATGATCTAACCCAAAAGCGTATAAGAAAATTCGGTGCATGACACTGCAGATGTTTTTAAATGTAAAATACAAATCACTATATCTTTTTTATTTTCCAATCAAATTTTAAAATTCATAATGTTTTGAAGTGCTGTAACGTTAAGTTTCAATGTATTCGTTTTAAAATATGGAGCAAATTGCATAATACAGCATCCAAAATGGCGGCCCTTTTTTTGTTGTTAGATTTAATATTTTCATTGGAATAGAAGTATGCTATCGTCGCTTTCCGGTGCTCTAAATTTTATATAATTATATACTCAATACTTTTGCGAATCAAGATCAAAAATAAAAAAATACCCCGTTTTTACCTGGATTTTCGTAATTTTCGCCGCCCAGCATACCTATTTGTACTATGCTGCGTTGAATCCTACATTATATAAGCACTAGTGACGGGTTTATCATAAGTAATTTAAAATCGGTATGTTAGCGAAGTCATGTAATCAGTAACTGGGAATATTAACAAATATTATTTATATTCTAAATTTTAGGAATATTAACTAATATGACAAATTACTTTGCAAGAATTTCTTATAATTTAATTAATTTTACTTACATTTTAAACAATTGCTATAAATTTTAAAAGAAAACAGAATAAATAGACAGTAAAACTGTAGGTTCTTGTGTTTATAATAAACCAAAAACATACATTTTCAATTAAGCAATTTGAATAAGTTTGGTGAAGTTATAAAGCTACTTATCGTGTTGCATAAAAAAACATTTTAAGTGATTATATTATCAGTATTACAATTATTATTATTTTTATTAAAATAATTTAAAAAATTACTATAAGGCGTTTTTTGTGTATGCTGGTTTTAATTTTTTACATAAATTCTTCGTTAAAAATGTCTAATTGTGTTGTAAAATGAAACGATATTTGTAAAGTTTCAATTATATTCAAAGCAGTGGAATTAAGGTACTTAAAAACAGGATTTGACTGAAATAAGGTGGTTTCTATTGATGTGTTAAACGATATTCAGAAATATTTTATGCATATATTTAAACAAAAAATATCATTTTTATAAATGACACAAATCTAAAATAAAATTTATACGTTATATTTGATACATTAAGCATTATAATTATTTTTTCGTTAAATATCAGTCTTATTGAAAATTTTATACTAAACAATTTGCAAAAAAAATAACAAAAATCTTTATTAACAATCAAATGGCCACTTTTCAAACGTATTGTCCCACTGCGCGGCACCAAGTATAATTAAGAATTCCTTGAGATAGACAAATGCTATCAATTTCATTTTTACCTTAAATTGAAATTTGAACTATTCTTGTTTTTTTTTCCGCAATAACAATTCATAAAAATACGAAAATTAGTAGCAGGCAACTTTCTCTGTTTTATCGTTTGTGCGCTATTGATTTTAATCAATAATATTGACATTGTTGTAAACATTTACAAATTCTATACATCATATTATGAAATATTTTAAGAAAAATATATAGTTACGACTTCATTGATCTAGCTTATTTTAGTGACGAGATATGTAAAGAATAGTACTAAAAAGTAATATTTTCTCATTCGTCACAATGCATTTTCTATGAACAGAATCAGATAGCGTCATATAAATTGTCATGACATATTCTCACAAAGAATGGGTCATTTTCGCCCTGTTTTCTTCATATGTGTTTGAGTTTATACACGCAATTAAATATCATACATAAATTATATAATTTTTTATTCTAGTACCATTGTCATATTATACAGTACTTTTCTTTATTAAAAATAACAATCTCGGCATAGGTCTTTCCACTTTATAAAAATCACCCTCTATGCGCTTACGCTTGCAAATTGAGATTGATTATAATCATATTCAGGGCCTAAATATAATATAGTATTATAAGCGATAACGAAATATTACACTAACAATATGCGTGTCGTAAAAACATTCATTAAAAACTGTTTGCATTTTCGTTGGCAAGATAAACATAGTTTTGAAAAAAAACTGACAAAAGAATCTTTCTACACAAGTAAAAAAGAAATTACGTTTGGAAAATATCGAAGTGAAAAATATTCAATTTCCCTTGACAATACGTATCAGAGTGTAATACAAAACTGCATCCATGCAAAAGTATTCTTTGAAAAGGCATGTACAAAATACAAATAAATAAAACTCATCTCAACTGATGTCGCTATGAACAGAACTGATATGAACCGAAAAAAAAAAACGCCACTGTGTTACTCCATCTATAACCAAAATAGAATATTGTTTTGAGTCGAGTGCACTTTTCAAACAGGTAAGTGTACAATTTATACGAAAGCATCCAAGAGTAAACAGTACGTATGGCATTGTAATGCAAGGCTAATATTATCTATTTAAAATAATCACCGATTTTAAATCAATAAATGCCAATATCTTAAAAATTTATATAATAATTATGTACCATGTTTTATACACTGATATGAATATACAAGGAAAGGATTTTATATGAAAAACATGTTGGCTCAAAGGAGACTAGAACACATGTAACAATAGCATTTATATGGTTTTGATTCATATAAAATCAATTTAAATATCCGCAATGGCTGACACTGAACTTTCTTATGCATATTTTGTTTAGATAAGAAGAATATTCTTCATATTTTTACTTTCATTTACGCAGTATAAGTAATTGTTGTCATCATGAATATATATATATATATATATATATATATATATATATATATATATATATATATATATATATATATATATATATATATATATGAATCGATTCCGACTATTTTTGGGATGACGTCCGTCTGTGTATGTGTGTGTGTGAGCGTTCTACAGCCTAAATGGTTGAAGATAAAATTATGAAACTTTAAGCTTTGTATATGATTCGCCAGATAATCTTTTAAAAATAAATGATAAAATAAATATTCAATCCGGAAGTGCCTATTAACTATAGTCATTTTTAGAAAAAAATTTAGGATAAAAATTATTTATATTAATATTTCGCATATATTTTGTTTGAAATTTTTTTCAAAGAGTACTTATTTGAAAATAATGGCTAATAAAATTTCTTATTATATTTAATTTTACATAAATCGTATCATCTTCACCTGTCAATTGCTTAACACAAAAAATAGACTCAACACAAAACAAAAGACTCAAATAATTTGGATTTTGACATTTAATAATTATTGTAAGCAATATATTCCAACTATTTTTAGAATGACGTCCGTCTCTTGTGTGTGCTTTACAGCCAAAACGATTGAAGGTAAAATTATGAAACCTTAAACTTAAGCTTTGTCTATGCCTCGCCAGAAAATCTCCTATTTTTCAACAAAATATTCTAACCGGAAGTGCCTGTTTACTCTAGTCATTTTTTGGGGTTTCTGCAATTACTCAAAAACGGTTGCGCTAACTGAAAAATATTTAGAATAAAAATTAAAGATATTAATATTTAGTATAACTTTTATTTGAAAAATTTTCTCAAAAAAGGTACCGGGAACAAGAAAATGGCTATTGAAATTTGTTCTTATTATAATCACATAAATCGTATCAACTGTGCCTGTCAATTGTTTAATAAAAATACAAAAAAATGAAATAATTTGGAGTTTGACATTTAATATTTATTCTAAGAAATAATTTAGTGAAAACGAGTTCCAAAGGTTAGTAAAATGTTATAAATTAGAAAAATAATCTAAATATGATCTAACCGAAATGCGTATAAAAAAGTTCAGTGCATGACACTGCAGATGTTTTTAAATGTTTTTTCTAAACATCTGCAGTGTCATGCACCGATCTTTCTTATACGTATTTGGGTTTATTGTAGTTTCATTATTTTTCTAATTTATAATATTTGTTCTAACCTTTGGAACACTTTTACACTAAATATATTTCTTAGAATAAATATAAAATGTCAAACTTCAAATTATTTAAGTTTATTTTGTTTTTTAAATAAACAATTGACAGGCGCAGATAATACGATTTATGTAAAAATAAATATAATAAGAAGAAATTTCAAGAGCCATTTTCTTGTTTCCAGTACCATTTGGGAAAATTTATTTAATTTATCTGTAACTGCAACCATTTTTGAATAATTACAGAAAGCGCAAAAAATTACAAGAGTAAACAGGCACCTCCGGTTAGAATATGTTTTTCAAAAATAAGAGGTTTTCTGGCCAGTCATATACAAAGCTTAAGATTAAGATTTCATAATTTTACCTATAACCGCTTAGGCTGTAGAGCGCTCACACACATACACACACACTTAAACAGATGAACATCATTCCAAAAATAGTCAGAATCGATTCAGGGAAGGTCAAAACGTATATTTCCGTTAAAATCGCGAGATCGAATTTTTTCATAATTACAATACTGCGTATAAGAAAGTAAATATTGTTCCGATTACAAGAAAGCGCTATTGAAAACGTAGGTTACTACCTAAATCGTATCAACTGTGCCTGTCAATTGTTTAACAGAATAACAAAACAAAACAAATAATACAGAAATTGAAATTTAATATTTTTTGTATTTAATGAAAAAGTGTTTCAAAAGTTAATAAAATATTTAAAAATATAATATATGAGAAACATAATTTTTGCAATGAATTGGATATTTTTGACGGAAATCATTTAAGCATATTACAATGTATTAATAACAATGAAATACGAACGAATTGGTTATTAAAGAATATATTTTAAGATTTTATGCATGATCATTACGTAATAATTATAGTAATATAGATACTTAACATTTTTAGCGCATACAATATGTTATAATACTCATTACCGCGTGCAATCATGACACACTAATTGTTAGATACCCTTTAACTTTTATCATGACGTACAACTTAATATATTTAAGTTCTAGTTAAATATTTTCGAATGGAAAGTTAGAAATGACCATTATAATATAAATTCTATTGATTTAGAAAATGTACCTACATATTTTGAAAATTATAAAAAACCCTGTGATAAGTGTCAAATCCGTTTCGAATTTTCATTCCGCTCAGTTTAAAAAGCGTCAATCCGGTTTCTGCTCGAAAAATAATTATCAATTAGACTCGAGTGGAATATTAAACTTAATATATATCACAAGTAAACTTGTGTACTCGTTTTTATTGATTAACTTGCACATACAACATAATAAACACTCACTAATAATTGTTTGGTCCTTAATTAATAATTGAGGCATAATCTCCAAATACAATTTAGTAATACACGACTAGTCAATTATTTTTAAATTTCAAAAACATTATTGTATTTATTTCCTTGACATTTGCATGCTAATTCACGGAAACAAAATGATATGCAAGCAATAAGCAGAGATGCTTTGTTGCCATAGGCGTTGAATAATTGATTAAACAACACCTACAGAGTAGAATGAGCTTACTTAAATTAGAAAATACCACATTTGGTTTGAAAACCAAGCAAAAAACAAGAATATATGATTTTCTTTCATTGTTTCATCAAACCAGCTTTAGAATGATACAAGTTGAAGAAAAGATAATCATGTACTAAATTGTAAATAAATGTATACCCTGTTCATCTTTCAACCTACATACTTAATTACGTTTCAACATGTACGATTATAAAATGAATTATATTTCTTTAATTATTAGTATTCCCACTGATTTAAATAAATATACAAGGCATTTCAAGTCCAAAAATATGTTTATTACAAAATGTTACATTAAGTACTAAATTAACTTACAAATAGAAAATATGTGTTCCCCTAATGCGCACACCAAATACGTTTTTATACGTTTAATTACTCATTTCGAGTTTCCTAGCAACGAGAGCGTAGCACCGCGGTGAAACATGATCGTCCGTTATTTTTTGCACGTCACAAAGTTGTCCAGACTCTTTCACCATTTCAACGCGATCCAAGAGTACAATATTCTCACAAACACTTTGCAGAGATGTCTGAAACGCAGTATAAATCTCAACTAGATGACACTGGCTTTCGTAAATTGTCCAGGCTTCTGTTAACTTTTCACGGAATTGTTGCGAACCGATTAAGTGTTCCTGCTGGTTTTCCGGTACATTTGGATTACACAATGTGTGTGTAGTTTCTAGACCATCTAGATAAGATCGAAAATTATCAAATTCCGACGCGGAAAATTTGCTTTTTCGTTTCAAACGGCTCAGATGGTAGCCTTCTGCAAATGTTACATTTAGTTTTATTTAGTGCTATACGTGGTCGTAGGCAATAAAATTTGATGTCATAAAGTTAGAAAATAGTTATAATAAGATGCAGTAAAATGTATGCTATTGGGTTCTATTTTTAAATCGATATTTTTATTTCTTTAATAAAAATAAAATATGTATTAATCCTCTGGGAAATATTTCAAATGCTCAAAAGTGCATTTACTTACACAAAAATACCATATGCAATATGAATAAATAAGTATAGGTAAATCTATAACTTGATACAGATATTTACTCTAAAAGATCAATATATTTTATTTTATTATACATAGTAAAATAAATATATTACTCATGAACACATGAGTCAGTTTATATTCATTCTGACTACATATAGGGAAGATATTCTGCTCTAAAAACCAAACTAGAAAAACACGTGCATATCCTTAATTGTATGTATTTATAGTAGGTATATTTTTTCGCGTAATTGTTCGGCACGGTACCAATAAACTTCATTATTTTACACAGATAATTGGATTTGAAAAATACTCTGATAGATGCAGAGATTGAATTAAAGCGCGACTTTACGGAGTTAGCAATCAAACGAGGTCTACGAAGGATACCAGGCGGTTGTCTATGATTTTTATAGAGGTCATAGAAACGCATTGTCGTGAATGAGAAAATATTAGAGTACTTTTTACTGCTCTTCTACAAATATCAAGTAGACCAAATAAGATAGATCTGTGAAATTTTAACCACATATACCTACTTCATAGTATGATATTAAATTTAAAATTGTTTACGTCAATATTATTTTCTCAAATGGACGGTGTAATAGAAAAAGTCACATACTCCTAGTAACTTTCGTATTTATATGAATAAAATATGTAAACATTTTTTTTACAAATATTAAGAAAGGTTCAAATTTTATTTTAATGTAAAAATTATTTTGATACTGTTTATGTATCACGAGTAATTAGGTTTCAATTATATTCGGTGCCGCAATAGACTCTTCCGGTAGTAGTTAGGTATGTGAAGATGAATTTTAAAAGTTTAGAAACTATCAAATGTTTTTAAATATTTGATTATTGGAACTATATTCGAATTTGAAAACTGTAGATGTGTTTAAAATAAGTACAATTAGGTAAAATGTATTTGGAACATATGGAATTATTCAAAATACAATTAAAGAATGTATGAAAGTAATAATAGAGCTGTTTAAAATTGGCTTCGCTAATGTCTAAAGTTTTTTTACTTTTATAGTAAACATAACATTTTGACGGAAATATGCCTTTTGACCTTCCCTGAATCGATGCTGACTATTTTGAGAATAACGTTGACTGTGTGTTTGTGCATACGTTCTACAGCCTAAACGGTTGAATGGGAAATTATGAAAATTTAAGCAAGTGCATGTTTACTCCAATAATTTTTAGTGAGTTTTGCAATAACTGAACAATAGTTGCACAAAAATATTTTATCTATTAAATTTAAATATATTAAATTTAGAGATATTAATATTTTGTACAACCTTTATTTGATTTTTTTTTCAAAAATGGTACATGTTACCAGAAAATGGCTAATGAAATTTGTTCCTATTTTATTTATTTTTACATAAATTGTATCAACTGTGCCAGTGAATAACAAAATAGACTCAAATAATTTGGCATTTGGAATTTAATATCTATTGTAAGAAATATATATATTGTGAAAAAGTGTTCAAAAGTTAGTTAATTAATAAAAATATGAAATTTTATATTTGAGTAGACCAATTATCTAAACAAAATACGTATAAGAAAGTTCAGTGCAAGCCATTGCGGATATTTGCTATCCATTTTAAATCAAAATCTTGATTTTCAACTGCATCATATAAAGTAGAATAAAAAATATATGTTTTTAATATTTCAAAAGACCAACTTATTTGGTCTACGCAATATTTGAAGAACAGTATTAACTAAAAAGTAATATTTTCTCATTTCTCATTCTATGATCACTAGTGTGACATTACAGTCTGAACCAAGTCAGCTAGCAACCGTTGTGCGTTGCAAATACCTATAGGCGTCATTTTTATTATTAATATGAGGAGTGAACCACGAAAACGTAAAATAATTGCTACAAAAGTCGACACATTTTCAGCACCTACAAGTACAAATTTTATTCCGACAATCGAATTCCCATTATTAGCGGCGAACATCACCTTCATCATTGCTTACGCATAATTAAAATCACCGTAAAGCCATCGTAAAACGAAGAAGGATATCATGAGAACCACATAATATTTAATGAAATTCTAATATTTTACTACTAACTACAGTTACAATAATTCTTATTACGTTTTTTGTTCAAATTGCTGTTTTGATTGAAAATAAAATATATGCAAATTAAAAAAGAAACTAAACTTTACCAAAGTTCATGTTCAAAGCTCTTTGGCATTGGTTTTGATACCGTTAGTATGTACTGATAATTTTAGTACAAATATTTTTTATTTATACAGAAATTAGCTATGCCAAACTTTAGACCAGTATGAACTTGATTTTCATTCAACAAACAATCTTCAATCCTTTAACATGGAAGATATTTAGCATTATTAATCAAGTCTCTACTTTTGAAACATTAGTTTACAGAATAGACTTCATAATTTCCAAAATAAAATTTAAAAAGTGTTTTACTTTATTATCTAATAATCGGACGTTACTAATATCAATATTAGTAACGAATTTGAAATTTTCATGTAATAGAATTTGTTAATTCAAAAAATAGTTAATTAAATAAATTTAAATACCCATCATAGTATATTATACCGCGATTTAAGCTAACATGGCGACAAAAATGGAAAACTAACGTATGCAACCTGTATGAACAAAAGCAGCTGTTTTTCTTTTTTGATTATTTGTAAAAACAAGCAAGCCATTCATAATGCTGCTGCTCATAACATGTGAAATTATAGAGGTCTTAACATGTAGATTTTTTCCTGCTAGTAGACTATATTCTAAAACTAAAATATTTTTTTGTAGCACTCTTAGTTACAGAATTATGCGCTTCCAGGGATTGTGACGTCGCGATTCTTTTGATATACCTAGTACCTAGCCTATTAAGTTCGGCATACTTTTTAAAAGCAGACCTTATATTTTAAACAACAAGCTTACCAAAACAGAAAGAAGTGGCTAAGGCATATTGGTTTCCAATTGGCAATAAAAAAATTAACTACTTTTGTGTATAACGAAAAGATTGCGGGGCTTGACGCATAAGCTATGCTCGCTTTAAATTTTTTTATTAAATTCTTAAGAATATGTCACGTCAAATTTTGATAGAATAGCCACCTCAGGTAAATCAACTAACAAAGGGCATAAATTGACCCGAAATATATAATAAAATTTAACAAAATATTTTCTTAAATTTCCATTTAAAAAATAAACTCAAACATAAATTATACTAAGTTAAAATACAACAATTATTTTTTTTTTATTAAATAAATACCTATATGGAACTTGTTCATAGCTATGAATAAAAGCAATTAATGCATATTATTACGGACCTTGATCGGAAACAAGTTGTAAAACAGCACGTCGGACAGCCCCAATCGAATGTCTAAGATGATCCTCATGAGACATAGATCGCCAACTTGACGCTGTATTTTGACAAGCAAGTCTCAAAAATGCACTTGTCAGAAAGTTCGTGGCATCTTCGCAATCATACACATCGCGCAGCATACGGCTAACGGGGAAGTTTATGAAACGTTCAGCGTTCTCATCGCTTGCGATTTTTTTCAAACGATGATAACAGCATGGCATAACGATTGCCTGTTTCACACAGCTAATACTACCAAATAGTCGTAAAAGTGTAATAGTTAAGTCTGCGCAAGCGTGTAAACCAACTAAACAAACGCCATTTTTGGCTAAATTTAAAAAGTCGAAATTTTCATTTAAATATTTATTTAAAAATTCCGTCGAATTTTCGTCTACGAAATGTTGCACGTATTGTACATGATTTAATGATGTTCTATACATGTCATTTTGTCTTTTTATTGCTGTTTCTACGAAATACTTGTTTGCTTCTACTGCTAGTACTTTGTATCCATACTTTTCGTATAATAATTGAGGTAAATAGCCCTACAAATTATTAATTGGATGATTATATAACTGCACTAGCATTAAAAATACGGTCCGGGAAGTTACCCATTATTTTGAAGAATTAGGGTAAGGTTGCTCAAGACGTACCAGTGCTTAAATCGTACCACTCGAGTTCTGAACGAACTGCGCAGACAACCGCGCATACAACCAAAAAGAAATATATATCTGAGTCAACCAAATGTTTTAAGTGTCATTTTCTGCTATAAAAGTGGTTTGTTATAAATCCTCTCATCAAGTTAGTTTATTTCAATTTTTTTATAATTTTCTGCATATTTTTGGAAGTTAATATTGCAAGTTAATTATTGATAAAATTATGTTACTTATTAAATATAAATTCAGAAGAATATATATAATCGTTTGGCCGAAACGAGATTGTATTGATTTTATTCAATATTTGATTATGTTTATTTTTAATGTTAACTTGTGCCGTGTCTTAAGTCGTACCCATATGAGATTCCTATATCGTACTGTAATGAAAATGTAAACAATGCGACAAATAAAAGAAATGCAGTAATTAATAAAAAGGAATGGTATTAAAAATTAAAAAGATGAAAAGTAATTGGTTTTGTTTTATTTGTGGAGTAGATCGAGAGGAAACATGATAAATTGCTTGAAATGAAAATTATGTGCTCACGATTTATGCGCTGGAGTTGATAAAAGAACAATAAATATATATATATGTGATCTTTGATTATATATCTAATAAACTAATTAATAAAAAATAAATTTTTATTTTCATAATAAATAACTACAATATTAGTGCAGGTAGTGAACAACACATTTTATTTTTATTTATTTGATAAATCCTAGGTTTTATACGCTTTTTCTCTTAAGGGGTACGACTTGAGCAACCTTAACCTATGTGTTTATCTAATAAAAAATAACTACCAGTTTGTCAAGAATCAATCATTCGTCTATGAAATATCAATTATGACGTCATTACTTTATTGCAATAGCATGTTTTTTAATGGATCACAACAAAAATAAATATTGATAGATTCTATTGCTTATTTCTGTTTTTTAGTATTCGTTTTTTATAAATTATATATTTATTTTACAAATGTTTTAAGACAAAATATAAATAAAAATAATAAACTAATTTAATATTTCACTGTGCAACGAAAACTAATCGAGAATTATTAAATTTAAAATTACATCAAAAGAAAGAGTAACTTCTCGAACCTTCAACGTATTACCAGTCCTGCACCAATATCTATAATAACACCAATATTTTTCGAGCGACAATTTTCGTGGATAAACGGCGCGAGTGCTAAAATTTCATGTTTCTTTTTTATATTCAAACCTTTGAAAAATTGAATCGGTAGTATTAAATCATCGGTAACGGAATATTTTTCACAATTTGGCTTGAACGATTCTATTTTTCGTATAAAAGTTTTTAGGGAATTTGGCCAGTCCTCCTACAATTTAAATTTGTTCATTTATGTAATCTATTTAATTTTCCTAATTACGTACGTGCAGGTAACCGAAAGGCAATTCGTTAAGTTCATGAGTAGATATTTGTTCAAGATGTTCACGCCAGTCATGCGGAAAATTTTCCAATAATTTCTCCGATAATATTCTTGTATTTGGAGTGCTAAAAAGCCATTGATAAGTACGTAGAAATGAAATTGTATCTTTGAAATAGTCGGAGGCATTTGTGTAAGTTGCAGGTAGAGTCATTATTTTTTTACTTTTTTTTTTTCTGTAACCAAAGAAATATATTATGTTTCGATTTTCTATTGCAGGTTTACTATATTTTTAGCAATTTTCTTTCGCTTATTTGTAATATTTAATAAGTAACGCTTTTGATATTATTTTAATAATTGATATATATATATTTATAGTAATGCAAAAAATGATATTAAGTTTTTAGGAGTTTATCCAGGTTTAAATCGGTCTTTGATATTTCTGACATCTATATTAAAACATAATTTTAATAGATAGCAGTGCCTAAACGCTAACACCATCTTTTACTTAACGACCTGAAATATAATAAATATCAAGAAAATAAAACAAATATTAATGACGCATTGATTTTACTTCATTGCCTAAATTATTGCAAACTATAAAAATATATATAACAAAGGATGTATGTGTTTTGTAATTTTCAACTTATTTAAGCGTATAGTTTTTAAACTCTACTTTATATTTTGATTTACCTATATACTAATTATGTGCTATTTGTTTAAATGAAATATCATAACTAATGTAATCTGAATAAAATCAATAAAAAAACTTATTATTTTAAAGTTCTTTAGTTAATATTGTTTGTGCTAATACAATATAACTTACGATTCATCCACTCTTTACTAATAATTATAGTATAATTAAAGAGGTAAAAAATACCAGTGAACAAAAAAAAAACCCCCTAAATATTTTGTTAACTAAATCGGTTCTGATGGAATTATTAAAAAGTGTAATCCATTTCTCAGCGTGACATTCCTTACTGAAGAGCAAGATTTCGAAATGGATTTCTAATGATGTAAAGTAAAATCATCAACTGAGTTGCTTAATTAAATTTACTCTATTTGTGAAAAATAAGTTTACATTAGATGATCCGTTAATCATTACATTCGTAATTTAAAATTCATAGAATATAAAGGGGTCTGCCACCTCATTTGATGGGAAACAGGCATGATATTATATATGTACGTATGTAACAACTGGCACATATCCATCGAAGGATAAAATAATCAAAATTAATATTTAAGGTAGTTTTTCTAACATTGGTAACCATTAAAACAGAATTCGTATTACATTAGTCATCTTGGGCTTATTTGTTTTAAAATTATTTTTATAGAATAAAATTCGAACATATGTTTTAATATTTATATTTCTAAACATAACAGATATACATTATATAATTAATAACTTACTAAAATAAACGGAACACAAATAATGTGATAAGAGAATACTTTATTGTATAAAAAGAAATCGTTAGTGACAAAACAACACATAGAATTATTGAATCCTCTCATGTGATTCCATAACCGTCCACAGTTCATCTTTTCGTTTGTTGATGTCCATCCCTTGACTTTTCGGGCCTAAAACAACTTTGCCTGCCAGGAAATCTTCTTTATTGCTCAAGAATTTTTCATTGGCTTCCGCTAGCTGTTTTACATCAATCGCCATAAGTTCTGCACGATGTCTTTGCAGTATATCCGTAGTCAATCCTTTGGAGAATTCTTGATTACCTCTATTACACGGAGCTACAGGTGCATCAACACTTTGGAAAACCCCAAGTTTGGCTTCGAGAACGTCTTGAGGTTTGATATTTTTTAAATTATCCATAAGCCAGTGATACGAGTTATCGAACACGTCAAGTGTAGCTAAATGTCTAGGATCTCGGTAGCTATAGAATGTAAAGACTCCATCACCTGTGATTCGAGCTCCACCTCCGTATGCCCCTTGTCTTTCCCTCAGCTCTGGGTGTAAATATTTTGAAGACAGCAGCCGTGCGAGTACTCGTAATCTGGCATAGTTCGCATCTATGAACGGAACGGTTAAAATTGATTTGGAACAGAAATTGATGGGGATGTTCAGTACGTGATGCTGACAATGAACCGAATCGATTGGTGCCCAAATTTTTGGTGTGACGTAAATATTTTTGTTTGGTAGATCTAATGCATTGCCTGGTAAGTTGTGCGCGAATGTTTCGAAGGATTTATAAATTTTATCGGCGCTTTCATTTGACACATTTAAGGAACACCTACATACAAAACAAAATTGTTAGATATTTCATCATTCTTATTTTAGGGAAATATTATATATACATTTAATCATGCAAATTTTATTATTTCATGCAAATTTTTAACATGGCGTAAGAATAAAAACAAAAAATATAAAAAAAACTATTGCCCGGGTAAAAATATCGGTTAATTTTCAATTTTCTGATTAAAAGTTTTACTGACGATTAAACCATGATTAGCATAGCCCAATTAAAACAAATAAAAACAAACAAATCAAAACTATTCAATGTCAATTAACACACTGAACTTGTGGAAGCGATAGAATTAAATATATTAGACTGTGCAGGTGTACATAAATAATTTAAACAAAATAGGAATACCTGAACATTCACAGTATTTCAAACAAAGCGATATATAGACCGCAATAACAAACTTCCTGCAACCGTGTTATTTATCAACGAAGCTGAATAAAGTTCCTATATAGTCAGTATTTCCTCGGTAAATGCCATTCCGACAAAAACACTCTCTATATGTAGAACATAGCAAATAAAACATAAAATCTCTTACCTTAATTTATTCTTGTTAAAAAGTATCCTGGCAATAGTAGACAGTTCTTGAAGTATAGCTAGATAGTTGGACGTCTTAACTAAACTCTTCATATATGTAATATGATGAAGACCAGTCAACTGATCCTTTTGATAGGACGAACCAGAAACAAGCCCAGCAGCCGCACTCATTGCATAAATATGACCAAAATCAACAATACCATGCGACAAATTCGCCATATACAACTGCACCAACATCTCAAATCGTTTAACATCCTTCAATTCATCCAACGAAAATAGTTGCGCCCACAAATTCCACATATCCGGCACGTTTTTATCCAGACAATAACTCGAGATTTCAATACCAGGTTCATGTGTATGTAACTGGTGTAAACTCTCACCGATATGTAACGAAAAGTGTATACCAGCTGTTTTATTATTGACTAAATTATCGAACGCCAAATAGTCCATTTTATTCGTGCCCAATTTATTAATAACATAACAAAATAGCGGTAGCATCATCGTTTGCTCTGGTGTTAGTTCAGCTGCGCTTAAAATGCCCTGGAAATACGTGACGCCATTTGTGTTCACGCGACAAAGCTGAATTGGTACAGGTCCGCAAAATAGTTTTTTTATATTATCACGTTCAACATCCGTTTTAATATCATTGATTTGTAATGATGGTAATATATCTACGTTCTGAGTAGTACTCTGCTCTCGTTGCAGTGCCAATCCTTTTTCAAAAATAGTTTTTTTATCTCCCTCAGATAAATTATCAACCTTGTCTTTTACGAGTTTCTTTTCTAGTGTTGTGTATTTCTTTTCGTAATCGATATCAGGTGACATTGTAACAATTAAGCGGTGAGTATTGTCTTTGAAATATTTCTTCACGTATTGTTGTAAATATTTCGGATTAGATGATAAGTTTAATGTCAATTCATTGATTAATTGATTGGCGTTTAACGCTTTTATTACATCGCCGTTGTGATTCCATAGCGGTACCAAACCGAATAACACGTTCAAACCGAAATTTGAGCTCTGGTGTTTGATTTGCAGTTCGTACCGATGCAACACTGAGTCAATATGGTCTTTATTGAATCCGTTCTCTATAATGGCATCTATAGTTTTATCGAAAATCTGGATGACGTCATCGAATTTCTCTTTTTGTAATCCTTGTAAACCGAGCGTGAACACAGTGTCGCGCGTTTGATTATCAAAACCAGTACTCGGTGAAAAACCGCCAGATATTTTCGGCTCAACTAAAGTTTTATAAAATGAGGAATTCGGGCCGTGAATTAGTAACTCGGTTAGGAATTGTAGGACGAAAGTATCGTACACATTTCTAATGTCACTCATGACTAACGAAATGGCTAGAGTGTTTTGTTTTTCGATTGGTTGTCCCATGTTTTCGTATCGGCAATCAATGTGAATTCGCTTTGGTTCCATCCATCGTGTTTGTGATGGAACAACGGTGTGGCTAACATCGATTTTGGTATATTTTGATAAGTACTCAACGTCAACGTATTCCAGGGATAGCATTACAGGGAAATTACCGTATGAAAAGAACCGAGCGTTACTGGGATGGTAATGAACTCTATGAAATTCTTTTAATTGATCCCATGTTAGGTTTGGTATAGCGAATGGATCGCCTCCAGATACGTGACCGTAAGTATGATCAGGTAATAAAGTATTCAATGTTTTGTAACTGATAATTTGCTCGTTTTCTGCCAAAGCACCTTTCATCTCATTGTAAACAATTCCTTTGATACCAATTTCAGATTTAATGTCAGTCGGATCGGTGTTTTCGAATCGCCAACCCTCTTGCATGAAATCTAATTCGGAGAGGTTGGGTCGAAACACGGCGTCTAAATAGATTTTTTGTAGGTTGCGGTAGTCGGTTTCGTTTTGTGTACTAAATGGATAGAACGTGTAGTCTGGTCCTGTCATAGCGTTCATGAACGTAGCAAGCGATCGGTTTAGCATTTTAAAAAAGGGATCACGCACTGGATATAATTGCGATCCACACAATACAGTGTGTTCTAAAATGTGAGGTGCACCGGAACTGTCCTTTGGTGTAGTGCGAAAACTAATCGCGAACACGTTGTTCGGATCGTCGCGAAACAAGTGCAAATATTCAGCGCCGGTTGCTTCATGCTCGAAACGCAGTACATTAAGACGATATTCAGCAACGCTTTCGATATTTTTAACTTTGAATCCATGATACTTTTCACCAATTTTGAAATGACCCACTTGCCTGCTTTCATCAATCACTTTGCGCGGAGCGATTTCTGAATATTGTTTAAAAATTTGCGTGGTATAGTTTTGATATCGAGTTCTAAAATTTCTTGACCACATTTTGAAATCTGTCAAAATTAATAAACAACTGAATGATATTGCGTTTTATATAAGGTTAAGCATCTTACCTTTTCTTACGTAAATTATTTTATCATATCACTGAAAATTATAAGTAGCACAACGTTAACCTTACACTCGCCGGTAAATATTTTCTTGAAATATGCAACCAACATAAAAATGATGTAATGATAAATATCACTTGCTTTTCTTTTTGGTTAGGGGTCGCGTATAGTTTTTATATGACGGAATCGATATATAGGCGGCATAGATTGTTATTTCTGGTATGATCTTTTTTAAAACATATTTCAATATAAAGTGAATAGTAATTTGAATAAAATTTACCTGTGGACCGCAAGCACAGCTACTATCCGTACAGTTGTAGCACTTGATCAAAACACCGCCGGCTTCGTTATCTGGCGGGATATTTATATTGCACATGCGACATTTATGTTCTGGGATGATTTTTTCGTTAAAACAGCTATGAATTTCATCTAATGGTTGCTCGAATTTTTCACACGGTATATGTGCATCCAGTAATAAGAAAATAAATTATTATCAATATCTGCGCTACACAAACCAGACGAACCAGTCTTTCAAAAATGTGATACAACACAATTGTGACGTACTGCAAATCACCGAGCAAAATTGTCTACCAACACCCCATATTACTCATTTCGGTAAAATCGTAATATTACGAGTGGATTTGACCTTGAACTTGTTAACTTATATCACTAGAATTTAGTGTTGTTTCAATAAATAGTTTGACTTTTTTTATTTAGAATACAATCGTTTACACAATTATAATTACATACATACCTAACACGCATATTCCTATTAAATGGGGCGGCAGAAAAACCCTTTTAATTCTTTCTCATCTTGTCTCCATTCAACTCTATCTTTACACACTTCATTCAAATTCATCATACACGCTCTTGTATTCCGCTTACTCACAACGTTTTTTCACGCAATTCATTCTCAATCATATTTATCCACTTATTTTGTGGACTGGCTTGCATTCTCATACCATTTATCTCGCCCACGTAAATCTTTTTAGTCAATCTTTCATTCGACATTCTTTCAATGTGGCCATACCATCTCATTTGACTCTCACCTATTCTACGCGCGACAATTTTTACAATATCGCACCGCTCAGACATCCATGCATTCCGCTTTCTGTCTCTCCTAGATTTACCACAAATACCTCTCAAAAATGTCTTTTCCACAGCAGTCACTCGCTTTTTATGCTTGGTTTGCCAAACCCAACATTCACTACCATACATTAACAATAGCACAAGTACACCATTGTACACACATGGTCTTACATCATTAGAAATATTCAAATTTCTCGCAAACGCTCCTAAAAGGTTAAAACCAGCTGACTTTTATCTCAAACTCGCAATCGTACTTTCCATTGCTAGAGAATAAGCGATTATAATTGTAACCACAAACCAAACCTAGACCATCCCCATTATTCTATGGCCCACTTCGCGAGTAGAATTTGTGCACGTTAAATTTCTATTCAATTTGTGCAATATTTTTGAATAAATCTACATATTACATATGGCCACAATAAACAATTAGTTGCTTAGTAAACTTGACTTCTCGTTCAAGATCATATTCACCCGTAAAACTAGTTTATCCCAATATAAATTAGCAAATAAGAATTCCTAAGAATTGTTCGCTGAAGAATAGCAAGAAATAACATTTTTGAGCATATAAAATTACCGATGAATGTGGCTTATTATGGTTTTAACCGTTAGGTACATCGGAATTTTTTTTATCGAACTTGTGAAAGTCAGGTTTGTGAGAGATCAGTCTAAGCTGCGATTAAATACAACAATAATTTTTATTGGTACAAATTTACAAACATTTTTAAAACCTTAACTGATGCGGTATGGATATGGATCCTATGAACCCGAAATTCTTGTATTCATTAAAATGTTAAAATTTGTTTCTCGTATTTCAATTAAATTGCAATTTATATAGGGCATTAAATATTAATTTATTAAATTGGACCCGGCCGTACCAGATATGATCAAAAATTCCACCGCGCTAGTTACGAGTTAAGACTGTATGAAAGTCAAATTGGTGTAAAATCAGCCTAAACTACGATTAAATTGCAACAATAATTTTTATTAGTACAATTAAGTGCCTTTCTCATATTTTTAACCCCTTAACTGATGCAGTAGGGATCTGGATCCTATGGACCTGTATGCGTATATTCGTTAAATTAAATCACAAATTTTTATTTATTACACTGGACACTACCGTACCAGATACATAATTCCACCACGTCAGTTAAGGGATAAGATTAATTATTATTAATAAACATCTTTAAGATGTAACACCTGTATGAAATTATTTACTATCAAAAATATATATATAATATTCTAAATATATATGTTTAGCGGTTTTTTTCCTTATATCACAAGGCAGAATATAAATTCTTCAGATATAATTTGAGAAATATGTAATTATTTTTAATCGTAAGTAGATATTTTGTTCGTCAATATTAGGTAAAAAAAACAAAGTTCTATCTATAACTGACTTTTATAAAAAATAGCTCTGATTTTTACATTACACAATAATATATGATTTTTTAAAATGCAGATATTGAAAAAAACCATAACTATACACATCATAATAACTTAACAATGTCACATGGTTTTTATGAATTGTATGCAAGTGAAAAACATATCATCAATTTATATTAACTAATATTTTATGGAAGTATTTTTTGCAAAATACTGTCACAAGAAACAAAAACTCCATAACCATAAGCTTTATCATAACCGAACAATATCTCATAGTTTTTACGAATAAATTGTATGCTATTCTTACTGGATAATCTCCTTTTTTAGGACAATTAGTAGGACACTTCTGAGGTCCATCAACAACTGGTGGATATTCAATTTTTGATAACTGTTCATCGCCCAATGGAAAATCAACATTACTTGGCGGCACATATTCTTTAATACAATAGTTAATATTAACGTACAGTGCATAATTATTCATTTAAAAACATACCACATGACGTAGAATTACAACTGAAAGATGGCTTTTCGTCCTTTTTTTTTGCTAAAAATATATGATGTTATAAATTATTGTTTTATCACAAGTCAATTTTCAAATCACCTTGATAGGAAATTACAATAAGAGAGAAAAAAAGTGCAACAAACAATTTGGAAAATATATTAAACATTTTACTGATAAATTTTGAATACTTTGACAGAATTTTCTAAAATATTGATGTAATGATATTTTTAATAATTATAATAAAAACAATTGCAGTAAATAATTGCTTTAATCAACGATGCTGCAATTTGAATCACGTATGTAATACTAAAATAGCTTGTAGTAATAAGAATTGTAATCACGAATTATTTGATATTTGATCCGTTTCGAACGTTTTCTGATACATATTCTATGTCTATATGCACTGTGACTCAATCACTGATGTGTTTACAATTATCAAACATATTGAAGTTTTTTATTAATTTATTAAGAAATGCTTAGTTTTCTGCAATCGAAAGAGAAAATTTATTAGTGTCTATTTAAAAAAACCTCATTCCGAAAATGCATTAGAGAAACTACAATTTTCTTCATATTTAATTTTTACTTCCTTATACGAATTATATAAGTTCTGAGTACCGTGAAAGTAATTAATAATAATAAAAAACACCCTTCTTTTTAAAATTTATTTTAATAAATTTGTCCTTCTCTGAATCGATTCTTACTATTTTTGGAATGACTTCTGTATGTGTGTTATGTATGCGCTCTAAAGCCTAAACAGTTGAAGGTAAAAAAAACTCAAGCTTTGTATACGCCTGGAAGAAAAATAAACATATTTACACCATATGAGTCATTTTTAGCACTTTTTGAAATTACTCAAAAATGGTTGGACTTACAACAAAAATTGATAGAATAAAATTTAGAGATATTACTTTTATTCGAAATTTTTTCACTATACCGATTACAAGAAAATGGTTATTGAAATTTGTTCCTATTTTCTTTATTTTTGCATAAATCATATCAATTGTGCCTGTCAATGGAGTTGTGACAGCGAGAGAGATACACTGCTTCCCCTTCTCCAAATTCAAAACCGGGGTATAGCAATATGAGATATTAGCATTGTGTAAATGGCCGAAAAATGAAGTAATTGTGGTACGAGCTGAATTTCAAGGGTATAGCGGAAGAATTTTGCAAAACGTTGCATTGCCACCACACATGCCAAGGATGTATTTATGATATAGAATTACTTTTGGTTTAGTAAAGGGTCGTAATAAAAAGTTATTTACAAATGAAAATTCAAATATTTTACACTTCAGTTCAGACTAGCTGCTGTGAGCGCTGGTGGTGGTAATATCTCTAAGCTCAACCTGTCAAATCTGTTAGATATTATAACTTTTACTCAACGTAATGGACCGATAACAACAAGGGATATTGTTTAATATTAAATCAAACAATACGGGAGTAGAACAAAACAAAATTAATGATTAAGAGATAAATTTTGAAACATATTCAAATTACAGAAAGTGACACATTGAGTTTCGAGATATAACCACCACATGCGCTCGCGGTAGAACACAAGTAAAAAATATTTGAATTTTCATTTGTAAATAACTTTTTATTTCGACGCTTAACAAAACCAAAAGTAATTCTATATCATAAACACATCCTTGGCATGTGTGGTGGCAATGCAACGTTTTGCAAAATTCTTCCGCTTTACCCTCTAAATTCTACTCGTACCACAATTACTTCACTTTTCGGCCATTTAAGCAATGCTAATATCTCATATTGCTATGCCCCGGTTTTGAAAAAGTGGAAGGGGAAGCTAAAATGTACTCTTTTCAATTTCGCATCTCTATTGTTTAACAAAAAAAAACAAAATAGACAAAGATAATTTGAAATTTAATATCTATTGCAAAATGAATGAAAAGGTTAGTAAAATAATAAAAATGAAGGTATTTTAAAAATTATATTTTCTACTATTTAAATTTTATATTATATATATTCTATCCACATAAAATACGTATAAGAAAGCAAGTCATTGCGGATATTTTAAAATAGCTTCTGATTTACGTGGCCGATATATTTAATTAGAAACTGTTGGATATTATCACTTCGCACCCTTCATTCAGTATAAATTAAACGCCAACTATGGCAACATATGACTAACTTTTGTTTTTCACAATTATTGATTTTAATTATTGATTGTCACTAAGACAAAAACAAGCAGTTGTTATAACATTATAAAAACAGACCGAAAATATAATTAATTTGTCTTCATATTGTTTTTCTTTTCAACCGCGTTGTATCCACATTAAATAATCCTGACAGAAACATATCAATATTGCATTATTATAGAAAATATAATAATGATTCTGTATGCTGATAAACATTTTATTATATTTCTATTTGAAGTTCCTTTATATTTAAATATATATACCTACCTATTAAGAAGTATTTCAAAATTAAGTGTTGAATCATCCTTGCATTGTTTGTGTAGTTATTTTGAAATTAGTAATGTATTTATCGTTTTAACTTTTGTTAAATATACTGACCTTTCTTTGAGGGGTGTACCTGTGTTCTAATTTGTTTTTCGTAATATATAATATAAAAATTAGTTTTTAAGGATTTATATAGTAAACACAACAATAGTATCCAAATACCGCATTAATAATATGTATATATTAACATATCAAATTTAAAATATAACAAATATAGTGCATATAGTAAATTACATTACATAATAAAATCTATTATAATACTTGATTTTATCAAAAAAAAAAAATCTTAATTGATATTTATACAATTTATAAGAATAATATTTTGACCTAGATAGTACGATCACGTTTTATGAAAGGCTCGTTGCATTTACACAAGAAAAGTTTGTACGTAAATATATATATTTTTTAATATTGCAACGTATATTAGTTTACTTAAATTTAGTGTTTAATTTTTTAGTGGATCGAGACTTTCCAGAGAGAAATCATCGTTGCCAAAGCTGATACCACGGCTGAATCCAGTCTATAAAAAATAAAATGTTTATAGGTAAGTTGGTTTATTTCAGAATCTCAATTATTGCTATCAGAAAAATACGAGTAACGCGAAAAAGTAGGAAAAAAAAATACAGATATAGGTACGTCACGATTAGAAGTACGTACTCGGAATCAGTTCCATAAATTTAAAATTGAGTTTTTTTTTATTCAGAACCAAATATACGTATCCGGGTATTTGAAAACGAAAACGGTTACTTGGTACATAAAATGACGGCACTAGTATATTTATTATGTAACGGACAATAGAGCTATTAAAGTAATTAAATCAATTATAGTTTTTTGTATGTTGATTCCACGATAATTTCTATCAACGGTTTGTCTTTAAACAATGTAACAGAAATGTTATCACATCTTACTCGCATATAATTTAAATTTTGCTAATAATAAATTTAAAATGTAAAAAATGTTTACCTTCATTTCTAATATTCTTTTATCCAGCAAACCAATTGCATTTTCAATATCCTGCGATGTGGCAGAAGAAGTGAAATCTCCCATTTCGAATGGATCATGGAATTTATTGGCACTAGTAATGAAAATGTATTTTGTTAAAGCTTGTTTAATTAAATAGACAGTATGTTAGGCACCTTGGAGAAGTGGCAGCAGAATTGGGTGGCGGACTGAAAGGCGTTGAACCGAATAAATCCTGGCCAAATGTTGGCGGCGTGCTGTTACCGTTATTATTATTACTGTTCATATTGTTTCTTTTGGCTGCTTTTGGAGGCGGAGCCACTGTTAATTAATAAAGACATTTAAATATTAGTTATCTTTATACAATAAGTAGTAAAGATGAGACAATACACATCAAGATATCTAATTTATTTTAAAAATCAAATGTAAAATAATTAGAAACTCTCCAGAAAAAAAGGATTAGATTATGTTCATAAATAAAAAAAACAAGAGTAATTCGTATCGGTTAATAGAATTATATATATATTTTTTATGTTATATATGTTACCAGTTCAACAGTGTATGTTTTATCATGGTATTGATGACGTTATCGGGCGGCGGTCAGGGGCAATAATCCCTGTTGGTACTAATAGTTTATGTGTTGTCACTATCACTTTCTGCGGGGCTAATTAATATATCCTGTGGTAACCGTTTTCTTAGTCTTGTTGTTTTAGAACGTTTTCCTAGGCTGTAGTATTCTGCACTAGTGCAGGCAGGCAGTTTTTTGAGAAAGTTCTTTGCTGTTTTCGCGATTTGTTGGCTGATTGTATTTATACCTAGTTCCTGACGTAATTGTGAGTTACGAATAAACCAGGGGGCATTCACAGCTATTCTGAGTACTTTGTTCTGGAAGCTCTGTATTTTTTTTTATGTGAGTCTTTGTAGCTGTTCCCCAAATTGGGCATGCATACATCAGAATAGGACGTAGAATGGAGGTGTAAATTAGTTTTGTACATTCTGTACGTAAGGATGATTTCCTATTTATAATGGAGTAAAGCATGCCTAGTCGCTTATTTGCTTCTAGTATTTTGTTTCGTATGTGTGCGCTCCAGGTGAGGCGTCGATCTAGGTGAATTCCCAGGTATTTTACGGTTTGATCTCCAGGGTTCCATGGTACATTGATGTTATTGATATTAATGTTTGTTGGATCTCGTTGTATTTTTAGACTAAAGATTTTTGCTTCGCATTTCGTTGGATTTAGGGTTATCTTCCATTTGTGGAGCCAGGGTGAAAGTGTATCTATTGCCGATTGTGTGTTGTTTCTTGCTGTGCCTGCCGATGGGTGCTGTGACAAGTTTGCCGTATCGTCTGCAAACATTGCGAGAGTAGTTTCTTCGAAGGTGGGTATTTCATGCATATATATGTTGAAAAGTGTGGGTCCGAGGATCGAGCTTTGCGGTACTCCAGCGGTGATGTCTCTTGTAGTAGATTTTGCATTGTTAACAGACATTTCAAACGTTCTTTTGTTTAGAAATGATTTTATAATAAAATAAAGGTAAGGTGGAGGATTTATGCTTTTTAATTTTTTTAATAGTCCTTCGTGCCATACTTTATCGAAGGCTTGTTGTACGTCGAGAAAGACTGCTACTGTGCATTGCTTTCTTTCGAAGCCTCTGGTAATGATTTCAGTCAGACGCAGTAATTGGTGGTTTGTAGAATGCTCCCGCCGGAAACCAAATTGATGAGGAGGGATTATATTGTTTTGGTTTAGGAAAAAATCTAGCCTGTCTTTTATGATTTTTTCAAATAATTTGGATAGGTTCGGAAGGAGGCTAATTGGTCTGTAACTTGAAGGTAAGCTTTTGTCTTTTCCAGGTTTATTGAAGATTATAATTTTTGCATGCTTCCAGGTTTTTGGAAAGTAACCATTTGTTAAACAGTAGTTCATTATGCTGGCAAGGTAGGATAGGGCTTTTCTGGGAAGG